>OX122884.1:51651139-52251139 GCA_944738645.1 Eristalinus sepulchralis
TTACCTAAATACAGGAAATTGTGTGTGGCAAAAGTGAAACAAATATGACTTACCGGCATGCCTGAATCTATTTGGCCAAAACGCGTATTACGCCAGGATTCTAAGATTAAAAAGCCGGCGTAAATTTTTCCAACCGATAGTTTACCCTTGTTCAGTTGATCGTTTTTCGGCACTAGCAGGTCAAGAACCTTTTTGGCCTGTAACGGCCATATGTGGGTTATTGTTTCTCTAAGTTCCATATCGGCTTGATCCATTTCTTCAGCTGTTGAATGAATTCAAAATAAGGGCGTGTTAGGGCATTTTGTTTAAAAAAGAAATGATACAGAAAGGAGAATATAATGAGAGTTGATGTGAAAGGACTATGAAACAGAGAGACGAAATACATTTCAGACGTACATTTTATGATGCTTTACAAAGGGAACCAACAAAATCCCAAAAATCAAAATTGCACAAAAGCCAACGGAAACGATGAAGGGAAGCTTTCCTTCCCTTAACTTATTCCAAAACATACTGCCACCAGAGCTGGGAAATTTCAGTGGATGTGTATCCGCCACACATACTTCTCTGTGATGTCCCTTTTTAGAGTTTTCCGAGATTTTGGCTTTTCTAGATCATTGGTAAGGGGATTTTGGATTTCAGGATTTTGTTTAGAGTCATTTACAAGCTCCTTATTCGATTAGACGTGGACCTGGTACACGAAACTACACAAAGTGGTTACACTGACAAAGGCAGTCCGAAAAGTCCTTAACTTGCTTAGGAAAAACGAACATTTTTGTGCAAGATTTCAAAGAGGCGATTTATTTCCAAACGGAATCTCTTTTTAGCTCAATAAACATGACCCATCATTCAAACTTCTGTAAACCCTGCGAAAAAACATGTTTTCTGGAGGCTTGGAAATAGGTTTTGTGGTGACGAGAGGCCTCCTCCGACTAAAATTTCCACCAGATCAGTGTATTTTTCAGTTTTGGAAACAAAAAGGAGCCATACGAGGCCAAATCCGCTGATTATGGTGGATAGGGCAGCAGTTCGTCACCTAATTCGACCAGTTTGATCATTTCCAAGGCTAAGATGTAAGCCGATGCGTTATCATGATGGAAGAATAATATTTTTTGGCATTTTAGGAAACTACACTGCACTATATTGAATTTTTCGTATGATAGTGACGCTGTCTTAGTACTTATCGGACTGCAATCGTGGAGCTACACACTACAGACTTCATATCGATTTTTTTATGAGTTACAGAACAATTCGCACAAGTGAAATGTCGAAAATTGGATAAAGGTCGACTAAGACTAAGGGATCGTGAAAAGTTTTATCTTTCTAACAAGAAGCTACAGCTCCGTGAGCAGACGATGTGAAAGAACTTAACCTTTCACATTTCATAGACCGAATGGCTTCAGAAACACAACATTATTTTCATTTGATTTCAAGCTAACATTCGCTGCCTAATTATTAAATTTTCATCATTCTTGAGGAGATCATGCGAAATTCACTCTCTTATTCATTTTTAAGGTTTCCAAGTTCCCTTGTCATCGTTGCAGCCTAAAATACGCTACAATGCATTCATAGATTCAAGGAATGGTTCAAATGTAAGTTGCTAGACTGGATGTTAATCTTATCTCGTGAAAATTCGCAGAAGACCCTATAGCGACAGTGAGACCTCTCTCAGCACTAGATTATATGTTGATTGAAAACTACTTCTTGGAGTTAAGTTCGGTTAAGGAGAGGTGAATTGTCAAAATAAATCGTAAAGCTTGGTATCTTCTACAAAATTGAAAGGGACCAAGTGAACAAGTACTTAAAGTCCAACGGTTAGTGTTGTTCTAAGCGAACTGTTGACGCATTTTCGCACAGGAGTTCACAACTATAAATTAACTTCATGGAAGAGAGTTGAGAGATCATAATAATAATTGAATGGCACTACAGCCCACAAGGGACCAGAGCGTAGCTTCTACAACAACTACTGGTGTTGTGGGTTCTACTGTTCTCTCACAAGGAGGGACCTGCAGTTTTTTGCCGACTCCGAACGGCGAGATTTGAGAAGCTTTTCATATACAATTGATAATCTTTGAGTGTTGTCAGCAACTCTAAATAGATGGAGCCGTGAAAGAAATGCGAGGTGTCCCTTCTGAGTGTGGGTCGACGCATTTACTCACTGCGCCACGGCCACCACAATTAATAAGGAAAAGTAAACATTAAATTTTGTTCATTTTATTACATTTCAAGAGGACAATCTTGTATTTGGCTGTTCTCGTCATATGTTTTATCATGATACAGTTTTTAAATTGAAGGAATTAAAAACTTTGAACAGAGGTCAAAAGTGCAGATCTTAAAAATTCCAGAGAAGAAGAGTAAAACATAAGCTGATGGCCTTTTTAAGTACAAAGTCAGTTATCGTCGAGGATAATAGCAAATAATCACAAATAGAAAATTTAAATATTAGAAAAAAATGAAATAATTTCAATTACTTACCGGATCGCATTTTAATACTGAGATTTTCACGTATCAGCGCGAATAAGGTCGTTGTAAAATTCACTCTAAGTTCGTCATCTAATGGCATATTCATTCGTATTAGTTTCTTGTAGGCGAGGCGATTGGGACATTTGTTACCGAACCCCAACGGAGGATCCATGTTTTTTAACATATCATACATTTCTGTGTAGTGAATTTTACCCCTAGAAAATTTTGCAATAGGAATGATTGTTTTTTTGGACATCGACACTGAGATGTGAAATTGGCCAGGGTCATAAGTAAATCGCTTGACCAAGTAACAAAATTATAATTAGACAAATATTTAAACAACGTACAGATATTTACAATAATACACACACATACACAACAAATGTACAACCACATTAAAGATGAATGCAAGGATGTAACATTGAAATGTTAAAAGAAATGTGATTAAGAAGTTGTTTTAAATGTATATATTTAGTTGTAGGCGGTGGAGAGTTTAATTGGGCGGTTAGTTAGTAAGTGGGCATGTTTTTGTTGAAAAGATGTGTAAAGATTTTAACAGAGGCAAGAAGGAGCGTTAAGATATTTGTGATAGAGTGAAGAGAAAAAACGTTAAAGAAACGATATATACGCTTGGTTATTGTTTGTGTTTACCCTTGTGCGACCATTTTGTTTGATGCCACACGGTTACCCAACGCAGGATGAGTACATGAATAGATATAGTTTTCTTAATTGAATGCAGATGCAGCGTGTGATACAAAGAATACAAGGTAATTGCTTTTGCCAATTTCTGTTTCATTTGTTTTGCTTGTGTGACGTCATTTTGACAGCTGTCAATTTTTTGATTTTTGTTGTTTGTCAAGAAACAACTCTTGTGTTACTGTTTGAGCAATATGTGGTTGATGTAACCAACGACAAAGTCTATGCGGCAGGCGCTGTCATAAGACTCCGTCAGTCAGATTAGTGAGCTTAAATGTTACTTATAACAGATCACTCAATAAGTCCCGAGACATGTAGGGGGCGCCACTAACCGAAATTATTAATTTAATATAAATTTTTTGTTTGTTAGTTGCCCCCCCTGTCCCGGCATATATTGAGTGATGTATTAATATCGGCTCTAGACACTTCACTAACTACATGAAATTTACAGCACCATCAACTGTGCAAAGTGGTCATGGGAGTTTGGAAGTGAGAAAGAGAGCACTTAAGACGACCCCTACTCGGGCTTCTGGCTTACTGCTTTAAGTAAGCAAACACTGAAAACAGTAAATAAGTCAAAAACCTTCTATTTGACGATGCCGGAATGTAGGTGAAAATGAGACAGAAATCAGTAATCTTTCGACTGATACCAAGCACACCATTCGTCGTGACCACCTAACTTTTCAAAAGTTAGTGCAAGGAGAATAACACGAATGCTCACGTCACCTTAGGAGAAAGTGTTCTGCAGTCAAAACCCAGACGGCAGTTTTGGAACGAATTGTAAATGTGGACGAAATACGATAAGGACTCTAAAAACAAGCAAGAGTCTACATATGCAGTGGTACAAGAAAGGTACAGACACCCCGAGACATCCCCTTTCAACATCGCTCCGTCTGCGGGGAAGGTCATGGCAGTGGACAAAAAATATGAAACTATAAACGTCACATCATCGCTTCCACTTTGCAATATTAACGGAAAGGAAAGAAAACAAAGAGAGTTCAATACAACGCTCCTGTTCATATGACGCGAATTTCAAGTCGTGCTGTGCGAGGTTTTAGTTTCCAAAAACACCAAGGCTATAGTCCAGACTTTGTTCCCATTGGTTATACCTTGTTTCCAAATTTTAAAGAAAGCATTTTCGTAGATAGCGATTTTCTGATGTTAAGGAGCAACAAGTAAATATATTTTGCGGAGAAAGAGGAAGTCTATTCTCTTAGCAAAGGCAATCTAAAGAGGAACTAAATGCATTTATATAAAAGGAGATTATATTGACAATTGAAGCAATTTTAATCGAATTCAGATTTGTTGTCATATCAAGCAGCATTGAACAGAAAAACTGAAGCCTTTGAGAAGGAAACTGAATCACTGCACGCAGAAGTTGTTGAATGAAAAGGTCAGAGTTCTATTTCAATGAATTTCAGTTGAATTTCAATCAAAACGTTAGAGAACAAATGCAAGTGCTTTTGCAGTGTAAACGATTTTGATCGAGTCTATCTATAGCAAGAATCAAATCAATATTGCATGATATATCCAAATGCAGAACATTGGGCCCAGAAGTACACTGAGGTAATTGGCTTTTAAGATTAATACACAGCCCGGAATAGGCTCACAAATAAGATACGTATCAGTGAGTTGAAAAGCCATTGAGCCATTGGGACAACGCAACAGAGGACAGCCTAGGCTAAAGTGGCGCATACAAGTGGAGAAGGACCTCAACCGACTTGGAGTGCGCAACTGGAGGTAGGAAGCGAAATGCCGTTCTGGATGGAGAGGCATGTTGCTTGAGGCCCAGCTCCACCCAGAACTGAAACGCCACAAAGTACAACTTCAACTTGCAGGTAGTTGCAAATAAGTTCAGTACTTTGTATACAGATGGGAATTTGGATTACTGTGATCACCTGAATTGACGGCATTAAACCACGTGGTAAATTTTTGAAAATTTGTAGATGACGCAAAAACAAACGTGTTAGTTACTCAAGTACCAAACTGACTCGATGCTAGAGGGACGATCAATCCACCTTGATTGCGAGCGTTGCCCTTATACCAACTCTACCGCTCTCTGGGTCACAGAACCCGGTTGAAAATACAACTCCACACTGATTCCAAGAAAATAAATCCAATAGAATGAAAAATTTGCTTCAGACTAGTCAGCACAATTCATTAACCACGATTCTACCCACGATATTGGTTTTTGAGCGGCAGCCACCGAGACAATCCCAAAGGGGAAGTAGGTCAGGCTGGAACCGAAGTTCCAGGGGCCTGATGCCATCAGAATATAACATCTATCACTAGCAGTCAAGGTCCCTTAGTACTTGGAACTGATAGCAGCCGTTGCACATAAGGGACAATAGCTCCATCAGTGGTACTGTTGACACTAATTATAATGTTACAGATTTGATTGGCACTATAGTCCACAAGGAATCGTGGCAAAGTACTTCTGTCACAATCAGGGGGGGCATACAGTTTTTTACGGACTCCAAACGTTGAGATTTAAGAAGGATTTCAAAGAAAATTAGCACCCTTTGAGTATTGTCAGCAACTGAAAAGCAGTGCTGCGTGAGAAAAAAATACAAGGCGTTCAGTCCGAGATTCAAACCTGGGACGTTCGGCGTGTGAGTCGATAAACTTTCGCACTTCAACACGGTGACCATAGGTTATGGGGTACTCATAAATTCAAACAAATCAATCGGAGTATTCGTCTTCGTTAAATAAGGAATGTACGCGAATAATGTCAGTAAATAAGACAGTACCCTCATTTTATGACGTCACAAGATTTAACAGAAAAATAGTGCCTTTTACCTTTTATTCTTTGTATCGTAGATGGAACAAACTGCAAAGCAAGCAAGCTTTAAAACAAAATGCTGAATCTCAAGTTCAGCTTTTAGCTACATTAGGCTTTGCATCAGCGGAAAGACCTTCTTAAGATTTAAGTGTGAAGCAGCAAGCTGCTTTGCTTTCGGTGCTTGGATGTAATGAAAATGCAAAAGTCTAACTGAGTTGGATAACTTAGTGCTTTAAATTGATCTCGCAAGGGTTAAACATCTTTCTATATATGAAACAAATACGATCAAATAATAATCAATTTAATAGAAATATCGAGGCGTTGCGTTGTATCTCACAGTTGAGTGATTTTTTCTTCGTTTGCTTTATATTAACACAACAAAAAGCGAATAAGAAATAATTACATTTACCAATTTTCTTCAAATTTAAATTTATAAAAGCCACATTGTACTTGCAACAAAAAAGAAAATATTTTCCACAGTGAAGCAATTTGGTGGCAATTGTTTCAGCACAAAAATGCATCTAGGCACTGTTTCCTTTTGAAAATCTTATTTTAAATCTTTTAAATTCGAATCTTATTGCCAACAAATTATTCACATTTTAAGTTAAAAGAAAAAATGTAACAAGCAATTTTTTGCAACAATTTTGTTTTCTTGTTATATAAATTTATAATTTGCATATTTACAACAACAATAAAAACAAATAAATAAATAAATAAACATCAACGAAAAAAATAATAATATTAAATATAACATTTTAACAATTATTAAATTTGATAATTACGTCGCATTTGGATCATATTCAGCCCATATCCGAACAAATTCGTCCAAATGATGGGCGCCCAATATACTGGAATCACGTGTTAGATAATCGAAATTATCCATGATGACGGCAACAAACAAGTTTAACATCAGAAATGAACAAAAAAATATGAACGACACAAAATATGCATATGCCAATGTGGAACCGCATGTTTCGCTCCCCTTTTCAGCACGCTCATCACATGGCTTCCCTTTAAGGCACGCCAGCATAATGTTCGGCCACGCCTCGCCCGTTGCACATCTATAAATGAAAATTGTTTTAGTAATTGTCTAATGATGGGAAAGTTTAAAATTGAAGTTTCATATATATTATCATCATCAATTATTACGTTAGCCATTAAACATCAAACTGTTATAAATTATTAATTACAATAGTACTAGATTTTGATTGACTAAGAAATATATCAAGTAATGTATATGTACGTTGAATTTTTTTTTTTTATATTTACAGATATTTTATAAGAAAAATTCTAATTAGCACATTATAGTTGTGACTTTTTTTTTGATACTTTAGGTTGGTAATTTTTTTTTTTAATTAACTTTAACTAAATATATTATTTCTAACGAAAAACAGGTAAATAAAACATAAGTAAACGGAACCCACTTCTAAGGGGTTTCTTGTAAAATCTACCAACAAATTAAGTCAAATAAACTTCGTAAAACTCTACTGGGGTAGTATTCATATTAACTGTTAAGAAAATAAATAAATATATATTTTTTTCCAATCCATTAATTCGGTATTAACTATTGGGATTTTACATTGAACTGTAATTTTGGTGAATCCTCTTGGAATACTCGTTACATGAGTTCGAAGTAATGCATTGAATTCTTAGCTTTACAAATGTTGAAAATTTGTTTTCGAAGAACTGTTGATTTATTTATTGCTTGTTAAAGGTCAAGTGTTGGGCGCCAAATAAAATTTTAACAAGTTTTCAACATTTGCCCAAAGCCAAATTACTCGTCGCTCGTTCTCAAATATTGCACAAAACTGAATATTATCTACTGTGCAGTGCAGTATTGATGTAAGCACATATTCCAGAGTAATTCATCTTCATATGGTCAATCATCAATGTAACTTTTTTTTTTTTTTTTGAAAAGAAAATAACGTTCAAAATATTTGAATACTCTACAGAAATCCAACACTGGGAATTTGCTATGCAGTTGTATAGAACTCTTAATATCTTACTCATTCCAAAATAAATCAAATCAAAAGTTGAATACAGGTTCTTAGTGCTTAAAAATGATAGGCACTCAATGAGGGATATGGCATAGAATGCTTGTCAGGCGGCGGTGGTGGTTGGACAGAAATTCAACTGCAGGGATACTTTGTTGCAGGGGGTGTCATCAAAATTGGGAATACAGAGTAGACTACCTACAAGGGATATTTAAATTTTGTGTTTTTTTCTTTTTCATCAGTTTTTTGAGAGGGTCTTATGTTAAAGAAAAGAGGAAAACGGAAAAACTGTTCTATACAGAATGAATCTACAATGCAAGCAGTGGGAAATAAAACAATGAACGTTCATGGATATGGATGTGTTTTGTTAAAAGAAGTGTTGTTTCAGAGTAATATGCAAAATGCATACAACTCTACAGTGTGTTGTCTTGAAAATAATCGATTGAATCTGTAATCTAGAAAAAAAAAACGTTCAAAATAAAATGTATTTAAATAAATTGTATTCTATGAACGAAAAAGTCCTATGTTTGACATGTTTGACATTTCCTAAATGAAAATCTAAAATAGTCTTTTTTTCTATCTAATTTTTGGAACAACGTCGACGTTTCAGTTTTTCTAAAATCTATCTAACCGCCTATTGCGTTGACAGTACCTCCCATAAATAGGTATGTGGTTTCGCTAGAACTATTTGAATTAAAATCATTAATTATTTTTCAGTTGTAAACATTTAACTTTGCCTAATCTGCAAAAAAAAATATCTAATAGATAAATAGTCTTATTTTTTTCTTTTGGTTTTCACATCGGATTTTTTTTTTGTTTTTTTTTTTTTTTTGTTGTTGTTGTTTAATTGGACAAGATTACATACCTGAACAGCAACATGACTCCTTGCACAAACGATTGGAAGTTGTTGTGTCTAGTTATTGACTGTTCCGGTGTACTTAGTTTGATATTTCCAAATACCTATTTGCAATGTAATAATGTTTTTTTTTCCATAAAAAATTTCAAAAAAATCAACCGAAATAAATGAAAATATTTCAATTCAGCGAAAAGTAAATTGCTTTTCTTTACTTTTTTTTTCTATATCTCATATTTTTTTGCGATGTTCAAAAATTAAGAAAGAATAAATTAAGACAAAAAAAAAATATAAATTGTTCTTAAAAATTGTTTTGTAAAAGGAGTGTATTCAGTATTGTGTGATCGGTGATTTTCGAATGTAGTATTCAGTGATGATCTCACAAGCTGTATACACACATGGGAACATTTACGTATGTGTAAAGCTGCAAACAATTATTTATCAACATTTTTGTTTTTTTCTGTTCTAAAGTTATACATATTTAAAAGGGTCAATGTTACAGTTACTGATATTCAATTAGCTCAAACTTATATTAAAGTGGAACATTTTGGGGGGATTTGCTGTCTTCATTGTTCGCGACGGGGTTTGAAAAAAGCTTTATACTGTTTTGTATAGTTGTATATATATAGAATGCAAGGGGGGTCTGATGAGTCCTACAAATGGATTAGAATAAATTTTTTTTTTTTTTGGTGGGGGCGGAAGGATAGGGGTCTACCTCAAGCTAGATGATTGAGTGGCTAGCTACGGTATTTGAATGGAGCTGATAAACACTTTTTTTTTTGTTAAACGAATTAAAATCGAAAAGTAACGTATGTTTGTATAATTTTTAACTTTTGGGAAATCACAACCATTCCATAAGAAATACAAAATATTTTTATTCATCAAATTAAAACTGTTCTCAAAAATAACAAGTAATTCTTGGAAGCATGCATGTAGGTTATGAACATCTATTTTTTGTTACAGAAATACTGCAAAGTTTATAGTTTTTTTTTTTTTTGAAACATTTTTTTTTTGTTATGAATAAGTCTATAGTATTTATATACGTAATCCTTGAACGAAATAAATTTTGTAAAATGTAAATTTTATATGAAATAAATGGAAAAAAGCCAAAGGAAATCTCAGAGAAGAAACGAAAAATTTAAATGAATCTAAACGGCGGACTTAAGTCGAGTATTGGTTGTGACTTGTGAACGTAAATACAATTTAAGTGGTAAATATGGTTCGTGGTCAAAATTTTGATTCAATTCGTTGACACAACTGTCAGGAGCGAGCTATCAGTAGCAAGTGACTGAAAAACAATTAAGTTGAATGGATTACAAAACTCAAAACTGAAGTTTACTATATTTCATAGCTCACCACGTATCACTCAACAAATGCTCAAAAATGTCAGTGTTTGGGGATTGTTTTTTTTTTTTCATATTTAGGAAATATTACCACTATGACTACAGTGTATGATACCTTGATGAAGATAATGAAGCATAGACTGTAGATACTTCAAAATTGAACAAAAATTGATATATCAAAATTACGCAGCAAACAAAAATGTAAAACAAATTAGAAAAACGTGATACTGCTGATAACTCATGGGTAGTAATTGACTAACTACAATATATTTACATCCCAAATATTTCAAATTACCACTAACTTCTACTTTATTCAATAACTAAGTAGTTAAGTACTCTTTATAAAAGAGAAAAAAACGCGTGAATAAAATAAGTACTTCCTTATCGATTAATTTTCAAAAAAATGAATAAAAACAAAACTTACTTAACACTAACAAAAGCAAAATAAAAATAAATTACCAATTTCGATTAAATATATAGTTCTTTACGTTATGTAACTTATATTGTATGTATAATAAATAAATATTTGTAATTACAGTTAAAAATACTTTAAATAATTACTTTTTCTTTCAATACTTGTTTTAATCAACATTTTTTACCGAAAAAGCAGCATGATTCCTCCAAAGAACGATTGAAAATTATTATGCCTGTTGAGCTGAGTATCCGGATCATATTTTATATTTCCAAAAACCTTTATTTTCGTATACACATTTATGTATAATATTTTTTTTTGTTTTGTTTGTTTTTTTTTTAAATTACACATAATAAAAAAAATAAAATAAAGGAAAAATATAAATCATAAATATTTTGTCAATCATTAATTTGTTTTGTACTAAACAATTCAAAACTATGTGTATAGAGAAACAACAAGTAATTTTATTTGTCATTGAATTCATTTAGATATATAATATTTATAGAGATATATCATTTCTATGTATGGTGGTCTAACGAAAAAAAAATAACATATTTTTTTGTCAGCTAATATTGGAACAAAACAGAATTTTTTAGGACCTCATTTTCTACTTTGTTCGTATCTATTTTTTCTCTAGTATTAAAACAAAAATTTTGAAAATTAAATCATATCCCTATCGGTTGGTGGTGGTTGTGATAAGTCCTACACTAGTGTGGAGTTCTTTGAAGCTGATTGTTATCATCTTTTAAATTTAATTTCACTACCAATCAGAGAAACTATTTCTGTGTTTGTGTGTAGTGTTGAATGTACATTTAGTGATTTTCAAACATATCTGTTGACCCTTTTAGATTTTATTTAGATATCATTGCTCAGATTTTGTATGGAAAAATTAAAGAAATTTCATTTTTTTAATTAACAACAAAATAAAAGTCTCTCAAAAGAAAAAACGAAATCAAGCAACTTGAAATGAAAATAATCCATTTGAATGGAAGTACGAAAAACTTGAAACTTACCTGCATGCCGATAATGGCATAAATAAAAAATAGCATTGCGATAAGCAAACAGACATATGGAAGTGCTTTAAACGATTGCACGAACGTCCACAGTAGGATTCGTATCGTGTATCCTTGGCGGAGTAGTTTTATCAGACGAGCAGCTCGAAATAATCGCAGGAAGCCAACATTTATCGAATTTGACTGGAATTATTTTTTACAAAAAATTTAATTAGTAAACTGCGTAAACCAGCGCTTTGATCTATATATAAATTGGATCCATTTAAATATATACACATTTATTTTTTTATATATATATATTGAATAGAGTACCTTAAGTATAAAGTAAAAAAAAAAATAAATAAATGTAATTTCATATTAAAAATATTAGGATAGATAAATTTTATTTTGGCATACAACACTTCCAAGCCATAGCATCAGCATCATTTCGGAAAAATAAAATGGCTACTTAAGATCAATTTAAAACTTTTCAGTGGCAAGCAAGTTTAGAAGGACACACACAAAGATAATGTTTAATTCAGTTTCCCCGCAATCATTCAATCTCAAATGCGAAATCAAAACAAAACAAAAAATGTATCTCCCAAAAATAGTTCTAATACTTATACAAGAATTGTTTGTGTTGGGCAAAATGTTCCGTTGTCAAAATACATACTGAAATATATATTCTGAAAGTGTTGTATACCAAAAAAAAACAAAGGAAAACAAAATCAAAAATCGAAAATCAACAGACAAAAATATCGAGACAACAATAAACGAGACTAATTCGAAAATCGAAACGAAAGAAAAACAATCAACACAAAAGCTACAGCTAATTGAATAACCAAAAATTTTGAAAAAGAATACAAACAAAAACGAAATTGTTTACAAACAAATAAGTAACTTATATATATTTTCTGTTTAAGAGAACACAAATATAGTTATGTAAATAATCACTCAAGTTTGGGTATAATGTTGTTAATACAATGGAACAATTTCAGGTAAACATAAATTTATAAATTATTAGTTTCAACACCAAAGCCATCATTTTCAGTTTCTTGCAAGCAGTCAATTTTGAATTCGCATAAATTAGGTAAAGATGTGTTTTAGCATATTTTTTGTTTTTTTTGTTTTATACAGAGAGACAGAGAAGCAGCTTAAATAATGGCTTTAATTGAGAGTTCTTCTTTTCCAAATATACTGTATAAGTATTATACATATAATGTAAGGTAATAGTTTTATTAAGTAGCTAAGATTTGTCTAGAGAATGTAGTTATATCAGGATCTGGTTAATTTAAGTTTCAACTAAACTATTAAAAATAACTTCTTACCAACTATACAACTAGTAACTCTACAGATAGAGTCTCTTCTTTTATAGGCACTCTGAAGTATTAAATAGCGTTTGATGGGTGAGTTTGTTTCTCTTCCGTACTTTAACTGTGTTGGAGTTCAAAATTCGAAACCAAGAGCAAAGTTTTGGTACAGCTGTCCAATTTTTGCAGCAATTTTTCGAACATGTGAATTTAAGGCATTTTGAAATTATTTTCCGGAAACTTGTGATTTTGAGTTTGTACCCGACTTTTAGAAATTTTGATTCCAACTGTGATCAAGTGTTTGTACAGCGCTAACTCTACTGCAGTATTTTTTTTTGCAGCGATGTTTGCCCATACGCACGGTTACAACCTACTTAAAGACCATAGGATGGCCATGTGCATCAATAAAATTTAAGAATTGGGTAAAAAAAATTGAGCTCCACTGAACAATCGCTTTCGATGAACGTCGTCGTGTGATTAGATAATTGGCTTACAATTTGTTTCCCTCAGTTGTGTACAAATTATGTTCTTCCACAATCACAAGACTCCCAATTCGAAGAATCTTGAATTTTTGTCTGGGAGGAACTGACTAAATGCGTCTTTAGTAAACGAGAATCGAAAAAATGGAAATTGTCAAGGCAGAACCCACCGCATCCGCATCTTAACTTAATTTTTAGGTTGTCAAAATATTTTCGCATTGCCGCGGAAAAATTGTGAACAACAACGTCAGAAGTGAAAACAAACGCACAAGTAGAGAATGATAACTCTCTTGAAAGACCGAGTTACATTTATTAAGACAGCTTGTTCATCCCAGTTCTGCTTTTTAGCACAGGAGCTGAGACATAGTTTAAAGCAGATAACGTTGTCTTTCAGTTTGAACATGTTTCACGTGATTTTTTGGCCTTGTTTAAGTTGATGGCACCGGTAGTAAGAAGGAACAACAAGGCGGCATAAGCCTAGACAAGCGACTTTAGCTTAGGCTAACTAGACTAGAAATTCATCAACTCAATCCCACTTCATGGCGCAGAATCATTTATAATGAGGAATAGGGAAGCCTCTGGCATTTTCCAGAAATTTCGCATGTGGTTTATAATTCTGCTTCAGTTGGAGTTGTCTGAATGCAATAACGGACTGTGGTGGCTGTACGGTGGCTTGCGAAAATTAAAACGAGAACAAGTGCAATACTTACACCCTGACCGTTCGAGTCGGTACCCAGTAAGACTGACATAATTTAAAACCGTTTACGACAGTGAGCTCAGATGTGGACACATGACAGATCATTTTTTTGTTTACAAGCCGACTTGCGTCTCAATCGTGTTAAACAATTTTTATCCGCGATGAAATTAATAGTGTGATTGGTTATATTTGGCTTTAAAGCCACTACTAGCTATCGTTTAAACTCTGCAGCATCTCAACGTAAATAAATCAGTTGTGCCTCGAACCGTAGCCCGTTACCGTGATGTTGACAGCGTTGCAAAACGCCATATAGATGATCATAAGAAAACAGCAACATCGGAAGATTTGGTCCGGAAAGTGAATTGAGCGAAGTCTTCGTCAAAATGGTTGAAAATTGACATATCGTTGGAACGGATGCAACACATACTTAAAAATAAGCTTCGACTCAGGCCATTGTAAATCCAAAAAGCACACAATCTTACACCGCAACGGAAAAAAATTAGAGTCGGAAGAGGGAAGGAGGTCCTGCGCTTGCATGAAAGTGGTGAGTTGCCGAATTTGTGTTTTTTTTTTTTTTTTTGATAAGTCCCCATTTGTTATCGAGCAATATGTCAACAAATAAAATGATCGAGTTTACTTGCCAGAGGGGACCATCAAAAATGTACACCTTCGGACGGCCACCAGAAAACAAGCAGCACTGATCGGATGATTGCGGCCGCAAGAACCGCTGATGGTCACTCCGTTCGTATTTTTGAACCGTGGCGTCAAAATTAATGCAACCGTATGCCGTGAAGCTAACTTAGGGGCAGTATTGAAGCCTTAAGCAAACAAGACTGGAGTTAGACCATGGAAGTCGGTTGGAGACCATGGACACGCACAGGCACCGTGCGCATCTACCAAGATTGGTTAAAGAACAATGTTGAACACTTCATTTAAATCCGTTGGATTTCACTTTCTGGGGAAGGCAAAGGTTGTTCAGTATGTGGATTTAGCGTTCTCGACTGAGAGTGGTTAGGACCTCACATAACAGACAGATATTTGACAACGAATCGTACTGGCAAAGACACTCGATTGTATGGAAGAAAGGGAAAGTAACGACAGAGATGATGTTCAAAAATAGCAATTCCAGTTGTGAACGTTCAGGGCTACTTGGCTCTCAACCTGAATTAGCAACAAATATGCAGCAGGTAGACCAGGAGCATGCATGAGCTTGAAGAAGAAAAATTAGGCAAAACTTCGAGTCCAAATTTGCCACAACACAGAGACAATAAACTCCCACATCAGAATATACTTCAAATTTGTTTCATAGGCACCTCCCGAAGTGATGCGTATAAATAAAAAATTTGAACTACATCCATTATATACTTCAGAGTGCTTATCGAGTAAAAATCAAAAACCAAAAACGAGAGACAGACTAGAGGAATAACAAAAAAAAAAAAAAAACAAACACCTCACATCAATGAGGGCTGCAGTTTCTTGAACTCCTGCGAAACAGAAACAAAATCGTCTCACAGAGAGAAGAAGGAGGAAACGTGAACAAAACGTGGTCTACAGAAAAATATGTGGGGAGACTTAAACAGGGGTCGGTATGGAAGCAACGTCGTTTTCAAGAATTTGACGAACCTCTAATTAGATAATATACTAGGTAGTTCAGTGTATTAAAAAGTCGAAACAGTAACATCTATAAAAAGTGGACAGAAGACATTGAGGTGAATCAAAAAAGTAGATATTATCTTACACAAAAACAGTAGTATACGTTCTTAAGAATTGTCTGGTCTATGGTATAATCAACTGGGAATCATGTTAAAGCTTTCACTACGTTTTAAGCGTTTATCGATATATCTCAACATACAGTTTTTTTTTTTATTTCAAAATTTTCATAAGACAGTAGTAAAGTAATTGCGTCTAAGGATATCATCTAATAGCAAAATCGAACACTTTAGAATATAAATACAGTTGAAATCATTACTGAGCTTTAATAAATATATTACTTTTGTTACTTTTCTTATTTTTACTTACGTCCTGATGTTGGATTTGGTTTTTGTTTATTCAAATTCGGTTTTCGAGTTTTGTTTGGATGAGATATCGAATTCGTTTCGAAAGATATATATTTTTGTATATATATATATTGGAGTGATTTTGTGTGTGGTATTTTTTTTTCATTTATATTTTGATGATGAGATAGGCAGATTAGAGTGTTTTTTTTAAATATTTTTGTTTTAGTTTTTTTTTATTTTTAAACATCACAAGCAATATAACATTCACATTCGGATGTGTTCGGTGAAAAGATTTGTATTTGTTTTTTTTTTTTTTAGTTAGTTAGCATGTACAGAAGAAGTTGATATAGTCACGGGCATCATCAATTAGGAAATTTGATTTATTTTCATTCAATAGTATATTTTAGGAATTTTGTATATTTTTAGATTTTTTTTTCATTTTTTTTTTTTGCAAAAAAAGAAGAAGAAATAAATGCATTAATCAGATTTGGTAAGAATTGTCATTTTGAAATGGCATTTCAAGACAAAACAGAAAATACAAAACAATTGTAACAAAATGTATGAGCGACAAATCCAAAAAAATGGTTTCTACAACAGTTTGCCAACCAAATTGCTAGTATCTAGAAGAACGAAGTGGGATCGTTTAGAAGCTCAAGGAGATGTCGGGTAAAGTATCATTTTGGATTCAACTAGAACGCAGGACGAAATAGGGTACATTAGTATTTGTTCGCTAACAGTTTTCTACAGGCCATCTAGAGGGAGGGAGTTTTCGATTATATAAACAGATATGCATTTTTTTTTGGAACTAAAACACTACCAGTTTCACAAATTTTTCGCTAAACACTGATGTGATAACCCATCACATTTTTTTTATTCAAACATATTTTTTTCTAAGACTTTTAAAAACACTTTTTTTTTGTAAAATATGGAATGGAAACTAAAATTAAACATGAAACCGAACGAAACAATTTTTCTTAAATGTGAGGAGAGGAGTTACAGAGTGCTTGTGTTTAGAGTAGTGTTGTAAGTTTGTGTGGTGTTGAGACATGACAGTTGGGTAGAATGATTGTGTTCTGTTTCGACTGGACGAATGACGTTTACCATTTGTTTGTCCAACGGTTTAGTTTGACCAACTAATATCTAGTCACACATTATTCTATTATTATCTACTATTAATTTTTCGTCTATTTTTTACTAAGGTTTTTTTAAGTCAAAAATAAAATCAATAAGAAGAACATAAAAAAAAACCTTTGCGGCAGATGTGTGGCTGAATTTTGATAGGTACGCCAAAAAAGCACCACACCATAAAATGTTACTACTTCTCCTTTGCTCGCTTCGAAAATAAGAACTAACCGGTATTGCTACAGTCCAAAAGGGATTGGGGCATAGGTTCCTTTTAGGAACCTTTCATGATCAACTTATCAATGAGTGTTGTTAATAACTCGAAAGATGTACTGTGAAAAATTTCCAGGGTTCAGTTCAGACATCGAACATAAACTTCCTAGTATTGTGAACTTCAAGCTTGGAAGAAAAAAACAGACAATGCAGAAACCGTTTTCTTCCGAACGAACAATTTCAAACTGTTGCCTGAAAACCACCGTACAAAATAAAGATTTTCGCTTTTTAAGACTACGAGTAAAATAAGTCAAGCTGTTTTGTATATGGCCAGGCCATGTAGAGCGTATGGACACCACTGTTCTGGCCCGAAAAGTCTTCGAACTTGAGCCATTGGGACGAAGCAACAGAGGGCGGCCTTGGCTACGGTGGCGCACACAAGTAAAGAAGGACCTCAACCAACTTGGAGTGCGCAACTGGCGGCAGCTGGCGAAAGATCGTGCTGGTTGGAGAGGCATGTTGGTTGAGACCCAGATCCACCTCGGACTGTAACGCCACGAGAAGAAGAAGAAGTTTTGTAGAGGCAACATTTTGACCAAAAATGCAAAGAAGTGAGGAATGCTATTCGCAACAAATCCGATCGAACTGTTTCGCGTTGGCTAACAATTCAGATCAAATTTCATGAGTTGGTCTGCCATCGTACTAGATGAATATTTTTTTTGTTTTTTGAAAATCCTAATCTTAAAATTTTAGACCTTAATCGTAAGTCATGGTTTGAAGATATTTTTGTAACTGTATCTGGACAGTTCTCTTATTCTATTCCCATTTCCCTAATCAACTTCTTTTCTTACAAATTTGCGTAAATTCTGTTCCATCCATTTCCTCAATTTTCTAGAAAGTAGAGCCTCATTTCTTATTTTTCGGAGAACTGCGATTTGGTCGATGTAAACAGGTTCTCATTTCTCTTCATTACTGCAACTTTAGTGTGAATCGGGACCACTTATATTTTCGACAAAATTGTCGATAAGGTAGTGTGTAGTTACGGTTTCTTAAAATACTCTCATTTTAAGCATGTCTTACTTTATGTCCAATCAACCTTCGAAAAGACGTTTTCAAATTCAAATAAATGTTGTTGGTCTGCAATTATCTAATTTGATTTATCTGCGGCTTGCCAAACTGGTGGCATTCAATTGGCAATTAGACTTCATAAAGCGAAAATTAAACTTGAAGTGAAAACTGCACTGTCACCCGATTCAATCCTAAAAGCATAACCGCCATTCTACGGTGTGCCTAGAGGAATGTACTCCAATGCCGCAGTGACTTGTGATGAGACCGATTATGGTCCTTTCTTGTAAATTGCCTTAGTTGATTCAGGGGCAGTTCCTTGGACATGGCTGTGTCGCATTTCCCGTACAAGTTCAGCAGCCAGTCCTGTTGAAAAAATCTGGCAAGAGCATTAACATTGTCAAAACTGAAAAGAATTTTCTTAGAAGTTAACTTGCAGAAAAATTTAAAAGTCTTGTTTGTCGAACACTAAGAAATTCCAATTTCTTTCAAACGAGATCGCCCTCAGGCTAACAGGGGTTGGTTTTATGAATTTCAAGTGAACATTCTTCGACAAAGCGTATGGACACCACAGCTCTGGCCCGAAAAGTAATCGAATCCGAGCCATAGGGCCAGCGCACACAGCACAGTGCCTTGGTTGGCACACACAAGTTGAGAAGGACCTCAACACATTTGGAGTGCGCAACTGAAGGCGGTTGGCGAGAGATCGTACTGGATAGAGACGCATGTTGGTGGAGGCCCAGATCCACCCTGGAAGGTACCGCCATGGAAAGAAGGAGAATATTCCTTTATGACTATCCTTTCTATCAAAAGTGATTATTATCACTTTTGTCCTCTGTATAAGCTTTTTGCAATTTAATAAAACAGTCTTCCATCTTCACTTCTTTAAACAAGGGTAATGCAAGTAAATGAATCCTATGCTATTGCATGTAAGAAGCAACAAGCAAAGTGCAGTAAAATTGTGATATTTCGGAAATTTAAGGTGCACTGTTGTACAATAAAGTAAAACTTGCAAAGTGGCTCACTTTTAGGGGGCCGAAGAATAGGTTGCCGGTCCACTTATAAAGGTTTACCCTTCAGACTTGTTAGTTAAGTGCATATGCATGTAATACGCACATAAAATAAGATGTAAAAGAGATCTTGAAGGACATAAAACTGCTTAAATGTATCCCTCTGAAGTGAGGAAAGTCAATAATCAGAAACAGAGATTGCTTACAGAATGGAGTTTTAAACTTCGTTTTCTATATTTCCGGACCAGTTATTGGATTTCCCAACATTATCGTTTGCAGTCAAGAAATCTTCTGGAACTGCAGGCTGGGATACTATCGTCTTCATGGATCGCATTACTGTCCTCTTCCTCGAAAAACGCAGATTATATATTTCGAATTCCCTGCGTTTGCTTTAATTAGACATATTGATGTAATAAGTGACGCAAGAATTTGGCCCGATTATTAGATGATTCGATTATAGAGGGCAACCTATTTGAAAGTTAGCAGGGAATGTAGAGCGTGCAGTTCGAAAAGAAGGTGATCCGATAATGGAGAGAACTGCACCAAGTATTGTATATTATATTGGGAAATAATCTGAATAAGATTAAGCTCTTTTGCAGCAATCTTATCGTAGCGGCAATATTCATTGAAGTACATAGACATCTGACTACGAGGCAGGTGACAATGATGGGAAGTCTTTGACTGAATTTTAAATCATTGTTTTTACAATCGAATACATCTTCGTCATTTGATTTGAGTCTCTGTTTGTAATATTCTGCCTTAGGAAGGAAGATTGAAAAGCGGAGTTTGGTGAGATCCTCAAAGCAGACTTTCTTCACATGTGTAAAAATTCACAAAGAGTCTGCCAGCAACAATAACGCAGAAATCCGGTTTGACTTTTGAGATGAAGTGAGAAAATAAGTACTCAGAGGATGAGTGAAAAATTCATAGGTTTTTGCAATAACCGTTAGTTCAGTTGATGATTCACACCTAATTGTCGTACTGACTACTTCTTCCTCTCCAAGAAATATATTTAGGAGAAGAAAGCGGACCAATTTAACGTCCAACGGGTGCCTTTGCAAAGTCTGATGTTTGCATTCACAGTAAGTAACTTAAAATAAGGAATTTCGTACATTAGTGTAATGAACCATACAAGGATGCAATCTTCAGTTCATACACAAATTGCCTTGTTACACCTGTACACGCTATAGGATTAATCTTATTCGCCCTTGATTGTTAAATTCCCCGCTCAAATCAATGTCAAAGTTGGAGCGTAAGAAGTGGACTTCAGTGAAGAGTTTCAAGTTTGACAGACATTATGTTATTGGGTCATAAGGAGGACAATTTTATTTCGCTTTCTGAGGATGACATCAGTATCGCATCACGATCTCTTTACCAAAATATCTGCTCCCTTCAAGTGGAATATCCCCGCAGGAAATAAATCGCTGAAGTGTTAAATTTTCATTCTATTCCACACGTATATGCGAATTAATTAAAGTATAGCCTCGCCTTATTGTATTGAGAACCGTCACGATTATTAACAAAAGTGTACTATTCCATTTTGGGAATAGCCTAACCAATTAAAAAAAAATCCTACGAAGCAGACTTTATTTGAAAATTTAAAAAAAAAATCACTCGCAAATAAAAAACGTGTTACAACGTCTTCTACTTGAGTTGAGATTATATTCGAAGCACAAAATCATACAAAAAGCAAAAAAGAAAAACTTAAAAAAAAACAACGAAGCACTTGATCGAATTGATCGATAACTTAAAAGGTCCTTCTAAGTTCTATTCGTTTTACTCTACACATCTGACCTTTGTAAATTTTGTTAGTATCTAGAATTTCCATAAAAAACAAAAACTGAAAACTAAAACATGCCAATGGATTTCTGATTCTTGTGTATCTCTAGGTTGTTAGTAGTTTTCACGTAAAGCGAATACATGAAAGACACTTCTAAAAAATATCGTTGGCATTGTGCTAAAAATTTTTACAGAAAACTTTCGTGATTAAGAAAAACAATATAAACTAGTTGTTTAGAATGAGAATAACGGCACACATAGTTAATATATTTTTTGGCACATTTAAAATAAAGAACACTCGCTAACAAGTGAGTTTTGCACTCGAAGCCCCGCTGCGGGGCAGCTAGCTTCATGAAAGCTATATCAAAATAATTTGCGTCTAATTTTGTTTATTTTCAAATCTATGTGAAATTTAATTCGATTTATATATTTTTTTTTTCGGATATAAAAAATAGAAGCAGAATAAGTGGAAGAAAAGAAAACACACACAAGTTTTGTTTGCGATTACTTACAGATGCTGCGGTTGGCTGTGTTATGAAAGATGAATGTGTCGATGGTGGTAAGAATTAATAAAGTTGTAGTACAAGCCAATTTTTGTTTTTATTTTATATTTAACAGTATTGGCATAGAGATTTTTTGTTAAATATATTCATATATATATATTCATTTTTTTGCATGGTGTTTTGTTTTATTTTGTTTGGATTGTGATGTGGGAGAGAGATTGATTTGAGTGAATTGTGCATTGTATCCGTACATTTTTACGCATAAGTTTATATGAAATTAAAAGAAAAAGTAAGAGAAAATATTAAATATAAATCATATTTATGACTGTATAATATTTGCAAATCGTTGATTATTTTTTCTGGTAATTAACAAATTTCAATTTTCGTCCTAAGATGGGTTCGCACTCAAGTTTAGGATAAGAAGCAATATTTGGTATGTTTTTTTTTAATTTTTAAATTGATAAGTTTTTGGAGATTTATCGTAAGGTCAGTAAAATTTTGTGATCATTTGCTACTTAATTAAATTAACATATACATGATAACTTAACATAGACCTATTGCATTCACAAATAGGTTCATTTTCTATAGAAGCGGTGTAGTTCAATTTTAACTTAAGTTTATGAATTGTTAAAATAGAAATAAATATATGAGATTTTCTTCTTTTTTGTATCAATATAAGCTCATGAAGTCAGATGTTGTTTGCAAAAATTTTGAAAGCATTCAAATTGTTTTCACAGTCGTCTTCATAATTTTAAGTGAATTTCGGAGAAATGGTCATAAAAATTGCATTTTCAAGTCTAAGTAAGAAAGTGCTTGATTTGCACTTAATTAGATCTAGGTAGAATATGGAAAGATCATTTCTGCAGACTCTTAAACGGCGACGACGGCCTAAGTCCCGCTGTTAGGCAGAATGTTCGACCCACATTGGACGATGGTAGACAAGGATTCTATCCCGCCGGCTCAGACGAGGTCAAAGTAGAAATATCGAGACTGAAATCGAACAAGGAGGACGAACTGTCCGCAGAACTGTTTAAAGCAGCTGGAGGTGACCTGTTGGAGAGCATGCACCTGGAATCTCAGCGTCGTTTGTCTGGTCCACAAGAAATGATACCTCTTCGATTGCGGCAAGTATCTAGGGATCAGTCTCCTCAACATCGTGTACAAAGTTCTCTCTGCCGTTTTGCGTGAATGCCTGAAACCATTAGTGAATTATGTGTCCTTATCACTGTAATTCCATGCTATAGAAGTCCAGAATAGATCAGATCTTTCCTTTACGGCAAATTCTGGAAAGCACACAAGAAGTAAAGGTCGACCCGCACTACCTATTCGTTGATTTTAGGCCGTATATGCCGGTGTGAACAGAGACGAGCTACACAGTGCTATTTTATGCCTAGCTTTGGTATTACTACCAAACCCGTCAGATTGTGTAGGATAACGTCCGAGAACTCTCGCTGATCCGTCACGATCGATAACGAACTCGTCAAAACTTTAAGTCTTGGCAAAAGGTTTCAAGAAGGTTTTCGACAAGGCGACGTGCTTTCATTTGACTTTTTCTTGTGAGAGACTTTTTCTTTGACTTTGACTTGAGAAGATCGTGCGTAACTCACAAGTCAACACCAGACATGATCTTCCAGAAATCAGTTAAAGTGCTAGCTTACCGACGACATTGAAGTGATTGGACGTATGAACACAGCGAGCTGTTAATGATGCGTTTGTTGTTAAAGAGGAAGCGGTTAAAGTGGGTTTGGCGATAAATAAGGGCAAGACGAAATATATGCTGTCATCATGGAAGAACACACAACATCGACGTCTTGGACAAAACGTACCACTAGGCAGTTGAAACTTAGACTTAAGGTTAAGGGCTTCTTTTACCTCGTCTTCGGCAATTTATTTTTGTTGGCCATAATTGCTCAATCAAATACATCTAAATAAGAAATTTCATAAAAATTCTCCTAAGGAGGAGAAGAGAAGAGCGTGACAGACACGACGGGCACACTGAAACTAAGTATAAAGGTTTTATTGTTTTGAAAAAGAACCTTTAAAAAGTGTTGCAAAAGAAAGGAAAATATACGAGGGTTTCGCGCTAGAAGATGGAAGCTGCAAAGTTATCAAGAGCAAATGAAATAATAAAATCTCAACTGTAGTGGATAGGCTATTAGTAGGCTTGAAAGGTTCCAAACAGCTGCTTACAGACTGAAATATTACACATTGAAGTAATTTACTTCAGGCGCGAGAGTTTTTCGATGATGGAAATGAGGTTCTGATATAATATGTCAGACAATTGGAACACCAGCTATTTTATCTACATAGAGGACCTTCTTATTGATTTGATAGTACAACGATTTATTTGCTCTGTGGAGTGCTCTGGCTTGCCATTTTTTCAACTCAGCTTACTGCGTGAGATTGGAAAGGTATGGGTCTGGAAAATTTAATATTAAAATTCACTTTCAGTTGAATTTTGGAAAATATAGCCTGTTTCAAATCTACATAATAATATTAATTGAGTGGGACTACAGCCCACAAGGGACCAGGTCCTAGCTTCTACAACAACTACTCGTGTTGTGCTTGCTACTGTTGTCTTACGAGTAGGAGGGACCTACAATTTTTTGCCGGCTCCGAACGGCGAGCGTTGAGAAGCTCTTTCATAGACAATTGGTACCCTTTGAGTGTTGTCAGCAACTCGAAAGAGGTGTTACCATGAAAAATTCGAGGTATTCCGTCCGGGAATCAAACATAAACCTTCTGCGCGTGGGTCGACGCACTTACCCACTACGCCACGGCGATCACTGACTAATCGCAATCTGACTCCTAAAAACCATGCAAAGAAGTGGTCGGTTCACATTCAGACAATTTTCGGAAAAGAAAGCCTGCTTCAAACCTTTATACGAAAACATCATATTTTTAATAATTTTGAATGGTGGCGTTAATCAATCAATTTAAAAAATTTACTGTTTACCGCATAACTTGGTCTGAATCAGTTAAAGTCTGTGGACGAAAGTGCGTATTTGTATAGTTTTTTTTCAGGTTGTCAAAGTTGTCAATTGCTGGAAGGCTATAATGCAAATCAAAGTTTGTAGCAAGACGACTACCATTTTCTCTGCAGGGAAACCTTGGAAGTACTCGTATTTACTAAATGAAAGATATTCTATTTGCAGACATTGAAAGGTTCCTTCTATGGGGCGTACTTGAAGCGGTATCAGGGATTCTACAAATGACATCCATGCAACTGTCTCGACTTGGGCCAACCCGATAACCTCCGACTTGATTTGCCTGGCTAGCGTTTAATTTTTCCTGATTCGCAGATTTAAAGTTGGCTAACGAACAAATGCCGTTGGAGGAATCGAGGATGCAGCATTTTTCCGGCAGGAACACTGAATTCCTTTGAAAGTGGCGTTGTTTGTGCAAACTTAAATTACGTCAATGACAGGGGTGATAATATACACCCTTGCGGTACTCTTCTGCTATTGGTGAAGGGAGTGGTCTCCTAACCCTTGAAGATGACTTGGAAAGACTCGTCCCGACTTATCTTCTAAATGAGCTCAGTGATGATGATGGCGGTATTCTACTATTTTCAAAACCGTTCCATACGGCTTCTAGTCGAACCACGTCGAGGGCTCTTTCGAAGTCGACGAATAGAAAACATATATGAAGGAGTGACATTCAACCGATTGTTCGTCACATGAACGATTTGGTTGAAAACCCACTTTCTCATGAAATAGGTGTTCCTCGACAACTAGAGAAATACGGTAAAAGGTTCAGCGAGGCGAGGTGCTTCTGGATAGCATTCAAGAGAGAGAGATTCCTCCTCAGTTTTCAAGCTCGCTTAGGACTTACTTCAGATAAGCTAAAGGTAAAATACTCTTCTAAAGTTTTACCAAAAGAGTCGAACGATTTCTTCTAGAAAAGAATAAGAGAGTTACAGAATTCAATCAAACAACACATCCTTTATGTTTGCTGCAAGTAATTTCAAATGAAAGATCTAAAATGAAGAAGGAGACAGCTGGAAATAAATAAAGAAAGGAATGAACTCACAGAGTGAACCAGACGACGACTGTGGAATCAATTTAAACGAAATCCCATCTCAGTGAATAGTTTTATCTTCTTATATTGATACAAATAAATTAGCAATATGTTTTTTTTTTAACAAAACTATTACTAGCATAGTTACTAAAAGGACTAATGAGCAATGAAAAATTTTGTATGTTTTTTTTATTAAATGTGTGTGTGAGGTGTTGTACTTACATCGTGCTGGTGTTTTGATTGTTGTTGTAGTTGTTGTTGAGCGAGTAGATTAGATTATTGTATTTTTTGTATATTTTTTTTCAATGTTTTGAAAAAAATATTTCATTTAGAATTTAGTTTGTATATTTTTTTTTTAGAAATTTGAATTTTGTTTATGTGATTTGTTGTTGTATATTTTTGTGTGATTATGTAATGTTCGACCCCATTTTCGTAATCGTAATCGTATAATCAAATCAAGTATGAAAAAAAGGGAAATCAAAAGAAAATATTTTTTCATTAATATAAAAATTTGGTGATTAGAATAATTTTATAATATATTTATAAGATTTTCGGAATTTTTTTTTTTTTTGCATTAAAATTTTTTTGTTTTTATGAAATTTTGATGTGAACGTCTGTTGTGTTGAGCATTGTCCTACCACAAAAATGTCAGTCTGTGTCTGTGAATACCTAAAGAATGTTCACTTCAAAATATTTTCACTGATCGAAATGTATGCCTTAAAGATTTCGAAATAAATTTTACAGAGTATCAGATGAAAATAGGTATGTCGCTGTTTTTTTTTTTTTTTTTGCATTTACATGTTATTTAGAAAGATTTCTATAAATATATAAGAAATATATATAGATAAAGTATATATAAAAACAACTTGGACTTATTTATATTTGTCTTCTGTATTTACTGCAACAGTATGTATTGTTCTATTTGAAACTGAGAAAATATTGTATGACTTTCTTATTGCTAAATCAACTAGAGTAAGTAAGTAAGAAAATTTATGGTTGTGTATATTTTAACCAAAGTTCGGTGTTCGGTAGTGGTGGGTGCACGATAGAGAATTACAAAAATTATTTACCCCGAATTCCATCCACAGTGCGTCTATGATACTGCCAACGACAGTGATCAAATCGAAGATGTTCCATGGATCCTTGAAGAAGTTCTACAGAAATAAAAAATAAATTCTCAGTTATTGGTTTGGCTGAGTGATGGAGAAAGGATTTTACACAAATATCTTTTTACATTTTGTTTCTTTTTTACATTTTGCTGAAATTTACAAATGCCACAACACAGTTTTAATTTACTTTTCAAATATTTTCGAATAAACTCTGCGGTTAAATTAATTAAATTTATGTACAATCAAATGATAGAAGTTTTTGAAAATTGGTAGATCTCTCTTTACCCGAGCTGAAAAAAAATTTTAGCTAACGAACAATTTTCTTAAAGGCTCCAGAAGTGGAAGCTTGCCCCCAAACGCAATCCATTTGAAAGCAGTTCAGAGCTGATTGGAAATAGTCTACAGTGAGGCAAGAACCCCGACCATGTTTATATTTCCGAAATTTTGAGGAAAACTTACATAAAACGTAACATTTTTAATCAAAAAAACGAAACTGATAAGAATGTGAAATAAAGGCATTTTAAACTTAAAAAATACAGCCAACATTGATTTCCTAATTTTAAGTTGAAAACACGAAATGATGGAAAAAAGTGAAATTAAAAAAAATTCCAATGATAGAATTACCTTTGACCAGTTTACATAATTTTTACCAACCTTACATCCGAAAGCTATTACTTTTAAGATGGTTTCCAAAAAGAAGAACAATGTGAACACCAAATTCATGTATGTCAAGATGTCGATGTGTGTGGGCGGTGCATCGTGAAACTACAAAAATAAGATATATTTTTTTTGGATTTTGTTGGTTTCGATTACCCACAAAATTTAATCCATTTTGTTTTGTTTTTTTTTAAGAATTTTCAATTTGAACTCGCGTTTTTGCAGCCAACATAAATGTCTATGAATGGGATCTATGAACGTCAATCTACTTGTACTTTTATGTTAGCTACATGCTGCGAAGACACCTTTCAAACTATAGACTAAACAATTTTTTTCAAAATTTTTTATTTTTTCTAAATGAGAAAATTTGACTTAATTTGAATGAATCTATACAAATTTGAATTATTTAAAAAAAATGAATGAAATTGGAAGGAAAGGGAATAAGAAAATAAAAAAACTATTCGCTTAACTGGAGTGTCCTGACTATGAGCGTGTTGTAGTGTCATGTAGTGTTTGGAAGATCATGCAGAGACATTGGAGAAAGAAGAAAATATACACATGATTAGGGAAACGAGTGATTTGTGTGATTGAAGCATGCAAAATTACAGCACTGGTGTCCTCAATTTTACAATTCGCTTACATTCTCTTCGAAAATACGTGTTTCTTGAAATCGTGCAGTTTTTCTTGGAATCATGCAAAATGATTGTAGAAAAAAAATGCTGAGTTAGACATGCAGAGGATGATTGAAGATTCACTTACCACTTAAATCGCAAACGCCCTTTGACTTTGACTTATTCTAATCGTTTACCTTTAAAATCACCAACATTCGTGATCCAAAAACCATTCCGTATTCAATGATTTCAACTCAAATTCATAAAAAAGAAATATTTCCTTTATATCCTAACAGAAATGTTTGTCACTTTGTAAATTTCAGCTAGATGCATATTTTTTTTTCTTTTTCTAACAGAAATCTTCTGAATGAATGAGAAATTGCAACCCACCTTTACACCAAATCCAATTATTTTCAGAACCGTTTCAACACTGAACATTCCAGTAAACCCCATGTTGATATACTTTAAGGATTTTTCATACATATCGCCTTGGTTATGATACTGTAGAGATTTGAATTGCCATTAGTTATAAATGTTATTGTTGTGTCAACACTCTCAAGGTGCCTGGTTTTTGAACGGCATTTTATAACAAGAAATCATTTAAGTTGTGTGTGTATGTTTTCAATTTGAACTAAATTTTCTCAAAGTCACGATTTATTTATGTTTTTGAATTTTCTTTGGTTAGCTATTACAATAAAAAATTATTTTAATTAATTTGTTTTAAAAATATCTATACTTTCCTTTCAAATTTCGCATTAGGTTTTCAAAAAATTTCAAATTAATTTGAGCAAGCACAAATAAGGACTTAAAAAAATATAAGTAGACATTCACAAAAAAGCATTTAATAGTCACACGACAAGGACAAACTAACTTAAAAGGCATGCTCTGACAGGCAAATAGATTTTAAGAGTGCTTTTATATTGAAAATTAAAAACACAATACATACAAAAATAAAAAAAGTAAATTTTGCATTTCAGACCTGAAACGCTTATAAATAGATTTTTTATTTTTTAAGGTTACTAATAAATCTTTAAGGAAAATCTAATGGATTAGATAAGGAAATGTTGAAGACGATTTCCTAGTTAAAAGTTTTCTTCTTCTCATGCTGTTCATGCTTTCCTTCTTCAATGTTCGAAATTAACATCTTAAACTCTGATATTTTTCAACTTTTTACGGTTAAACTCAGTAATACGACTAAGTTGAAAGGATCTGGGATGATATTTTGATTTCAGTGGGCTGGTTTTTTGAATTACCAAAAAATGTTTTTAGCCACTCCGCCCAGGTTTGGTAAATCGACACAGGTCCTTGTTTTTTGCTAAACTAACATAGAACGCAAACGTTGTCTACAAATTTATTCCCAGTATAGCATGTCTTAGATGCACGTGGCTGCTTAAAATTCGAAACCTCGCAATCGCAACAGAATTGCCACATATTCGCCACGCTTTGATATATGAAGTGAATTATGTGAAAAATAATTGTGCAAATTGGGAACTGATTGGTTGCATGTTGATATTTAATGGACTGCAACATCGAAGCCTCAAGCAGAAAGTTTTGCGTTACCATTTCACTAAGTGACACGTTTCAACACTTGAAAAATGCTTTTTACACCCACATTTGAATTATTTCTGAGGTTTAGTGTCGCTTTTGTTGAGCAACATTTTCGTGAAATCAATAAGACGCCTTGCAACGGTTGACCGCGTGAGCGCACTGTTTTGCTGTGGCCATTAGATTTTACAAGGTTGGAGAGCTCGTAAAAGGTGAAACTTCTCTATACGGACACACCTCTGAAACTGGTACTGGAATTTCTCCTGTGCTTCATACGGGAAATTGTAAATGATGAACTGACTTATTAGTGTTTGAGTATTGGCAGCAACTTGAGGTGGCGCCGAGAAAAGATAAGCGTGTCTATGGTGGCCACCATATATTTACATTAAATATACAAACAAGTACTAGATATGTCTTTTTTAATTTGCATAGTATGATGACACATATATGAGGAAAGTTTAAGTCCTTCGATAAGTGTGAATCAGAGAGGGTACTAATTCATTAGCCTTACATTTTTCATTAGCTCTGAAAAAAAATAAATCTGATGAAAGTAAAATTTCATTATCGTTGGTTTTTCAATGCTTATGAAAATTGCATCCACCTGTATTTATTTTTGTACGTACGAGGTCTGTTCAGAAATATAAGACGAATTTTCAAATTTCGCGGGCTACGTATATTCGATTATGTTGGTGCACTCAACTCGAACATATGTTTACAGTTGCAGCTATATAGCATATTTATTTTTTTTGTAAGAGGCATACAAGTTAGACCTGTTTTGCGTCAAATCACAAAGTTGCATTCAATGGAATTATTTTCTCAAAAGTACTTGAAATGTTGACGGTGGCATACGGTTAGTGTACTCTAAGTCATAAAAATGTTTACAAATTTTGCTGAAGATGTTGGCATATCGGTTGGCTCATGCTATGCAGTCTTATCGGAAATTTTCGGTATGATGTGTGTAACAGCGAAGTGCATTCGTTTGTATTTTTTTGGAGAAAAACAACACCGTAATCATGCCTCAGCCGTATTCACGAGATTTGACCCCCTGTGACTTTTTCCTGTTTCCAAAATTAAAGAGACCCATGAAGGAACGGCCATTTGCGACGACGAAGGAGATAGAAACAGAATCGCTGGGAGAGCTGAAGGCCCTACAGAGGCTCCGAGGATTGGAAAAAAACGCTGCCACAAGTGTAGTAAATCTGAGGGGGACAACTTTGAATAGAACCAAATAGAAATTGATGAATAAATAATTTTTTTTTTGAGAAAAATTAAAATTAACTTTTTTCTTGAACAGACCTCGTATATGTACATTAGTACCTTTAGCATCAAGTCTTATTTTAGTATACACACGAAACTGTAGCAGCATGCTCATACCGCCTAGTCATTATGTAATTTTTTTCAATTCGCGTTTGCTTAAGGCACATTTACTACCCTTAAGTGAATCAAGTCACAGCATGGCCCGAATGTGGATTCAAGTCTAAGGCAATGTTTTTTTTTTCATTAACATTGAAAAAATACAATACCATTGAAAATTTGATTTTTTTTCAAAGCTTACACTTCGTAAAAAATAGGTAAATTAAGTGTCGAGATCGTATGGAGTTTTTCGAAGTACCAAATAATGCCAAGGAAAGGAAAAGACTACAAATTTCACTAAAATAAAAAATAAAATTTTAACTAAATTGTACTTATATACAAAAATTAAATTTAAATGTACAAGAAAAAAATACAATCCACAACAAAACTAGCAAACATGACACAGGATAAAGAACTGCTAGCCACATACTATTGGTATATTAAAAAAAAAGAGAATATCGTTTTTTTCGTATAGTAGACGTGCAAGTTTTTTTTTTATTCACATTATTTATTAGTTGTATTCTTATTCATTATAGTGCATAAAATCGATTTATCGTAAAGCTTTCAATACTCTGTACATACACAAACAACAATTTGAGATTTGATTTGTTTCTGTTTGAACAACAAAGATTATCTGTTATGAAAATGTGTTGAGAGTAAAATTCGTTCTGTTGGACAAAACATAAGAAAAATAATGTCTGTGTCTTATTTAATTTACAGAAATTAATACGCTGAGTACTGTTTTGTCTCTGTTTTAGATTTCTTACATGCGACTCATAGTATATCTTGAAAACATACTTAGGAGTATGTTTATACAAATTCGAAGACAAATTTAGATTGTTTTGCTAATTAGAAGATGATACATACCTTCATCATAAGTAAAAGCGTATTGAACACAATTAGCATCATTATAAAATACTCAAATGGTGTTGAAACTACTATCCGCCACACTTTGTACTTGAAAGTGTTCCGATTCTTCGGCATATATCGCTCTAGAGGTCGAGCGCCAATCGTAAAGTCTATGCAGGATTTCTAAATGAATACAAAAAATGGCAATTTATGAAATTATTAATTTTTAAAAAAATTTTTAGGTTAAATATGTAACATATACTACTACTTGTGCTTTATGAAACATTCAACTTATTGAGCTATTTACAAATGAAATTTGGAAAGTGGATTTGACATTTCGACTTAACCATATATCTACGTACATTTTTCATTATGAACATTACTTAGAAACTATAAAAATAAAATAATAGTTAAGAAATAGTAGGTAAACAAGTTGTGTAATAGGTGGCGTAACTTGTCCGTCATTCCAGTGAATCGCCTTTCCAAATATTCGCTGGAAAGCTACTGACCTGTAGTTTTACCGCCATTTCACTTTTGCATTTGTAGTAGTTGAAGCATAACCAGTATTTTTTATTTATGCACTGACAAGGTCAAATAAAGTGTTCTTGCTCTTTTTGTTATAATTACTATTTCCTTATTGTATTTTTTTAATATGAGGCAAGAACCAAATGAAACTTATCACATTTTAGTAGAAACTTGTGGCGACCATGCCTTATAACTTAGCGAACAAGTTAAAAGGGGTTTGAACGGATTAGGGGTGACACCTTTGATTTGGAAGACAGAGATCATTCGGGACAGACGAAAAGTTGGAATTGGAATTACTCGTTGAAGATTTGTCTAAAATGCGGGAAAACTTGCAAATACACTTGAGATCGCTGAACAAACCGTTTTCGATCGTTTAAGAATACTGCGAATGATTCAGGTGAATTATGAATTGGACGCAACAAACCTATAGAGGAAATTTGTAATCTTAGGGCAGTGGGTGCGGAATGTATTGAAACCAAGATAAGTTGAAATCTTTGAAAAGAAATCGCTTTTCCAATGTGACAATTCAATTGTGTATGGATATCGCGACCAAGGTCAGGCCGTTACGTTGTGTCTTTTGTAGGACCAACTGCGTATAGTTGGACATGGAAAGAGTCAAAGAGTATCAATTGCCTACGAAAAGCTTCTTAAATCTCACCGTTCGGAGTCGGCAAAAAACTGAAGTGCCACTCAATAATTAACTCCTATATTATGAGCTGCTGCAACCGAAAACGGTTATAGTCGAGGTCTTTAATAATTAAGTGGCACTACAGGTCACAAGGGGGCAGGGCCTAGATCATGCATAGAAGAGGTTTATCGACGATAAATAATAACAAGACAGTCATCATTGTACGCCACTAACATGGGTCTATATTTATGGTTCTGTAATATGTCTCAGTTTGTTCAATATTCATGTCCCAATGTCTCTGGATTCCATATTTTGCTACCGAGTCTCCTTAACTACTCGTATAAAAACTTCTCCGCCGCTTTGTATGATTGCCTGAAACCATTTGTGAACAATCTGATTGGTCAACATCAGTTTGGTTTCAGGCCAGAACCACCATATGCCATTTGTTTTTACATTGCAGTAGTTGTGGGAAAAGATCCAAGAAGTACAAGTCGACACCCGCCATCTATTTGTCGATTTTAAGGCCATATATGAGAGTGTTCTGTGCATTGTTACAAATAGTGATTTCAACTGGAGATGCCACATTTCGCACAAGAAACTTCTATTTCCAGAGGTTTTACAGTCTAGAGCCATCTGCCGACAACTTGTCCCAACAATAGACGCGAACTGATACAGAATGCTTGACGCGTCCCCAATGTTGCAAAAGGCACATCGAATGTACTTTGACATAAAACTAAGTTCAGTCCTTCCACAGAGGAGAGTGGAAGCAGCTTCTTCAGTAACTACTCATATTGCATGTTCTTACTTATAAAATGTATTTTACTATTAAACTCGTCCAACACCGAGTGGTGTGAAAACTGTGAAGTATTTAGAAGTGATCCTTGACAAAAAAAACTCACTTACGAAATAGAGTCATTAATCCTAAACCGAAACTTAGCATTGACGAACAATTAATAATTAATTCATAATAATCCTGTATGGGTGGAACGTACGCAAAGACATTTGTTAAACAATATACAATGGAACTACAAATAAACTAAAGGAAGAACAACGATCGCAAGACTCGTTTCAGTTATTCTACATCGCGACAATGCTTGGCCACATGTTGCAAGCCATTCAAAGCATACTTAAAGACGCTGAAATAGGAAAACCCCTCCCACCCTCGTATTGTCTGAACTTTCATCCCTTCGACTGTCATTTGTTTAGATAAATACAATAAGACTAACTCTTCGTGGATTATGATGAAGTCAAAAAGTATCCAATATTCATCTCTTGTAATATAAAGGCATGTCCGACAATGGACATGACGTCGCCCTGATAAATTTTTGTTACAAGTACATTATTAAACTTAGTTTTGGATTTATTTAAAATTGTTTTTATCATCTTCTTATAAGTAAAGTGAAATATGAGAAATGCGTTGCTGACAAACGCAGGATTAATCTTATCTTCCTAATCGTTGTTTCTTTTAGCTCCGAAGGCAATTGAACGATGGACCCATCTTAAAACGGACCAAAAAGGGGAAAGCTTTTCGTAGACAATTGATACTCTTTGAGTGTCGTGGTGCAGTGAAAAAATACCAGGTATCCCGTCCGGGAATCGAACCTAGACCTTTTGCGTGGAGGTCGGAGCACTTACCCACTACTTCACGGCGACCACGGTAAATTGAAAATTCAGATATAAATACGCACCGAAAATAAACCGACTTCCTAGCTCATGCGTCTGAGTCTAATTGAGTGGCACTACAACCTGGGATCAGCGCCTTCTTCAGCAACTATTCATGTTGTGTGTACTATTGTGCTCTCACAACTCCGAATGGCGAGATTTGAGAAACTTTTCACAGGTAATTGATACTCTTTGAGCGTTGTCAGTAAGTCGAAAGAAGTGATGCCGTGATTAGACCGGGAATCTAACCTGAGACCTTCGGCGTCTTCTTCAATCTGGTTGCCTGCGTTTTGTGAACAAACCGCGTCAAAAAACTATATGCACAATAACTGGGGCTGGAAGAAGGGTTTTAGTTTCAGCCGGGTAATGACCGCAAACACGCTGCAGGAATGTAAAGTGTCGGCTGCTACAAAACGCCCATACAATTGCGTCCAATTTCTTGGCCTGAATCTCAAAACTTGAGCGCAGAATCCACAAGCATATCTTTCTATCACAAAGTACTCTTAAGAGCTTAATCATGGAGGAAAGGGAGACAATGATGTCCAGTGATACAAAAGAACTTGCGCATGTGATGGATAAACGTCTTGTCAGCGTCCTGAAGAGGAAAGGTTACCCAACTAGTTATTAAGACATTATGGGACGCAAATTTTTTGTATGGTGCACGCAAACTTTAGCGACATTTTCGAAGTGTTTTGGAAAAATTGTTATAATTATTGTTTAACGTACAAACATTTTAAATAAATATTAGTTGTATAGCAAAAATATCTAAGGAAGCAAGGATAGCAAAGTTTTTCTCCATGTTTCCATGTTCTATGTCAGCTGAGACCCATGCTTTTGAAATTAATCCGTTAAATTTTTTTGCGGTCTACACAGACTCTACGCAGAAGTTTGATCAGAAACGAAGTCTGTCAGGCGTGGAGTGGAACAATATTTCTAAATCCTAAACACTCTTATACACAGTGCTTAACAATTGTGCAGACAGTTGTTACAATGTGCATGATAGATTATAAACTTTCTTCAGTTTCCATCACTTACCTGATTTTTGTCGATTTCACCATCTTGCAATTCAGCTTCGCCTTGCTCTTGAAATGTAATGATAATCAAGGCCACGAAAATGTTAACGAAGAAGAATGGAAATACTATGAAATATACAATATAAAATATGGACATTTCAATCCGGAAATTTTGAATTGGACCCCTATCTTCATATGTGGCTGCCATCGAATGTTGAAGGACTCTGCACGGCAAAACGGAAAACAAAAAAAATTAAATTATTTATTTCAAAGGCATTGCAAAATCAAAACATATAAAAACAAAATGAAAAACCCATCAATTGATTGATTTAAATAAATTGTATATATATCTTACTGAGGCCATCCTTCACCGGTCTGTACAGCGAATAATGTTAACATGGCAGTTGCTACATTATCGTAGTGAAAGTTTCGCGTTTTCCAAATCCGCCGTTCCTCTTTTGGTAATAGTTCATCTTCTTCATATTTGAAGAAGGAACCCCTGGTAAATATCAAATTTCGTGTAAAAAATTGTCTGCTTGTGTGTTTCATTTTTTTTTCATTTTATAATTAAATAAAATTAAATTTTAAACAAATAATAAAACATTTCATGTTGCAAGTAGCGTTAAAAATAAAAGAAAAAAATGTTAAAAAATCGATTAGAAAACAAAGAAAAAAAAAACAAATCATATACACAAAACGTTCTTCATTGATAAGCTCAAAGTACAATTAGGTTTACAAATATACAGTGTTAGGGACGTTATTTTTGTGTATTTCATATTTTGATTCACATTCTATGAGAGGTTTTGACATTTGGAAACTAAAACACACATAACAGGATAAGCTGATTGAGTGTTTGAGTGGAAAGAGGTGGTGGTGTGTAGTTGGAAGGAAATATTGTGTGAAGGACAAAATATTAGCACACACATTGCGGACAAAACGACAACTAAAAGGAAACAAAAGACATACAGGAGCTCAAGCTTAAAGACATAAATATCCTTTGTGTTCTTTTTTTCCAAAAAAAAAAAAAAAAAAACAACTTAAAAGAATTATACTGTAGAATTATAAGCCCCAAAAGAAAGTTTAAAGAAAAAAAAACACTTAGCTGAGGAAGCATATCCTTAAGTGCAATTTTTAACAACACCTAAGTGTAGGATATTTGAATATTATTATTTGCAAAACATACGTGTCCTTAAATATCTGTTACTTAAATACTCAAATGATGTTTTTTTTTTTTAATTAGTTTTTTTTTGCTGTAGCTCTTGTGAATGATGAATAGCTTATTAAGAAATCTTCTGGCAGTAGTATGGTTGGTATGGTATACTTGTGTTACTATGACATAAGCTCATTTGACACAAGCTCTAACACAAATTTGAAACTTTACTCTAGATTTATGCTGACATATTTTTTTTTTTCTTTTGTTCTTCGAGAAGCTAGTGCGTAACTATGTTTGTTTTGCGTGGTGGAGAGTCCAGAAATTGTTTTATTGAAGCATGTGCATTTGGTACCTAAGATATACCTCACTATTTGCGTATATTTGAGAGCTAAGCAGAAGAAAAAGGAGTGAAAATTGTGTATTCTTTCTTTTTGATCCCCTCGATCGTATTCTCTCAAAACTCAGCGCTAGAAATTTTGACTTAATTCTGATTGGAATTTTGGTCCCTATTGTTTTGCTTATCATCGGACACGTAACTGAAGCGGCTAACTAAAAATTCAATCACTCAAAAATTTGTCTAGGTTTCAACCCCCCCTTCCCATTCGTAATAAATCATAAATTCATATTTGACGGCTTATATCTAATAATAAATCTATATAAAGTTTAATTAAGAAACTGCAAATAAAATTTTATAAGAAAAAAACTCATTAAATGTGTTTCATGTGAATGGTATGCCGAGTTCATTTCTCGACGAAACAGCGCGTATTGAAAAAGCGAAACTTTACTCGATCCTGTCTTTGTATCTTTCGCATCTGAATAACTTTTCTCATTTGAAATGCGATTAGGTACAAGAATTTCTTTTCAAAAATCACAAAAAAAAACTCTCTATCACAGAATGTATCTGAAACGGTAAATATAATTTAAATATTTGGTAGATATTTTTTTGCATATTTTTATACATAGGATTTATCTTAAAATATTCGACTCAATACAACAACAACTGGTTAAGAATATATTCACTTATCTACACGAGTTATTTTTAAGGAACTCATCAGAAAACGTTTTGCTATTTAAATCAGATGTTTAGTTAAAGCGTTTTTGGCCAGTCAAGAAGTTTATATTTTGGCCAAGGTTTTTGCTTGTATATTGCTCTAGTTCGTATACAGAAAGCATCTATACTAACCTAGTTAAGACAGTTGCTTTTTAATAAATTTTGAATTTCTAATAACAGCCAAGATTTGAACCCAATTAATGCAAAACAAAAATATTCATATTCTAAGTAACCATCTTAACTACTTTTGAAATAAATAATTATACTTTTAAGCAGTTTCAAAAAACTACCATTTTGAAATGGTAGTCGCAGAGGGCGACGGTTGACAAGGCAGTGACTTTTTGAATTATCCTTGCAGTTGCAATACTGTTCGCGAAAGTTGTTATCTGTAAGTGGGCTTCCATCTACTTTTGATTCGTCATTTTTCATCATTTCATCATTTTAAGCCTCTTCAATCCATATTTATGAGTGAAAGGAAGTGATCAGATTTTTTAAGTGCTCAATGTGCTAGTCACAGACTGATTCAAGCTCATACAAGGATCGGCTAACAATGTTATTCATCCTTCTATCAGATTGTTTTGAATTCAGTCTTCTGGCTGAAATAGGTATGACAGCTACACATTAGCTGCATCGTATTACATTGAGGCCTAAGTTTGACCATAACAAAATTCAATTCCTTGAAACAAGCAATGGAAAGGTGAACGCATTTACACATGTGTGCTGGTCACTGCACGATTGGCGCAATGGCGGGAAGAACCTTTCAGTCGAATGATTGTTTTAAGAGTTGCAGAGAGAAAGTATAGGAACAACTCCTTTGGCACCTCCTTGTTCTCAAAAGCATGCCTTTGACAAGCTCATCTACGTGTCTAAAGTTCATATCCCTTACCTTAAAGAATTCATATTCAAATGGGGGTGGTTTTGGTCATCAGGTTTTTGATTCAGCGATAGGCTGAGCGCATGCATATGTGGAATACATAAGAGACTTTCACTGCCACTGCATGTAGTTGCTTGCTGAGACCATTTTAACGTAATTAAAGATGTCAGAGAGGATCGCTAGTTGACAACAATTTCAAAACAAAAAATGGTCTTAACCAAGCACTTGAGACCACACCTCGATGGGAGCAGTGATTTTCTTTTCCCACCACTAACGTAACACCCATAAGTTTGGTTCATATTTCTACACCGCAAAATGTCGACGATGAAGCAACAAAAGTGGGATAAACGGCGTCTTAGTAAACATCAGACTAACAAAGATCTGCGTTAGTTGTGTTCGTAAACTCAAAATCAAATCGTACTAAAGCAGGCCGGCCGTCATATGCTGTGTTCGTAAAGGTCAACAATAAAGCAGTAAGAAAGTAGGCGTCGGGCAGATTGCGCAGCCAAAATAAAATAGCTGCCTGCCGACTGCGTGCAGAAAAAATATTTTTTTCAATTTGTAGACACAAAGCAGGCAGACGATCGTACTTTCGCAGATGACTGCGTTTACGAAGACGCCTGTATTCTGAAAAAGATGAAAAGTTCCATTGCGCTGTACTCGTCTAAATTTCTAAAGCTAGGAAGTTGTCACTCCATGCTTTTGAAACATTAAAAAAGTTTTTGGACTGAGAGAAAGAATTTACATATCTATTCAGAAAGTCACTGGCTCATCAAACTGTTCGTCTAGTTATAGGGGATATTCATCTTGAGGTTTGATCTTGAATTGGCATTTTTTTTTCACAGATCAGACGTGGATCCAGTTAAACCACTCTGCTACTCTGAACAAAAGCGTTTGGCAAATCATAATGGAAAAATTGGCACCATACCAGTGTCTCCGCATAGTTCAGCTGTATTACGAAAATCAGCGTTTTGTTAGATATGTTTTTTTTGTAATTCCAGAAATTTACGTACGTGCGTACAGTCGACCTACTGAAACCACTATTTTCAATATTGTTCGCGAATTGCAGTCCCAGTTTACATAAGTGGATGATTCTCGACCGTTAAGACCACACTCGGCACTTAGGGAAGAGAATATAGCACAAGTAGTTGAAAGTGTATGTGTCTAACCGATTCGTTGTCCTTCTTAACAGCCTGACAAGCAATTTCTTAACGGATTATGTGCTCTCTGAAATTTAAGCACGTGGTCCCGATGAGCTCTAGTTTCAAAAAGACGACGCTACGAGCCACACGGCGCGTTAAATAATGGACTCATTGGAAATCATTCTGGTGAGAACTTAATTTCACATCAATAATAATAATATTTCAGTGGCACTACAGCGCACAAGGGACCAGGGCCTAGCTTCTACAACAACTACTCGTGTTGTGTCTGCAACTGTTCTCTCACGAGTAGAAAGGACCTAAAGTTTTTTGCCGACTCCGAACGGCGGGATTTGAGAAGCTTTTCATAGACAGTTGATACTCTTTGAGTGTTGTCAGTAACTGGAAAGAGGTGGTGTCTAGAAAAATTGCGAGGTATCACGTCCTTGACTCGAACCTAGACTTTCTGCGTAGCGGTCGACGAACTTACCACTACGCCACGGCGACCACAATTTTGCGTTAGTCTTTGGAATATTTTCTCTGAGAATATGTAAAGTTTCAGGTCTTCAGAAACACGCCAGCTACGACTGACTCAAAAATTACTCATGTCATCTGCGAGATACCAATCGCTATGTTCGGAGGATTTGCATATAATTTGGCCTTCCGAATAGACCACCTTAGACGTAGTTGTCACCAACTTTTACATAATATCCTTTTTTAAAAAGCAAGTGTCATGAATCGGTTTTTTAACAGATAATAAAATGATTGTATTCCCTTTTAAATTTATTGTTTTATTTTAAATTATACATCAAACCTCATGATGAATCACCCTTTATAAATCTAAAACCGAATTGTCTCAAATTTCTTAAAAAAATATGAGTGATCACTCTAATTTTTGGCAGAAATTTGAAGATTTCCATACGAAATATGCATTTTGTAGGAAGACATGATTTTTATGTGAAAGTAGAAATCCTTTCTTGACTTAAGAAGCAGCTTAATAAATGTTTTTTTTCAATTCCTTAACTTCAGCATTTATTTAATTTTTAGTTTTTAATTGCACACACACTCTTTACACGTTGTTTTAAGGGCTTAAAGCGCGAAATTAACTATAGAACCTACTACAACATTTGACTGCGTTTAATTTTTCATTTTGCTTTTAATTAATCATTTATTTGAACCACTCCATGCTTAAAATTTTATATTCTACCTGCTTAAGCTTAAATTGACTGGAAGTATTTATTATTTAGTTTAGGATAAGAGAGATATAGATTTCACTCAGAGAAGAGAAAGAAATTCTATCTACAACAGATTTAGAGAAAATACGTGTACTACAACTAAAACTGAATACAAGAGGGTACAGATAGTTAAAACTTTGTTACACTAAAGATGGCTTCTTGGGGGGAGAAGAGGTATCAGAGAAAAGTCTACAGATCGTAGATATCTATAACTAATACGCTTCACACAGATTTAGAAGGAGAGTTGCGTGCTGCAGATACAAGTTTTTTTTTTCTAAATATTTTTCTTTTGCAAAATGTTTGCCATAGACGCGTTTATAATTTTTCGAAAATTAGGTGTTATTGAGAGATATACACCTACTTCTCGAATTAATCCACAACCTACAGGATTCAGATATTTTATTCAAATTGTATCGCTAAAGAAAAATAGTCACGCACTGCTCCAATATACACAGAGATAGGGGAAATTACACACACATATTGAGATATATATATTACACACGCGAAAAATTTCTACAGGACTCTTATTCTGTGGTAAATTAAAACAAAAAACGAAAAGAAAATAAAAATGAACTTCGAATGCAACAAATATCTGTTTTTTTTAGCATACACCGATAGGATAGTTTCTTGTTACTACAAACCGAAGGAAACAAATATACAAAAGTACAACAAAACATTAGAAAACAAGACATACAATTACATCAAGCCAATTACAAGATAGACTGGTTTTTTGTTTTGCTTTTTGAGTTAACATCTAAGCACAACACACACAGAAAAACGGAAAAACAAAAAACAAAATACAAATTAATTTGTTTTTTTTTTATATGGTAAACTAAAAAAAAAACTATAAAATTTTGGATACTTAAAAAAATTTTTTTGTTTTTACTTACTGGCACTCTATGGCAGTATGTTTACTTTCGTCCGTACAAAAAAAAAATTTCCCATTGAACAATTGTACACCAATTACAGAAAAAATAAATTGAAACAATATATACACGATTAAAATATTAACAACATTTTTCAGCGAATTCACCACACAGTCGAATACAGCTTTCAGTTTCGGTACACGTTTAATTGTCTTCAGCGGACGCAGGACACGTAATACACGCAACGACTTAATCGTTGACAGATCGTTGATAGCATTGCTACCGGTCATATCGAAACCGAAGCTAACAGCAGCGCATATAACGACCACAGCATCCATAATATTCCAGAATTCTCTTAAATAGCTGCCAGGATGTAATATAATACCTAAATCTACAATTTTTAGTAACATTTCTACTGTGAATACGCCCGTAAATGCATAATCGAAATAATTTAAAATTTTATTTCGCATCGAATTCTCAACGACGGGATCTTCGGCGGCCAACGCTATCGATGACAATGAGATGACGACCATAATGAAAAAATCGAAATATGGCAGATTGACCACCCAATGTGCTCCTCGACGGATGCTGTTTGGTGTTTTCGTTTGTTTTTTTATTTTTGTTTATTTGAGGGGATATCGGGAAAGAGAAACAACAAAAGTGTATATCGATAAGTTAAATTGAATATGCAATCATTTCAAAGAAACAATTAAAAGTTCGTGAAGGGAGGCATAATAACGAGAAAAATAATATTTACGGGTTTGTTGGTGACAAAATAAACATCGATGAGTACGGCAACATTGGCTTCGGACCCTCGGTGACCTCGTCTTCGTCCTTCTTCTCCTCCTCTTTCTTTTTACTTTTGCTTGTGGCGGCCGGTGAAGTTGTCGCACCTTCGACATGCACTCCATCGCCCTGCAATGCCTCCATTTCCTTCTCCAGCTCCTGCAGTTGCTTCTCTTTATCCTCTTCGACTTGCTCCTCTTCGGCGGCTGTTAGTTCTTGGGCATTTGCCAAATTATCGACGGCGATAGCCAAGAACACGTTCAGCAGTGTGTAGTTACCGAATAGCACCAAAACGATAAAGTATCTGCGATGGTTGGTAGAAAACATTTTTTTTGTGATACGAAAAAATGAATTAAATCATAAAAGTGTGAGTGTGTAGGTCAAAAAGAATGATTTCAAACATGTATGGAGTACACAGTGTGACGTGTCTAGAGGGTGAATGTGTTGGGAGTAGTGAACGTTTTCATTGCTAAATGAAAAGACAAATGGACGTTACTCTTTGCATCTATGTAGGCGTCTAGCATTTGAGACGAAAAAAAATATCTACATGATTCCCTTGCTCGCAATCATATAGCATTTTTTTCGAATCAAAGTTCTAAGATACACATGTATATTTTCCAAAAAATACTCTCTGTTGTTCGATTACGTTAGGCTGCCATTTTCTCCCGACTATAGCGTGGTTTTTCTTTGTTTTTGCACTTTCCTGAGAACTCGAGAAAATCCATCACCTAATTTCACTTTGTGAAATTATAATTATCATCCAAACAAACATATCTTTTACTTTGCTTTGTTTTTCCCCTCTTCTTAGAATTCTTCTCATCACTTTATCGGTTTCAACTCATGCTAGTTTCCGAAACGAATACAGTCGTCTGTATTTGTTCTTCAAATTCAAGGAAGCCTTTAAAGCGATTGCCAATTTTGAAAGCTTTTCTCAGCACTTGCAAATATAGGTGTGCTTAGATCAAATTTGCGTTTTTTGAAAAATAAAAGTGCTTTGCTTCACCTTATCTGAGAATTATTTTCCTCAGACCTAACATTAGGGTTTGTTTGTTTTTTTTTCGGGAAAAATTAACAACCTCTAACCTACAAACTACTAATCGCTAAAGAAAAAAACTCAAAAAAGAAACGAACGCATGCATTGTGTTCTTTTGGGTGTTAAATTGGTAGCAGTTTTTAATTTGTGCATTTTTCTTTTTGGAGCATATATTTAGAATATAGTTCCTTGTTTCGAAATGAAGATCTTTTAAATTTTTGCGATTTGAGAATTCGCCAAGATTGCCCAAAAAAACTAAATTCTTGTGTGCTTTGTGTTTTGTGTTGAAGATCGAATCAATGTCAAAATTGAGGTGATCCCAATCTGTTTCTCTTGGGTAGAAGGATGCTTGTTGTGATGCACACTTAAAATAAGATCTTCTTAAAGCCATAATGCGAACTTGCTTGAAATTTTTTAATCGTAAAGTACATTCAAATTAGGCAAGGCACACAAACGCACTTGACACTCAACTTTTCAGTCGCAAAACTTAGAAAGCAGAAATTTTCAGGTCTAATGCACTCATTCACTTTCAAACTTCTGTCTTCCATTTTCTGCGATTAAAAATTTGAGATTCAAAAAAAGCATGAATGCGCCCAAACTAAATGCCTTCCATATGGTCATCCATTTTGTGTTCCTGTTATAACGTTCAAATTCCAATCCTAACAAATTAGTTGCTCTGTTGTTTAAAGTTTCATGTTTAATTCTTTGGTTGGTTCAAGTTCAGTGGACTTCAAGATGAGTGCAGCAATTGTGCTTCTTTGTGCCCGGATTTATGATGGTTCTCTGTTTTAATTCAAGTTACTTTGAAGATTAAGCAGAAGATGTGTGAAAACTATATTCAGTTAATGCTTGAATGTCGAGATGGTACGAGTTATTCTTCAATTTCGTCTCTTGTCATTGAAGCGTATGAAGCTCTCATTATTTCTGTATCCACTAATAATGGAGTGGCACGACAGCCCACAGGGGACCAGAAATTACTCGCTGTCTCCCTCGTAAAGGGGACTCACATCTTTTACCGACTTCGAAAGACGAATTTTTAGAAACTTTTCGTTGAGTGTTGTCAGCAAATATCTTGTTCGACAAACCTGGGACCTTCGACGCACTTATCCACTACACCACGGTGATTAACTAACCAAAAAATGGCATCAGTCTCTTCGCCGGTAGCACCCTGCGCCTCATTTTTAAACACAATGGAAAGAATTGTAAAAACCCGCCACCGCTTCTGATCGGCTTGAACAATAGAAGAGGAGTTGACTTTTAGTAGGATAAATCCGAGTCATACTCGTCGAAAGTTACTCGTTGAAAGCTTGGGGATTCAAGAGGATACATAAGCCCCTTTTTTATAATTGGCGCGCGAAAAAGGGATTATTTAGTACCCTTAAGTGACCGGAATTAAGTCACAGCACGGGCCGAGAGTCCAGACATAGCAACTAATTTTTACTTTCATTTTTCTGTCGAACTATGTTGTAACTACAGCCACACAACAGCCCACAAGGGACAAGGGCCTAGCTTCTGCATCAACAATTCTTGTTCTTCGTGCTATTGTTCTCTCACGAGTAGAAGGGACCTACAGTTTTTTACCGACTCCGAACGGCGGGATTTAAGAAGCTTTTCTAGACAATTGGTACTCTTTGAATTTTGGCAGCAACTCGAAAGAGGTGGTTCCGTGAAGAAATGCGAGGTGCTTCGTCCGGGAATCGAACCTGAAATCTTGGCGTGTGGGTTGATGTTCTTTACCCACTACACCGACCATTGAACGAATTTTCTTTTAAAAAATTCGCCCCAAGAGAGGTTTGTTTTGTGCGTTTTAAAGACAAAGTTTTTTTGATTTTTAAGATAAGGGTTTCTGTGTGAGAGGGATAATGAAGTCACCTGCAAACGCGCTTAGTTAACCAAAATCAATTTCAGAACCACAAAATGGATGACCCGGTATTTTGAAAGTCTCACAGTCGCTATTCAGTTCGAAAATGTGCATTTCAAAAGGTTAATAATTCAACTAAAAACTACAAACTCATGCTTTGGGTTTTGGATTTCGAAAAATAAACTCATAAAAGTCAGAAGACCCGAATTCGAATATTGTGACTCAACTAAAGCTACTTTCTTTTGTTTGTGTTAACTTTTCCTTTCATGCAATCAAAACAAAAAAAGTTCTCTACAGTTTCATGCTTGGAAAAAAAAATAGTCTTGATCACCTGTCACATTGTTGGAGCACAGATTTCATTAAAAGAATTAAGACTGTTGGATAGAAGATCCAAACGTTCATTGCACAGAAACAAAACCAACGAAAAAAAATAAACAACAAACAAAATTCAAAGAACTACCAAATCTACATGTCTATGACTTCCTGGTTCTTCTTATCCAAAAGATATCGCAATTCGAATAACCAACATTAGTAATTCTTTTAAAATGAAAATCTGTATCTCTGGACGGAAATCTGAGGACGATGATTGCGGGCATTAATGGTTCGACGTTCAACGCCTTGATGCTTAATTGAAATCCTCTTTTCGCACTATGCGAACGTTTAGCTAGCAACATTACACAGACTTGCTGCCTGCTCCTAGGTGACTAGTGTTTAATGCTGATTCGACAAACAATACACGGATACGAGTACAAGTACATGATTTTCTAAGCAAATTACTCTGAATGAAACGGAAACAAATATTTACTGGACGTCACATTGATGGAATTTGTATTGAAAATGAGAGAGGTACTCATAAGACGTTTGTCACTCAATACAGAGAAAGTTGTAGTTGTAGCAGTACAATGATATCGATTCGAAGGACATACACAAAAGAATACAAAATTAAGGAAACAAAAAAAACTTACAGCGAATAAATCATTCCTTTTTTGGCTCCACCTTGTGAGATAATACCCTGATACATGACCTCGTTCCAATCCTCACCAGTTAATATTTGAAATACGGTTAATAGTGCAATCGGGAATGTGTTGAAATTCGTTTCGGGTGTACCGCCTGCCAAATTAAATTGTCCACCGAACAATTGCATGCCGAGCAATGCAAATATAAGAATGAACAAGAAGAGCAGGAACAACAATGAAATGATGGATCTCATCGAGTTCAACAGCGAAATCACAAGATTCCGCAGCGACGACCAATATTTGGTTACTTTAAATATACGTAGTAAACGGAGGGCACGTAGAACGGACAAACCGAAGGAGCCGCCTTTCACCTCGGACCACACCACTTCGAATATCGAACCACTAATGACGACACAATCGAAACGATTGAATGATGATTCAAAATATATCCGTGGACCCAGTGCGTACATCTTGACCCACATTTCAGTCATGAAGAGACCGAGAAATGCAAATTCCGCATAATCTGCAAAGAGAGTTAAACAAAAAATCCAAAAAGAAAAAAGAGAGAACAGTAATTAGTGTGAGTTAGTCATTTTGTATGTAGCGAAAAGCAACGATGCAACTAGACAGCTAAAGACTGACACCAAGCCCACCACTGAGTGGCGTTGCATTCGAAGTACTTACATAAAAAATCCGTCAACCATTTTGGCTGGCCGTAATGTTCTACAGCTACGCATACGGTATTCAAAAATACCAGCACTATGACGAACCAATAAAACCACTGTGTCTTGACCGTGTGCCGAATCCAGAAGCGAAACCGTTTCTCGGCATGCCAGAAACCCTTGCATGTGCCTTGGGATTTCGTTCGCGATTTAAGGTATCCTGAAAATAAGTACAACAGTGTTAACAAAAAAAAATACTCAATATCAATAAATTTTTTTTATGGATGGATGCACAGATAAACATTTAACTCTGTGAAACTATCTGGTACACTGATGATGATTTTGATGTACAAAACTAACGGTAAGATTCTCAAAGTTGTGATTTTAACTAATTTTCAGCTAAGAATTTGGAAATCGGGAACCCGAAAAAAACTACAGATAAGTAAAGGGTGATTTTTTAGCTATTATCTTTTTGGCAACACTGGTTTAAACAGACGGAACTTAGATCTCGTTGATCCTAAAAAACAATCCGTAGCCATTACGGGTTGAAATGTGTTAAAGACGATAAAAATAAAATTGAGGGAACCTGATATTGTTGCTTACACTTTTATAAAAAAAAATTAGGAGTGATTGATGTTAGGCCTTCCTCTAGACGCCTCATCTCGCTCTATCGAGAAGTCTTCAAAAACAATAAATGCCTTTTTGAAACTCACGTCGAATATTAATGGTTTAAAGCAAGACAAGAGAGTACCGCTCGTGAGTTGTAGCCTTTATACAGTTGCACAAGACAGAAATGGTCCATCGTCGCAAATACGAAAATTTACAAAAAGGTAGATGAACAAATCGGTTAACCTAAGAATTGCAAGTTGAGTCAATCTTTGGTAAATGGCTATCTTGCACAGTTTTTGAATGGTCCCTTTTGTTTCTGTGCATATCTATACAAACGAAGCTATGGTTCAGGCTCGTCTTGCCGTTACTTCGAGAACGTTTGCTTTGAATGTGCTCATAAGTCCATAATCGCTCGCCTTACTGGGAGGCAGGACATAGGAAATTTAAGCTTTACATAAGTGATCTTACTCACTGCAACATCTTTCCACTGAATTGTTTCGTTTCTCCCCACGGAACTAAGAATTACTTCGCAAACGACGGCCTTGACCTTTTTGCTGCATTACGAAGGAATGAACGATCTGAACGAGTTCAGATCTCACTGTTCTTTATATCCCACAGATTCTGCATTTTTCCTACTATTACATTCTGGTCAGGTGCATCAGTGCAATGGCACTCTTTGGAGACAATAACATTCCTAAGTCAATCGACTACAAAGATATGTCTCGTCTTCGTCACTCTTTTAACGCTATTTTAACAAAACGTGCTCAAATGAATAAGCTACCTGCGTTCCTCCGCTTTAGGAAACTACGCGCAATACACGCTTTGCTTGGAAGGGACCCTTAATGCCACTGACGGACATACATTTCAGAGATTCTAATTTTTTGAGCCTTTCTGAATATAAAAATGAAGTATCATTTACAGCACGTTCTCGCACGTATCCCAAGATCTGTTGTTAAGCAGGGGGTTGAAAGGGCACAGGAAGCCCCCAGCGCCACATATAACTCCACAGTTGTTGTTGTTTTACTTTGAAAAAATTGCTTGCTTGCTGTTTAGGGATTGTGGGTTGCAAATCATCTGTTGTCACAAGTCTCCTTCCCTTGTGGTATATGGATAGTTCTCAAATGATTTGTGGGCCAGAAAGTAGATCCTTAGTGCCTACACCCTACTGCCGCAGTCTATTAAGGTTTTTTGCAAACTTCATGTGTCATTACAGCCCACTAAACCAATTAACCGTGTTTTTTAAATTTTTCTTACAGAACTTTGAGAATCCCTAGTGTGTGTGTAATCATAGTGAAATAATGAATGACTAAAATTTTAAGACAGTACATCTTTTGCCAGACTCCATATTTGTCACAAACACGACACAAGTTTGTCACAAGACATATAATTTCTGTGTTCGAGAACAAAACTTTCCTGCTTTTTGTGAGAATGACAAGCACAAGAATATACCTAGATTGAATACAGTGCTAACGATAAACTAAATCTAATGATGGAAATGTTGGTAAAATAATGATACTCATGAATGATGCTCCACATTCACATATTGCTTTTTTCTGAATCCTAGCAAAAGTTTCAGCTGAGGAAACTACACACAAAACATACATACATACATAAACAAGCAGATTAATTATATATGACATAGCTTTCGGGAATATTAGTTTGGTTTGAGGAACACACACGTTGTCTCTGGATCTTAGGACTCGACGTTCGCGAACTCCCATTTTGCAATATTATTACTTCAAAGGTATCGATTATTGTTTTTGTATGCGAAGATTTCACAGATTGTTACACAAGTGGGGACTCATCATAAGAGTTAACAATTTAGGCATGTGCGAACTCCATTCACACATAAAAGATCTGAAGAGTTTTGAGTCATTGGAAAAGCTCAAGCACTTAGTATGTTGGAGACAAGTAAAAGAGACTTTTACTTTGGTTGCTGTCACTTGGACGAATGCTGACCGTACAGACCTCCAAGACATAGTTCTTCTATAATATATTGCAAAGTCTGTATTTTTTGTTTACTTTTACCACCAACAGCCAGCATTACCCTCTGTGAAGTGACAGTGTTGTGTCACATTTTTTAAGCACTTTACTCATGCCATAAGTGATCATTCATTGAAGTTTTTCGCATAATGGCTGCCCATTAGGAGTGACAACTAATTTGACATATGAATAAATTTCATTCACATACATACATATTTGGCACTAAAAACAAAATCTCTGCAATTCTAAATCTTAGCGGTGTCGTCTCTCTAACAGACATTTTTCAAGGACAATAACTAACAGCCTTATATAAAATATTTGTTCTACAGATATTGAAAAGCGTAGGATTGTGAATCATAGCGTCATACATATACACTAGCGGTAAAAAAAAACACATATTGTAGATTTAAGAGAGTTCGTACCTTCCTTTTCGTTATCAGTCTCAACTGAAAATAAATTATAGTATGTTGAACGATAACATATGTATGTAAGGACATCACATGATTTACTTTAAGACATACTTAATTCTACATAAACCGAACTACCGAGAGCATATAATTTCAAATGGTGGAAGATGAAGGTTCCATATACAGTAGCAGATTGAGATCATTTTTGTAACTCAGGAGCAACTGACCGAGATTTGGCTTTTTTAAAAAAATCAAAAATCATAACAATGACAATTCAAATGAGACGGAAATACTGAAATTTGACTGAGACACAAATCAGCACAATGAATTTCAATGCAATTGACTTATAATTTCAAGAAACTAATGGCCACGGTTCATGAGACATTTTCATAAAGGCTTATACACATATTCTGAAGACACAAAATCCCAAAATGAAATTACGATCAATGTCTAAGATGAGTACGTTAATACATACATTATATGTATGCAGGAAATTAAATTCCTATACACAGAGGAACTTAGTTCCCACTTGGCGGAGACTAAGTTAATTTTGTTAAAACCATTTTATTTTCCACCAACACCGACATTTTGTACAAAAGACCTGGGCAGTCGTAGTCCTTCTTTATATCGCAAAAGCATGAAGCATAACTGAAGCGGACGAGAAGATTCTTTTTCGCTTCGAAAGAAAGGTCCTTCGATTTATCTTTGGTCCCGTATGTACTGGTGGCCACTGAGTGACGAACTGCTCACACAAGTTCGAGTCTCTTGTCTCGAATGACTAGGTCATGTAGAGCGTGTTGACACCAATGCTTTGGCTCGGAAAGTCATCGACTGCAACACCGAGGGGTAAAGCGGTAAAAGAAGAATACGGCTCTCCCCTACCCTACTAGACAACCATGGAACTAGTTCCGAGGAAGTATTAAGTTCCATCCACATGTTGATGCTTATGAAGTTTCATGAATGCTGACGTTTCATTCCAGATACATATTTGAATATGGGATGTTGCTTAATGTTCTTATTGGATCTGTGGTTCCAATTCCATATCAGTTTTATTCTCACGATCCAGGCACGATATACGTCCGGAACTACTCAACTCTGGACACATGTTCCTGAAACTATGCTTTTTTAGTTCCAGCAACATGCTTAGGTTCGAAACATGTATCAGTCTTCGCAACTAGAAAGAAATGAAGGAAGGGATGTTGAAAGTGGAAGCGAGATACATCTCAGTCTCTCTTCTTTTCACACCACAAGACACTGCGTTTGAAGGCAAGGGCGAATTGCTCCAACTATACTTAGCAGGATTCTGAGACACACACACATATATATGCACACGAAACAATAAAATGTATTATTTGCTTGTTTTTTTTGTGTTTCATTCATGCTTGAACTGCCGAACATATGGGGACTATCGGACATGCTGGAATATGGGGAACGATTGGAACTAGTTCGAATAGTGGAACTAGGTCCATGAACTACGTAGGCCGGAACACGACTTCGCATAATACAGCGTCTCCAACTTGTTCAGCTGTATTAAAAAAATCAGCGTTTGTGAGAAATGTTTTTCGTGCGGCACACATAATTCAACTACTGAAACAATCACAGCCAAACCAATTCGCAAATTTGAATCCCAGTTAGTTAGTTATTTAGTTAAAATCAGTGGATGATACTTAACCGATTAGACCACTTCTAGCACGTAGAAAGATGAGTATAGCAGCCGTAGCTGTGAATGTACGCGAAAACAAAAATGAAGTAAATCAGAATATTACCATCAACGGTAACGGTTATGGTGGCATATTACCAGACTTCTTCCTGAAGTTTAAGCACATGGTCTCGGGGAGCTCTAGTTTCAACTGGACGGTGGTTTAAGTCAACCAGCGCTTGGAATAATGAACTTGTTCAGAAATCATTTCGGTGAGCACTTAAGTTCACGTTTTGCTACGATAATTTGACGACGAATTTGACTAGAACGTGCAATAAATCACCTCTGGCCTATTTTGTCTAGGAATATATAGGGTCTTAGCTCCCACTTAGCGGAAACTAAGTCAAACTTAGCAAAGTGGACTTATTTTCCGCAATGCAGGGACAAGAAACTTCACATTGCCAAAATGGACTTAGTTCCCACTAACAGGGAACTAAAACCCACAACGGACTTTGTTCCCAGGGACTTATTCCTTGCACTTATTCATTCTTCATTCACAGCACAAACTCCACCATTGGAATCGTTGTAAGACTTAGAAAAAAAAAGTGGGAATCGGTTGGTGGAAATTCTACTTCTCGGATTTGTGAGAATTTTGAAATTTGTTATGTTTCTTTCAAGAATTTAGTCTTTTCGGGTTTTTGATTTTGGAATTATGTTTGTCTTCGTTTTGTATCGTCAACAAATCAATGGTACGAGTTATAGCTCTGAGCATCATCAGACCCCATGGTTTCGTGTTTTTTTCGTTTTGCCATAACTCTGCGACCTCTTTCTCCTTTCACACATCTCCTCTAAAAATGCGTCCTTAAGCCAAGAAATCCGTCCATTAGAGAAATTGTTCCTCAATCCATACGAGTAACATATTACTTATTGAAAAAGAACAGTGCTTGTAAGAACCTTATTCCGTGGAAGATGGACTTGAATAAGGACTTGAAAACAGATCTCTGGAACCTCTGAGTTAAATTGAAGATGCAACTCCTCCAAGATGCGCTCAATCTGTTTCAAAATCATACTGTATACAGAAACCTTCACCGGGGAACATTTTTTTCTTTTCGTACCATCATCGCCATAATCCTCTTCGGCTTCCTCCTCCTCTGTGTCCGTTGACTTGGATTTCCCTAAGCTTTTCAGCTTTTTCCGTTTGGCGGCATTTCTTCTTCTCGCTACAAACCAAAAATGTTTTCAATTAGCAAAATTACGTCGAAATTGAAATTAAACAAAAGCAAAAAATATTGTTACCCTCCATTATGTGCATCTTCTCCTCTTCTGTTGTTCTTTCTTCGGCTAGTATCACTTCCTCTGAAAGAGTTTTCGAGTAAAATACATCGATTAGCATTCAACTTCACAGCAGGGCGGGGGAGGCAAGAGTGCAAAAATATTCTTCAAACACAGTCAGAGGGATGTCGAGTGATTAGTTGTTCATCGTTTTGGAATTGTAGGTGTATATGGGGGGGAGGGGGCATATGCGGGATGTTCAATAACAAATGGAATCAACTGTGTTTTACAATCAGCATTCAACTAAATGTTTTTGGTTTTTGTATTTAATACTCTACCAGCTTTACAAATCCATTCAACATAGCCGTTTAACTCTCTTTCTAGTTGCTGTTGTCTTCTAAGTTTAAGAAACTCTTGCCTATTTTCTACTTTTTCTCGTTCTTTTGCGAATTCACTACGAAAGACAAAACATTTTGTGGAATTTTTTTTTCGTTTGTTTGTTTAAGGGTTTTAACAAATGCATTTTGTTTGTTTGTTTTTTTTACAAGGAAAATTTTACATTAAATGAGAGATAGATTAATGATTGTAGAGAGTGAAGAACATAAACTGTAATAAGAACAGAGGAAAACGAAAAAGAAAGAGGAAGCTGAACAGAAGAGAAAGGAATCAAACTAAATTTTATATGTTGAGTATATACAATCGAGTATATTTGGGGCGATCTATAACTAGGGTTGGGTTCATCGATATAATTTGGTCAGCAGTTCTAGCGTCTTTCTAGCAGTCGCGGCATACGAAGTGGTTTGGTTTGGGGAACACTTCGTTTTGTTCAAACTTCACTATGGGTGGTATTTACTTTCTAAGGGACGTCAGCTAAACAATTTTCGAAAGCAAAGGTAATTTCAACTGTATATGAATTTTCTTTTTTGTCGTACAATGGACTCTTTTCTATGATTGTATTTTCATTTCGTCTGCAATCATTTTAGACGTTAGCACATTGTTGTTGGTTGTTCCTCAGATATAGCAAATTATTTGTGCCCAAAAATCTTAACTAGCAATTTAATCAATCAAATTGCTTCTAATTATTTTTCTCTTTCTATCTTTGTCCTTGGAATCAAATTTCGTTTCAAAAGGTAAGAGAACTTTGCCGATTTCGACACAAGAGTTCCCACTTGTGCAACCAAAAAAGTAAGTAAGCTTGGTCACACTGGGACGCCGCTCCTTCAACTCGTGCTCGTGATACTGATGAAGGAGGGTGACGGTTCAAGAAAAACTCACAACTCTTAAGCCTAATATTTGTGCTACTGCTTTCACAAAGATGAAGGAATCTTCCATTTTAACAAAAAGTCATGCAGACACCTTTATTTATTTTTAGAACGTAGGGGAGAGTATAAAATTTGAGCTTAGGAGTCGAAATTTATCCTTCCTATGCGCGCAAATAGCTCTGCTCTATACAAGCAATCAGAAACCAGAATGGAATGAAATCAGAAAGAATGCGAGTTTTGACTCTAATTGCGTTGATGGTGTCTGGAGGAAATGATTTAGTGGCGATTTCTATTAGTTTCCAGCACTTTGGTAAGTGCCTATCACCTCGCAACCGAGGAGGTGAGATCAGACAAGTGAAGAGGGACCTCAAAATACTACAGTGAGCAAAACAAACCCAGAATTATGATTTTCGTAGTAATTGGAACTGATGATTCTTTTTAGAGTTGATTCTACTGTCGCTGACATCTGTGCAAAATTTCACGTCAAAGGAGACACTCAAACTTGCAAAGAGCAAAAAGTCAACTTTCGTCTTTTGGAATTTCTAAACTGATGGGGGAATTGCGATAATTCCGGAACAACACGTTTGAAGAATTAGAAAAAAAAACACGTTGGGTAAGAAGAAGACGAAGTAGTTTAAAAAATAAATGAATACTTATTTCCTCACGGTATTTTTTGTCTACAGAAGTAAATACTTGCTGTTTGACCAGAGACCATGCCTGTAAAAGATTAAGATTATTTAGACTTTAAGGCTACTCAAGGTTATGATGATATGCTGAAACGTGCTTAGTCCTCTCATGTAACCGTTGATGAGAATTGCGGGTTTTACCTTCTTCCTAACATAACCAGATTATTTGCGTCCTACTCGACATCAACTGTTTCACTAACGATGTTGAAGAAAATAGTTTTCGCTCATTGTCTTTAGAAAACCTGCAAGAGATGGTTCTGATTCGTGTGTAATAAAGAACGGTTTCCCTTCCTTCCTCTTTACAGTAACCCCAAGTGATGTGATTTCAAGGGATGCCTAGCCCTTCTGCATGGTTAGCCATACGACAGTGCCCAATAAATGCTATCAGGTGTTTATTACTTTCACCTAGTCCATGGTCAGCGTTAGACTGACTTTAGGCCATAACTGCCGTGATATACTGCACGCATCTAATAGTTCATTCCATTTACGGTCTACTCCTTTAATGACAAATTTTATTATTTTCGTTTTTACTACCTGTGGGGAGGGGGCGGGTATTTTCTGTCAAGCTGTCAGTGACTACTATTTCGGCTCTTTCGTAGCCTGAAATACTTTTATGCTATAATTAGGTCAGCTCATAATTAGGTGAGATTGCATCTAACATGCATCTGCAGATAGGCGGATAGTATGGTAGATTTTATATTTAAAAGGCGTTTCCAGGGCTTTTATAACCGACTGACCACGTCTGCTTAAGGGAAAGCAACCAAGAAACTTGAATAGCATTGAAATCTGCCTGGAAGGCACTGCAAGTGGTATAATGGGCTATTCTAAAATGAAAACAAATCTAATGAAGTCACAAAATGTACGCATTTGACGGCTCAAACAATGTAGCCACGATGTCAATTGTCAAGGACTTCATCTCCGAAGAATCCTTAAACAAAATAAAACAACTAGCACCAAACTCTTGGAACACATCCATTGACTTAGCTTCGGCATATTACCTTTCTCGTAAAAAAATGCTGTCGTTTAGTCTGTTTAATTTTGAAACTAGTAAATGTAGTAAATGGTGCCTAGAAACTCTCGAAAGGACATGGTGACCTCAGTCCATTTTGTTGTGGTGGCATTTGCAGGAGAAGATACGACACCAAATTGGAAAGTATGTCGAAGACACAAACCATATCAAGCTATTGCGGAGAAGAAGTGTGTTGGATTCAGACACAATCATTTAAAATTTAATCAGCATATGCCATTCTTACAGTGTCTTGAAATTTTCTGACTATTGATGCAATCTGCGAGTTTCTTCATTTTTTCTTTTTATGCCGAATGTTTGGTAATTTTTAAATGTACATATTTTTGACGGAAAAATCAATTTTATGGTGTCTTCCAACAAAATCATGGTTAAGATTGTACCTCTTAAAAAAGCTACAGCGTTGCCAGATGCTCTTAATATTAGCAAACGTATTTCATTTCAGAGTCATCTGAGAGTAGTAGTAGTATTATTCGAACGCCTAATATTCAATTGGTTTACCAAAATGGTGAAAGTTTTGGGGTTACAATAATGCTCCAAAAGAGTCAACTGTAAAGCGATTAATGGAATAATTTGCTGAAACTGGGTCTGTAACTGAAGACCACAACGCGTCTTCGACCAGATCGATCGACCGAAAATATCGCAGCAGTGTGTGATGATGTCGCTTAAACTCCATCCACCTCAATTCCACACCGAGCTCAACAAATTGGTGTTTCCAAATCCACTATAAAGCGAATTTTGACGAAAGATTTGCATCTTCATGCATACAAAGTTCAATTGACTCAGGAACTGAAGTCAGCTGACCATGCACAGCGAAGGGAGTTCGTTAATTGGGAATTGGAGAGACAACTTGAAAATTCTGATTTTGCACATAAAATTATCTTTAGTGACCATTTCCATCTTGATGGCTTCGTCAATAGGCAGAATTCTCGCATTTGGGGCGAGGAAAATCCTCGCGTGATTCACGAGAAGCAAATGCATCCTCAACGTGTCACTGTGTGGTGTGGATTTTGGGCTAGAGGAATCATTGGACCTTTCTTTTATGAAAATGAGTCAGGTCAAGCGCAAACAGTCAATGGTGTTTGGTATCGTGAAATGATTTCGTGCCTAAAATTTAAGAAATTAATGTAGAGGGGATGTGGTTTCAACAAGACAGGCGCCACATCCCATACAGCCAGAGAAACAATTCAATTGCAGCATCAGTCATTTCCCGGTCGTGTTATTTCGCGTTTTGAAGACCAGTATTGGCCGCCTAGATCGTGCGATTTAACACCATCGGACTTTTTTCTTTGGGGTTTTTTGAAGTCGATGGTTTATGCGAATAAGCCGACGACGACTCATGCCTTAAAAGAGGAAATTGGACGCTGCATTAATGAAATACCGCAGCATTTATGAAAAACGGTCGACGGTGAAAATTTCAATAAAAGATCCCGTATGTGGCAGCAAAGCCGCGGCGGTCATCTGGCCGATGTGTTATTCCACACCTAACCTCATCCTGTCTACTTTACGATACAATAAAGAATTCACGATTTTTTTTTAAGTATCTGCGTTTTATTTAAAATTTAAGTCTTGCATTCTTGTTGGGACACCCTTTAAAACTCTGTCCACAGTTTGGTGTAATATACCTCAGTTTAAGGACGAAAGACGAAACCTAAGTCAATGCAATTGCGCAAGTTTGCATTTAGAAGGAGCTTAAAGGAAACATTTCGAACTCGAAAAGCCGACATTAGACTTTTCACAGCGTCGCCTAGCCTCGCTATCGGAAGAAAGAAATGGCATATGAAGAAAATAATGATGGCGTTGACTGATGAAAATCATGCGATAAGTACGTACGTAACTCGAAATCAAAATGTAAATCATTCAACGTATCGTTTTAGAGATACAATTTCAGTTGAAAAGGGGAACAACGTGTCAATAACATTCGAGTCATCTACAAATACAAAGTATACAAAAACAATTTCTTTTTTTTTGGTTTTTTTTGTTTTCAAATTGTGTAACAATGAAAATACATATCCGTAAGATCCTCTGTTGTATATGAGTGTATGAGTGAGTGTGTGTGACATGGCGTAACTTCACTATGACAACTAGCAATCCATCACACATTTCTGGACAACTAAGAGATGATTGTGTTCACCTATGGAGTTTAAACAAATTAGACACACGATTCGATTACGGGACATATCAAAACTCTTCTCAACTATTGTGTAGCTTTTGGGTTAACACGTGTTTTGTTGTTGTATAATATCCTATTGTTTGATTGTTGCATAAGAAAACAAATAAATAATCTTTATGAACCTGCTTGTGTTATCCAATCAAGATATGATGTCATTGCGTTTTGAAATAACGTTCTATTCCGGCATTTTTGAAATTCCATTCGTCTTTCGACACGATTACGTTCGTTAGAAAATTCTCTTCAAAATGAGATAGATTTTGTTAAGTAGTTGTATAGCAAGAAAGTGCAGTGTTAGAGAACAAAAGAAAATCAAATCATAAAATCAATTCAAAAAATTATATATAGAGAAAAGACAAACAAAAAAATTGTATATAGAAATGTTAAGTCATGTAGATTTTTTTTTTGATTTTTTTGAATGCTTAAAACTTACCCGCTAAGAACACCAAGAACTAAGTTGAGCATAAAAAATGAGCCTATAACTATTAGAGGCACAAAATATATCCAATTAAATGTTGAACCTAAAGCGTCGTTGGTCTGAAATAATTTAATTATTTTGTTTTTGTTTATAGATTTCTTTTTTTGGTTGTGTTTTTTTTTTCGTTTCTACTTAAAGATTAAATTTAAATAAAGTTTATATACATTTGAGATATTAGACGTTTCATTTTTTTTTGTCTTAGAAAACATTCCCGTCCAAGGCATAAGAAAAACATATATATTTCACATATTTGAATACATTTAGATATTTTCGTTAAATAAATGGAATGAAAATTTCGTTTCGTTTTGTACATACATATATGCTTTAGTGCGAATGATTTGTGGTGAGTCAAGTGTTTTAATTCCATTTATTTATACAGCGGATAGAGATAGAAAACATTTATACACATAGACAGTTGTTTGCTTAGAGATTACAAACTTAACAATATAAAATTATGATGCATGCACACAAATGAAATTCAATGCTAGCGCACAGTATAAATAGACATGATGCCAACTTGCACATATTGAAAAATTTTCATTTTTTTTTTTAAATTCACATTAAATGAATTATTTCTGAATGTTTTTTGACGGACAGTACACAAAACAGAAAACGACTTATTACCTGTAAACCCTTTGACAGTGAACATATCTAGATCTATATTTTCACATAAACAAAACAGTATCTAATGACAGGAGTCTAGACGAGGGTTTCTTTTGTGGACAAGACTGATGTGATGATGGTGGGTGGAGGAGTGTCGACAGTGGTCTAAAGTGAAAAACCGCCAAAGACTGCACAAAGCCAAGAAACGAATTTCAATAGGGGAGTTGTTGGAGGAAAATGTTTTGGAATTGGAAGCTAAACTTGGGGACAGCCGAAGCTTAAAGGAAATCTTAAATAGCTTGTCCTGCCTGTAAACACTATATATCGTCACGTCCATCAGTTCGTTTTGTTTTCTCAGTCGGAAGGTTTTTGAACACTAGACTATATTAATCAGACTCTTTCAGAGGGTAATCCCTCAGCAGGCGCTTCTGTTACAAGGCGCTTCTATCATAAGCTTACATCACAACAGCGCAAAATATTTGACACCTGATCCGTGTAGAGGAGGGATAGTGTCAGAGAAGGTGCACTGCAGTGTCGTGATCCTCTCAACAGGCATCACATAGGGTTGCAGCGCTTAGACGTAGCACACTTATGCAGGTGTTTGGCAAACATGTAGTAACACATTTGTAAGTCATCTGTAATCTTTTCTGTCAACTAGAACAAAGGAGTTCGATATTTGTCGTCGAATACACTTCTATATGCCTCTCTATAGCTCCTACAGATGTCAGCGAAGCAAAGAGCTGGCTCATGACCATGGTATCTTAGAAAATACTACCTCATGGTAGGACTAACTTAGGGTCCGCATTCATTTTCGGATGTTAAGGAATTTAGGCAGTTTGATGGAAAAAGTGTTGTTAGTCATCTAACATCTTGGGCAAGACGATATCGTTTTCTAAATGCCTCTGGTTGCATTTAACAATTTGCTTTGACAACTTAGACGACCAAGGTGCAAACGCCTAGTTTAGTCCGATTCTCGTTGTTATGCCTTGGTTGGTGGAACCATAGTGGGGAGCGAAAAAAAGAACATTTTTCGATTTAATACTGTATTCGGAAGAGCATTAAACGCGGCTATACACATAAATATTTTAAAAAGCCTTCAGACCAACAAAACAAACGTCTTTCAACATTTGGATTCATTGCATGGGTTTATTAACCATCTTAAACTTTTTAAAAGAAAAAAAGCATACAGAGCTACATACATGTTTCTTTAATTTAGAGAGTCCTCCAATTTGTCTTGAAGCATTCTTCTCTTCACAAGGAACGCAAAGCTTTCTTAATTTTTTAAAGAAAGGTTTGTTTTTTTTTTTTTAAAGGAAGGCCCATCTACTTCCGTCTTTTCTCATTTGCTTTTAATCGTTGCAAAGAAAATATGTTCCGTAAATCGATTCCAAAATTGTTTTTTCGAATTAAATCTTAACGTTTATGCACTCAATCTATTTACATACTTGCATACTTTATGTTCGCTTGATTGGAATTTTAATTCCTTAAATTATGCATGTACTACACATATATAAATTAGAACAGTACTGAGTGTCTTTAACTTGAAGAAATTCTGAATCATATTATCCGGGGTCTTACACACTCGAAACATGCCTGACTTCATTGTCCAAACACACCCTATCGTTTTACTCTCATTAAGGTCCTCTTCCCTGCTAATCATAGATCACTCACACAGGCAGGCAGACGAACCAACCGTGATATTATCGAAAAGGGGTCAGTGTTTGGTGACTGATCAAATGTGGAGTTCATTGGTTTGTGAAGGGTGCGTCGGCTTCCAGGTAAGGAAAACATTGTCTATGTGTTTTCTGAGACAGAGAAGGTATAAAATTAGGTCTGTTGCAATTGCTCTGAAATGCTGCAAATGCCTTTGAAATTCACCGAAAAACTGTCAAAAGGCGTTCCATTTGCTGATTTTTTCGTCGAAGAGAGGGCCTACGGGAGAGTAAAATATTTCCCCACCCTACGAATTTCTGCCGAAGAAAAATCTGTGGGCAGCAGTCAAATTGAAAGTATAAAAGCCTCTGATAGATATATGATAGCTAAATTGTTTTGTGTTTTAGAAACAAAGGAAAATGGAACGTTTAATTTCTTCTTCATCAGGCCATGTAACAAATGTTTGGCTCCGATTAATCAGGAACATTGAGTATCGGCTTATAAAACCAGATACTGATGAAATGGAAATGTCAAGACAAGTCCCTGAAGCTGTAAGCTTCGTGTCCAGAAAAAACTAAAAACATACATAGTTCTGTGTTTTCGAGATAGATCGTAGATAAGCAATTAAATAGAGACTTGCTGATGCGGGCATGAGATTTTTACTCTAATTCGGAGTATCATTTAATAATAATTTCCACATAATTAACAAAACAATTCTGTTCATATTTTTTCAACAAACATTGTCTACTAGTCTTCCGCTGATTCACTTAATAACAAATAATACATCCATGTCTTTGCATTTTCAAAAAATTGATTTTTTTTAAAAAAGAATTCAATTTTTCTTCAAACGAAATCATTCCAAAAACACGGTACTTTAACTTCGCATTGACAATACAACAATTTTTTTTTTATGTTTCTGCGAATTTCTGCATAAAGTCCTTTCCCAAGTTTCGTTAGAGTTGCTCTCGCCAAGAGAGATTTCTACACTCAACTACGAATTTCTGTGCACAAATGAATTGGAACAGACCGATTGTTAGCTAGTTTTTGTTTTCCACCACTGAGTTCAAATTATGTGATCGCTTTGGTAATGTAGTTCAGGAAGGGTTTCTCCCGTGCTACTAGAGGGCATTCATTGTTTTGGGATGCTGTCACCGCTATTGATTATCGGGGACCTGGCCCAATATATTTTCGATCATCGTACAGGATAAATCAATTGGAAGTTCTGGGTTTGAAAAATCTGCTTGGGTATTATGTTTTTGGGTGTTTTCAAATTAGCTTGTTTGAAATTGTATGCTGGTGGTCGGTTGTCCTGTCCTTTGCTTCGGTAACAGTCTGATAGGGGTGTGATATTTTATCGTTAGTTTTGTGCTAGCGAAATGTCTCCTTATTGCTTTGGCTTCAGTTAAGTCTATAATGAATTGGTTTCTTGAGCTGCTCTTCGCATTTTTTTAGGGGAACCAAGTTTGCTTTGTGTAAGGTATTCAAGATGAATAAAGGGATGACATCACATTAGCGCTAATTTTTTATAAATGTATTTGCAACATCAAAAACAAGAGCTGGTGGATGAGGTGGGATTTATTCTTTCAGGCTTCCCAATAACTGCAGTCTTTCAAGTGTGAAAAGACTGGACCCTCGTGATTTGTGAACTGCAGTGTCGTGAATATTTCCTGCCTAATGTGATATAGCACATCTTTAGATGATGTGATGAGCTGTACAAGCAGTACTCAAGGCTTTGAAATTTGTCCCTTTGAACTCTAAGCACATTTTTTTTTATTGCCGCGCAACTTTCATCGTTTTAGGCTGAGATCAAAATTTGCCTTTGCTGGGTACCAGACCATTGCGTCTGTGAGTCTGAGATAATTCTTGTATGGAGGGTAGTGAAGTGCACATACGTCTGAACGGAAGATTGTCAAATACAACATTTTGTAGAAGATGACTAAAATTTGTTTTATTGGGTCCTGACAAGGTGTCGTGGTTGTTTATATGAACAAATAAATAATACGGTTGACAATATTTGAAATCATTGTTCACAATATCCATACTGACCACGAGTACAAAAGTTGAGGTTGGAAACCGTATTTTTCCAAAGCGTTAAATGTTAAATTTAAGAGAGTTCGATCTTCTTCTTTAAAATAGACCACTACAGATGTTCCTCAGTGTTGTCTTAGACAGATTCGGATCGAAATTGGCGAACTTCGGTTTTCAAATGACCTAAGTCGTGCCTCTTCTTGTAAACTTATATTTATTCTTGGAAAATGTACTTTTTTAAACAAAGTTTTTTCCTTCAAAAAAAAAAAGCATTAACACACGCCAGGTAAACACCATAATAGTCCTTATAAAATGAACTGAAGTCTATTTACTGAAGTCCTATGAACTCAAGTCAAATTTATGAATTTTAAAATTCCACCAGCGACTTTAAGCAGACATCACTCAAGGTCCAAAGCAAAGCGAATGCACTCTAAAATTATGTTGTGACTATAATTGCTTTAAGGTACGTAATAGCAATAATAATTGAGTTGCACTACAGCCAACGAGGGACCAGAGTCTAGCTTCTGCATCATCTACTCTTGTAGAAGGGACCTACCGTTTTTTGCTAACTCCAAACGGCGAGATTTGAGAAACTTTTTCATAGAGAATTGGTACTCTTTGGGTGTTGTCAGCAACTCGAAAGACGTGGTGCCGTGAAAAAATGCGAGGTTTTCAGACAGGGTATCGAACTTGGGTCGACGTACTTTAAGGCACGAAGGCCGACGAATCGGCGTTTGGGTCGACGTACTTTAAGGTAAATTTGACCATCCTTTGATGAATGCGTTAAGACATTTACTCACTCAGTGAATTACGTACCTTTAATAAAGCTCTGCTATTAATTTCATTTCTAAGCGTGTAAATAAGTAGTAAGAAATATTATAGATTTTGAGGAGTGCATCCCATCCTGCCTACTCTATTATTCCCGAAAGATCACATTTCTAAATATTTCTCTTACATATTGGTACAAATAACCTCGTTCCTCTTCGCAAAAAAAAATATAGATTTCTGAACCAACCGTAAAGGTGAATTTCTAGAACAGAGGATTCACTTATTAACACAATCCTGAAGGGATATTCAGAATTCTTTTTGTGATATATTTTCAAAAAAAAAGTTTCTTCATTTCAATCATTCAGAAATAATTTCATAAAAAAATAAATAAACAGCCAATGGATTTCTAACCAAGGCTCATGGGTTTCATAAAATGCGCCAAAGCAGAGAATTTCAAGGAAATTCAGTTGTTGTGTGCATAAGAGAAAGTAGAGTAGATATTATCTGCTACTGTTGCACATTTAAAGCAGGCATTTGTCGTCAGAGGAAAAAAAAGTTCAGTTCAGAATCTATCGTATACGATAGGCAATTCTGTATTAGGTAAATTTATGACAGTGCAGCACAGCTGAGAATCAAAGTATAAAGAGTATACACGTACAAACAAATAGAAAGGAAAGTCGAAAAATGAAAAATTAAAAGAAAATTACAATACAACACACGTACGAGTATATAATGAATACATTCGTATTTTACAGATAAACAGATGAAGCATCTAATTGACTGCAACACCGTCGCAGATGCTGATTGCGTGGTGTTGCAGCGAATACAAAACTTCACTTTGCACACAGATTTCATAAGATTTCATTTCATTTGTATGATTTTTTTTTAGTTTTGTGTTTTGTTTTTCAATTTACCCAATACAGTATTGCTGTCCAGCCTTCCATTGTGATGCACTGGAATACGGTCAACATGGCAAAACCGATATTGTCAAAACTAGTTATTCCAGAGTTTGGTCCATCCCATTTTTCCAGGCACATACTGTTTGTGAAGTTACAAACGTACGCGCCACCCGACGCCACAGATGAGTTATCCGAGTTACAGGGTGTTTCCATTTCTCCTTCCTTTACAATTCTATCTGTTAACACAAAATAAAATTTATTTAAATATTTTCTTATTTTTTTCAAAAGAACAAAAAGATGAAATAAATGGCGTTTTTTTTTGTAAATGAATAGTAATTTAATGTATCTTTACTTGGATCCTCTAAACTATAACAAGTCTTATGCAGTGCGCCCGAATAGAACTCGAGTCCGATGATTGCAAATATAACGATCGCAAACAGGACCAGAAGTCCGATTTGAAGTAACGGTGCCATTGCTTTGATAATTGATTTTAAAACTACTTGTAAACCTGGAAGATTATCACACACAATTCAAAATTAGTAAAAATGTTCTCATTTCATGTTTTTTTTTTGTAATTTAAGAAAAATATTTTTATTTTGTTTAGCATGCAACTGAAACAAAAAATAGTAAATTTATGATATAGCTAGACTGAACTGGAAATAAGTCTATCACTCACTTATTTCCAATCTAAGTATTTTGTTTAAAAAAAAAAATCAAATAAACTACAAAGTAAAATCAGTAACTCTAGCGAACTATTTCATTTAACTACTCACTAGGAATTCCAGAAACTAATTTTAAGGGCCTTAGCACACGAATAGCCCTTAATGTTCTTAGATCTACTTCGGGCCCTTTTTGTGGGAACATTGTGATGAACCTGAAGTTTCAATTTATTTTGTTTTGCATTTGTTTTGTTTTTTTAAAGGTTCACAAAATGTTTTATGTTTATTTTTTGTTTTAAACACACGAAAGAGAAAAAAAAAAGAAAATACAAGGAATTATTCAAAAAATATTTTTTTTGGTATTGTTGAATAATTTATAGTACAAATATGAACTAATTCACACCACAGAGCTAAGACACAAAAATTTGAAATCATAGAACAAAGGATTTCGTGTGAAACAGAAACGAAATAAAACGGAAGAAAAAAACGAAAGAACTAAGGGCTATTGTATATAAACAAAATAATGCAGAGAATAAATTAACTAATTAGAAAAAAATTAAATACTGTAAATAAAACTATTGAAAACATATCTATACTATGTGATGACCTAAATAAATGTCAACTAAATCTATGGATAAAAAAGAAGTCATAAAATTATAAATCTATGTCCCCTAATGGATAGCTATAAGAAACTATGAGAAAAAAGTAAAATTCACGATTAGTCCGTTTTTATTTTTACATATTTATATATCGTTGATGAAGATATACATATGCTTTCGAACGTCCCATAAAGTACATTTTGGGCTCAAACGAAGGCTTTAATTTATTTTAAAAGCTATAAAAGAAAGTGATTGGTATTTTTTAGACAGAAAGACTTCGAAATATTTGAAATTCAGCAATTAGACCAATTTCGCCATAAGACATATACATAGATATAGTCAAAGTATGTGTAATGCTTTTGCAGCGCGTATAACAAAATGAAGGAGACTGTTACTCAGGACCCAGAAAATGAGCTGCACCGTGTAAATATAAAAGTCATTGAATTTCCAGCCGCCTTAATTTCATTTGTTTTTCTTTCGTCTTCAACAAATGAATGCTTATTTATCTGACGTGTCCGAAACATTTTACGAAACAAAAAGGAACTATGTTTAAGTCAATAAAGTCGACTAAATAATTGAAGACACGGTTTGTTATTGTTTCATGTTGTCCAAAGATGGCATCACCTGCAAGTTGTGGCTGGTCTTGGAAGCAATTACCTATTTCATTGGAATTTTTTGGAAATGTTCGGATTTGTCTTAAACAAACAGCATTTGTGGGAAGTTTTATTTTTCAATTGTAAGGAAAGTGCAGCTGAAACCCATCTAGAAGAAGTTCATGGTGTATCTGCTCCGACCGACAAATCACAATGCTAAGCAAGAATGAAGATTTTAGCGTCGAAGACAAAGATCGCCTTGGCCATCAGATTGAAGATGAGGAGTTCGAGGCTTTACTAGATTAAGATATGGACCAAATGAAAAAGTGAACTCGCAAGATCGTTGGAATTGACTCGAAAATTCTATTATGCTAAAGAAATTCGGATTTATTCACAAGCAAGGAAATTTGGTACCGTACGAGTGGAAACCGAGAGATGTCGAAAGGCGAGTTGCGTCTTGAAAGACGACAAAAGAAGAAATGTTTGCACTGGATAGTGACTGGAGATGAAGAAATGGATATACTACGATAACCCAAAGAAGAAAAAATACAATCCATCATCGTCTACAACAACGTCGAAATCCACGGTTCAAAAGCCATGATCTGCATATGATGAGATCAGATGAGTGTGGTGTGCTATAAACTGCTAAAACCAGGTGAAACCAATGCGTTTGAGCCGCGCATTGCATAAAAAACGGCCAGAAATGACCGAAGGGCAAATGGCAACATGACAACGCTCGACCCCACGTGGCTGTAGCGGTCGAAAACAAAAACTAATCTTCTCGACGGTTGCAAGACAATTTAGAAATCACCCGTTCGGTTTTTTTTGAAAAAATCAAAGAACAGCTCAATGATTGGAACGATGCCAGAAAGGACTCTTTTCTCAAAGTTGACGTTCGAAAGTTACCAGAGAGGTGAGAAAAGATAGTCATCTCCGATGAACAATACTTTGAGTGATGTCCATATTCTTTATGCAAATTAGAATGTTACTTTATTATTCTTTGCGTCATTTAAATCAAATTAGACACATGGTATCGGCGACCTTTAGTTTCAACAAGAGGACGCAAAGATTCATACAGCGCATGAAACTATGCAAAATCCTGTCGGTAAGCACTTTGTTCAGTACATTTTGCCACGTTAAATTGACCGCCTAGATCACACGCAACTTAAGTCTCTTTTCTCTGAGGATATGTGAAGTCTCAGTTCGTCAGGAATAAGCCAGATTCGATGGACACTTTGAAAGCTCAAAATTGGACCTTCCAAATAGACAACCTCAGACATAGACATGGCTAACATTAATATAATACTATACTTTCAAAAAGCAATTGCCATTAATTTTTCTTTCAATCAATAGCAAAACTCTTAAGATAACTTTCAACTTAATGTGTTTCATTTTATAATGTAAATCAAACTCCGCGCTGAATCACCCATTATTTACATATACTGGTAATGTCACTAGTTGAGCCTATTGGGAACTCCAAAAAGTTTCAACTTCCTTTTGACGCAGACTCAACTTTCATAAATTTTAACAAAATAAAAGTCGTATAACTTATAACTAGTTGGAGATACAGTCCACGGGAAACCATGGTCTACCTTCTTCAACAACTACTCGTCTTAAGTGTACTAATGGTCTCCCATGTGTACAGGGGACCTAGAGTTTACTGCCGACTCAGAACTTGGAAAAATGGCTTTTTATGTGATGTGAGCAATTCGAAAGTGGTTGTACTGTTAAAAAAAAACAGCGATTTTCAGTCCAAGAATCGAACATGGGATCTTCGGCCTGAGAATCACACTTTTGTATCAACAATGCCACATTACTCGACATTTTTTACTTGGGACTCCCTTCAAATTTTAATTGCTCTCCTTTCCTTTTTAAAAGGGCTTCATTACATAAGGTTAAATTCGAAAAAAAAAATTTAAGTTCGAGATGCGATCTTTCAGAATGAACGAACATTCTTTTGGAGTACGTGAGTCATGTTTAAATATTTTCCCATTCTAAGTAAGACAGAACAATGTAGAAGTAAAGCGTAAAGGACTCTTGTTAATTCCATCCTCGATTCATATACAAATTCACAGAAAAATTCTAAACACACACCTCATGCTGACTAGAACATCGAATTTGGTAAACTCTGACATTTCATTTACAAACATAAGAGTATAGTTGTTAGCATAATCTAGATTGACCCTTAACTAAACTAGCTATACACTAGATCTAAGTATTTAAGTAATCTATGACTACCACGCCGCGTTAGTTTGCATTTTCTCTAACAGATAAATGCGCTTGTAAGTGGGAAATATTTTTTGGCAGTAGATATATTCTTTTATCTAAATGTTATACACAATGGCGAATTACATTTCATCTTGACAAATGTGACAGTAGCTGTCGTCTGGATGGAACGATCAAAACTAATGCCTTCGAGATCACACACACACACTCACTACGCTGAACGATGATATAAGAATGTGTATGGTTAACTAGACCATCTAGATAATTCTCTTCTCTAAGACACTGATGAACTGAACACACATCTAAAAGTATGCATATATATTTATAAATATATATATATATATATATTGTATATATAATATGTATAGATAACGTATAATTCTTAAACGAAGTTCAGCGAACAATTCCTACTTAATGGCACTCCTTGTTGAGCACTCGGACGTCTTACTTGGTATTCTCGAAACGAGCTTAAGCGGCCTGAGCACACGAAATGACCGCAACATTCGCAGGTCGACATCGATATTTGCTTCTGCGAAGATCGTCATAGCGCTGAAGTAATTATCATTAAAAGAAAATAATAAGCTTCATATAATTTGTAGAAATTAAATAAACAAAAGAAAAGAAATAAAGTCGAAAAATAAAGCAAAAGAAAACATGAAACAAAACAAACAAGAGAGTCATGTGAGAGAAACAGTGAAAGACTGTAAATGAAATCGTTAAACCTGGACAAGAGGAGTTTGTTTTTTGTTTTCTGATTCGAAAGACACACGAATGTTAAGATCACACAGACGAAAGGAGAAAAAGGATATTTACCCCGTTACTACAACGAAAAAATCCATTATGTTCCATATATTCCTGAGGTAGGAGTGTTTATGCAGAACTAGCCCTAAGGCAAGGATCTTGAGCGATGCTTCTACACAGAAAATGCATAAAAAATAGGCTTCGGTTTTTTCCTGACCACGAGAAGAGAACAATCAATTAGTAAATTTTGTAACATGCTGATGATTGATCAAGATCTTACCAGTTTCTGAGCCAATACTGTTTTATCACCCTCAGGCAAATGTTCTTCTAATGCCAACACTACACAGTTGGCAATGATTGTCAATAACACAGCGTACTCGAAGGGCGGCCATTCTATAATAAATCGTGTATACTTCCTAATTGGATTATCCTCGGTGAGGATAAAAAGTGATGTGGGCCCACCACCGGGTGGTGATTGGCCCTGACTACTCGGGCCACCCATTCTATCAGCTAAGCGATGGGCTCCCCTTCGACCCAAGTGCCCCCCGCTTGTGGAGCCCTGTTGCTGTCCTGCTAGCGCCGCTTCCTGAGCCGCTGCCAACCTGTAATAAAATACAAAAAAAAATGAAAACCATTAAAAACTATTTTCTAGGATATGTGAATGTCCTGCGGAAATATTTGGAATTTTTTTTTGCTTTGTTTTTTGGTGAAATGTGATTTGAGTCAACAAGTTCAACACACTTCAATTGAGGGGGTGGCTTTAATGTGTTATCTGCTTTAAACAGGAATTTTCAAGAAGGGGATAGAGGTGATGACAAAAAGGGGATTTCCCTGAATTCATGAAAGTTGACTGACGTTGACACCGTCGTGGAGATACTTAAACTAGAGCAGAGTTTTTTTCGGACACTTATTTGTGGACTTTTTACAGGAAAGATATTTCAAATAAATTGAGGGACCAATCTCTAAATGACAGGTGGGAGTGAATTCAAATTTTACATCACTGTTTTGCAGATTTGTGTTTTTCACAGGCACTCGAACTCATTTCAGAGATGTTAAGCAACCTCCACTTCCCCGTCATATTGACAGTTTCCTTAAGAGTTATTTTGCGATCAAATTACACAAATGTAACAACAGCCACCTTTGTAGAGACCAAACAACATAAGCTGTGTAACATACACCCTGTGAACGCCGTCACCAACCAATGAAGCATCAACTGGCTTTGGAAAGGAAGCGAATAATATACGGCTGTCGGTAAACGAGGTTAAGTCAAAATAACACATGACTCAATAAGTCCCAGGACATGTAGGGGGTGCCATCAACAAAAAAAATTATATCAAGTGAAACTTAGTTATTAGTGGCGCCTCCTATATGTCCCGAGACTTATTGAGTGATCTGTTATGTACATGAAGTCATAAGGAAAGCATACACGGCATCGACTCCTTGGCTGCAGAGATTTAGAGGTGGTGGAAGAGATCGGTTAAAAAGTAAATAGGAAGTGCAACATTAGCCAAACGCCACCTGCTGTGTCTGTTGGTTCAGAGGACTATTAAGTCGTACAGCACTCTCCTGGAAGACCAAGGTAGCATTCACCAGTACAACTAACCACCCTATTCCTGCGCTATGGCGCAGGGACATGAACTTTGTTGAAAACGTATAATGAGCTCTTGGCCTTTTCGAGAGAAAAGTAGTGCATATGACTTTTGATCCTGTTTGAGAAGATGGAAACTGGAAGAAAGGCTTCAAGGATAAACTGTATGTTATAAGCTTCATGGCGCCATAGGTCTAAAAAGGCTGATACGACTACAATGCATACGATGGTTGGGACATGTCGAGACAAAGCTTCGGTCTGAAAAGTCTTCGAATCGAAGCCAATGGGATAAAGCAACAGAGGTCGTCCTCGTCTAAGAAGGGAGTTGAGCTCAACAAACTTGTTGGGCACAACTGGAGTCGTGTAGCGAAAATGATGTTAGCTTGAGAGGCATGTTAGCTGATCCATATTTTCACCTCAGACAGCTGCACAGTCCTTAGAAAAAACAGACAACTCCGAATACCCGCATTCTATACGATACATGCTTGAATGACTGGATAAGCGTAGATCTAACTAAATTCGTACAGATTCCATAAGCTGCATTGCAATATGTTAAAAATGGTTAAATTCTTTTTCCCCATAGGGCCAAGTTCTTCAAGTTCATACAAGTTCTTCTTCTTCTTCTTGAGGTGTTACAGACCTGGGTGGAGCCGGGCCCCAACAAGCCTCTCCAGCTGTCATGACTGTCAACTAGTTGCCTCAAATTACGCACTTGAAGTTGGTTGAGTTCCTTCTCCACTTGTGTGTGCCATCGGGTCCGTGGGTGTCATCTATTGCGTTGTCACATTGGGTTGGAGTTAAAGACTCAAGTATTGTTTTTCGTGCGCATTGCATGACGTAACCAACTTAGGCATTGAATCCGTAGCCGTGTTTCTAGGAAAATTCTGCTGTGCCAACCACAAATCTTGCTTTGCAAGAACCATCAATGCAAACAAGGCGAAAGACTGAACACAACATTTTTCTCTCAAAAATACTAATCATCTGCTCTTCAGATTGACCACGCAGTTTCAGGCTCCTCCTCGTAGCGCTCCTTTGTAACCATAGTGAACCAGAGATCCCACTCCGACCGAGGATTCAAGAAATGGGCCTGGCCTACCGGGAGTATATTGTTCCTTACCACATAGGAGAGCAAATCTTTTCAAAGCCGACCCCATGTCTCAGATACGGATGGGTCTACTGTTGACGACCACTGAAACGCATAAATCGGTGGACTGTTCAAGATTTCCGGTTATGCTAGTTGAGTGTAAGGTCCCTTAACAGACCAGGTGCAGCCAATGAACATGCGGAGGCGCTAGAAACCTACAGGGCCGACATAACCGCCATTCAGAATATGCGATTTGAGGGTTCGGGCAAGTATGATAAACTGCGATTTGTTACGGAGATTGTTACAACGAGTAAAAGCAGAGTTTGCGGATTTGGTGTTCGAAGCAAACTTAGACCAAAAGTCTTAAGCTTTAAGCTAGCCTCCCATATCAATTACCACCAAGGCTTCCTGGGGGAACATCAGCCTTGTCTGCATTTACGCTCCAACGAAGAATAAAAATGGAACAAGAAAAAAATAGTTAACACTTCAAGGACTTGTCCACTTCAATGGGGCGCTCGAAAAGAAATCAGCAAAATTCTTCAATTTTACGTGACTGCGTTGATTAGTTATTTCATTATAGGACTCCACATTGTCTCCCCTCAGATTTGACCACTTCAAATTTAGGGTGCGCTCCATGGGTAAGTTCAATATACTCTCTCTTAAGGCCAACATATCGATGAACCCTAGCAACGCGTTTATTGTTACTTATCACACAACATAAACCCCAACCATTTATCTTTACGGACACACAACCACTGTAAGTATAAATAGAAGACCAAAACTATAAAAGAATGTTAAGGGTCCCATATGTATATTGAGTATATGAAATACCTTGGACTGCCGCAGCTCATCAAAGAATCGGACACTCCCACTTCTGGCACGAAACATCAGAGTCCCATACGTGCATGAAGCAATCAAGTCCGAATTCATATTCCACGTCACCACCGAAAATTTTGACCAAAAGTATGTCATCACAGCTGCATTAGGGCAAACCCAGCAATTATAAGTATCCATAGATGTGTACATACCAATCCTCAAAGGCGTTTGTTTTCATTCTGCATTTTTGATTTTATTTTTTCGGACTGCGGAATATGCGTTTGCTTGCCGTACTCGTTCCCAATAAATTTTATGGGACAATTCATTGTAAAATTGAAGGGCGAATGAGAAGAATCACGATAAAGGAATGACGTGGTTTATGCTTCCAAAGGGATTCTGCTGCAGCTTTGCAGTTTTCCCGTTTGGTTATAAATTTTGGTTGTGAGTAATTTATTGAGCGGTGTGAAGATTATGAACGTTGTCATAGAAACGAAATATTATGGGCATTATTACAGACTACTCAGAGAGTTGTTGGCTGGATTGATTTCATTTGCAATCAGCACTTTTAATTTTGAATTGCAATATTTCCTGATTGACAGCGTTTAAGAAAGTATTCTATACAAGAAACAATATTTTGTTTTCGGTAATTTTGCAAAAATTCAGAACATAATTCAAAAAATCTGTGAAGGCTGGGCTTACTTTTGAAATAATTAAACATAAGCAACTTATGTAAATATTAAAAGTGGCAACCCTTGCGGGGGAAATTCCAGGAAAGTCTTTAAAGAGAAAAATTAAGAGAACTGCATTTTAAAGGAACGGACAACTCACATAATGGAGATGCTTACATGTAGATGCACCACGTAAACCTTTTTTGCACATGGCTTGAGTCAATTAAGATGATCTTAAGCGCACAGCAATCGCCTTCTTTTACTCTTTCTGAAAAATCTGGCTTCAGCACCGGGTTGAGTGTTCAGCAGTCACGAGCCCATTCCTCACTGTGCTTCAAGAAATAATTTTGCAGTAGCTCGTCGCAAGTGGTTTTAAAGGGACAGCGAATTCTTGAAGGATTGGTGCACTGAGGCCATCTTTTTGGGCTTCCTGAGCCTTTCTGTCTGTTGAAAATCACGACATCAGGATGTTCTTTTAATTCTATGGTCTGTTGGGGAATATTCAATTCTTAAGACATTTCACGTGTTGTCAAAGTCAGACGTGAGGCGCAAAGTATAAGTTTCGCACTTCGAACTTTTTTTTTCATTTTTTTACTAAAAGCCTTAAAAATAGAACATCAACTTTTGCCAAGAACTGATCAACATTTCTCGAACATACATGTGCATACTTCTATTCTGATTTGTTATTGTTTTACACAAAACACAAGTTTGAAGGAAAGTAGGAAGGAATTTCTTATCCCGAATCCACTAATATTAAAAGCTGATTTTGGTTTGCACCATTAAAAGACCTCCGCTGACATTGAATGGTTATCTGAAGGCTCAAGGAGGAGACTAAAAAATGGTCCAACTCAACGCACGATGTTAATTGTAAGTCACAGCTTAATGTAAATTTCATCTTTGTCACTTAATAGGTTGTACGTCTTCGGATACAACACTAAAGATAGCTAGATCATGTAGAGAGTATGGACACCACTGCCCTTGACCAAAAGTCTTCTAATCCAAGCAATTGTGGCAAACGAAACGAAGGACAACCAACTAGGAGTGCCAAGTGGAGGTAGCTGGCGAGAAATCGCGTTAACTGGAGGGGCAGTCGATTCATTTACAAAGAGTAACAGTTTGGCGAGGTTTTTGGGATGGCGGTGTCATCGAGCCGTACTTCTTGGAAATTTATGTCGCCCAAGCAATTGCTGTGACAGGTGTTCACTGTCGAGAGATGAAATCGGACTACTTGTAGCCAGAGATTCAGTATATGGACCTGAACGATATGTGCTTCAGGATGATGCTACTTGTCACATAGCCAACGAAATACTAATTCTTAAGCACGAGAAATTCAATGGTCATGTTATCACATGGGATAGCGAGGTTATAAGTTCGCTACGATCATGTGATCTGACACCGTTGTACTTCTTTCTTAATATTCAAAAGAACAAGAGTACGTCAATAAACCTAAAACATTTCAAGAGTTAAAGGATGAGATAGATCGGCACAACGACATTGAACCTCAATTATGTATGAGAGTCATTGAAAGTATGGTTCAAAAGGTGTACGTTTTCCTTACAGTTTACTTAACATCGTCAATTGTAGACGGTAGCGAACAGAACAACAGCTTCCACCAGACACGCAGCATTAGCTTTCTTGATGCCAATTCTAACTCTGTCACCGTTTACGAAGCTTTAGCTTTGTTCATCCATGATCTTATCTTTCTGCTTGATCAGCCTTTCTCAATCGTAACCATTCATTTTAGATGGGTCCTGTCTGCCGCTTCCATCTGTTAAAATGTTCAATTTCATATGGTACCCAAAAATCGAGGTTTAATGTTTATCCATTCTTCCTCAAAGGGTTTGAAACCGCTTAGTTATACATACATATATGCCTAGTTCCTTAGGAACGTCCGCGCTGATTATTTGTCAGTCTTGCTCAATTTGTTCAGGATGTCATTGAAGAAACGATCAGATTTGAAACGAGCAAACCACATCGCTACCTTTTTAAATGCAAATGACTTCTCACAGAAAAATTCGATAAGATGTCAGAAGAAATTGGTTAATTTTACTATTTCAGATCCATCTGACAACTATTTTGTTCTAAATTTTTTCAAACATACAATATTTACTTCTACCCTTCTTTTATATAGGCCCATACTAGTAAACCTTGTTCAAAAATTGAGAAAACACAAATTACCAGAATCTTGGAGCTAGCACCAAAGAGTTTTGGCAAAAGATGAACGAGCTGCTTAAATACGAGGGAAGTATGAGAGAAAGATGGAACTCCACAAAACCAGGGCAAACCTCACTTTTAGCAGAAAGAACTTGAGAAACCTAGTTGGTGCTCTCATAGGACCTGCTCTCATAGAAAAGCAGAAAGATATGAAGCAGAAGAAGAAAACGGAGATGAAGATGAATCAAGCCCCTCACGCCTACCCTGTAACTACCCTACCCAGGTTTTCATAAGGCAACAAACCCTGTTGGAACACTGTCTTAAAGACTTAACGGACATATCCGCAATGGACGTCATGGAGATGGGATCCGGAGATGCATCGAGAAAGGCGACTGGTTTCAGAAGTAATAGACGTCAGTAGCAACACTCCTTCAGTCTACGTGAATGGTAGAAACTAAAAAAACTGCAGAAGATTTCCCCTTAAATGGTTCACCCGAAAGTTATTTTAATGAAGCAGCAATTTAAATCTCAAGAAGCACAATCAACAATTTAGATCCACAAGAGATCAATTCGAATGACACACTTTCAATCGAATTACTCCCTAGTTGTGGCCCACTTCTTTACGGCCATCTCCGTACCTAAATTTACCGCTGCAATAAATTCACAAAAAACAGGTCAATTCACCATTATCCCAAACTCTTCTTCCCCGTCTTCGTTCGCCTGCTCCAGAAAACTTGTACTTAATTCTCGAAAATTGCAGCGCGAGCAAAACTTTTGTGCGAAACAAAGCCAAACACGGCATGATGCATTGGCGTTCTTTGTCAAGTTGATTTTGTGGCACACGAAATAACTTTAAGCCCCAAGGAAACGTGTCTCGGTGCATATGTGCGGTAACCTCGTCAACCGACTTGCGCCCAGATCGATATTTATAATACCTGCTTAGTGCATAATGCATCTCCATTCCATTGAACTTCTGCATTCGCAGATTGTTTTTCTGTTTGCCCTGCTTCTGTGCGGCATGTCATACGGATATGGTGTCTGTATGAACTTGTCATTATTACGTCCAAGTTTCCAAGTCATCACCAGATTAAAACTTTTTCAGTCCGCTGAAGTGCGGCTCAATGCTACTGCAAGTGCATGTGGTTCAGCCAGCACCGAGTACACGACCACGACAGCGAAGACGACGGTAAGGAGATTTTCGACCTTACGCTACGCTTTTGCGGGAAACATGGTGACAACCTCGAAGACAATTGATTATGTGCTCGTAACTTGTGCTTGTACCCTCAACTGTGCTGTGGTTATGGATAGATTAGGTGTGTGTGTGTGTGTGTGTTTTTTCTCAGATTCCATTGACATTTACAACTTTTACCTTACGGCTCACTGCCACTTGACTTGTGCAGTGGCTGTGGATGCGACTGGATATTCGATAACAACAATAGACGTACTCGAAGTCGGATTGTCTATGTGGGTTGCATGGGGGTATGTGCATGAACTCATGTATGCTAGAGCCATCCATAATGGGAGAGGGAAAAGTTTTCTTGTTCCGTGTGTCTGCTTTTTTGTTTGTTCAATCATTGTTACATCGGCAGACATCTTTGGCGTTCAATAACATTGCTGCTAACTTTGAACTCGCCACTGAGATGAACTCTCTGTCGCAGGTGCATTGGCAGGTCAGTCGATTTGAATGCACTTCGATTTTGTGGAAGTTTCAAGACATTCAGACTGAATTTGACATTCACTGCAAAATGGTAAATTGATTGGCAGCTTTTTTTTTGGCTCAACTTGTGACCTCGATTATGTTGGGAATGCAAACATTTACTGCAAGTTGTCTTATGAAATGGATGAAGGAAACGGAGAGAACTTAGTAATCGTTATCGGTTTTTTTTCTCATAAAAGAAACCCAAAAGCATAAGTAGGCAAGGTATAATGAAATGCGGAAAATAATAAGCTGCCGTCGATTGACAATGTGATATAACAGTAATCTGTTTCGTACTGAAATCAGCTCAATATCGATTGAGACTTGTACAAAATCAATTGGCATTGGTACAGAGAAAATAAATTGTAACCCAGACGGGAGCATGATTTGAGTGCTGCTGTTCTCAAAATCAAAGAGAACCCTATTACAGTTGGGTTGTAGCCACAGTCGCAGCTTCGATGAGGAAAAATGGGACGGCGGCACGTTTGGTTGCACGGCGTACCTGTACGGACGAGGTGATCCTTGTCCCCCTCATTCTCACATCGCCATTTGCACACACAAAAAAATTGTGCCAACCAGTGACAATATCACAATCTGTGACAATTCTACAACCTGTGATAGTGTCAGAACCTGTAACGACGTCACAACCTGTGATGTGTTAATGCTTTTCGTAGTACCGGTATGCTAGTGGACATCACTGATGATTCCTGTCATCATGCCTAGCACACAGATAAGAATGTGGCTGCTATGGTCGAGAGTTAGAGACTCAGTTTACGAACAACAACTTGATTTCAACATTTCACTCACTAGCCAAAGGAAAATTGAGGATATGGATTTTACCGACCTCTGGTTCGCGCGAATATCGTGCACTATTTTGAGCACGCCAATTGGAGATGTTTCGAAAGTTTAAAGCCTTAGATCACTGAATCTCTAGATGATGTAGGCGCTCAGGGGTTATTATCCTGTGGCTGATAACAACAGCCTGTCGCAGGGAAGGTGGAGGATGATTTTCATATTTGTGTCATCCATGTACATAGCTCCTACAGTGTGTTCAGATTATTTTCCTTTCCAATATCATTTAGTTCACCGCAGTTAATAATAATAATAATAATAATTGAGTGGCACTTCAGCCCACAAGCGACCAGGGTCTAGCTTCTGCAACAACTACTCGTGTTGTGCGTGCTACTGTTCTCTCACGAGTAGTAGGGACCAGCAGTTTTTTGCCGACTCCAAACGGTGAAATTCGAGAAGCTTTTCTAGACAATTGGTACTCTTTGAGTGTTGTCAGCAACTCAAAAGAGGTGGTGCCTTGAAAAAGTGCAACGTGTTCCGTACGGGAATGGAACCTAGACCTTTTGCGTGTGGGCCGACGCACTTGTCCACTCCGCCACGGCGACCACCGCAGTTATCAGTAGTCTTATTGGGTTTGGCATTTGACAGATTTCTTTTGTCACCATATTTTGATACACAAAGTTTTTAATGTGTATATTTTTTTATTTCCTGTTATTTGGACACCCTTTTATACAGTTGTGTTCATAAAAATAGCTGTAGTTATACGACTTAAATAATTAGCAACATATTTCTAAGAAGATCCTTTTTCCAAATGTATATCCGGTTTTATTGTATTTTCCGGTAACTGAGATGCCATACCAGAAATAAAAAATAAAAAATAAAGGTTTTCTTTCTCCTTTTTTCACTCATTCATTGAAATCTGTTGATTGAAGCCTCTTCATGAAAATAGCTGTGTTTTTTTGTTTAGAGTTTAAAAAATTTATTTATTATTTTTATTTGTGTATTCTTGTTTGGTAAGTGAATGTTTTTCTATATGTTGTCTTTTATTAACGTACTTTAAAGTTAGAAATATGGGTCGATCAAAACATTGTTCCGAAGACATGAGAAATTTAATCAAAAAACAGCGTTCGGAAGGAAAAACATATGCTTCATCATAGGATGTTCAGCGGAAATGGTCAGAAATGCGCTAAACTGGAAAGCTAGGCCCGAAACACGCGGTCCAAAAAGAGTGACGGCTAAGCGAACTGACCGAAAAATTATCAACATGGCAAAGGAGAACCCTTCAATAAACTCCAGACAGATGAGCGATGAATTCCAACTTCCGGTGAGTGCTGTGACGGTTAGAAGACGCCTTCTAGAGGCTAAACTACCAGTTCGAAGCCCGCGAAAATTACCGCTTTTGACAAAATAGCATGTGCAAAAAAGATTTGCATTCGCAAAGTTTCACAAAGATTGGCCTAAGGACAAATGGAGCAATATTCTATGGAGAGATGAAGGCAAAAAAGTCTTATTTGGGTCCAAGAGTCGTCGGGAATATGTAAGAAGACAAAAGAATGAAGAAAATAATCCCTGTTATAACTGTTAAACACGGAGGAGCAAAACTAATGATTTGGGCCTGTTTCTCATACAATGGGGTTGGGCTTATATATCAGTATAATGGACGGTGCTGAGTACGTTAAAATTTTAGAAGAGGAAATGCCACTAGTTTGGTTATATCAACAAGATAATGACCCAAAATATGCGTCAAAATGGGCGAAATCTTGGTTTGATGAAAAAAGAATAACCATTATGGAGTTACCAGCACAATCCCCTGATCTAAACCCCATTGAGAACTTGTATGGCGATGTTAAAAATTCTATCCATGAGACCAAAGCAAAAACGCCAAGGAATTGTGGGAGGTAGTGTGAGACTCATGGGAAGCTATAAGAGTTGAGAGATGCCGGAGTCTGGTGACCTCAACGAAGATGCAGCGCAGTGATAAAAAACAAAGGCTTTGCTACAAAGTACTAGTGGTAAGCTGTAAATAATAATGATTTCATATTTTTTCATTGATTTCTGTTGTCTAGGCAAAGCATAATTCTAAACACTGCAATTTTTATGGACAACTGCGAAATATTACTACGACCAAAAAAAAATAGTTTAAAGTTATGAACAACGTTTAATTTGTGATATACCTGTTAAGACTGAAGTACTTTACTTTTGTATACGTTTTTAAAAAAAAAAAAACAATTTGAATTATTAGAAAATGATTTGCCTTTTTTTACGGATCACTGATATTTTTATGAACAAGTGCAAAAAATTCGGATTATTTAGCTGTCCACATAAGCAGAAGTTTACTGTATAAGTGTTAAGCTTCCATTTTCTTGTCTTGTCATGTCTTTTCAGTTTCTGTAAAACCCTTGGATAAACGATGTTAGTTTGATGAACGAAATTCCGATTAAGGAAATATCTATCAACTCTAGTTCTGTGCAAAATTCTATCCTTGGCTGTGCCGAGAAGACGGTAGGACAGTAAGTTTTATATTCCACGAAGAATATCTGGCAACTTTTATTTCATAAGGGTATGCGCTGAGATTTTTTGAAAGCATAAACTATTTCTTGGAAAGAAAACAATGCAACAGCGTCATACAAAAGTGGAAACATATTTGCTTGTGGATATCCCCTTGAGACTCACTTGCACTTAACTCTTTAAGATAAATTCAAAGTTTAACCTCTTCTATCGAGGTGTAGACATATATTGAGTCCATTGTGGAAATAATTCGTCCTTAAATAAACTCCTAATTTAATTGACTGGACTGTCCACGCCAACAATCAATCGAATTTGTTAATGCTCCTCAGTTTTATTTATAGACAGAATCACCTCGTAACTCATACACGGATGTACACAAATTGCGTGTATTTTAAGATAATAGTTAGTGGGAAAACAACATTTCTAATTATTTGTCTATATACGACGAAATTAAACGACTTTTAAAGCAAACAAAACAAGACGCTCTTGCGTAGATTGCATACAAATCGTTTTCGTTCTTTTATTTCAACGTGTCCTTAAATCGATTTTCAGAGGGATTCAACTGCACGTCGAAAGCATCAAAACACACTTCTTTTTTCTACTAAATTTCACTGCATTGTGATTAAGTTTTCTTAGTATATGCGAACTTTCAATCAAAATTTAAATAAATGGAAATCCGATGTAAAGGGGCGACAAATGAAATGTACAATGTCATTATAGAGAATTTCTGTTTTATTTTGTAAAGCCCACGTATGTATTCACTGTATGAATGGCATCTGCCACCAAATTTCAAAACTTCCCAGTTGTACCGGCCACAAAACCACAAGAAATCCATGAACATTATTACAAAAAACCATCAAAAATGCCCCTTGTTCGAATTGAAATCAATCACAAAAACACAAATCTCTCTCTCACTTTTGCACATTAAGTCACACGACACACACACACACTTCAAAACAACGCGATAGGTAGATAGTCGGTTAAACAAATTCAACGCACCTTGTGTAAACAACTTCCATTTCGGAGCACTCCTCCCATTTATGACTTAAAAACTACACTAAGCCCTAAACGCAAAATTAGTAATCCGAGTTCGGCTGTCCTTGAAATCATTGAATGTCCTTCATCATCAATTTTGGTCTACTTCCTCTTTTTAGAGCCAACTGAAGGAAACAAAAAAAAAAATAAAAACAAAAACAAAACAACTCCAAATATGTTATTCGTATGTAATCCCATTGACATTGCCAGAAAGTATCTCTCTCTCGCGCTCACACATCTGCACGCTGTCGCGCACGCACACAATCGCACACCGTCACAAACAGTTCCCGAATTTATATCGCCTGTGTCCTTTATACTTTCTTTTTTTTTGTTCTTTGATTTAATGAATCAGTTCCGTGGAGCAGTGGAGCAGTCTTCTGCCTTGAGGCCAACTATACAAGCCTCAAGTAAGTGTGTGCTTTGGCGTAGCCGCATATAAATATGCGTACAAACGTTTACTTTATGACTGGTGGTGGTCGGTCGCTGGTGTGGTTGTCTTCCAGACAATAGGACTCCGATTTGGAAATTCATAAAGGAAATTGACGCCGACAACAAACCCAAATTACTTTTTCTCTTTAAGTTGTCCTGTCTCTTGGTGTTTGCGAAGACGACGAGAAAGAACTTCGTGCGGCTTCGACTTGTTTCGATTCCAGTGAGAGGGTTGCTTGGACATATGTATGTATGTATGTATATGTTCCGAAGTCAATATGAAGATTACGTCATTACACCATTTTGTTGTGTTATCCTTTTGATCTGTTGCAAACAAATACGCTTAAGTGATGAAGACAAGCATCCAAATCGCGGGGAAGGACATCCCCAGGTGCTTGTGTCATGTTTTGATTCATTAATTAACTTAAACATTCACTCTCTGTGACTACAGGAGGATGGACGATGGGATCGCTGATGAAGTCTTTGAGAGATTACTCAAAAATGGTTTCCATACTGATTCAAAAGTTGCCAGTGCCAAAAAGCCACCAACAAAAAAAAAAACTGCCGATGATGTCATAACAATAGATAGGTCCGGAATTTCATTCATGGGCAGATGTACATAAGGCCAGTGTGGGGTAATTTCACTTTGGAGCCGTTCCATACATACACACATTCCCAGGCAATAAAATGTGTAATGGCCTTTGAGTGAGACTGAATGCGAAAATGAGCAAAAACAAAACTGTGAAACTTTGAAAAGTAACTCGGAAGACGATGATAGCACAAAAAAAACTGCGTTGCCAAAATCTTCCATACATATGTATTCACAAACACTCATGTATGTATGTAGTTCGGCAACAATTGGAGTTGGTGGAGCAGGCATGAGGCACCCGTCTGAGGGCCGCAAGAAATAAACAAACAGCTCAAAATTTGAATTTGCATTCACTTAACGTTATCTGAGTCATTGGTCAACGCTTTCCTTCGACTTTATGTACAGGCGTCAGAGGAAATTTGAATCAATGAAGTCGAAGGATGAGAACAATGATGTTGTTGAAAATTTTGAATCAACTGAGAGACTGTACAAGTAAGGGAAACTCCGGGTATCGTCATCAATGTGCTCATGCATTGGATTAAGATTCAACTACAAGGAGACGTTCAACTTCACCTTAACCGACGATTAGATTAAAATGTAAACTCTAGAATCAGACGTACTAAACATATTTGCAATACGAGGTGGTCAAGATTGCACGAGTACCAAAAGCAGGGAAGGGCATATCTGGGACATCATCGGCAGATCAAATACAAACCAATTTATCTAAAGACAATGACGCCTTCGAGACCGAAGCACCTACCACACCAAACAAGAGGCTCACATATGTTAGAAGGGGGCTTTTACACCAGAGCTACTTTATTTATGTAGTATGGGACGGAGATAGATGGAAAAATTGATCAGTTTCCCTTCAGTTGTTCTCATTGCACGGTTGGACATGTGCCTAAATATTGTATGTGATCGCAGATATGTACTCTAGTTGGTCTCATCAGAGACGCCAAACAGGTCTCTGATCCTAATTCACGTCCTGAGGGTTGACATAAAATACCTTCCTCCCGGTGCGACGAAAACACGATGCTGGTAAAAAAAAAGGAAATCTGGGGAGAAAAAAAGGACAATGTAAACGATTTGGGTAATCCCTGCATTGCTCCCACGCAAATTTCACTCATGTTGTCCTCAAAAACTGCCTTTATGATTCATGCATCCAGAGACATAATTTTGAGAGAGACCCCGGCAAGTCCGTTCACATGATGAAAACAGTGAAATAGGACAAACATCTCTCAGACAGGTACACGTGCGCAAATCACAGCACTTTCCATAGAGCCCTAGATAGCAGTGGTTGTGACCGAAAAAATAGCAATCAGCAGAGTCGCAAGTCACACCCCTTTCCATTGTGCCCTGAATAGCGTTGGTTGCTGGCGGTCGACACATCAAAGAGAGCTGACCCGGTGACGACGAAAGGACTTCCTAATCACTCCTTCGTTATCCGTTTGTTGTGCAGTGCGTGTCTTATAGGCTTACAAAAAAGTTTAATTATATGAATATGCACTAATTTTGTTGTTTTTTTACATCCTTTCCTTTGTCGGTTGAGCTAACGAACGGAGTAGGTGAGGCTGAAGCAAAAGTGAGAAACCAATAATTTGATAACGCAACATTTTCTTTTGTTGTTTAAATTTTGACACTCACATGTGTGCCAAATTTCACGGCATGTCTTTTTGAAAATAGCTAATTTTTCACTTATAATTATTTGAAAATTCCCCAGGAGTTTTATTGCTACATGTTTTCGAAATGGAAATAAACAAAAACAACAAAAAAAGGCAAATCAACGAAACTCTGTTCCCGCATAACAAAAATGGGTCTTACGTCAAAACGAGCTTCCTCTGAATGGTGTGAAAAAAATTCCCCACCTTTGAATGGTAGTTTGTTGCAGTTCCATAAAATCACTTGACTTGTGTGATTTGTGATTGAGAATCGAATTGAAGTAATGCATGCAACAGATTATAATCAAATATCAAAAGGGTCTGACCAATCTCTGAACTTGACTGTGTTATGCATAGGGAATCGTAGGATCAAACAAATAGCCTTATACCGTAATTTTCCTTTTAGGTTATTGTTTTATTGCACTACACAATACAATTCAAACAAATATTTCAGAATTGATATCATTTCCAAGCTTGGTTCAAAAGTCTTCGAGTGTTTTCTTATGATTTGCCACTTTATATGTTGAAAATTTGTGAAATTTGACGCAGAAAGTACGGGGTCGAACCTAATGTAAGACATTATCATTAAAGAACCTCTACCGTTGTAACTTTGAAAAATGTTGTTGTTCGGTGAGCACGATCTATCCAAAACAAAAGTTATGAGTGGTACGAATACGGCATGTTCCAAAAGGGTCGAGAAAACCCTGAAGTTGTGCCGCGACCTGATTAACCATTAAACATTTAGCGATGACGAAAATTAAATTGAAGGCCATAACCCTACTTGGGGTGATTGATTTGAAGGGGATGATATAATGTTCTGCCCTCCATTCATAATCTGAATCATGCAATGGCTCTGCAATATTAGAGGGATAAAAAAACCCTTTTATTTAACAAGGAACATATTCAAAGCTTGCTTGAGTTGGCAGAACAGTGCGCCATATTTAACCCGAGATAGCAGAGGAATTCCAACAATTTTGGCACCCGGCGGGATATCAATTTTGGCACCCGGCGGGATATCAACGAGGTTATTGCTTGAGCCCGTCTTGAATTAGACTCTAGTGTCACAGAAAGAACAATTACCATGGACTTCAAGAAACACCAAAATTCATTTCACGTCCCTGAGAGATAAACTAAGGTAGTGGCTATCATAGCAGTGTGAGAAGGCATGTGTAAGTTTCCTTTCTGACTCAACTGGAAGAGCTCCCTGACAGACTGAAGAAACTCCATAATAATAAATCTAATAATTGAGTTGCAGTACAGCCCATAAGGGACCAGGGCTTAGTAACTGCTCTTATTGTTTATGCTATTGTTCTCTCACAAGTAGAAAGGACCTATAGTTTTTTTCCCGATTCCGAACGGCGAAATAAGTGAAGCTTTTTCATGGAAAATTGATACTTTTTGTCAGCAACTCGAAAGAGGTGGTGCAGTAAAACATTTGAGGTTTCCAGTCCGGGAATCGAATCTGAACCTTCGGCGTATGGGTCGACGCACTTACCCACTACGTCAAGTCGACCACTATTTTTTTTAGATCGTTCATGCAGAATGGCTCTTAATAGACAAGCGACTGTGGCTACGATGCCGTATATGACAATTTTGATTACGCCAATAATTCACAAGAGTCCGGATCTTGACTTCTTTTGTTTGTTAGAGGTTGGTATACACTGCACTGGAGCCCTCAGACTCAAAAGAGCTTGACTGGATGCTTTCTCTAATTCCTTACAGTCCCGGGATAGTAGATCCAGTTGTCATACATTTTACTTTGCATTTCTTTTAATACTGGGTATTCGGGGTTTCTAATTGAGCATGTAGTCTGAGTTTCGAAAAAGTTGGTTGCTGCAGTAAGTTCTAATTGGACTTCCGCACTACGCACATTTTATAGGGATTCTGCGGTAAATACTCTCAAGCGTGTGTGCTTTCCAGTTAAATAGTTAACGAGCTTCTATTTTGATATGGAATTTCAAACGAAATGTTGTTAAAACTTACATAGAAAATATTCAAATAGAAGGTACTATTCTACAGCATTCGCTTGCGGTTCTGTTTTCACTTCCACTTCATCGCGGATATAGGGTCTGAATATCTGTTTCCGAGAAAAGTACGATCCAAAGACGCAAAATGCCCAGCGATTTCTGTCAACGCTGAAAAATTATGTCAAGTTCTTAAAATTCCCACCAAACATGAAACTCATACGTGTTCAACTTTCGTTAATGCATCATTTGTACTTTGGCGACATCCGTTCGTTCAGAGACTTTTATAGGATTCATAGCCACAGATGGCCTGATCCTTAAAGGACCGAATACCCGAAATCAGAATGTGGCGCAATTCTGCGAAAAGAATTCATACGAAAGACGTTCGAACTCATAATTTACTCCAACGCAGGGTTTGAAATTCTACTACTTCGTTATTGGGAATAAAGGATACAGAAGTCTGAAGTCATAAGATTCCCTTTATAATCTCAACAACATTTGTCAACTGAATTTACCGTTACAAAGAAAGCGAAATTTGCAAAGGGAGAAAAATGTCTAGGTTATGTTTTAGCTGCAATTATTGTTCACTGTGCGGAGGTCGAAAATAAGTCTTGCATGTAAAATGTGTTGTCCGCAATCTAGTGTTAAATATTGAAAAATGAGAGTCTTTCTAAGGACAACAAACTACGCAATATGCACTTTTATGACTATCTGAAGCGTCAATGTCAAAACCGCAGCAGCGTTAATGTATACAGTGCAGAGGTTTTACTTTAAGGATGAAGAAATGAGCTGGAAACAAGTATGCAAAATACCGACAAATAAACGTACGTTAAAGGAGGAGGCCTAAAAAACATTGAATGTGATTTGATGTTTCCACCTCAGATGAAGGGCCCTTTCGATCATGTTCTTCGTAGTACCTGAGGAGTTGGAGGAATTTCGTATTGTACTAGAAATGTGTTTAATTTGTCTCTATTTCTTAATTTTGAGCGCTGACAGCATCGCGAGGTGTCAAAAATCCGAGGTGTTCAGACAGAGAATCGACTTAAGGCGTGCGAGTCGACGCACTTAACCATTCAGTTGTTTTCATAAGTCACTTAAATGAAGCGTGTTAAATTTTAATGAGCGAAAATAAAATTTTCAGTGGACCGCCACAGGATAACAGGGGCTGGATATTGTAAGAAATTATTTTTCTGCTACTTTGAGGAGCGGGCAACTTATTGTACAGTGAGAAGGGCTTAAAATAAAAAACGTTTAGTTGCTAAGAGGGTTGAGGCCCAGGTTCACGCCGGACTGTAGCACCATCCGAAGAAGAAGAAGAAGAAGTTACTTAGAGGCTTGCAACTAGTGACTCTACTCTATTTTTGGAGATTTAGCTACTTGGGAATTTGTATTTTTTGAGTCTTTTGGTTTCCGGAATTTAGAGCATTTTAGGATTTTTGCATTCCAGGTTTCAGGGCTTTCGGAATTTTGGGCATTTTGAAATTTTGTATTTCGCCATTTAGTCCCTAATGCTAATACATAAGTAACTTGCTTCACATTTAATCCTAAGGGAGTTACGTTATCGTATCCATCCACGTTTAAAATGGACGTGCAATTTTTTTAAGTGTTAAAATGAATTAACTAAGCGTAGGGATGTGTATCAGTCCATTTTAATGTTGCTGCTTGAACCTTGATAGACAGCTTTCCTCCCAAGTTAATTGAATTCATCCCATTTGTAACATATAAGCCCTTTCCAAATTATGCTGTTTTAAATATAGAAGTCAGAATTCTCCCTCAAATTGATTGAGGGAGTGTATACAAAGACGGGAAGATTTCTAGAGCCTGGGAAAAATTTTCAAGCGAACCTTCACCGCACACATTCAATGTACCTATTCCTTTAAAGTATCCACCAATGCAACATCACCTTTAAGAAGAAAACCCCCTTTAATGGAATCAAAACATATGTCTGCATGTATGTACATATGTATGTGAATAAGATTTCAGATTGAAACACTTGCAGCGTAACACGCATCGACTTCCCCTCAAACTTCACACGATGCAACTAAAAGTGTTTATTTTTTTCTCTCTCTCTCGCCGTTTTTACTGCAAAGGACTAATCTGCCAGAACAATAAATCGCAACGATTCATGACTATCACCATCGACAAAGAAGGTCATTTTAATTTATTCCACCTCGGCGATTCCAAGTACTCGGAAAATAGGTCTTTGAATTCAAAACTCTAAAAGAGGGTGCCATTCCTATTTATATTCCATTGGGTAAATAAAACGGCCGACACCACGGACAGAATATGGCTGCTTCCCTCGGTCACACACACACACAGTCAAACAAGCGAGCATTGACAGACTACAGGAGCCGGATTATCTTGGCTAAGAAGGTCAAAAGCTGTGCCAGTCATCTCGAATCAAAGCCACACTCCTTTGAGTGAGTGCCCGCATACGCACATCGATTCAATTTCGATTTTTAATTCCATTTTTTTGCTTTTTTTGTTTGCTCCCTCGCAGGCATTAAGCGACATCCTTTTTCGGCTATCATTCAGAAACCACAAAATGTCGATAGCTGAAAGCAAAAACGAAATCATATGATTTTCTTCCTTCCCACACCAGGCGAGCTACACAAAGTCCATTCTGTCGCTCACACTCTTTTTCCTTCTCCTTCGTGTTGAGTGTGTGCGCACGGTGATGGATCTGGGTGTGTGTGTGTGTGGGGACTGGTCCCAGCTCACCCAACACCCAACGTCATCGAGAATAGCTTTCGTTTTTCTTGTTGGATCACATCTCTCTGCACCAGTTAAACACTTCACTACACAGCGCCCTGCCACCCAGCCCGTCACGTCGATGCAATCAGCTACCAAACAACAAAACAGAGAAAAACGAAAATAACACAAAGGACACAATGGAAGGATCCCATAGTGTGTGATTATTTGCAAACAAAATACAATTATCTATCTTAAAAAGCTGCTGCCACTGCATTACAAAGCCGGGTGATTGTGCTTAGGACACCAGCGCCACACAATCGCACACTTGTGTCGGAGCGGGGATCCTCGGCACACATTCAAACTTCCACACGTGCGCATAGCCGTTCCGCTGGTGGTGTGGCGCCGAAGATGGAAGGCGCCTCGCCAAAGCTCCTCTCAAAGTTCAACAACGTGTGTAGTATTTCCAGTGTTCCGTTGTGTAGGGCCTTGTCGTCGTCCCACAAGTACGCAGGTCCCAGCCACAACCATCCGCACGCCGGGGAACAAGTGTACGTCATATTTTGTCACCATATCCTTACAAGAACGACCAACACAGACGCGCCTTTGCCGTTGTGTGGTATCCTCGCATCGGGGAGATACAAAAAAAAACTGAGTTTCAGATGCCTGACAAGTAAGACGCACTGCATACATCCGCGGCACATTATGATTAGGCGAGCTAGCGCTTTGGGGACTCGCTGGCTTGTGACTCGATGTGTGACCCGAAGTTTTGAGCTGTTGTGGATTTATGTACGGTGTCGGAGGAGGGGCGCCCGCCCGATTGTTGGTGTGTGACACGTGTGCGTGAGTCGTTTGGGTAAACAGTAACCCCTTTTGCAGTAAAACTTAATAATTTATTGGTGATTGAATGAAATTTAATTAATACGAATGCGTTGCAGCTGAATTGCGCTGAAGCGACACGTAATGGCATTCGGCTGACATACTGACACGTTTGTATGTGCGCTGCGTATGCGCTGGCATTTGAAAGGGTGGCGATAAAGTAGCATATGTGTGCTTGTCGCGGGAAATGAGGTTAACTCTTCCGCTTGAAGCGGTTCTTAACATGTTGCGAAACTACGCTCCGGGTGATTGCACCTCTACGCAGTGTGTGGAATGAGAAACATCTCAAATCTGTTAGCTTAAGATGGCTGTAGTGATTTTTGAATAGAGGGTGTGCTGAGAAATTTAATTTTCAATGCAAGGGACTCGTTCTTCTTTCTGTTACTTCTACAAATCAAAAGATGATGTCTGCAAATCCTTTACGGAATTTTTCAAAGAAATGGAGCTATGGGAGCGATAGTCGTAGACAAGGAAATCAGGTCAAGACGAAGTTTTCCGAGGAGTGCTGCGAATACCTTCAATAAAACTTCAGCTCCCTCAAGGAAGTAAAGTTTCCAAAGGGAACTGAGCCACGCCAAGGCGCAGTTTTGCAAAAAGGCAATAACGTGCTTCAGGTGGGGTAGAACGAAGAAAAACAATTACAGAAAGTCAAATTTATTGGAATAACACTAGACCGTTACAAAAAAAACCCTAAGAATTCTGAATGCGGGACGAACATTACAATTTTTAAGGCACCTTCCGAACTAAAAGAAGTAATTGAAGAAAATACTTAAAAGGTAAAAATGTGGTTGAACAAATCTTAGATTAACTTTTCAGCTTTCTACTGCAATTATGTTTGAGTTTTGAGAAGTAAAGGGAACACTATGTTAGATGAAGAAAAAATGCAAAGTTTTTGCTTTAGATTTGTCGATAAAAACTCGACGAAGAACTCACGAAAAAAAATCTTAAAAGCAGTAATCATCATCAACATTTTCAGCGAACCGCATATACGACCATAGGGGCTTTTGGGATAATGCACGAGCGACAGATATCCAAGCCGCTCGATCTCTGCCATAGACTATAAATCACTTGGAATTATTGCCAAGCGCAGTCCAGCGAGCGGTCGCCTTTCTGTTGCAATCGTATCTAAGGCACGTGTCGGCAGTAGTAAAAAGACACATCTCTATCACCCAAACCATTTGAGAGTAGCCCTCATCGTCCTATCCCGGCAACAACACGCAGAAATCTTATCTCGGCGCATTCGGCCATTAGGCCTTTAAGTGCGAGTTGGAACAAACACTAAGCTCGACCTTCCTTATTACTGATCTCCCAAGCTGTTTCAAAATTGATCCAGCTCTAATGTTGGTTGAAGGTTAATGTTGCTCCTCCTATCACTAGTGAAAAGGACCCCGAGATACATACTTAAAATTATCCGCATGTTTCAACGGGAGTCCACTAACATGCATTGGGCCAGCGTTTTAAAGCCGGCCACAAACCTATGGAACGCGTGTTGGATTTTCGCCTGGGAGGATGTGAAATCTGAACCGTTCCTTGCCCCGGCTTTCCAGTCCGTATATACATGTGATAAGACGCACCCTTGGCGAAGCCCAACGCTTCAGTTTACCAACAAAGACAGCTGCAACAACTGGTGAATGGTGAGATTGAATGACCCTCAACAGGGGACCATCAATTTCTTCACTTACATCGACGGTTCCGGGCGTTTTATTTTCCAAAATTACAAAACAATTGTTAATCAGTGCAGCATACTCCCAAGCTTTCTCAAGGACCACAAGCGTGAAAAGCTGATAGGTTGTACTTCTGACGGAACGAAAGCTAAACTGTTTCTGAACTCTAGCTGTAGAGCGTACATACATCCAACACCATAGCGCAGATCTTACTGGGCAGACTTTAAAGAGATTTGGCCCTGTAGTCGGAGCAATCTCTCTTGTTCCTCTTTTTGGAATGAGGAATAATCATGTCGATCCGCCAATCGCCAGGTGTTTCGCCACAATCTCAGGCCACCTTAATAACACAAGAGAGCCACAAGATTCCCTTTTATCCATCGGCTTCAGCGTTTCTTGTCAGTTTTTATCCACAAACTCCAAAGCTGGATGAATTCCATTAAGATAATGGCCCAAAACTTTTGGCTTTTGATGAAGGAATGCCTACTTTAAAACACACGAAATCAACTCACAACTGAACCTCAATACCAGATTGAATATATTTCGAAACATTTGGAGCGAAGTGACAGAAAACACATTCTTTAACCTTAAAACGTTTTGCAAGAGGAATCATTTAAATCCAATCCGAAAATTTATGTGCTTTAGAGGAAGCGTCTTAGACACAGAATCTCCGTAGCTCAGGTAAGTGCCTCGACTCACAATCGATTTCTTGATTGAACACGACGCCACATCAAAGTGGAATAATTGCCAATGGAAGCTTAGCTATTTGGACTTGGAGTCGGCAAAGAACTATAGGACCCCTTGCGTTTGTTATAGAACAACAGTTGGTAAAGAAACTAGCCATTGGATATTTGTGAGCTGTAGTGCCGATCAATTTGTTTATTTTTTAATAGTGTAAAAATACGAGTTTTGGTTACATTCAAGACGAGCAATATGTTTCATTGTCATGAGACCACCCCAAGAGGTTAATTATTCCTTACAATTCTTATTTATCCTTAATAATATAATTTTTTAAAATTGTACGTAGACCTGATTTAATTAATCTCCGTGCTGCTGCTAAGAGCTGCAATTCTTAGAAAGCCCTTTATGCAAGTTTTATTTCTACATTCAGGATCTTAAGTCTTGTGGAAGCTAAAAATGGTCAAAACCATGAAAACTTGGTTTACGATATGAATTGAAATTTATTAAGCAACGCGTGAGGACGTTGGACAACTCTTGTCCATTATGGGCCAAAAGAATGGATATACTAACAGATTCGCATGAGAAAATAATTACTAGAATTCGGTTACGTGCGTAATTTTTATAATAATCATTCTTGTCCATAAAAGCTGTACATAACAGTTATATTGCCCGTTCGAATTTCTTAACTAATAATTTTAAGTCCTCCTACAAAGGCGCAGAACACAACAGCTGAAAAATCATTTGAAATTGATGTCAGTTTCTGCTTGGAGACAAGACGTGAATGCTGTTAGTCCCTAAACTAACTATAAATAAAGTCACACTGTTTTCAAAATTTAACAACTCGTTACAATATTGCAGATATTTTCAAAAAACGTATATATTCTTCTCGAAAACAGACAATATTCATATTCCGGATAGGCTATGAAAATTTTGAAAAATACAAAAATTTGAAACAAAATTTATGCGAATGAGCTGTTGTTGTTTTTTTGTTTCAGCATAAAACCCTACCCACTGCATGAAGATTGTTATTTTACAATTGAATAAGAAATTGTGTGAAAAGATGCTATGTTCGTATGAGTGAAGACTGCAATTTGATTTCTTCCGCACTGCGGTCAGAACATCATGAATGGAGGTTATTGCCAAAGAGGAACATCAATGGTTTGTACTGAAATAACATGAAGAGATAAACACTCGCACGAAAAGATTTGGTTTTAATACTGAATGAGAAACGACCCAAGATCTCTGTTTGTTCGTAATGTGAAAACAAGTGAGCTGATTTAAAACTATTTTACTTCAAATCAATGCATTTTCCAGTTTCGAAAGCAACGCGGTTATGAAACTTTTAATTGTTTAAGGTAGAAAGGAAAAGTCGTTCAAATAGCTATCTTTGGGAAAATTGACGGCATGCGAACATTTCGGGTGGTATCTGGGGTCAAAGCTTGACTAATGTTGGGTTTCAATGTTTTTTGAGTTCGGGCACGGTTTTATGCGTAGCTCTACTGAAAAGAAATCGTGTGACATCGCTTGATTTTGGTGGCTAATAGATTGATGTGGCTAGAACGTGAAATTAGACGACTGTGACTTCTGTGCGCAATACAGTCAAAATATGCCGTGTTGTGTGGTTTATTCCCCCATTTGTTTGGAGCAAGATTTTGTCGAAGTCTTAATTTTAAATAGCCAGCCAACAGAAAATCGGTTATCATTCGACCACAACGCTCCGAGTTGAGTGAAACATTTCGGCCTTGACATCTTCGAAGAAATATAGACAAATGACACCTGTCGACCATAGAGCCATAGAGTCATTTTATCTGGATGCAACCTAATTATTATTATTTTAATTATTATTTCTAGATTTTCTGATCGCGATAAGCTACAATTCTGTTTGAGTACTCAAATAGTGCCTTTTGGCTGAAGAAAATGTTGTTCAGAAAATCGGTGTTCATTGTCCGTTGTTCCAACACACAAGAAGCGTATGTACGGCATTGTGAATGGGCAGCAGGCATCAATTGTTGCGTATGTTAAATTTTATAAGGATGGAGAGAGATGGATGGAGATGCAAGTCCAAATACAAGGTACCCCAGAGTCAGGTGTACGACGCGTTTAGTTGTTGCGAACCCCGGGAAATCGAAAAATTTGGATCACCCTAATCACTTGCACTTTCAGCATATTTTCGACTGATAAAGCCTTACGATATTAGCAACGCTTTGACGCTCGTTAGATTTCTTCATAATTTCACAAAACGCTTGCGTAGTCAGTTAATTATACTGGCAATTAAAGTAGTGTAAGTCGCATACATTGGTTACATTTGAATACTTAATTCTGAATATATATTGTATTGTATATATTGTCAGATATCAAATGATCCAGTGTCGTATTTGGCATACATTGGGTAAACAATGCGACACTTGACAGCTGACAGCCGAGTTTTACAGATGTCAAATGCACACCAACGTTAATGTAAAACTACAAACCGACACATACTATACCGCACTTACTATTGGAATCGCTTTAATTGCACATTGCAACAGTGATGGAAAATACACCGACATAGAATTGCCGATATTCCTAAATTGCTTATCGATGATTAAAGTCCTGTTGTGGTATGCACTCAACAAGAAGGCCGCTTAGAAGGGTCATAGAACTCTGAATAAACTGACTGATTTCGTGTTCGAACCCTGAAGACCATGATGATAGGGAAACAGATGACAAATCAAATGAAGGAGTTCATATACCTTTCACTGGGCACTGGGTTTATGGCTTCAAAGTCACAACTTCACAAGTATATAATCGATCATAAAAACTGGTTCGGAAACAGGCATGAGGATATTCAACACTCAAACAAGTTGATGGTGTAGAATTGCAATCCAGAAAGCACCCAAGTCGCTGCAGAATTAAGTAAAGTTGCCCCAAAAGTGCTTTGTCGTGCACAAGCAGCACACGGAACATGTACGTGAGTTCCACATCTATAGATGAGTGTAAACTGTGTAGAATCTGAAGGCACTGTGGTCAGACCAAAGAAATCTTGTAAGCCACAAAATGATAGACCAACCAACCAACCAACCAACAAATGATAGACTTCCAATAAACCAACTACAAAAGGGACGGATTTATAAGAAATCCTATCTACGGATGTTTCCAAATTGAATATAGTAGGACATAAATCCTAAACATTTAAGGTCGCGTGCCTAGTGTCTTCCCGAGACAAAACCCGCATTCTTCAATCCGATTTCACTTTAAGGAGAGGAATGAAAGCTGCAAACGCCCATCGTTTTAAGGTTATGAAACCGATTGTAGATTACTGTTTTGGCATATTGCAGTATAGTCCAATAAGTTTCAAGTTCAGAACACGAAATTTAAAGGGAATAGCGAAACGTCTTTCAATTCCGAAGAAATACTTGATTTCATTTCATTTTTCAAGTGTGGAGTGGAGAGTGTGTCAAGTCCTACGTCGATCGATCTGGATATGAATTTATTCTTTTGAATGATGTCAGGAGATAGTTCTTTTAAGGACAATCGAAAAGGACAGTGTTGGAACTAGCACATGATGGAATAATTCGAATAATGATTATGACTGGACTTGGACACTTTTGAATTAAACCTCTGGACTAGACGAGCCCAAAGGATTGTGCAGTGTACACTGCTAAATATTAAGCCTTAAGCTATTAAACTATTACAATCTACATACGTATATACTATTGCACAGGTTACCTTTACTTACAACGATGATCAGCTTTATCGTAGGGAAGGCTCCGAGCTGTTATTAGTAACGAGTATGCAGAAATGTTTTTTGAATCGCTCATTCAATTTCTGTTCCTTAGTACATCTGTGGTAACTAGGAAAACCAACTTAAATCGTTCCTATAAGTTTTTGGACACTGATTTTCAAGCATTTACAAATTGATCGAAACTACTTTTACCACTTTAAGGTCAACGAAAATATTAAAATATAATATTAATAGCTTGGGTATCGATTTCTACTTTAGATTCACGCTTGTGAGTGACATTCACTTTCGGAAAAATTAATGTTGTAGGAACGGCTCTAGCTGTTTTTCCTTATTATCACAGGTGTATGCAGAGGGAAGTAGCGTAGAGAACATCCTTGAAATCTGACTGATGGTTTGTTGATATATAGAGACGTTGGCTAGTTATGTTTTTGTTGATTTGTCTTATCTTTTTGGGAGGAATTATTTCGTTGTCCCTACATAACAATTCATCCTACACTTTTCAAACCCCTTACTCGTTTACAACTTCTTAAATTTCACTGTTCGGAGTCGGTATTAAACTTCAGGTTCCCTCAATTCATGAGAGAACAATAGCACACACAACACGAGTAGCTGCACATGAAGTTATGCCCTAATTCATTGTGATCTGTGAGGTCAACCAATTCATTTATTATAGTCTTTATGACTTGTCTCGCTGGCTGTCTATTTCTCATAAAAAACTGCAGGGAAATACTCACACAGTGCCTGAAAAGAATGCCATGGCGCGATGATTGTCTCGATTGCATGAAAACAATGTATCCTGGACGACCATACACTTAGTTAAATGCATCGAAGGTAGTTCCTCATTTTGTATTTTAATTAAATGTACATACATACATATGTATAACAGCTGATGATGGCTTTCCTTGTCTAAGTTCTGGGCAATCTTTGAAACGAATTCATTGTCAATGAATAAAAAATTTCAAAATAAACAAAAATGTCTGCCTCCTTCGATACAAGTCTTCATCTACCCCCTCCACCAGCAAACCCCATAAGTGTATTCAAAATTATTCTACGATCTTAAAAACAACCTGATATCCCATTACCGAATGTCTACCTACCGCAAACGTGAAGACATAGACTGAGGTCTGCCCCCTTTTCACCGGAAACCTCAATCGAACACAATTAACGAACAAATGGGAATGTGTTAAGCCAGGCAGGCGAATAGCTGCAATAAACTGAAAATAGTTCCATCATAAAATGATGAAGACCCCACGGAGCGTACGCATCGCCTCGCAGCTCCTAGAAAAGAACCTGCCCTCGACGTCATGACTAAATATTCATTGTTAAGCTATTTAGTATTAATTATTCAAATTAACGCGTTTATTATCAAAATTATCCCGTGGAACTCCATCAACTCCGCCGTATTACGTGACAGCTTCAATGTATTATTTATGAAATTGAAATGAAGTCTGTCAGGACATAATTCCTTTCTTGTTTCTCGCGTTCGTGTTTTCCCAGTATTTCCCACTTTTCTGTGCTGCTGCCCTCGCAGTGTTTAAAGTCGTTTTCGTTTCTTTTTCTTTACGGTTTCCCTTTTGTTTTATGATTCCTTTTTACACGTCATCGTCTACGTAATATGAGGCTCCTGGTAGCCGTTTTTATGTTCGTCCAAGAAAAGCTTCAATTCAAGACGCGTCTGCGCACCACACGTAAAACACCGAAAATGTGGAAGAGGCGCAAAGAAAAAACAAGGAAACCCAGTGTGCTTCATTACACATCAATGATATCCTAAGCGACTACTACAACCTCCCAGAGGAATAGAAAAATTCACACACACACACAAGCAGTCGAACGGAGGGGAGAAGAACCCCAGCAGCAGGCAATGGGACACTTGTTTTCCTCCGAAACAAGACAACAAAACAAAAATACGCGTTACACCTGAAAGCTTTCTTGTATGTATTTACCCTAATTAGGGTTTGTTATTAATTTTTTATTAATTTCTGTTCCTCTCTTCATTCGTTGGCTTCAATGCAGACGTTGGCTCCCTTGTAGCGGAAGCAGATAAGACGGAGTTGGGAAGAGATGCACTTATGGGACTACGGCTCGTCAAATGCAGCAGCAGCTAAGCAGCTTTGATGTGTGAAAGTGTGCTGAACCTGCCGACTGTTAGTTTGGTGTATAGCTTCGAGAAGACTGCGCTCAATCAATCTTTAAAGTTATTTTTTCAATTTTGTGACAAATAAAGGGTGGTCCAGCCATCAGTCACACCTTAATGTCAAGTCCTTTTGTCGAACTTAAATTGACAATTTTTTGTTTCAGTGTTTGGCAAATTTAATCATAGAGACGTACACAATTGAGCAGCGCGTTAAGATTGTCGAAGCCTCTGACGAAAATGGACGTTAAAATTTCATGCAGTTCGTGATTTTGATGAGACACCCTTTCGCCTCAGAGGATTCGTTTACCAGCAGTTTTGCCGCATTCGGCCAAATAAGAACCCAAGAGCGATTGTTGAAAAGCCGATACATCCACAAAGACTGACATTTTGACGAGGATTTTGGTTGCCAACAAATCAGAGCTATGCCACTGAAGCAGTGGCGGTCAGTTGGCCCATAGTTTGTTTCCCAAATATTTGCCATAGATCTTTCTGCCATACCAAAAAATATTAAGGTCATTCTCTGGTTTACAATTATCATCGTGCGTCTTCATTGGACCGTCCTTTTTAATTGTAGCTTACAAACAAGAATCTATGGACCAACTTATGCTTGCAAGGACATTAAAGAGCTATTTATTCAGACATGGCTCAGTCATGAAATGAAATAATATATAAATTGACAAATTTTCAAAAAGATTGTAGCAGTGAACATTAAGATCAAGAGAAAAGGTCCTATTTGATGTTTAGACCTTCTGATGGACTTAGTCTTAGTTCACCGTAAATGGGCCCACCAAATAGAGGCCGGAAACCAGGAGAGATACTTTTTATGTGAACTAAATCCTGGAATGGGACATAGACTTTACACAGTCATTGAGGACCACTACGGCCGCCATTTGATCCTACTATTGTTGCGATTCGGAAATTGTTTCCGATTCTGGACTTAGAACTTTGTTTGAAAGTAAAATCGAATGCCGACTATGCCAAGTGTTTTCTGGAAAATTCGCTAGTTTCGATCGAGAATCGTTTTGCGTTACATTCATTGTCCTAGATCAAGGATTTGATGTGATTTTAACGAATGCACATTCGCATCCACAGTCATTAACCTCTAATGCTTCTGTACAGCAATTTTTTAAATAAAAATATTTCCTTTTTATGCCATCTTCACTATTTTAAGAGCTGCCTTTCGATTTTCGTGATTGTCTTCAATGAAAGACGATGTTTTGGTATAATATCTCTCATACTTTGAGTTTTCGACTAGTTTCTATTAATAAATGGAAAAAAATAATTGTCTTCGAATCTGAGCCATTGGGACAACGCAATAGAGGACGGCCTAGGCTAAGGTGGCGCACACAAGTGGAGAAAGACCAAAACCAACCAGCTGGCGAAAGATCGTGCTGGCTGGAGAGGCATGTTGGTTGATGCCCAGGTCCACCCCGGATTTTAGCGCCACAAGAAGTAGAAGAAGAAGACATAAATAAATTTTATAAATCTTTACTTTACTTTTGATATCGAACAAATTCCAAAGGTTTTGATTGGTTTTTAAATTCACTTTCGAATTACGTAGAACGTGAATGAAAGTCGAAATAAAACAAATTTTGGATTATTGGTGGAGTTTGACTCTTGTTTGTAAGATTTGCTATAAGAAATACATTAGTTTCGATTTTAAAAAATAATTTTAAAAACCGAGTTACGTCATATGCTTCCGTAAACACTTTTCATAAAATATGGTGTCGAAAAATGGGAAATTTCAAATTGATTTTCTTAGGATTCCGATAGAGATATTGCTTTTTTGAATTGAATTAAATTACGTGTCCTTTTGTAAACAGCTAAAAATACATTTTCAACTGAATTGATTTGAACTTAAAATTTCTGAAGCCAACACGTTGCAAATTATGCGGAAGGACTTTGGAGAGCAAGCTCTATCGAAAACAAAACAAGAACAAAATGTACAAAAAAGAAAATCGAGAAAGCGTCAAACACGATTCATGTTCCAGATGAACAACACCAAAAAAGGGTGACGAAAAAGGAATTGAAGGCTTTGTAGCACGTTTTGGAAAATTAAAAAAGTGGTTGGATTAAATTTTATCCGTGGAGAATACTGTAAGAGGTTTGACATGGACTACAAGCATTTTTTTTAAGTTCAAAATTCACTTTTGATACGGTACTCTTGCCTATCACTGTTTCACACAAAGAATTAAGGCCTCCGACAAATCAAAAGACTGTTCTGACTGATTGTTGAGTCCATCAGAAACTTAATATAATTTGTTTTGTTTTATACTAAAAATATGTAACAGAGTAGAGCATTTCTCATTTTTCTTTTTTTCCTTTATCACTCCCCTGAGGAACATACCGCTTCCACTTGACGTCTCCATTGCACTCTGTTGGTGGCAGTTATCTTTATACTATTCCAAAGGAGCCTGTTTTTTTAGTTCCAGGAATTTTGATCGTTTCCAGGTGTTATTGTGTCCGCTTCTTTTGGTTTCAGTATTTCACTCTAAGTCCTACGTCCGATCCTATCCATTTGCATTTCTTAACCTGCATTGCAATTGAGTCCTTTTTTATCATTTCCAACAGATTCACATTCCCGATGATGTTGGGCCAGAATGTTCGTCATTCGACTTTTGTTGATGACTACTTGAAGTTTCGGTGTTATGGCTTCGCTACCATACGACTATGAGTTCTGACTCAATACATGAGCTGAATATTGTGAGCTTTTTGTTTCTGGAAATCTGGGAACTCATTATCGTCATTATAGCTCGTAATTGTTTGAATACTGCTCTTGCTTTTCGAAGTCGAATGTTGTCGCTGCGGATAGTTGTCTTGTCTTAACGACAAAAAAGGAGATTGTCTCGCAGTTTATCCCTAGAATGCAAGTTGTAGCTTTTAAAATAGAACTGATATCCTGCGTAAAGTGTTTTAAATTCTTTGAATGTATCAAAATTACGGGAGTATACGGGCATCCCGTACGTGTTAATGCGAATTTTTATACAACAGTCCACAAGAGAACCTATGTAGCTGCACCTATGTAGCTTCATCATCAACTACTCGTGTTGTGCATGCTATTGTTCTACCGCGAGTGAAGGGTTTACCGCTGACTTCAAAAGGCGAAAACGAAATATGGGGTTTACAAATGTGAGATGCTCAGTTCAGGAATGGAAAATGAAATTGTAAGTGTGCAAGTCTAAAACTATGTATATCGGGACTCTTCAGTATGTCAAATACACAAAAATAGTTTAGTTACAAACAAAAACAAACTTCTTAACTATTCGGTGGTCGCCAACAGAATAATCTGACTGATTCTAGACACCTACACATCAAAGGCAAGAAATTCTTTTTTCAACTAATCTTATGCAAGATATAGGCTCGCACACAGAACGGCAATGTTTAGGAGATTGATGCCTTGATACTTTATGCAATCGTAGGTGAACTAAATAAAAGCAGAAAACATTATTTGTTTTGTCTGTGGGAAGACACAGGTATCCACTGCGTTTCATTTAAATCCCATAGTGATGCCCTTTGTTGACTGGATAACTTGAATCTCGGAGCCTTAAATCGAATAGCATTAAAACGTGCTGTAAACTTTTTCCTTTTAGCGCAATGTGCTTGTTGATGATGAATTTAAATTTTAGTCAACTGGAAACCTGATATTCAGGTTTTCAAACACCGTGCAATAAGTAAATCTATCAATTCCTTTTTCTATCTTCAATATTCCATCCTAGCTCACAAGAGATCAGAACCTACATAGCTTCTTCAGAAACTATCCGCATTGTTCTCTCATGAGCAGCAGAGACTAACAGTTTATTTCAAAGTATGAACGTCGTAAGCTTTTTATGGACAATTAATACTCTTTGAGTGTTGTCAGTAAAAGTGCAAAATGTTCCATCTTTTGAATCGACGCACTTCTCCACTGCCCCAATCAGATTAAGTCATAGACTCGCCTGGTTGCGCTTAGAAATACCTCTCGACGAGTAAGAGTCTCTGGCGGAAAACCGAGCGGCCTATAGGTCTTTCGTGCGTGCATTGCTTCCGAAACCCCCTTCGGTGGAACATGCGGGTTTACAATTGACTGTTTGACGAACGTTACATCACAGCTTCTATTTGTCAAGTCATCAGTCTGGTTTTCAAACGATCCAACCACATCATTCGTCCTCATTTTAAAATCATATCTCATCTCGGCAACTCACTCCTGACAGATCATACAATTAAAAATTCATTCAGGATCAAAAAGGAGTGACACTTAAGTGGCACAATACCTTCAGAAACCCATTATCCACATGCCCTAAAAATTTCTCTTTTGTGTTACACTATCTTATGTGTCAACTTCAATGCAAATGTTTGACAACTTTTCACATCCACAGCAAAGCAACTGACCCAGAACCGCACACAGGACACATCATCGTGGCACGAGCACAAAAATATGCCACTTTTCCCCTCGGCGCGTCAGCCAGCCAGCCAGTCAGCGTCATCTCAAACGGAGCACTCAGTCAATTTGGTGGTGTAAAGGACATAAGACACGATAAGAATTTCCCTTTCTGTGCAAAGCACATTTCAAGAGATTACTTATGCACCCCGTTCTCGCTGGTGCAACTCTTACTTCAGTCAGCGGAGATAAGCCCAGAGGAGAAATCTCAAGAATTGATAGGAAACCAAAAGCAGTTCAAAAGTGCAGATAATACCTATTAAAGCTGAAAAGCTCTCCATGGTTCCTGTGTTTTCATAATTTTTTCACTTCTCCCGTATGCATCGGGCCCTTGCCTCATCCGCATTAACAGACCGACGAGATAGAGTGGAAAACTCGGTGATTACGCCAAATACCTGTTTAAGCAAGAGCTCTCGGAAGCTATCAGAGGACACACAGGCACACAGTGACAGGCTGTGTGTGCTCCTGTGTGAAAATGGAGCAGCCAGCTACGGTTCATAGCTTCCCTTCTTCGGAATAATTGTCGCAACGTGAATACACCCAGCCTGAAGGGGTGACTGAGATGCAGGGCAGAGGAGTGGATGGCCAATATACCTACAACCAGCATAATTACACGTTTGTATGGACATCCTAGCTGAAGTGAACTAAACGGCGCAGCCAAAGACAGCGATGACAACGAGTAAAGTTCGCCCTCCTTGGTTCATTTGCAGGAAACATTGCCCTTAATGGTCAATGGAAAACGGGGTCAGGACACCCAGCAGCGAATGGAACCTGAGGACAAGAGCTGATGATGACGACGATGATGATGATGGTGATGATGATGACGATGTCCTGGTGGTACGACTAGCTTTTCGTTTGCCAAAAATTGCTACACCACTTGCGAGGGCACCACCACCCACATCCCCGTTCCCTGCAGCACCAGGCAATGGCACTGTCAGCTAATAAAAAATACCGAAAGCCGTTCACCAATTTTTGGCAGCTGGACCGAGTTTATATTAAATTAAACGACGGCCGGACTGCGATTGCCTTCGCCTGCAGGAATTAAACTTCCATTGCACAGTTTTTGATTAGGGCATGCCAAAACGTTAATTGATTGCCGGATGGCTGATGGCTGATGGCGGATGGTGAATGCCGGACGATGGAGCCGGATGTCGAATGCCGGATGCTGTGTCGCCATATGCACTGGAGTTCGATGATTCATCCGAAACGGGTGTATTGCAGGGATTTGTGCTTTCCGATGGACCACCACTGGCTATGAGTCATAATCTCTGTTGTGGCGAAAGTGATTACATGGTTCGCCCGAGACGTGGGACGAAATGTCATAAGTTGTTCACAGATACACATATGCTTGTGGTTGCCCTAGGGTTGAATCACTCGACGGCGGCGGCCATTAGGAAAGGCTCTCTTGGAGGATGTTGAATGAACGGCTCCGGCTCCGTCGCCAACGTCATTGTCTTCGGCCCACTCAGAAAATGCAAATAAAGTAACAGCGAGGCTGCGTGCATGATGTCAAGTCTGTTGGTCATTTCTCTGAACGCGTTGGTGTGACTTTTTCCGCTAACCAGATGACGATGTGAATAAATGCGGAATGTGGTTAGGTGTGGTGGGAGTTTAGGGGTTTCGCAGAAATGACGTTTGTTTTCACTCCGAAGGCGGTGGGATGTAGGATGCCGCTTTAAACAGTTTAAAAATAGCTACGAATTGAACGAATTAAGAAGCATCTAGAGATGAGATGAGAGATGAAATGTACATCTTCGATTTGTGTGTCAAAATATCATTGAGCCTACTTGGGTGAAAAAACGGGGAAGAAACGAATTTTTTTCTATTCAGGGTCTGTACGAGTGCTGAACCTTTTTCTCTTACTTACAAGCAGAATAAGAATCCTAATCCTACCCGCACCCTTATACGGAATATACCGAGTGCCGAACGATAAGCAAAACGGCAGAGCTCCTTTAAAAGAATCGAGAGTCGACTACAGTGGCTCGGCAACATCGAACGAATGAACAACAACGTTCCAGCTACGAGGGTCTTTGAATCCCCGTCCCCGGTTTCGAGAAGGAGAGGAAGGCCGAACCTCCGGTATAGAGGCCAAGCGATTGCGGACGATAGAGAGTTTGGTCTTGACAACTGGAAGCAGCGTGCCCGGGACTGCGGAGAATGGAAGGCAGCTCAGGCTCAGACCCTTTATGGGTCGCAGGCCTGATACACTCACATTTAATGCTGACATTTAAAGATTTTTAGTCTCCAATCGATTCAACGCATAGAAACAATGGCGGTGTAGATTAAAATTCGTATACATCGTCGACACCTTTCAAATAAAAAAATTTTACAGTGCACTGAACAGTGAATAACTGTCGAAATGGCCTTTGCCAAGTCCAAGATATTATTGTAAATTGATTTGCGTGGTAAGACTGTTGTGGGAAATCGACATGTGCCTATCGACCCTAGCTGTGCATTCTTGCGTCAGTAGAATCACCTTCTGGTGCGGTTTTGCCGACAGATTTGCATTTATTTCCGCATAAAGTGTAATTGGCTCAAAGACTATTCCCAACAGACGATACATTTCGTATGAAATATGGTTTTTAGTCGCACGAGGACACCAGAAAAGGTGTACTCTGTAACTGCCACTCATAAGGCGATTAGAATAGAAAAGGCAACTCATTCTATAGTGCTGCTAGCTTTGAACTTCGTATGAGCAAAAGTCAGTCAAAAATTTGATTTTTTGACTTCTTAATGAAACAAGATATTGTTTCTACGCAGGGGTACGTGGCACATTACTAACTCTGCAGCTTGTAGAAATGTAAGCCTTCTGCTTAAATTTTTTTTTTATTTTCTGTTCTTGTCAAATATGTGGTATTTCTACCCTAAGGAGAATTTAAACACTCTTTCAATTATAGCAGTCGTATCCAATAGTCAAATTCGACTACAGACGCATTTTGTCATTGTCAAACGCATTTTCTGACCATATTCGTAGTAACACTTCTATAGAAGAAGACATCAAAACACCAAAATATGCATTTCTTGCTACAATCGTCTCAGTTGGTCGTAGGGTCAAGTTTCTGTGATTTCTAGAAACAAAGCAGTAATTGGCAGTAGAAATGGCTGCTTTTAAGTTTGACATTTCATAAAGGCGCCGTGGAGTAGTGGTAAGTGCGTCGACAGCCACGCAGAAAATCTAGGTTCGATTCCCGGAAGGGGCACCTCGCAATTTTTTTACGGCACCACCTCTTTCGAGGGAACAACACTCAAAGATTATCAATTTTCTCTGAAAAACTTCTCAAATCTCGAAGTTCGGAGTCGGCAAGAAACTGTAGGTCCCTTCTACTCGTGAGAGTAGAATTCGACCATAGCAAAATTTTTTAAGATAAGTTCAAATTTTGACTATTGCAGCATTGAGCAATAAGATTGGCCAGGCTGGATGAATTTTGAAGCAGCTTGGTAGATCAGTAATGAGGAAGGCCAAGCTTGGTGTCAAAGCCAAGTTATCGGTATTTAACTCAGTGTCTATTTCAACTCTTACCGATTATCATAAAATGTTACCAATGAACGAAAGAATAAGATCGCGAGTAAAAGCTGCTGAGATGGGATCTATCCCAGCCGTTGCGGTGGTTACTCACCGTGATAGGCCGAGAAACACGACATTGGGGGGGAATACTAAGCAGCTACTTTTTCGGACGGAAAGGGCTTTATTTCGTTGATTTGGCCACGTGGTACGGATGTCCCCTTCATCACGACCACCGATGGCCTTAGATGCAATTCCATCAGGCAGGCAACATCTTGGCAGACCCTGGACGAGGTGGTTTGTTCAAATCCATAAACTCGCCTATTGTATGTTTTACATACAGGGCGAAAATCATGACTGGTGTTGGAGCTGAAGTCTTTGCACTTAAAAATAGGCTAGTAGGTTAGTAGAGATAGGAGTAAGTCTTACTGTGTCTTCAAGTTGTAATCCAAGTCATAGAGATCTGCGTTATGCGCAAGTTATCTAAGTACTCGTATTTCATTTTATTTCATTTTTTTCAATAATAATAATAAGAATAAAGTCTTCTTTTGACAGTTAAGAGGAACGTCAAGCCTTATCATCTAAAATTATTTATCACAGAACAGTGTCGGTACAATGCGCTATAATCCGTTGCCAACGACAACAAAGTGTGAAACTTGGTTGGAACCCGCGACATAGGTGGATTGTTGGTAATAAGCCTGTTTCAAAAAATGCTTTCACCGGCCCTGATCTTACTTTAGTGTCAACTGACCAACATAACAATGACAACACAGCCTAGACCAATGCATCAGACGTGAGACTAGCCATACTAGCCTAGCTAACCTTACTAATACAAAGAAATCCTTCATTTAGACAAGAAAAACTTTGTCGCATCAACGCTTTCTTTGGAATTTCTTCAACTTGAGATAGAATAGATCACGTGCCATGGTCGCACCGACTACGTTAAATGTTACAAGTTACAAGCAAAATAAAAACAACTCTTGTATGGGCTAACTTGTTTTGTTGGATCACATGTTGCTATAATGTTACCCTAAGGAACCTGTAATATCCTCTGAAGGTCTAAGGCAATCCACAAATATTTTCGTGCAATTGAGCATATGTTAAAATACACCATAAGTGCAAACATACAATTATGTTCATGACAGAGTATTCCCTAAAACAGAGGGGAGTTTATGCTGTTTTACTAAAAAAACCGAAATTTATGTAGACAGGACAACCTCAATTTTACTTAAAGCCATTTGACTTTACATATGGTAATATTTCTAGTTTTTTCGTATTACCTATTCTTTTAATGAAAAAGTTCTTGCAAAAACTTGCTGTCCGTTTAAATGTTTGAATATTCGCTTATACAATGCATTGTCTACTTCTTTTTATTTTAAGCGCAGTTTGCATCCCGAATGGAACTGGGCTGACATGAATCAACAGTAGGGACACTCTTCAGTCAGCCTACTCCCACATTGCACACAAAGTTCATTAAGATCGTTTTTCGCTTGTTTGTGCCATTTCAAAAGAAGATGTCTCCCACAGTATTGTCCCAATTTCTCGGAGTCCAAGCCTCTTCTACCTTGTGTTGTCTTTTTCTTGCGTTCAACATGGCCATGTCACCCTACGCATAGTACCCTTTCACACAGACTACAGAGGTCAACGTTTTCCTCCAAATGCCATCAATGAATTACCAGGACATGGAACAAGTTTCCTCTTCATGGGACTAGGATCCTTCATAGTCACTTTCAAGTTTTGGTACCAAAATGCAAGACAAGGATGATCAAAATGTTGAACGAAGCAAAAATCGTCTTCGTCTTCGGCAGAGCAAGTTTTGAGCCCAAAGAACAAGCGATTGGCGGAAGTAATCCTCCGCTTGACTGATATATTTCAAATCTACTGCTGAACTAAAGTTTACGGAATCCTTGTCTATTAGACACGTTGTGCTTCTCACTCTTATCCTCTGTCCTTCGACGACCATGTGGTGCGTTTTTGCATAAATACATAGAATCTTCAAATTCAAAAGATATTCAAGTGCAAAAAAAACAAGACGGCATGCACCCCAAAATTGTATAGATTTCATTCGAAAAACCTCAGAAAATAAGGAGCACTAAGCCTGTTCGGCAAATATTCAATTAAGATCTCCATGTCATCTCAAAATCCCATGTGAATAAAAACCAATGCTGCAGATAGATGATGTATGATCCCATGAGATGATCATCATCTCATCCAGTTTCCAAAGTTTCTGTCATTACGACTGAACGCTCAAGTCTGACCCCAATCAGAAAATCGTCCGATTTCAAAATTCTGTACCAAGTAACGAAGTATCCCAGAAGTGGCAGACGGCGCCGAACTCTGAAGAAAGCAAGAAAAACAGTCATAAATGAGGCCATGACTGTTGGGACATTACTGCAGCATAGGACATCATCTCACACGAGAGCAATCGGTCTTCTCTGTCGAATACTTGTCATTTTGTCTCCCCCAAAATGCAATTCTGCCGATTTCGAGTTTTTCAATGATTCGATTTGATCCTCATCACTTGCGGCAAGGATGCGATGCGGCGGAGAGGTGCATTTGCATTTTCTAAACATCCTCGCATCGCAGCAATTCGCATTCACAGCGACAGCATTGACAGTAAGTCGTTCTTTAGAAAGTTGAATCCGAGACCCAATTGGTGTGTGCTCCCATTCATATTTCGCAGTTTTTTTTCAATTTTTTTGTCAAATCTATTCAATGGATTTTTGCGTTTTTTTGCTTTCATTCTATTCTCGGTTTAGACGTTTTTTTTGTTTCTCTCAGCGATTACACGATTATTTGTCACAAAGCGAAAATGAGTAAAAGAATCGCTTTATCTGTATCTAGTACGCTTATGTTTGTGTGTGTTTACATTGTTGTGCTACTGCCGATAATGCTACTGACCCATCTTGTTCTGATTCTTGAGTGCATCTGCACTCTCTACCCCTACACAAGCACACGCGCAGATACCGAATGTAAGAATCAAATTCACACCAACACACACACGCACACAAACCGATAGAGGTTACAAACACAAGGATCTGACGGGTTATTTGTATGGTTAGCATATTTTCCTGTTTTGCTTGTGTACTTTGTCGCGAAGAGAGGCGAAGCTCTTCTGGAACACGGAAAAAAGCTTTAAAAAGGACGAAAAGCAAGCAAGAATCAAACACAACACACAAGAAATACAAAAAAAAGAAAGAAAACGCAAAAAGGATTGAATTTCCACCATCGCCGTGTGTGTATAAATAGCACGCGTTATGGACGAAGCAAAATCGAGAAGGATATGCGAGCATAAGGGTATATGTGTGTGTGTGTATTCTGAATACGACAGCGACACACAGGACGACAAAAGTGCTAACTGAGAGTTAAATCGTGTTATAGGCATAGAACACAACACACAACCACCGTGTCGTGCAGGGATGTGTGTGAGTGTGTGTTTGGGATGGACGTGTTTCTTTTTAATTAATTAAAAAATACTTAATAGGAAAATAAAAGGGATTTCCGGATTCTTTGTGTGTTTTCTTTGTCATTTCTCTCAGCTTGGAAATGCAATCAAATGAATGCTGAGAAACATCGACACACAAAAACACGTTAAAATGAACAAAAGCAGAGACGGGACGAAGCAAAAAAAAAATGTGAGGAGAAAACAAGAAGAGAAAAATAAAAAAAAGAAAAGGATACTTCATGGTGAGACAACAAAATATTTCCATTCATTCACTTTGAATGTGCAAGGATATTATTTTGATTGTTGTCCTAAATTGGGACTAGGTCTATGGATAGATGGATGATTGTGGTGATGCGATGTGAGGGGTATGTAAGTGACGGCGGAGGAACATTAAGTAGGTGTGCGTTATTTGGCTTCCACTTTAAGTGGGTAGACTTAAGGGTGAACGGCAGCGGTAGGTGGGTATCATTAAGGAAAAAGTTCATTTCAATTTTTTTTTTGCCTTATTCTTTCGTTTTTTTTATGGATTGTTTTAAATCAATTTTTTTTTCTGTTTTTGATGAGGGGGAGGATGAGGTTTGTTTGTATTGCATCAACATACCGTCAATATTTCCAATTTCTGATAATTAACAGACGACCGCTCGGCCATATTGTGTTAAACCAGGTTAACTGCAGCACTCATTTGTCCTGGTTGACTGATAATCCTCATTTCATTCAGCGTTTGATTCATTTGTTTTTGAAATTTATTTGTTATATTTTTTTTTTAATTTCTTTTTCTCTTCTTCGCGTGTGTATGTGTGTAGTTTTTTTTGCGATTTTTTACTCTTCCCTCTAACTATATACGAATTCTTATTTTCTGATTTTTGTTTTATTCCATCAAGATAATTACAATCTTTTTTATTTCTGTAGTTTTAGGATGCAGTGTGATATATCTAGTATGTACATAAATTTATGTGTATGTTTGTGTGTAACTTTTACGGCGATGATGACACGATAAATTAACCGAATTGCACAGAAGTACAATTTTCGTGATTTTGTTTATTTTACACTGAAATTATTATTTTTATACATTTACAATAAGATACTCTTTTATGTTGTTGTTGGTTTTTACTTTTTCTTTATGTTGACTCGGAAATATTTACGCACAAAAAATCACAAAAATCACAGATAAATTAGATTAATTTTTTTTCTTTTTTGTTTTCACTTAAACAGGATATTTATTTATTTATTTATTTACAAATTCACTAGAGCTTTTTTTTTTGTTGTTGTGGTAGTTATTAAAATTTATTAATTCGATTTAACTATCGGTGTTTTGTTTTGGTTTGTTTTTTTTTGTATGGAATTTTTTAGGTATTATTGATTTTCGGTAAAAATACAAAAGAACTACACTGTGTTAGAACGAGATTTAACAATATTTAAACTTTTCCGTGTTTTCTTTTCGGCTTCCTTTTGCGATTTCTCCTTACTTTTTTATTTTCGTTTGAATGAATTTGAGTTTAATGTGAATTCGAAAATAAAGTTGGCGTGAGTAATAGTTTATGCAATAATTTAGTTCGCATGAATGTATTTTGTTCTGTTATTTGCTTCATTTATGATTTAAATATTTACAATTGTTTTATTTATTTTAATTTATTCAATTAAGTATATCATACTTAAGCACTTTTTTTTCATTTTTGAATTTCTCCTTTTTCACTGAATCAAAATTCTCGTTTTTTTCACACTACACAAAACTGTAATGAAAGGCACACATTTGTAATTTTTTTTTTCGTGGAAGTAGGTATATTTTTGTCATCAATTTTTAATTATATACAAAAAAAGGGAAAATCCGAATAAATTCCATCCATTGCACGAAAATTGCAAGCACTCAGAGTGAATAAGTGAAGAATAGCAGTACAGGGCAAGCAAAAAAAAAGTTAAATTCTTCCTTCCGTATATATAATTTCACGCAATATTTTCGTGGGCTCTTTCTGTAAGCGGTTTCCCAATTTTCCGATGATGAAAACTGAAAATTTCTCATAAAGTTTATTTTCCCCAAGAAAACACAGTCACCACAAATACACTCAAGCACTCAATCACGCACACACACACACATAAACACACTCCCACATTTATTCACACACAATCAACGAGAATGAGAAATTAAATAATTTTCACTATCACATAAACATTATATGGGTAAACAAATACAATCACACGAAAATTGAGTAGAGTATCTCTGTAGGCAGTGTGTTTGCCTGTTTGCTTGTGGGGGGGATCGGAGGATCTTGGGGGAGTGTGGTGTATCATAACACAGGTACATGACTGGGTAGAAAGTTTTGCTCCATTAACATAGTTCAACAACTAACAAACCACTTATACACTCTCAGAGCGAACCGCTTAAAAATAGGTTATTTGTGTTGTCTTGTGGAGAAGACAGTTCTCTCTTCTTGTTGTTGTTTAATTTTCAACGGTGAATATATGCATAAATTTAACAAGAAAAAAAAAAAGAAACCGGCTAAAGACTCTTTCACTCAACCGAAGGATGTCCAGTCGCAAAAGTTCAAAAATCACAACAATCCTTTGAGAAAACAAAAAAGTAGAAGTTCACATAAACTCAAAAAGAATAAAAATGATAATAATTATTATTATTGAACAACCCCCCCCCCCCCACTCCTAAACCCCTTTCCCAACATTCTCATTTAACCGCCCACCCGCCAACAACCGTAGGGAATGGAGAAATTTAACGATAATCGGGAAAGTCCAAGAAGAATGAGAGAAAATTTCACTCATATCATACAACCACGCACACACGTACACCCCTTAGCCCACACTAACACTATCGAAAAATTTGACCGAAATTCCCATGGTTTCCATCCGTCCAAGGGATACGTAGAAGAACAGAGAGAAAAAAAAAGACGAACTGAATTTTCCTGAGCACTTATTTTTTCATTCACTTTTTTCCCATGCTTTTCAAAAAAACCCCCAAAATTGTCATCCCTTATTCACTTGTGCTGGCAATTTATCATGCAATCCCTCGAAAAGCTTATTTCGAATATATTTCTTTTTTTCAAAATCCATCTTTTCTCCTTTTCGTGGGAATTTCCTTTTTTTTTTGTTGGTGACTGCTCAACTTTTTTCCATTTCACCCCTGACATCAAATTTTTTTTTCAATCACTGATTTTGGGGTGAAATTTTGTGAATTTCTTAAAAATTTTAACGGATTCCGAATCGGGAGGGATTAATTTATTGAATTTCACAATTTTTATGTACTTTTGCACTGGTTTTACCACTTTTTTATGAATTTTTCCACAGAGCCACCATTCGAGTTCGTCTAACCATTTGGGGGGAGAAATTCAACGAACCTTACTGGTTACTGTATTCGGCTCTGTGGTATGTTTTAGAGCAGAGCACTATGGAGGGGTAGTAAAATTTCCCATATCCCTTGGAGTTGTGTTGGACTGAATGTGCGGGGGGGTGCCGTTGATGTTTTCCCGGTATTTGACGCAAGCACGATGTACAGTAGTTTTGTTTGACTTAATTTTTATGTGAAATTATTTGGATTTGTATCTTATGAGCTGTTACGTTGTGTCTGTCCGGCTTTGGGAGAAATATTTTGTACCAAAATCGCTGTTGCTTGGATGAAATCGTGTTTGAAAAGTTGTATTTGAAATGCTGGGTACATGTGTACTTGGGGACGTTTGGTGGGGTTGAGTGGTGGATGCAGTGCTTTGAGTATATGCCGCAATGGGGATATTTTGGCGCTCAATTCGCTATGAAGATGATTGAAGTGTTATGGTTCTTTAGGATGTCGCACGATGGAACACTGTCAACAGTGGACATTTTGGTACATACACAATTTTTTGAGAACTTGATTTTAGAATATTTTACACAAGTGCTCTACAAATGCATATTCTTATAAAGGTCGCGTAAATAGTGAGATATTACAGCTTTGGACTTCCATGGGGATATCGATAGTCCAAAGTCCGGTGTACTGCTTGGATGCCCTGTTACCCGTGAGATAAGAGTCGCTATGATCGAACGAGTAGCCAAAAATTGTGCCTTCCGAATAGACCACCTCAGACGTAGAAGTGACCAACATTTACGTGATATCATTTTCAAAAACTACATGCCATGATTTGTTCTTTTGACCAATAGTTAAAGTTTCAAGTTAATTTTTAAATGTATGCCTTTAATTTTATATCATAATCAAACCTCATGATGAATCTCGCTTTATTTACATTTTTTAAGCCAGTTATTGCAGATGAATATTGAATGAGTTAAAGCGATCAGGTTTTAACGCCGGTCAGACATCGTAGGGTTGAAACAAAATTGTCTATTATAAGCAACTAGAACTTAGTGGGTGGATGGGCCTGTGCATCCGAGGTAATGTAGTTCATCGCGATCAACATGGCTATCTGCCAGCACTGTCCTCTCTGGTGCACAGGTCAAGTTAACGTATAGATTCCTCGTGCCGCCTCCTGGATAGCCATCGCAACATCCGTTGTGTGGTTAACCAATGTATGCAGCGAGCCCTCCAACCAAGGATTTAATAATGGGTCTGGGCTTCCAGTCTGCGGGTTGTGCTTGAGGTTAACTCTCTCTCATCACATAAAACAAAATAAGTTGTATATACGTATTTCTGAACTTAATCGAAGTTACAATTGGCACTAACGAACGAACCAGTAGTTGGCACCAAAAGCCAATTAAATGTATTTTACGCGACAATCCTGTTAAGATCACTGACATAATGAAATTAACCAGAAAATTATTAATTTTAGTTTCGTATTTGGTAAAAGAACAACATTTTTCCTAACAGTTCGCATTGACATTTGGTAAAGGAACTATTTTTTGCTACTGACACTGCCTATGAGCGACCTAATGAAAAACCTTTTCTAATTTTGATTTCAATACATCTTTACGTAATCTGAGTATAGTCGCCCGGATAAAGCGGACAACGCCGTCGACAACATCCCGGGATCCTAGGTTCGCCTTTCTAGAATAAACATCTCTCATTTTTGTACTGCATCACCTCTGCTTACAACACTCAAAAATTGACCCAAATTTAGCCCTTTTGGGTCGGCAATAAACTGTAGGTTCCTTTAACTTTTAAAATGACAATAACGTCAACGACCCTAGTTGCTGTACTTCATGTTTTAAATTTATGCCCGCATAATACCCTAAATTAAGGTACAAAGTCAAGAGTTTCTTTTTTTGTACATAGTGTGTATTTTTCAATATAGACACGATACAGTACAAAATTAGGTATAACATTTAATGGAAATCCACGACAGTCAATAGAAACGAAAAAACTACAACTTTACAGTTTCTTGTAACGTTTTTATCGTCATATAGCCACAAATTAAAAAAAAATCGGAGTTGATGCAAAAAGATAAAAAATAATTTGTAAACGCAAACTACTTCGTCGACTTACACGCCTAAGGTTCGATTCCCGTACTGAAAATTGAATTTTTTACGGCACCACCTCTTTCGAGTTTGCTGACAACACTCAAAGAGTACTAATTGTTTGTGAAAAGCTTCCCGAAACTCGCCGTTCGGAATCGGCAAAAAAATGTAGGTCCCTTCTACTCGTGATAGAACAACACCCGAGAAGTTGCTAGGGAAGCAAACCAAATTGTACAAATTTTGAGAAGCATGCCAATTCCTATTCTGTATTCAGTAGGGAATAAGAGTAGTCGAAATTTTGCAATTTGTTCAATATTGAAAAATTAATTTTTTGACAGTGTTTCCACTATGTGATGATTTCTTTTTTCAAATTGGCTTGCAACAACTGACATAAGGAGAGGAAACTGGGGAAATGCTTATTGTTTTTGAATGCCCTCATAAGATTTTTCAAAACTGCATTTTCAGAATTTTGAAATTTGTCGTTGTTTATGTGTTTATTTGTTTGATCGAATATGACTAATCTGTATGAGCCAGACTGCCCGACGAAATTTTAATTAAAATTTGCCAATGAATACAGAATTTTGCTTGTTTTTTTGAAATTGTAAAGTAAATTGGTACAGAAGAGATGAAGGAAGAAAGAAGTATTAAAGCTTCAAAACAACAAGTTGCCGATAGAACCTCGAGGTTATTTTTAGAAGATCTGTCTATTGCTATGCTGATGCTGGTGTATAATGTATTTTTGAGTTTTGCCTAAACTCCACACATGCAGGAGAAATCCGTAAATATTACAAAACATTACAATTTCATGTTTATTAGGTTATTAAAAATAAAAAGTTAATCTGTCTTTTTCAGCAAATTTTATTTAGTCAGAGATGAACGTCCTTCTCTCGTTAATCTGCCCTATAGTCAAGTTCGCTCATTCTCGAAACAAGCTTTGCTGAAAAAACTACGCCAGACTGTTCAAAAAGTGATAATCTGTTGGAAAAGTAACATGACGCTACCGCGGATTCCAAAGAATTTCTAATCTCAACTACAACAGCTCTTACACTTTCATGTGTGAGTTATAGGCTCTAAGTCATTCTCTTTCATTTGTCGAGTTCTTTCACTTTCCTACTTGATACAGGTTTTGTCAGATTGTCATGGGAAACTCACCCATGTTGTCTGCAATTTGATGCACCGCTGTTTGGTACAAAGGCGCCGTCACATTTTCGACGTTTAGACCTCCTGAACGAAACTCAATATACCAATGCCAAATTGTGCGCTATATTGTCAACGTCGACAGAATAATACAAAAGTATAAGAAATAAAATTCGGTACTTTCAGCGGATCCTTAAAGTTGAATAAATCAAACACACATAACACTGTCTTTCATGTGATCCTCCCACATAACAAAATGTCATAAAATTATGATTTCAGGATTTGTGAAGAGTGTCAAAGTCGTGGCAGATGGACGGACGCACTAAAAGATTCATTCTTTGGAAATGAATCAACCAAATTCTTTCGATTTAGATCAACTATCACAAAAGAATCCCAAATTACATTCGTTTCAACATTTCATGAGTTATATACTCAACAAACAACAAACCTGATTTACTTATTCCATTTAGATACAGTCACCTTACTCACCAAAACTTGTACTTCAGGCTCAATCGGCTATCCTCGTGAATCTCGGCCAATTCGATTTCCGTCAAATGTGGCAAGGATATGGAAAAGCCGAAGAATCTATTAAACGAGTTACACTTCATTATATCTACAAGTAACTGAAAACAAAAATCTCACTTTCGAACTCTTTCCTCAGTCATTTTTATTTTCGAATAAGAACTGAATCAACGACACAACAAAACACAAGTCACCTCGATACAAGACTGATTCTGCTTTTCACTATCACTTGCTTTGAAGTCGACTGAATTGATCGTAATCCATCTACACCTATTTGCGGCCCATTATATGAACAAGCAATTTCATCCAATGTACGCCTAAGTGTTGCGCGGAACACTTTTATTAGGTCACTTGAGTCGAGTGCATCGCACAAGCATTTTTTTTCTCTGGCAGTTGATGAACTTGGAGAGGTTATTGTGACCCATCGCAGTGAACTGTTGAATGTGTGGGAAGTAGGATTTTTTTTTTGCATTTGCATTCAATGATCGAATGAAATTTGGTGTTGGGTATAGGGAAGGAACAAATCAGTATGGATTTCTTCTTTCTGAATAGAGAAAAGAGTCGATACTCTTCATTTTTGATGTTCTATTCAATATCCTATCGAAATATTGGACAGAAAGTGGAGTGATCGGAAGTAAATACACCAGGCCTGGCCATCAATGCTTGTGCATTAAGATTTGAAGTTAGGTTCAGCTTCCACGGGCTGGGAATGTTTGACAACCGTCTTGTCTCTACACTAGGGCTTTGTACCAAAGTTAGGCGACTGTAGCTGGATAAGTTGTGGAGCCTTCCTCTATCTATTCTAATAACCAACAGTTAAAATAGTTCAACTGCTGAAAGAAGAAAATTCGGTTGAAAAAATATAAATTTTTGATACAAGCGCCTCTTGTCTTGGGCAGGGCTAGAACATAAATGTTCGAATTTATTCGCCTTTCGGCACTATCACTCTTGTGGATGTCTGTATGATATGTGCAGCTTTAAAATAACAATGAGAACCGAAATAAACCGAAACGACTGCCGACTGCCGACTGCCTGTGATTGAAGCACTTTTCGTGTGAATCTGCGTGATTAAAGGACGACGCTTATGTAATAATTCTCATTTATGGTAAATTTCCAGTCGCAAAGGCGCATGACTGAGATTACCGAAATCATCTATAATTTAATTTTCCGCAATTTTTTCGTATACCCTATATTCTGCCGTTCACAAGTCATATTTTATGAGACGACTACGGACGGAAGAAGAATCAGAGGACAACGCATTTCAAAAAGTGTACCTGTTATCGTATTTTCAGGCACAGGTTTCCTCTCTGCGACAAAATCTGTAAACGCGATGGTTGGTTTACAATAACGGAGGAAACCGAGACGAGAATTATGAACACAACAAAAGCTTTCATTTGTTCAAGCAATTTAGAAGTAAATTGGTCTAGACGAGTTTTATGTTTGTGCTCACAAAGCCACACTTGCAACTTGCATTCAGACAACACGCTTCAAGTATGAAACTGGAAATGGCACATCGTCACGCCGAGAGTTTGTTTTCTCAAATTTAAGAAACAAAGCGTTTTGAAGAAACTCATGCAATTGGGTTTTGCTCAATGGACTATCTTTGTTTGCAAATCAACTCTTTTGAAAAACGTTCTAGCACTCTCTCGTTATTGAAAGACAGAAAAGAAAGTTACATGCGATGTCAGATAACAAAAGTACGAGAACACTCCGAGTGACCAGTCATAACTTATGTGGTCTCCTTAAGGGAAGAACTTTATTTGGTGTTAAAGAAATACTCTGTAACTCTCAAAGATCATTTTTTCTCTCAAGTTAAATATCAAACGCTAGAGTGGAGAGCTGTCAAATCCAATGGTCAACATTGTATCAAACACAGCTAAACCAGGCGAGGAAACATAATTTTTTGAAATTCAAATCCGAACGACGAAAATCGAAAAACAAACGAGTTGCAGAAGCACAAGATCAAGATTGCCATAATGATGCCATAATCCAACCCCTACAGCCCGAAGACTTTTTTTTATGTCTTTCTCACTCGAGTTTTCTTTTGCGAGAATCTGCTAAATTTTAGTCTTCGTAAACAGCATTTGGGTAGCCCCTGTGGCGAAATAGGTAAGTGCGGCGATGCACACAGCAAATTCTCAGATTCGATTCCCGGATGGAACACCTGGCAGTTTTCACAACTCTCCACTACCATCACTAACCACCACCAACTCCAAAGATTTGCTGACAACACTCACAGATTACTAATTGTCTATGAAAAGCTCCTCGAATCTCGACACTCGGAGGCGGCAGTGTAGGTCCCTTTTACTCTTGAGAGACTAGTAGCATGCACAACACGAGTAGGTGCTGCAGAAGCTAGGCGCTGGTCATTTTTGGGCTGTAGTGTCACGCAGTTACTATCATCACTAAACAGCATTTGGCCATATTGCTGAAATAAATCTAAAGAAATAGTAACACCCAGTGGTCGTGACGGATCATTGTGTTTGGGTTTGGCCTGTAACAATGCAAGCTGAGCAGCGCCTATGGCTGAGCCAATCACCAAGGCCACCTCAATCTGAATATAAATTTCTAGACGTCAGGAATCAGAACAGTGTTCCACTGATTCTTTGTCTTCCTTGTTCCTTAAACTCCTAAAAGAATCATTCGCCAGAAGGTTAATTTCTCTCTCCGTGGCATAAAACATGCACTTACAAATAAGATCACTTGTTTAAATGCGTTCGCATTTTTCGCTGTCTCTTAGAAAGTGCATGGTTTTGTTTAAATTGTACTGAGGTCATAAGCAATGAGATATAACACATTCAGGTTGGCGCTAAGTCTCATGGCTCAGCTAATGGGAGGTTCATAACATTGTCTGCGGATTCGGTGTTGAGCTTAAAACAGTTCCTCATTTTCATTCTTCTTATTAATAGCGCTATAGTCCAGGATTGATCAGGACCTCAACCAATATCCAGCACTATCTCTCGTTAGCTGATTGAGGTCCTTCTCCACATGTGTGCGCAATGTCAGCTTAGGCCGCTCTCTGTTGCGTGTCCCAATGGCTCGGATTCTTCGATTTTTCCGGGCGAAGCAGTTGTGTCTATACGCTCTACATGGCCTAGCTACCTTAAGCGTTACATACATTCGATGACGCTTGACCAGGCACATGCCGCCGTACAACCTATAAAGTTCGTCGCTGAATTTCTACTTCAGCCGCCGTCAACGCAAATAGGACCAAAAATCGCAAGCAGAACTTTTTCTAGAAAAGACTTAGGGCTTCCTCATCCGCTTTAAGTAACGTCGAAGTTTCCGCACCGTAAAGGGATGAGGATGTCATACAAAGTAGAAGTACAAAGTTTTATGTTCTTCATTTCCATTAATTCTAGAATATGCAGAGGAACATAAGTCCTCCTTAAAAACACCTTGCTTGGTGTACAGCAATTTTAATTCCTGGATTTTGTTTACTTTGCTACATTTTCCCAACTGTCTGCATTCTATTTATGCCCAAATGAGAGCATTGCCCACGATAGCATAAAACATAATTTCCTTTCCAAAATTTGTAAAATAAAGAAAGAAATATGTCCTATATTTTTGGATTTTTTCTTTCAAGGTAAAATGTTGTCCTTTTGTTGTGTAACCCCCCATTTAATGGTTAAAAAAAAACAAAACCGCCTTCCGCCAGTCCATTCTTTCAAAGTTCTTCCCAAAATTCAAAGCAATATTCTCAATTTTATTAATGTTACCATTGATACACACTCATTTTCTTCTGGAGTTGCCTTCATTCACAGCAGAATTGAATAAATTTTCTCTTTTGTTGACGCGCTTCTATTTGGTTTAGAAATTCGCACCAAATCAACGGATCAAGTCTCCTGTAATCTTGAACCACCCTGTAGATAAAGCACAAAAAGTTGACTTTCCTCCATAGCTTTTTCCAAGCTGTAACTGAATTCATTATCCATTGAATATTAAGCTCTTAAAGCTTTCCGTCATTTGTTTTGAAAGTTTCTTTTAATGAAAGTGGTGGTGATCTTTGCTACATCTAACGAAGTGGTCTACTGCACTATGCGACATCAAATTCTATGTTTTTAGAGACAATATCAAATTGAGCATTTCCTACCCTTCGTGCCTTGGGCCTTGCTATGGGCATATGAAATAACATGTGGACTGAAGGAAGCAAGCATTACAATTTCAATTCAATCATTCAAAACGCACTCAAAGGACCTGTAACGTGCGAAAGGATAAGGCAATGCACCAAGTAGTATGAATTGGACTTCTCGAGCCCTGTTTAATGCACAAAGTGAAGATACAAGTTAACAACATAAGCTGCTGAAATTCCTGTTTTGAAAGTGGGGGAAGGGATTGCTAAAGTCTTGCAATTCCTTCTCTGAATGCACCCCTTTTCCATCAGTGAAATTGAACGATGATAATGATGAATGCTTTAATTGAAAACTCTCAAGAGGATTCCTTAACTTTGACTTAATGAAGCAATGTCGAACGAGGATACGGCGAGTGGGCGATAAGGGAGAACGTGTGCACAGTCTGTCAGATTGCTGGCTCAGATTCACTCTTGAAGGGCAGATGAATATCCCTGCTGAACTGGAACTGTTTGGAAGAGATGATAAGCGCATTTTAAAAACTCGTTCGCCTGGGAATGTGAAGAGCTCGAAGGGACTGCAACGGGTGCAAAATGGAAGAGATGACCTCTATTCATGAAACTTATCAATGTCACCGTCATTTTCAGAGTTCACTATTTTTGTTTTAAAGGAGGATTTGTGGCGTTAAAGGACAGGCTGGGATTTTAAAGGAACTTTAAGAGTTAAGTGCTACTGTGCAGATATCTTTAAGAGGAAAGGGCGGGATGATCTATGAAGTTCATTTGCAATTTTTCCAAAATCTGGGCATGAACGGGGGAAATGAACAGGGGCTACTGCGGTGTCAGGAGCGTCATTGGAACACAGAACAAGGTTTCATAAAGGACAAGGCAGGGTTTCATCTTGTAGTACAAACACGAGTATCAGCAGCTAGAAACGAGGGAAATGAACAGAAGCTACTGCAGTCTTGGGACAATGCTAAACTTAAAGGAGACCGTCAGAGGAACACAGGACGAGATGTCGGAAAGTCTAAGGCAAGGCTTCATCTTAAACAATCACGAGAATCAACAGGTAGGAGACAGAGCACCATGCAAATATTTCACCCGCTGCCACCGTTTGACAAGACAGAATTTCATCGCTGATTGAGGCCACAGTCTTCCGATCTTTCTTCGTCTCCCAGGGTCTCTCTATACACACACATGGTGAGATTTTTATCACAAATTGAATATTTTGAAGGAGTAAAGGTTCATGCCATGAGCCATACGACTGAGGACAAGCTGAAGTGTATACCAAAATTGGCAACTTGTTGAAACCGAACAAACTTTGCCTTGAATGAACTTTTTATCCTTCCAGTGGAATTCAGCAGAGTTTTGCAACTTCAGGAACCAATGCACTCGATGTGATAACGAGATGAAAACTTATTTTGCGTATGGGCCCCTTGAAGTTCTTCAACGGAAACTTTCAACTTTGAACACAAACACAAGAACTACAGGCAATAAATCAGAGCCGAAGCAACTGCGAACCATATTGCCAATAGAATATGATCCTTCTTGTAATAAATAATCCATACTTTCACAGGGATAACTTAGACCTACACACATCACCGAAAGGTACCACCCTCCCATGGCACAGTCCCCATCAACTGGATGTGTCCCTCTGCTTCGCAGTACATACTGGCACAAACAACTCGAGGCAAACGCAGGGATCCTTGCCATCAGCGTATTCATCTTCTGTTACAAATTATGATTCTCTAAGGAACCTTTCTCGATTTTCATCTTTTATTCCGTGAAAAAAGCAAAACGAAAGAAAAAAACGGAAAAGCGCAAAAAAAAAAATCGGAAGGAAAAGTCCTCCCAAGTGAATGTGGAATGTAATAAAATATTTACTCACATTATATCTCCTAGTTTCAGTCTCGTTTGTATAAGGGCACAGCTTTTGTGGTCACTTGTGGTAACGGCGCGTCTCCGTCGGGGCGGTATACGCGGTACCATTTGTGGGTTTCCCCCACTATCCTCTAAGCTCGTCATAATTCCACCACTAATACGAACCATCGGCGATGAACCCCGTCGTCGATTCGACATATGTCGACCGGCAACTCCCCCCAACATTCTGCAAAAGAGAAAAACAAGAGAAGGCAAATAAATATCATATTAAGCGATAGATAAATGAGATATTGTTGTTACAATCAAATCGATAATGAATTTTGTGTCATTGGGGCCGCTCGGATCTGGGAAACGTGTTGCGCGATAGATACTCGTAAATGTGATAAGGAACTTCTGTTGCCATTGTTTGGGGTAGCAGGCTGTTGTAAGCGGTGCAGTGTGTTCATATGAGGGGCTAAGCTTAGTTAATTGTTGCACTAGTTCACAATTTAAAGCAACAAGGCAACAAGATAACAAAACTTCGAGGCAAGGAAAAAGGTTCTGGCATAAGTTCTGGAAAGGGGTGAATGGGAATTTAAAAAGGACGTATGGGGGTGTACTTTTCTGCTGCCAGCGATCTCAGTTAGATATCAATTTGGTTCTAGACAAAGAATAAGAATAATTGGCACACCATAGACCACAGGGGAGCAGTCTCTAATAGCTTCAGCAACACCTCGTATTTTCGTGCTCCTTCAGGAGCACTACTACTGCCGACTGCGAACGGTGAGATTTGAGAAGTTCGTCATGGACTAGGAGCGTTCTCAGCAACGAGAAAGAGGGGGTGCCGTGAAGAATTCGAGATTTTCAGTTTAGGAATCGAATCTGTGATCTTCGGCGTAGGAATGTACTGTACTCCTACGACAAAACCTCTAGCACAGGCATGTTGTCCATCAGGGACATATAGAGGAAGAAATCACCCACAAGCGACCAATCTTGACTAATAGAAGGGAAATTGTGTTCCATCAGGACCAGACCACAAACACCGCGAGTTGCCACCAACTGCAAGACTGTTGTTAGGATTTTCTTACGCATGTGAATGGCTGGTGGCATAATTTGGCTCGTGGAAAGCTCGCTTCAAGAAAGACTCATCAAACAAGACTGTCTCAGTCTCTAGCCAGTAGGGACGAAGGCTTTTTACACAGCCAATTGGACGAAATCAAATATTCTGACTCTTGAAGGGGTATGATGGCCCAATTTCCGCTGTTAGATTGTTCAATTCAATTTTGACGATGATAGACAAGAATTCCATCTCCCAGCTAAGACGAGGTCATAAGAGCAATATCAAGACTGAAGGCGAACAAAGATGCTGGCGACTATCCACAGAACTCTTTAAAGCAGCTGGAGCTTATTTGTTTAAGTGCATGCATCAGCTCATCTGCAAGTTATGTTCGGAGGAAAGTATGTTCCATGAGCGTCGTCTGTCCGTTCTACAAGACTTGGTACCCCTTTGCCCGAAGTCTCCAAAACATCGCATATAAGATCCTCTCTGCCGTTTTGTGTTGACGCCTGAGACATTTATTAGTGAGGTTGCAGGGCGCGGATGTCCACCATCACCCAAATTTTTACATCATGACAGATCAAAGAAAAAAAAAACTCACATTTGATTCGTTGATTTCAAGGCTGCGTGTGACAGCATGTATAAGGACGAGCTATACAGAGCTGTGTCTAATTTTGGTATTCCGGCCAAACTGGTAATTCAGGATGACGATGGAAAACACTCGGTGCTCCATAAATTTCGGGAAAGAATTCACCGAGTTGTTCAATGCTAGAAAAGGTTTTAAACAAGGCAATACGCTGTCATGTGACTTTTTCAACATAATTCTTGACAGAATCCTGCATATGTAACAAACCAACACCAGAGACACGATCCTCCAAAATTCCGTTTAACTACTAGCTTACGCGGACGACATTGATGTGATTAAACGAGCACAGCGAGCCATTTATGAGACGTTTACTGGCATTGAAGATTGCGGCTTTTATGGATCTGGCGAGAATTGAGGCCAAAACGAAGTATATGCTGTCATCTAAAAAGGACACACAACATCGACGTCTTAGACAGAGTGTCATAATGGGCATCAGAAACTTCGAGGGAGTCAAAGATTTCATCCATCGCGGTTTGGGTGGTAATAGATCACACAAGTACTGAGATTAACTCTGGCTAATCACTGCTTCTTTGGGCTCGAGAGGCAATTGAGTAACGGATACATTTCTTAATACACGAAGCGAAGCTTTCTGTAACACTCCGATCATCCCAGTAATTCTTTATGGTGCAGAAACATTGACTCTATTGAAGGAGATATAAGAGGTCCTTGGTCGTTTTGAGAGAAAAATTCTTCGTGTAATCTTTGGTCTTACTTTGAAGGAGGAAAAAATTCAACAAAGAACTGTGCGGGCTGTACAGCAGCATGCACCTAGTAAAGCGCCATCGGATTCAACCGAACGTCATGTAAGGCGTATGGACTTCAAATCTTCGACCGAAGAGTCTTCTATATAGAACCATTGGGCCAACGTACCAGAGGACGTCCTTAAACGAAATGGCACACACAAATGTAAAAGAATGATGTGCGCAACTGGAGGCAACTGAAAAATCGTTTTGGCTGGAGAAGCTTGCCTTTTCAACGACTTCCTTTTTTTAGACAAAAAAAATTTTGTATGATTCGGTACTTAGAAATGTATGCAACTCTGAATTTTCACTCTTCTACCATTAACTCGTGGTCGTCGTGGTGTAGTGCGTCGAAAGTTACGGATCGACAGTTTGGTCTGATTCCCTTTTCAAGTTCTTGTGTTGGTTCCTTCTTGAATTTCTTGTCCAATTCGCACTACAAATCTTCGTCCGAGTTCCTGTCCATGTCATGATCCAATTTAAGCCCCATATTGTGTAGCAACAAAACCACAAAGCATCCACATTTTCGTGAAGGGCTTAAATGCCTCCTCGTGTTTCTCTATCACCCCCAATTTGTAACACACACCAGATCTCAAGTCAAATTCAATTTTGATGATTTCCAAAGTCTTACAGATTACAGTCTCCAATCATGTCTACTCCACACACGCACTTTATGAGTTCCACCTCCACAGATAAGCGCTCACAGGTCACATCTAAAACAATTTCAGCCATTGCCACGTTCATTTTGAATCCATTTCGCTGATATCTTCATTTCGCTACGCGTTTGCTTTTAAATGGACGCCTTAAGTTTATGGCGCTCGTATTCTCTCACCTGAACTATGTGCTTTTATGATCCTCGGTTAGTTCTCACGCCAGGCGTTTGTATTCATAAGGACATCACACACTGAAATCTGCCGACCCGGGCAATAAAAGCAGGTAGTGTCTTCTCCACCGGCTGCAATGCCAAAATTCCTTCCTTCTGTTCGTGTCTCTGTCCTTGCGATGAGATTAAATATATCCAGTGAAGCAGTTTATTGTCGAATGACGCAATGAAGAGCACTTTCCCAAGCACATTGCCATTAGGAAGTGTTACTCGATAGAGCAAACTGCCTTGTAGAGTGGTGGCTTTTGCTCGCAGTGAGCGAGTGCGTGTATTTGCTCTGTGCTCTGTGATTTTATGAGAAGCTATTGACATTTCCGTCAGTAGCACGCTACAAGTCGGTCCATGCCAATAGGGTGGGAGATCCTGCGTCAGCTAACGAATCTCTTTGGTATTTCCATTGTCCTGTCTATTGACGGACGGGTGGAATTGATGGTGCATTGGCTGGACATCTTCGTTTGAGGACTGTCCATCCTTCGGAAACTTGAAAAGGTCTAATTAAAATCATTGTTGAAGTGAATTCTATCTCGAGACAAATTACTGTAAATGAAGACATGCTGAAGGTGAGGTGGAGCCCGATTATAGGGGAGCATTCACGCATTGGAAGTACGCACACTCTATAGCTGATTGCTTGAAGTTACGTAAATTACTTGTGGTGTTGAAGAAATTACTCGAAGAACAGGTATTCGGTAGGAGCTATTGATTTGTTTGTGAACACGTCCAATTCGAGCATTTCATACAGATGTGTGGTGAAGGCGTTCTTTTGTGTTTGAAGTGACTTTGAAATATAATTAAGAATTGGCATACACTTCATTGTATACGCTGCTAAGAATATCGGATTCATACTAAAGTGGTAGGTGCTTATAGATTGATAGATTGATAGATTAATAGATTGATAGATTGATAGATTGATAGATTGATAGATTGATAGATTGATAGATTGATAGATTGATAGATTGATAGATTGATAGATTGATAGATTGATAGATTGATAGATTGATAGATTGATAGATTGATAGATTGATAGATTGATATATTGATAGATTGATAGATTGATAGATTGATAGATTGATAGATTGATAGATTGATAGATTGATAGATTGATAGATTGATAGATTGATAGATTGATAGATTGATAGATTGATAGATTGATAGATTGATAGATTGATAGATTGATAGATTGAAAGATTGATAGATTGATAGATTGATAGATTGATAGATTGATAGAGAACTCGAGTAGGGCCTACACAAATCTTACGATTTTTCGTTCTTTTCATTTGAAACTTACGTAGGCCTGTCGGACAGTCACATTATATTCTGTAGCATATTTTTGATGCTATCCGGCTTGAGGGGATGATCGGCGAATAAAAGTACTCCTAAACGGTGTGCATTTCTAATTAGTAGAGACGATAGAGTGCTCAAACGACCAGACAATGGGTTGAAAAGTTCAGCTAATGAGAAATGAAATGTGGAAACGGCGAAAACCAAGATATTGGGTATTTTAAGTAATGAGAATCGTCAGGCAGGTTTGAAATGAAATACTCTAGAAGTGGTAATTGCAATCAGTCTTGATCATCACTATCCTCCACTATGAGCGAGAAAAATTCTGCGTTCAATCTTTCGTCCTGTTTGCGTTGAAGGTTTCATGGGGAAGAAAATTCAACCACTAACTGTACAGGATGTATAGCAACATGAGCCTATCCGGGTGTTTTCGAATTCAACAACTGAGGTGTGTAAGTGCATGGACAACACTCTTTTAGCCAGAAGAGTCTTCAACTCCGAAAGAGTGTTACAATGAAATAGATGAGGTCCACAGAACCGATGATGCACAAAAGTGAAAAGAAGTCCGTCAACCAGCTTGGAGTGCGAAATTGGAGGGAGCCAGCTAACGATCGTGCGAGCTGGAGGGATTTTTGGTTTGGCCTTGGTAAATACTGAGGACAAATTACATCTGGCAACATGAAAGTGTTTGTCAAGCTTCAACTTGTTAGACAACTTTACAGGAATCCTATTTTCCTCTGAAGAGTTTTTTAATTTATAGAAACGGTAAAAAAAGAGTTACAGGCTACTGGAACAATTTAAAAAATAATTGATCACAACTTGTTGCCACAATAATTTGCATAAATTAACAAGCTATCTGTTGTGAGCTTCACTGGATGTGAGTTAATTTTTTAATTCCTCAGGATACATCAATATTCACAACCGCAATTAAATTGTTTGTTTTTTGCCTTTCATTCGTTATTCATTCAACAGGTTTTGTATCTTTATCAATTATTTCTCGATAATTAAATTAAGGGTCCCAGTAAAAATCTGTGCTCAAAAGTAAGGGTTTTAATTTAATTTTCACTTCATTTCAAATTTCCATCACAGCACAGGGTTAACAAAAAGAAAAAAAGGAATCGAATCTAATAAATCCTTTTTTCCCCATTAATGACAAAAAATAAATAAATGCGCCTTTGCCCCTGTGAATCATCTGTTTCCATTTATTTACGGTTCTGTCTCCTGTCAACTGGGAAGCCAAATTCCCCTCCCATTCCCGTTCCCTCGTAAATCATTCGCACATTCAGTGAAAATCAACAAGTCCAAAATAAATTGCCAACTTTTGAGTCGAAAAAATCGATTTTCAGATGAAAATACCAAATTCCATTCAATTTTCCGCAAATCCCGTCAATTTTGTTTCGTTTTTTTTTTTGCTTCCCTGGTTTCTCCCCCTCACCCAGCCCCACCCCAACGACGCTCGAACAGTGGCACAATAAGGATAAGCGTATGTAAATTTGATTAAGGGCGTTCACACCTCTGTACCTGAGTACGCAAAATGAGAAAAGAACGAAAAGCGCTCACCCGTTTCGGAAGCAAATCTATATAACAGCCCGTCATTATCGTCAGAAGCAACAGCCACCACTGCCAAATGCTGTGCGTTCCCCCATCTTCGGCTGCGAAAGTCGTAAAGCAACCCACCAACTCTTCCCATCAATCCATCCGGCGATCGCTCCCCGCCTTCACCCTGCAATGTTAACATTTTGCAGCAATTCCACTTCCAATGATGCGTTAAGACATCACTTTGTGGGCGAACATTAAACAGGCTGAACGAATCCTACAGCTCCGCGCGTTCGTGTGGATACAACAATAAACACCAAACATGATTGTGCGCCTCGGTGGGGTGCGTGGCGGTGGAACCCCCCACCAGGATGCTGAAGTCAGAGTTCCTTTCCACCCATTCGATTCTATAAATAGAATTTCAATATGCAGACTAAGCCAATCGTTCCACCTAAGCCCACTCATCGCCCTCCCAACGACGACGGCGCTGTCATGTACAGAGCACATACAGCTATGCAGAGTGATGGGACGCTAAACATGAACCCCATCCCGACTGACATCACGATTGTGAGACAATGTGTCGGAGAAAAGTTGTCGGTTGATTCTTTCACAACAGGTGGCCGCCGCCCCCCATGGAAATGTGGAGAATGTGTCTCCAACCACCCACCGACAGGCCACATCGTCGTCGTCGGTCGTGTAGCCCTGACGACGCAAACACCGACCGCATTCAACTGCAGGAGCTGAAAGTAAATACCAAATGCACACACGCCCGACCAGGTGAGTGTGGGTTTACTGGCTTGTGGGCTTGCTGGCCAAGAAACTGGGACACGGATCGACAAGTTTGCCAGCTGGTGGATTTACCACAGTCGAGGCACCTTCGCCACACTGGCTGCGTGTGAATGTGATGCAATGAAAGCGTTTTCCTGAAAGCTAGAGAGCCAACCAAGGACAAACGGGCATTCGTGGAATTTTGCGACAGTTTCTTTTGATGTTGCCGCTCTTTCAGTTCTGCTCTGTCATTATCTAAGTTGTCCTCCGCAGCAGCATTGCCAGGAGACTCCCGTCAGGGTGAAGTTTATCCTCTGCGAATGTAGATTGCACTTCATCTATGTTAGTTGGTTACTCTCATTGTCTCACAGACAACAATCATCTCCTCAATAAAGGACATTTAATCAACTTGTTTGCGTGCCTGTCGACATCCACTATCGCCACCCCTCAACCCCCCACATCCTCAAGTTACCTGTCACTTGTTGAAGTTATTCGCTATCGAAGTTTGTCTTCATTCAACGCGGGCCATCCGTGATGGTGACAGGGAGAGCGGGCGCGGGGAGCGGGGTGGTGGCTAAATAAATACCATCAATGAACAAGTGATGGATATTTAAAGGAGGAAAACGAGAGATGGAGGCATTGTAGCGAAGCTGAAGTGGTTGGCAGCGCTCAGCTCCTCGCAAAGTAACCGCTTAATGAGTTTCGCATAATGACAACACAAGACCGTCAAGGGTGGTTAAGTGGAAGAAGTCCCATTCGAAAAATCGGTCTATTAAGTGAAAAGGAATAGAACACGACCGATGGGGTGGGGGGAGCGGGCAAATCCCTGCACTCATCACCTGGTGTGCGGTCGACAAACAAGATTAATGAGCTTTCTGAGGTGACTGGTGACTTTATATGATTTAGGGCAACGATTCAATGAGTGGGCGTTGCTCACTATTCACGGCGCGAAAACACTTAAAGTGCGGCTGGGTTTTTAAGCACCAAAGGACACGAGTGGGTGATAGATCCATGGGTGCATCAGTAATGATGGAAATTGGATAGACTTCATGCATTTGTAATCTTGCCGGGGGATAAGATCCATCGATTCCTGATGTATTGACATGTGTCACGTCGCCGGTGATCTCATTGATTATGCAGATGTTGAATTAATGCCATGTTCCTGACGCAAGTTCCTCGGGAGAACGATGGGAAATGTAATCAGAGCTTACAACAACAAGCTGTTGAAAGGGCTGTTTTTTTTTTAATTACACTGCACGCTGTTGAGTAAGTTAATTACGAGGTGGATAGCTTTGATGACCTGGGTGTTTTCTTATCTGTTGCACAGGATAATGGTATGTAGTCTAGAATGCATGCGAACGATGTTGTTCGATAGCGGTCGTAGAAAGTAATTCAATTCTTTTCTCCAAAAACAGAAGTCTATTTTTGAGTCCGTGTTTAGTGTGGTGTTGTGAAACGATTGTCATGACTCTTCTGATTTGGTTCTCATATACCAAAGGAAGGTGCACAATGCTACATTTAGTCGTACCCCAAGAAAAGATGTATCAATAGACGAAACCCCAAAAATGAGATTGAGGTCGATTTGCAGATTTTTAAATTCTAAAAACGCAGTTTTCAAGAATCTAATGAGAGCATCGAGAAACGATTAGCATTAAAACATTTTTAAAATTACTGAATTTAACTAAATGTTGCCACAAGATCGCGATCAACATGAACACACACACAATCAAACAAATTATTCAACGCAAATGTTTTTCTACAACTAAATAATGGGTGATTCAACATGAGGTTTGATTTATAATGTTAAAAAAACACATAAATGTGAAAGTGAACTTGAAATTTGTGTCATTGTTTTAAAGAATAATTCTCGGCAATTAACATTTGAATATGTTATCTTGGAAATGTTGACCACGACTACATCTAAGGTGGTCCATTCGAAAGGTTTAATTTTGGGCGAATTGTTTGAGCATAGCGATTGGTTTCTAGCTGAAAACATAAGTTTATCTTGTTTTCCAAAGCATCAACCTTTAGTTGGCTTATTCCTTAAAATCTGAGACTTTTCATATCCCCAGGGAAAAAAACGTCCAAAGGGATGATATCGCACGATATATGTGGCCAATTAACATTGGCTGCCATCTTTAGAATGATATCGGCTGTAAGATAATGAACCAAAAACTAAGCTAGATGCAGATAGAGAACTGGAGCCATCTTTTGAAAAAAATAAGACTTACATTTTACTACACTATATTGTTACCAGCTTTGTGAGAAATTAAAATTATTCTCCTTACACTGCCAAGCCAATCACATATCAGAGCCAAATTAGGATACAGTTTGCATAACTTATTTCACTCAATCATTACGCATGCGCATTACGATCATAGACAGTTGAATCACTAAAAGTGTGATACTTCATATCAACATTATGAATAGTGAATGCACAGTTAATATGTAGAATCAAATTTATTTCTTTGAGTGACATTTCAGTGCGGGTTGAACCTGATTCTCAACCAACACTAATCTCCAGCTAACACGATCTCCTGCCCTGTACTCACTTCAGGATGACTGGAACGGACGATAACGTCAGCGTTCAGACTCTGCTCAATAGTAACTATTAAAGGTTTCAGGAACATTTGTGATGACGCATTCGTCATAGCAGGAATGCTTCATTCTTGCTAACGAGCTAACGAGGCTATACCAACGAAGAACTCCAGACAGGCACCAAGCAAAAATTATTAAAAGAGATGAACGAGCAGCACCCATAGCAATGTGGCAAGCCAGATGGGACGCCTCTACAAAAGGTAGGTTGACGCATGTTCTCCTCCCCGTCATTGAGACCTTGATATCAAGATCCGCAGGGGAATCCAACTACCAACTCTTACAGTTAATTTAAGGTTGCGGTACAAGTTTCGGCACGACAACTTGTCACTGCGCCTAAAATGGCCAAATTTCGAGAAGGACGCAGAGCACGCAGTTTTTCACTGCAGCCGCTTTGTGCAGGAAAGGCAGTAAGCTACCATGCGGCGATAATATAATCCCTTACATGATGAGATCTGGAATGAGGTATCATTCATTCATTGTGAAGATTCATTTAAATCTTAGACAGGCTGAAGCAGAAAGGTGCTTCCCTCCATACAAAGCGTGAGTCGCTGACCATCTCCGTGAAGTAATACCTAAGGGTAGTGCCGCAGGAAGAGTGATTGAAGTACGCAGGATTTCGATTAGTACGTAGGCGTTTTCCCGTATTCGACTATCTCTGGTAGCGAAGCTCGCTAGCTCGGGATGCTAGTATCTTTGAAAGATTACAGCTGCATACAATTTTGCACTTTACACAAGTAGGTCCTTAGCCCCTTGTACGCGTCATCTCAGACGAGAGTGCTAATGGCTCGCATTCAAGGACTTTTCAGGTTGGAATACTAGTAACTATATGGTACATGACATAGCCAATTTAAGCGTTGTACCTGTAGACGCTTGAAGAGGTGTATTTCGCTGAATGGGCTATACAGGTCGTCGTTCAATCTTCTTCTCTCAGTGCCATCAACCTACAAAAATTGCACGTAGAACTTCACTCTCAAGGACTTCCTAATCTGCTTTGAATAACGCCCAAGTCTCTGCGCCATAAAGCAAGATGGAGATGATCAAGAGCCTGGGCTACCAAAAAGGGCTTTGTTGCTCAGTGGAAACAGAGGTTGGCAGAAGCAATTCTACGATTGATCTCGGTGCTGACGTTATTGTCCTTATTTATTGCGAAGCAGAGGTCCTTGACTACTTCGCACTTATAGGCCCTTTTGAAACGATCCTTATTGGCGATCAGGAAAATATTCTCTTTGAAAAATGTGTACTACTCATTCTTGTCTTCGTTGAAAAGTAGAACGCACATTGATAGAATTCACGCACATAGAAAGCCTTCCTTTCTCAGCAACATTCTGGAAAGACATCTCATGCCTGGACAAAGTTGGCACTCACAAAAATTTGATAAGAGTCATTGTGTTCAAAGATGTTGTACGAGTATATGTAGGTGTAGTGTGGCGAGTAAGAATGTTGATATTTTGGGTATTACGAATCCAAAATACCGTAACGCCCAAAATCTCAGAAATTTAAGCAAAAAAAAAATTATCTAAGAGGATCAGGTATGGGGACATGCTGATCTACTAAGACCCCGCTGCAGGATATCGCTGAAGGCGTTGAAGTAGATAAGAAATTCGGATAATTCAAGCTGTATTTAAGGGCTTATGAAGATTTACACTTTTTTAATTTTTTGGCTATTTCAGAGTCTTGGTTTATTGGGATTTTGGACTTTTTGGAATTTTTGGCATTTTTACGCATATTAAATGAAGTACGAGTGTAGGTTGGTCCTGGGGATTTGACATAAGAATATGTTTTGCTTAAAGCTGTACTTTGTTTCTTGTATAAAATAAAATGTAAAATCTTATGTGATATTACCTTCCCCATTAGACAAGGGTGTCCATATGTAATTAGAAATACCTCAATGACTCTTGAGATCTTCTGCATTATTGCTGTCAGCTAATCTTTTCGTTTTCCTATGTGGTTCATTTTCGAGGCTGCCGCACAAAACTTTCCACACCTCATATCCCCAGAAAAACACCCAAAACTCATTTATTTCGAAAATAACCACTTTCTATAAGGCAATCATCCGCTTCCATCCGCTCAATCTTTAATTGCCTGCACTAGCATTGATTTACTGCACTGCAAGTGTTCCACCACCTCTAATGTCAACGCAGTTGAGTGGACTTTAAGTCACTTCTGTCGTTTACAATGAAAACGAAGTGGGGATGTAAACTTGGTAAGTTCTTGTCGCAAAGAAACACTTCGAACATTTCGCTGTTGAAGTTTGTGATGACTTTAAGCTCTTGCAGCGTTTAAGTTTCTACTTCACGGCAGTGTTTCCTCAATGGCAATTTCACACCCAAGTGAATCTACAAAAAGTCCCCATTTGCTGTACCTGACTGGTGGTCCTGCCTTCGCATATGATCCTTGTGTCATTCATTTTTAAATTTCCTAAAATTTAAGGGAAATCTTCATATTTGTCAATTATGTGAAGTGTCAGAGGGAAACCCACATAAACTTGGTTTCTGTCTATTTGAAATTCAGGATTCAGCCGGTTCAACAGCCCAAATTGCGGTACGTATACGCCACAGAAAATTGACCCATTAAATGAGACGGAAGCCGTCTCGCATTTCACCGTCTGAATGGTTTATTTTTATTTTCAGTCTATTCGCCTGCGAGTTCTCGCAGAATCATTTCAAATGTTTACGCTTTTGTTCGTCCTCGTCCTTTGAGCATTGAAATGGTAAATATTTTTTTTTTCATGTTGACTCACACTGCCGTTGTCAATGGTTGCAATTCATGCATTTCTGTAGGTTACCGAGCTGCCAAGAACTTGTGGGTCTTCAGGAAAATTGTTCACAGACACACGGAGAAGGGCGGTGAAAGAACCCACCCATAATCGGTGCGCGGATGGAAGGTACACAACATTTAACCGATTCCCCCTGAAGGTTGCCGTATTCAAATTAGTACCGCGAATTGCGAGCTCTCACGGGAGGCAGAGTGATGGCGTTGATGTTTGAGACGTGATGCTAATTTCGCTCCCCCCAGGAGCACATGTGTGAGTACACGAAAAATAATACCTTTAGGTTGTGTTCCTTAAAGAATATCGCTGGCTCTGGATATTGAATGTGACGCTTGATGAAGCCACTGCCTGTGAATTCACATGCTCGTTGGTGAAATTTAATTCCTGGATCTGAAGTGTTTCCTTTTTTGGTTATTAGCAGTTCTGACAGCAAATCGTGCTAATTGGAACTGACCGAAATATATTTCGCTTTCATTCGTTTCTTCCTCTTTTTGGATCTCTGTTGAATTGCTTTGTTTGGATAAGTTACTCCCCTCCTGGAAGTCCCTGAATTAATTTGATGATTTTTAGTAGTGCCGTAGTGCTCGTGAGATTGTGAGAATATTGGCAATTTCCTTGTTTTGCGTTGGGTTAGGTTCAGATGGCTGTTTAGGACTGCGCACTTAGTTCACTAGAAGGTTCATTGAGATGCCACATAAAGGGGGGATCGCGTTCCCAGATCCCCATTCGAGCCCTCTAAGTTTTGTCTATCCTTTTCATTTAATTGATTTTCACTAGGAATTTCTCTTTCCTACTCTTACGTCAGCTAGTTTGTCCAGGCTGCTGTAAATCTATTTTTCTTCTATCAGTTGCTAGAGAAGGGCAGTTTAGAGGTTATGACACATGGTCTCTTCTACTTGACAGTCCCTGCGGATTCCTAGCTTTCTTGGCTCCTCAGGCAATGACCTATCAGCACCCCTGTAATCAGACATACATCACTTTTGTCAAGTCTGATTAGGTTCCTAGACCGTGTTAGACTAATCTTTGGTCATAGCATTTGCGGTTAGCGCTATAGATGGCCTCTTTAAGTAATTTAGATTTCGCAACTTGAATTTGGAAGGGAGAGCTGACCCTAGTGACCTAGTGACTAACCCGGGTAATTCGTCTATCCTTTCCTTGCCCGGAATAACTTTATGCCAAGATCCTTTAGAGATAGTCGGCAAACTTTAACCATCCTTAATCTGGTTGAAGGCCTTCCAGAGGCTAAATGGCCGCTTGGTTGCCAGCGCAAAGCACAACAAGTTTTCCCATCTGTCGTCTCCATTGATATATAGAGCGTTGCCTTACTTAAACTTCTGCTTGGAAGTCGTTGCAGTGATCTGGGAGATGGGGTGGTAGGGAAGTTTGGGTGTCGTAGCAAAAACTGACTCAGCAGTACCCTCTTACGCTTTGCAGCCTTCCGTGTATCACCAGAGTTTCTAGATAAGTCCTTTTTCCACAGATCCCTAGTTTAAAAAAAAGGTTTTGTAGTTGACTTCAAAGTCGTCACGGGGAATACTGTAGTCAGTATGACTCGAAAGCCTTATTTTTCGCATAATTCCTCTGTATCCTGTTTGGCTGTCATTGCACCGACAGTTGCTCTCTCTTCGTCTGAGAGCTGTCTAGGGAACTATCATTTCCTCTTATTCCTTGAGTTCAATTTAATTCGCCAGACCAAACATTCACTTCCCATTTTGAACCTGTCTACCTGTTTTTTGTCTACAATTCCTTCACAGACACAAAAGCAAGCAGAAGACGTTTAGTCGACAAGGAACTTTTTCGCTTTTGAATTGTAGTGGTCAATTTACAGAGCAGTGATTCAACAGCGATGGAAAGCTATTTCACTGCCGAAGGTGTGTCTAACATCGATTTTCACGTAATGTGTGGTTCGCTCGACTCGACTTGACACGAACTTGCTGCCAATGAGAAGTGAAGGAGTCATCAGTGTTACACGAGTATTATTTAATAATGTATGTAAAATGTATTGTTTCGCATTGTGAAAAGGACTGTGGCAAATTAACGATAAAATCGGTCCGATATCAAGAACAGACTGTGTTAAAAATGATTATACAAAAAGAGGGTGGTGATCACTCATTTCTAACACATTTTTGTCAGCTTTGCAGGTGAGTCTGAGAATCTGAAGAAATGCATGAAGGTTATAGAAAGGGTCATTCATTTCGTGGTTTCAGGTTGGTGACGCTAGTATTGTACATGTGTCGAGCTTAGCTTTTGTCTGAAGTAAGACAACAGTAGTTAAATATTTGGCATGTACTTTAATGGAATAACACCTTAAAATTGTGAGCCTAGTGACCAGCATGGGAGTTGGAACAACAGACATTAAAGACAGATTTTTGAACAAGAAGATTTCGCACTCGGTGCTCATGTAATTAAACAAAATTGTCGCCAATTGGGCTCAGAAAGACCACAAGTGATTGAAGACGAGCACTTGCACTCAGACTAAGTGACTGTTTGGAGTGCTGATATTCTTTAAAGATGTCAGTGAGAGGACCTTTACAGTTAATTTGATTTTTTTGGTGCGGAGATGACTCTGACGATACATATGTGTTCTCAATAAGACTGAACAACAGGCCACACAACACGACCAATTATGGTGTATTCCTGATCGCGTTTGTTGACGTAAATTTGCGTTCGAAATTATGGAATTTGAGAACTTTCGATTTTTTTCGGTGGTCATCAATGCCTCAAACCATGCTGCGTGACCCAGATCCTCTCAAACCAACATTTCTCAAGTTATCAGTCATAACCACCTGAAAAATTTGAAAAGTCGTTCAAAATTACAAGATTTGTGCGATGTTGTTTTTTCACACTTAATGGCAGAGTCGTGTCGTTGCAATAAATTTCAATTTTGATCAAAACTGTGTCACAGTGTGTATTTAATTAAGCTTTGCTTTCGAAAGCAAAAACTGAATGATTCTATAATTAGTGATATCATAAAGTCTCAGCTGGTTTTTCTCACTAGTTACTGTTGGAAATACTTTTCTGATCGGGTCAAACGAATGCGAGTTGAAAAGGTTTCATGCCAGGCTACAGTTTGTTTTAGGGACATCTTGTTTGTTGTTTTTGTTAAAATTTGTGATATACTGATTTGAATATGAGTTAAATGTCTGAAGAAATATGGTATATGATGCTTCTTACTGTAGAAAAAGTGGAAGCAGTTTACGGCGCCTGGGCGTGGAACCAGTGAAAAGGCTGTACATGGGCACCGGAGTAGAATTTTCGATTTCGTCGCGGAAATTCCTAAGCCAAAGGAGCACCCCGCACTGGTCAGACTGACACTGATAAAGTCGATGAATTGATGGAGCAAGATCTTCAGGGAAGCTGTTAAGAGTTTCAGAGACATTAAGCATCAACCGTATGACAGTTTGGATTCATTTCGAATGAGTAAGAAGCTCCGATGCCAAAGGAATTAGGAAAAAGTTTTGTTACCTAATAACGATAAGTGAAACGAGGCGAAGTGTAACAAAATGACAAAACACGGCTGTGTTGAGTGTTTGGTGGAATCGAAAGTCAATTATGAGCTACTAGAATGTAATGAAAAGGATGACCGGCAAGAACAGAGGTTGAGTTGTCCTCCGTCGAAACAATGCTAGGCCACAAAAATCAAGCAAATTGAAGGAGCTCAGCTTGGAAGTTTTGGTGCAATTCACCTTATTACCCAGACCTTGCATCATTTGTTTCGATCTCTGCAAAACTTCCTTTATGATGATCGAAGGACGATCGACGATCTATCAGGCAATGAAGATATATTTCAGAGGTCAGATTCCTTCTAGAAATATGTATCAAAGAGAATGACGTGAAACTGCCTACCACTTATATGACTTCAATCGATATTCTGTAGAGGCGTTACTGCTTTTAATACAGTGGCCAGTGGGAAAATAATTGATGTGATTATTCAGTTGCGTTGCAGGGTATTTGACTAAAATTCTGTAGCAAGCTCTAAGGTGTGAGTGACGACGTAACTGAATTATAGCGTCATTCAAAAATTTCTCCTAGTGCACCAAAAACATTTCCTTCGAAAACATACCCTCCCAAAACAAAGCTTCGCGAAACAAAAATAAAGACATATCAATTCAAATGACAAACAATTTCCTGTTTAATGTCACCATTTTAAAGGGAAATATAAATTTAAAACGACTTCCTTTTCGACTTAACAATAAAGTCATCTATCCATGCTCTTCCTTTCTCACTCACCTTCGCACCAGCCTTGTGCATCAAAGGAAGCGCCCTTAATTTATTCGCTCGAGGTGTGGCATTATATCAATTTGTTTCGTTTACAGGAAAAACTTATTACGTCACATCCTCGGAGACAAATATTAAAAATAAAAATATGAAAAAGATCCTTTTTCTTGGAAATGGGTTGAAAGGGGTTTTTGTGTGCGAACGGTAATGAGACCATGCGCTTCATGCAGAGTGACTGTTGGTGAGGGAGCTCATTAGAGGGAGCGTTTGTTTTTCGTTCATCATGAAGTAGACACTGTGCGGCTAGCAGAATTAATTCAAGTTACCTTGAAAATAAACACTCGTACAGACCAAAAAAATGGTTTTGTACATTCGAGAGTGATAGCGGTTAAGTGGTAATTTGCTTTTGATGCTGGTGTTTAAAAATTCATTTATTTGCATTTAATGCAGGGGATAGTTTTAAATTTAATTTGTATGTCAAGCCATACATACTAGTTTTTACTTGTGTAGAAGAGGTGCGTATGCATTGACAGTGTATCTAAGGATATGAAAATATTCACAGATTAGAAAGGAAAAATAATGGTAACCTATTTTGGACTTTATAAGAAATCTCCTACTTCTGACTTGCGCTTTAGTATTTCTTAACCATTCCAGCACATCGGCGTAACAATCACTTGTAAATATAAGATAAGGAAGCTCCTCCTGCTTGTCAATCCAACGTTACGGAACGAATAAGACCTGTTTTAGATTAATTGAACAGTCGGACTGACAATGCAAATCTTGTGGCTTGAGACTCTAATCCTTTCCATCCATCTGAGAGTCTTGTTAAACCACTCAAACAAAGTTTCCTAGGAACAGCGGCGCTTGCAGGGAATACCCGGAATCGTATGCACTTGAATTTACTCCACTTCCAAATTCTCTCTTTTCTAAACTTTTACTCCAAATACCTCTGTCGTCATCGTAGTCTCGAGGAGACAAGAATTTTATGATGGATCCACTTCTACCAGAGAGAAGTTCCCATATAAAGGGTCTTCAGTCAATAAGGGCTTAACAACTTTTTTCTGAAATAAAATTCAAACCATTTGATGGCACTACTTAATTCGGTTTTTTTGAGTTCAAACATTTTTTTATTTCTTCTTCTTCCTCATGAGGCGCTACAGTCCGGGGTGGACCTGGGCCTCAACCAACTCAACAAATTTTTTTATTTAAAAATAGTAAAAATACATCACTCAAACTATTGTTCATCGGAAGCGACTCTTTCACACTTTTTCGGTAATTTTCGAATAGAATCTTCTCTGCCATCGATCAATTCATTTTGCCACTCTTTTATTTCTTCAAAGAGCTCGAACCGGTAACCTCCCAAATCTGTTTGCATCCATCGAAAAGAAGTCGGGTCGGAAGGAGCGAGGTCTGGAGAATAAGGTGGGTGGGGAAAGACCTCTCATTTTAGCCTTTTTAGGTCATTTTTGGTACCTACAGTCATGTGGGGCCGAGCGTCATTATGTTGCCAAATCAACTTGTCGTCGTTTCTGGCAATTTTTCACGCAATGCACGGCTCAAACGCATTAGTTGTAGTTGACAACGTTTCCCATCAGTAGCTTCGCATGGTTTAAGCAGCTCATAGTACACCGCACTTGTCTAATCCCACTTTGAACCGTGAATTTTTTCTTCGGCTTCGATGTAGACGATGATGGAACGGGTTAACCTGGCTTTACATGTCTTTTTTCTTTTCTTTTTCTTTACTTTTCATCTTCACTCATGATGCGGTGCAAAAATCCCTTGCTTTGATGTTATTCCAGAAGCTGTTTCGTTCAATATCTCTTTGTTTTGTCCAGCACCCACTTTCCTTGCTTTTGAAGAAATTCAAATTTCTTCAACGGAAGTGGTTTTCTAAGTAAATCCCATTATCTTCTGTAAGCATTCGTGATCGCCTTGGTGCAGTGGGTAAGTGCGTCGACCCACAAGCAGATAGTCGAGGTTCGATTCCCGAACGGGACACCTCGCATTTTTTCACTGCACCACCTTGTTCGAGTTGCTGATAACACTTAAAGAGTATCAATTGTCTATGAAAAGCTTCTCAAACCTCGCCTTAAAGAGTCGGCAAAGAACTGTAGCTCCCTTCCTCTCGTGAGAGAACAGTAGCACACACAACACGAGTAGTTGTTGTAGAAGCTAGCCTCTGGTCCCTTGTGGGCTGTAGAGCCAGTCAATAATTATTATTATACAAGCGAAAGATTAACTTCAGCTGCACTATTCTTAAAATTAAAAGCTCAAAACTTCGAGCAAATGCTGCTAATGAAAGACAAATCCGGACATATTCGAAGAGACAAAAAATAATGTCGTTGTCTAAACCAGACGCTGATGCACACTAATTATGGCTGACAAATGTCTTTACTTTCCATTGAAGTAGGTAATCGCTTCCAAGACGAGCCACAACTTGCAGGTGCTCTTTTTTGAAATCGAATCAAGTTGTAAAGTGTGCTGTGTGGCTTGTGGCACCATCCTGTTGAAACAATCCATATGTCGATATCGATATATCCATATCGATTCTTTCAATTCGGGCCAAAAATATTTGGTAATCATGGCCGATAATGCTGCTCAGTTACAGTAGCGTGCAAATCGTTTTCGTCAACAAAAAGAATATGGCTCAATAAGGGCTTGTCTGTCACGCATATGTTGCTTATTGATTAAACCATTGAGCTAAAAATAGACTACATACGTCACTGAAAATGGTTTCACGATGAAATTCATCACCTTGTCGCATCTTCTGCACAACGCAACCGGAGGACGTATGTCACCCCAAAGAGTCCATCGGCTTCAATTCTTGCGTCAACTTGATCTTTATGAAAATACGCCATGATGTGGTCTGAGCAATGCCCAATTCTTGAAAACGCCTTGGAATTGAAATGAAATTTGGAGTTAATGCTCTTTAATACTGTCTTTGAATATCAATAGAAAATTTTTATAATTGGCAGACATTGCTCGTTCGTGTACTTTACCATAATGAAAATGTTGAGTAGACGGAATAAATTAAAAGACAGTTTGATGATTAGAGAAAGAGTGTGTTCACAAATAAAATTGAAAGTTGTCAAGTCACCTATTGGAAAAAACCTTACAAAGTAAAAGAGAGAACGAAATCTTTTGTTTTCAAATGAAACTCACACATTTCTAGTTATTTGTTTTTCTATTTCTAGTTATTTGTTTTTTAACTTAATTGTATATGACAGTTGTTTTGTAATGAAAATCTGCAAGTATCAGAAGCAACACTTTTTTAGTGTCCAATGCACTTCCACTCCCAACTCAAATTTTCTTAATTTCAAAACTACTACTGCGATACACAGAAACGTACTTGCTTGCGTAAGCACACAAAGAAAATCAAAAGATGTTCATTTCCAGAATTAAGAGGTTAGCCGTAGAAGAAGGCACTTCAAAGTCAGAGCATGAGAGAATATCCATTTAAACTTACGCAGATAGAGATCAACGGAAAGTGAAGCGTACAATTGAATGAAACTCAGACAAGAGCTCTTGCGAAACATTAATTTGATGGACTTTCACCCAACTGACTGCGTCAGGCAGACGGCATCAGTGCCCCACACTCAAACTGAAAGAAAAACAAAAAATAACTTTTTTTTTCCTTTTTCTACTGATTTCATCCCCCTTCCCCCCACCCCCCAACACACACACAGAAATATTCCCACGTTCGACCGCCCCAATATATCTCTATCAGCAATTAAAAGTCCTTCCAATCTAATCCCTCTTATCGGAATACTTATCTCTATGACAGTCGTGCTACAGAGTGCTTACTCATACTCGAGCACCAGGTCGTTTATTGTCCGTCTGTTGGCACGATTTTTATCCCACATTATCTGAGTTAATACTGCTGTGTGACCGGGACCGGGCGACGGATAATTTACACCGCCTACTAGATAAGGCCGATGTGAGTTGAGTTATTGTGCTCGGTTATAGTTCCAATTAATTCCAAGCACATTCGATGTATCCTTTGGGAACTTTGAGGGAAACTGAAAACACACCATGTGACGGGAACACATGCTCTCCGCACCCGCAAGATTCAAGTGAGAAAAGTACTTTCAGCTCGACACGTCGGTGAGCGCTTCACATCACACATCCACATTCTGCCGGAAGGGCTGTGCCATGACACCACTTCAACACAGAATTGCAATGTACTTCGGCGCGCTGCGCTCATATGCAACAGGGAAAAGGAATACTCTTCGAAAGTTCGCCGCGGATATCCGTGCGTTTTGCGGAAATCTTCCGCCCGAAGTTTCAGAGGTTGTAATTGCGAAATGCACATCTCTTGCCTCCTCCCGCATTCTCTCTCTTTAATTTTGTGTTCATATTTTTCTCTCTCTCTCTCACACACTCGTCCTTTTCGATCTTATTTATTCTCATCCGTATCGGAGGAAGTTTTTTAACGATTTCCCATCGAACTGCCGAGTTAATGTTGCGGAAATTGTCCACTCCCTCTGCCGGCCCCCCCTGCCGTTCCATCGTGATTACCGCTTCCTGGATGCTGCCACACCAATGGCCGCACGGTCGATTTGTAGCAGGACACATTCGCAGTCCTAAGGATGTTATCATTCTCATTCTTCTCGGTCGTTCCTTCCCCAAAAAAAAAAAATGATTATCGTCCGAGTTTGGGCGATGCGAGCGAATTGCGCGTCAGAAACGAGTGGGGGGGGGGGTCGAAATTGTTTCGAAGATAAATAGAGAAATTCTTTTGTTTTTCTTTGAGCGGGAGGAATTGTTTGTTTGTTGCCGGGGACAACTCGAAATGGTCTGAGAGTGAATTAATTTGATTTTAATTGATTGATTCAGGCCGGTGTAGGCGGAATTTATGGGGAAACGTTATTTTGGCAAAAAACAAGTTAATGGCTTGGCGACGAGGGTAGACTTACAAGTGAAGTGCTCGAGACACAATGAATTTTTCAACGCAGAAGTGTTGAATTGCGAAATGGCCCCCTGGAGGGATGATTGTTGTTGGACGCCCCGGGGAGGGTTGAACATTTGTGAAAATGTTTTGCTTTTTCTAAGAAAACGTGGAGGGTGTGTCTAAGCGATTTGAATGAGATTCAGCAATTAGAATTTTTAGCCGCTTAACAGCTGAGCAACAGATGGAAATCTTCTCATTGTACTTTGAGGTCATGTACTCTTCTCCTTGGTGCTGTATATATTATAGTGTCTAGGAGTGCCAAAATTATTACTTGATTGTGAGAATAAATGGCGATATTCTCTTTTGCCCTCATCAACAGCCATCCAGCAGCTTAAAACATAGCCGTCATTTCTCCCTAGAAGACGCTAGGGTAATTTTGAAGTCTAAGAAACCAGCTGATCTGTAATTTTTTTAAGTATAAACTCGCTCCCAATCCCCGGTCTTAGATCCGTCTGTGTAGATTTCCTTGGAATTGTTATTCTTCAGCACTGAGTTCATCTCTTAAAATTCTCTGCTCGGTTAATTGGATTTTGTATGTGATATCGAAGTCTAAGACCGGGGTTAACTAGTCTGTGGGTTCTTCGATAAAACTGTATAAGTTACTGACGTGACCTGTGAGTTGCTTGCTTCATAGCGAGAGTACCGATTTTGCTGCAAGCTCTTTGTCACAGATCTAAATTAGTGAGTTGGAACATCGTTTTAAACGTTCTATACACGCCATTCTTTGGACGTTGTTAATCAACTTTGGGTGGTTTTATAGAGCGTCGGCCATCACACCGCAACGTGTTCTTACCACGGCTGTGTAAGTTCATCTCATAGGCTTTGGGTTGATTTCCCACTTCCTTCTTAAAGCCCTTTTGCACGCGAAAAGTGCGGTGGTTGCTTTCTTATTTCTTTCAGTGCAATTGCTGTGGCTGTGGGTTTTCACTGATATCTAACAGTTGTAAACGTAGTACTGTATGGTACCAATGCTAGAACTTGTGAACCATTACTTGTTATGTCGAAAATGCCTAGTCCCAGAAAGGACGTATCCATCTAAGCTCGCAACTTAAATAAAAAGGAGCTCCTCTAGAAACCGAATTTCATTTACTCTGAAAGAAATTTTTCTCTTTATCTAGCATTAAATTGAAGCTCTTTATGTTGACCTATCAATCAGTTTTAAATGGAATCAGTCATCATGCACCTAAATTATGTCTAAACCGATCCAGCTATGTAGGAATTCGTTGGTGAATCTTCCTCCCCTTGATATTCACTTTATTGGATGCGAAATGAAGTTCATCTAGCGACTAAAAAGAAGTGGTTTTCGGCTTAGCTCGCATCTTGATGACCTCGAGCACCGTATCTCCCATAACACTTATTTTACGATTATGCCGTCTGATCCGAGAATACCAATAATTTGGCTGTATGGCTTATACAAAGTCAACCTTCCTTGTGACCAGGACTGGCTGTGGCCCGAAACAGGAACAAAAAAGGATGGAAATGTACTCTACACCAAGACTATGGTTGGAGGGATCTGGAGCTGGGAGCTGGGAGTTGGGAGCTGGGAACTGGGGCCTTCATCGTAAACGACAACATTCGATTTAATAATAATAATAATTGAGTGGCACTACAGCCCACAACGGACCAGGGCCTAGCTTTTACAACAACTACTCATGTTGTGTGTGCTACTGTTCTCTCACGAGTAGAAGGGACCTACACTTTTTTGCCGACTCCGAACGGCGAGATTTGGAGATTCGATTTCACACCTCCTTAAGTCTTAGCGGAAATTTTTCGATCCGAATGGCCGCAAATTTTATTGTGAAGTACGGGCGATGTATCTGCGTCTGTAGCGATAGCCATGTGGGGTTTAAGGCCTTACTAAACACTCAAATCACTTTGAACATGGTACAAGAATGCAAGTCTGTTTTTTAATTTGATCGGCAGACTTAATTTGTTAATACTTGTTTGGGTACCGGAACACAAAAGGATCATGAGAAACGAGATCAACTTGCTAGGACCGGATCAAAAGAGTCACTCAAAGGGTTTGAACCCACCACGGGACGGCCAGCGTCCTTGTTTAGAGCTTCCATCAACAGGTGGGGTACTTCAGGAAGCATACTGACCAAGCGAATGCTCTCAAATCCCTCTTAGAACTGCCCACGTCCGTGGACAGTGCCTCCACCGACAGATTGGTCTCTCGTTCGCCCAACCAGAGATAACATGACCCCTTCAGGATGCGGACTGATCAAGCGCACGCTTCCAAACTTCATCAAGAAATCCAAGGCATATTTGCTTTCGGCAAAATTCTGTCACCTCTAGACAGAAAAGACTGCAGAAGACTGGTTGGTCTACACTAAGCACTTAAATGAGCTTAGACTTACTGATGAAGCACTCTGCCCTTCACGCCTGTAAAGAAGGCGAAGACACTGCGGAGAACTTCCTCTATCACTGTCCCACCTTTGGTCGGATCAGGTGACGGCTGTGTGGTGCTGATGTGGTTGGAGCTGAAAATTTTCACGCTCATAGAAGTGCTTACTGTCATTTCTCCAGAAAAATTTGTCTGAGCGCTCCAATGCAATAATAGGTTTGTAGGTACACAAAAGGATTCTTCATCATCCATCACATTTCCACACAAAACAGTAACAGATGTCGATTAAAGTTTCCCTGGGTATAAATACAAGGAGAGCCGACTAGATGACATCCTCAAACTTTTCTTCACTATAACTAGGACTATGTAAAGTTGCTGTGATGACCCTCTGCATTATTTTGTTTCCTCTTCATGTCGAAACTCAAAATGATTATGAATAATTGGTTTGCGTGAAAAAGAAACGAAAAAAATGCATTCCATACCTTCATCCGTCGCGCTTTCTAGTGAATAATTTTTAGACGTCCTATGTGCGCAATCAATTCAATTTACAAATTTCTTTCTCAATTTCACGTCGCCACCGTCGTAAATCTTCTGCTTCTCTCCCCTACATGCATTTCCCAACTAAAGCTCAATTCAAACATTTTCAATTTTTCGCCTTTCAAAGTCGCAGGCACTTCATAACAAAGTTAACGCAAACTATCCTCGTTTTGACAAGTTCTGAATGAATGAGAGTAGCCTCATCATAAAGTTACCCATTTCACCGCACAGACTTCACTCTGTACCACACGGTTCTTCATACATTCTCGCTAACCAGCATCGTCTGCCCTCATTTTGATGGGTGATCGACTCATTTTTCAAGTGAGGCATATTTGCTTTCGGCAAAAGTTTCTTCCCCGAAATTGATTCCTGCATTTCGGGGGGTTTTACCCTTCACCACAACTCTCCGTCCCTCAGAAGAGTCAAAGAGATAACTCATCTAGTGAAATTCAACCGCCGGTATGTCTGCTGTGGTCCCCCTACACACGCATCTTGAAATCCAGTTCAGTACACCACACCTTCTGGCGCACCACCGCCACACAGCACAAAGTTTATGAAAATAAAACATTTAATGAACGATTTGAGGCAGATACGTCTGACAGCAAGCAGCTTCCTGGAAGCAACAACTGTTTCCACCGCATTGGGGGCTAATTAGTTTACATTCGGGTGCCGCCTTCACAAGTGCGGCTTAACTAATGTCAGTGCCACACCCACCCACGCACACGTAGATAAGCTCCATCCAGATGAATTTGAATTTTCTGACGTCTAGACTAGGGCTCAGAAATTTCATGAATGTTCCATGCGGATAGGTCGAGTGCACAGAATCTCTCGCTCGCTCACTGCGAAGCTGTTCATTTGGTTTGGTAATTGATTGATGGGAAAATGATTCACTCATGATATTCAATTTGGGCGATCCTAGGAACCCCACTCAGCCGCCTGTAGTCTGGGACGAGGCCATCTCTGCCGTGACATTAAACCGGTGACTCGTTATATCTAAATGACATCTTTATTGAGTCATACGTGCATGGACTTTATTGAATTTTTCTTACCCTCTCAGGCATCCACTGCCGCCCGCCGCAAACAGACTTTCCCAAGTCCTGTTGTACGGCGCCTTGTGTGCTACCGCCATAAAAGAGTTTATTCCTTATCGTAACCGTAAGGTTTGAAGTGCAGGAAAGGGATTTTTTTTCTCAAATAATTTTAATCACATTTCATGAACAATGGATGAGATTGGCAGTGAGTGAGAGAGGGGGGAGCCCAAGTAACCCTTGGTTCTGTTGCAACGGAAAGGGGATTGAGCTTGCAATAAGCTGAGCGATACTCATTTTTAATTTAAATTGAAGAAGCTCCATACCATGGATGGAGCACATCAAAGTGAGTGATAGCGCAGCGAGGATGTTTCGAAATGGTTCTGGGTGAAAGGATACGCCAGTTAGATCTGCTGGAGATAATCTTTCCTGAAGTTTATAATCACAACCACTTGGTTTGAAAAAAAAAAAATCTCGTGAGGAACACAAAAAACAAAGTCGGGAGCATCCATGAGATGGAAAATTTGCCGATACAGGGTGAATGACTCGGACTCTAATTTTTTTATATGTTTTTTCATCGAATCAAAGAAAACAAATGTTGGAAAATACGTTCATTTTTAAATTTATCAGTAGTTTTCAATATCCACCTGTGGCGTGAATAATGTCCTTGAGATGGCATCACATGGGCCCAAAGCATCGCACGCTGCATGCATGGCGCTCTGCGGTATTTTGGACCCTTCCCAGCGATGTGTTTCAAAATAGCTCAGACAGAAAAATCCAACTGATTTGCATTCAGAAAATTTGCAACCCATTGTGTTGAAGAAAGTAAGTGTGATATTGGTTGATGCGCGCTTTGTGAGACGATGTCGAGTCTTGTTGGAATTCAATCTTCCTGTCGGACAGTTTAACGGAATACGGTTACGATGCCAAAAATACAAACGGAGAACGATCATTGGTCGTCATGATAGACCAAACCATCACAATCGTGGCTGCCTGCTCTCTGGTGGCCGTTCGATGACTTAAATTTTCGAAGGACCTGTCCGGCAAGTACACTCTGTCATTAGGGTTCCTGACATATTGCTCGATAGCCAATGGTTACTTATCGGAAAAAAACAATTCGGCACCTCACGACACTTAAGCAGGCGTCGCTCTTTCGACTTTCGATGACTTGTTTTTTGTGTCGGTGTAAAATTGTGTGTTCTTTGGAACTTCAGCTGCTTGAGCCTAGGCTCATTTTTCAGTTTCTGTTGCATCCATTCCATCGATACGTTGAGCTCAGGAGCCATTTTTCTTCCACTTCAACGCGGATTTGGCTCAATTCGATCCTTCACTTACAAACCATTTCTGCCGATGTCGTTGTTTGCAAAGGTTGCCAGTATCACGGTAACGAGCTTGGTTCGAGGCACAAATGATTTATTCATGTTGAGGTGCTGAAGGGCTCTAAGTTGTGGTTTAGCAGCCAAATATAAAGCAACCACACGATCTCGTTTGAACTCCATTGCGGATAAACATTTTCAACACAACTGAGACGCAAGAGGCTGTTTAAGAGGCTTGTAAACAATAAAATAATCTCTCATGATCATGAACGATTTTGAACATCGGGCTAGGGCCGTCAACGATTTTAAAATAATAGCAGTCTGAAAATGGTTGCAGTTTTTTTTTGACCAAATGTGGTGGTGCCACAGTGATGTTTTTTGAGAATACAATTAAAAATCTGAACCTACTCATGACTGTAGTTCAAAGATTTTTAGTTCTCATCCTTAATTGGTGAATGACGTATTATGATACAAAACATAACAATGACGATGTTCACGCGGCGTTGTTTCTGTTACTACCCACTTTTGGCATACTGAAGACGATTGTTTGCTTTCTGCTACCATCCCTCTATAACTTATTCCCCTTAACGACTTCTTCACAGAAGCAAACAGATTTCTGTGGTCGCCGTGGCGTAGTGCGTACGTGCGTCGACCGCCACGCAGAAGGTCTAGGTTCGACTCCCAGACGGGACACCTCGCATTATTTCCCGGCACAAGCTCGAAAGAGGATACTCAAAGAGTATCAATCGTCTATGGAAAGCTTCTCAAATCTCGCCGTTCGGAGTCTTTAAAAAATTGTAAGTCCCTTCTACTCCTGAGGGATCAGTAGCACGCACAACACGAGAAGTTGTTGTAGAAGCTTGGCCCCGCTCCTGCGTGGGCTATAGTTCACTTAATTATTATTATTAGAACAAATTTCTAATGTCGTCATTTGAAAATGTATTTCCTTCTGAATCGCTTTCATCATCTTGTGCCCCTAGATTATCTATTAATAACAAAATTGTTTAATTTCAAAGCTAACCAGAGAGGTTGTAGTCACGTCCAATGTTGTGTCGCATAAAGTCCTACATTAGACCATTTTGCAGCCCTTTCTGAAAGGTGACAATTTGCAGGATTTTGAGTTTCCATAACATCTTCCATAACACTACAGTTTTTTTAAGGTTAAGGTGCAGTTGAAATTGCTACGAGTCATACACTGTATGAGGAATTTTGAAGAGTTAATTTCACGTCTTGCTACAGTTAATTGCCGGCTTAGATTGTACTTTACAACACCAACGGACTACTCTCTCTGAGGATCTTTGAAGGCTTAATATTCATTAATATTCCAGCTCCGATTGACGCCTTGGATGCTAACATTACTCGTGTTATTAGCGAGGTACCACTCGACATGCTCAAAAGAGTGGCACAAAATTCGACCTTCCGAATGGAGTACCTTAGACGTACTCGTGGATAACATTTGCATGACATTATTCTCGAGGAGCAGAGGAAGACCGTATCTCTATTATAAAAATCAAATCATTGTAGACACAAGACAGCTTGGACTTGATGACTGAAAGCTGCGTTCCCAGGGCCATCAACGATGGAAGGCAGCGATATAACAGGTTTGGACTTTCCATTGGTTTCCGGTCCTAGTATGCAATTCTGCAATTTTATTTAAACAAGACAAAATGTGTGGTTAACATTTTTCAGTTAAAAGTAACATCATTTCGTCAGTTTTGTGAGCACCTGTCGACTCTTATGTGAAAAGTCTACGTTCGAGTCCCCAACAAGACTTTTGTGTATCTCTCATTTTTGACACCCTACGTCACTCTAGTCTCTGTCAATGATCAGGAATTAATTGGAGTCTGCACTGTTCTGAAGATCTCCTCCACTTGTCACAGAACGAAAAACGAACTTAACAAAAGTGTGTTTCGAGAAGCCTCCAGAAGTCTCCAGAGAGTGACAACTTGATGTGGATTGTGGAGACATTTTTTTTTAAATGAAGCTTCGAATGAGGTTTTAATGGTGGGCATTATAGAGACATGTCAACTGACTTCTTTTTTACTGAAATTGAGGACATGGTATTGAAAGCACAGGATTGAGCGCCATTCCCATGCCCCATTCGATATACTGGCAATTGAACTCCTTTGGAATGCCAATTGGCACGGGGAACCATGGAGAATCAATGCTGTGACAACAATCTGAAAATGAGTCAAGCATTTAAGTTGAATATCATCCAAGCAATTTGTGAGGTACTACCGGACGCCATCAAGAAGGTGACGAGATGACGAAATTCGCCACTACGCCACTTAGCCGAGGCAGACTTTACTTTTTGATTGACACAACAGATTGAGGTTGAGCTGGGAGTCTGCATGGCAGTTAATGCACTAACGGCGGCGCCACGGTTGGTCGTGGCGTAGTGGTAAGCCTTCCTCTGTGTCATCTGCTAAACGACATTTATGACTACGACTATGTGAGTCCAAAGCAAATCGTCTCATTTTTGGCTATTAAGAGGTTGTGGCATTAGTTACCATTAGGGCCTTAACCAACGTGCCTCTCCAGCTAGCACGATCTCTCGCCAGCTGCCTCCAGTTGCGCACAACAAGCTGGTTGAGTTCTTTCTCCACTTGTATGCACCATTACCTTCGATAACGTCCTCTGCCCCATGACTCGAAACAGAAGAATCTTCTGGAAAGAGCTATGGGGTCCATTCGCTCTACTTAGTTTAAGTGTTTGATGTGAAGACACTCAGTTAAGTGCATTCCCTTGCCGACATAGCCAAGGCAAGGCAGACACTTTTGCATGACAATTAAAGAAAAGCAAAGAGGGGAACAACTAAATTTTGTTTGTTTATCGCATTTTCCGTCCTTCATCCTTCGTTTTTAGGCAACGAACAGTCGAAAATTATTTAGGTGCACAGAATACAAAATCCAAAAAATGTTCTTGATCTCTTCAAACAGGACACCCCTCTACATCGGACGATCTTGGTGATCCCATGGGAAGAAGATTCACGGATCCACTTTTTGAGGATATGTGCCAACAAGTGCCATAATCCCAAATAGATCTAGTTGTTTGGTGTACTAGCTATGACCAAAATTAATCCGATTGCTTAAGATGGCTAAAACATTAAGGACATATTTTATGAAGACAAAATTAAAAAGTGCGAAACAATTATGTGAAGGATCTTGCAAGGAAAACGTTTCCCTAACAATAGTTCACATTCTTTAGCCAAGAAACATTTAAAGTAAAATTTGTAATCAACTGACAGGACATCAAAATCACAGAGAAATCATTTGTTTAAACTAAAATAAATTACATTAAATAATATTTGAATTTAAAATGTACTTACATTATGCTTTTAAATTAGGATAAGACACGCGAATATCCTGTCAACTGAAATGAAGCACTCTGCAGCTATCCATACTAACTAGTTGCTTCTATCAACAACGTAGAACTTCCACACTCTGAACAGTAGCGCACACATTTTGCAACTTTTCGATATTTCCGATTTTTTTTTTTTCACAAACTTCACTTGAATTTCCTATTTATTTATTTAAATTTAGTTTCTACGCCTCGGAAAACGAGATTGAAGCACTTGAAATCGAATTTCACAGATACTCGATTGGGTGGAATGGGGAGTAGTCGCACACAGGCACACACACACACAACACAACAACAAACTGACACCAGTTTCGTCGTCACCACGTCAATGACAGGATATTGAAAGCGTACACAAGCCAAGAACAGGATATTAAAAATACAGCAATTCGCAAAAGCTGGCATCAATCTGTACTCGACAATCCAACAGGCGCTCCCACCAAGCGACGACGTACAATTCAAAAGGAATCTCTCTGCGATGGATGCGAAGGATGCATTTCTGATAGTGAACATTTGTTGTCTCCCCCAAGATGGGGCAGGACGCGCAGCCAAGCGTGGCTAATGATGTTGTAACCAGTTGCCGAGCGCCGCCTCAATCAGATACCGAACAAGTGTCCCGCGCTCCAACTGAACGAGATCGATGCAAATTATATCATTTAATTTGCATTTTATGATGTCTGCACTATTTTCGTGTGCGCCAACAAAGACCACTCGGTTCAACGAATCCTTTCACTGTCCCCGTCACCACGCACCACCACCCACCAGCCGAGGAGCATTGTCACGTAAGCTTCAACTCAATTCAGTGCTTATTTGCTTTGGATTGTTTGGATTTGCATCAGAGCGGGTCGGGGACGTGTGTGGGTTCCCTGCACTCCCGTTCGGCAGACGTGTATAAAACCGAGTTCTCTTCGCAAATGCCAACCACTTCCGATGAACTGTTGAATGGATTATGAGTAACCTTCAACCAAGGACCTCTGGCAAGCGCACCAACGTGGAGTGCGAGCACGAGTGTATGTGTATGCACTTAAGCGTGTTATTAGTCTTTCGGTGAGGCAGGAAGTCTCGTCCCGGGAAGAATTGTGGAACATGCTTTACGAATGAGACAGCGACGTCGTCGCCCCTTAATGTATTCGGAAGATCAACATCGCCCTGCCACGGCCCAGCGGCGAGTGTAGTGAAGTGAGTAGTGCACACGGCCAGCAACTGCTGTCATTTTGTTGTTATCCCGTTTTCATTAGGAATGATGAATCGACTATGAATCACACAAAAGCAATAACCGAAGGTCGCAGATAAAGTATGTGTGTGGCTATAACGATGACTTCGCCTTTTGCCCACCGTCCTATTGTCGGGCAGGTCGGTCGCCCCCACCCCCACCTCGACCATCAACTCGGGTGCGGATTGAGTGGTAATGGCAGCACATTAGGGTAAACAGATTGCTGGGCGGTGCTGAACTCGGGATTGTTAGGTTGGAATTTTTGGGCAATCAGTAATCCGAGATAATGTATCAAATAACTCGTTCCTGTCCTCATCGTAGAATCACCTCACGTATTTCGGGAAATGGCGTGGGCGTGTTAGTACGCATAACCATTTAGCAGACAAACACTTGTCGCTGCCGTTGCTCGTGAGGGGGAGGGACGGTCGCTGGGATGTATTTGCTGATGTTCGAAATCAACTAGACGTTGAGGAGGTGTATTCTATCTGACGCCCATTGATGTTGCCGAAGACAAACAATCATCTTCATGAACTTGAAAGATCTTTCTTCTTTTCTTTTGATTGCATTGCGTGGGACCTTCAAGCACACGACGTTTGTGAATAAAGGGCGTGGCGCAGTTTAATTTTGTATGACTTCAGTTCTTCAAGCACGCCATAACAGGTGTCGAAAACTTTTTGAAGAAACAGGAAAATCATGAATGTCTTAAATCGCTCTACTGCGACAGCATATTGAGCTCTATTATTGGTTATACTCCACAGACTAGATTCTGAAACACAAACAACAAAACTTACGACAGCTTAAGCTTACGTATTTTTAAGCCATGAATGCTGCCAGAACGATTGCACAAACTGTGAATTTGTGAAATCTGTGCTGACTTTGTAGTTGTTTGAGTTTTGTTAGCAGCTAGGAAGAGATGCTAACTCAAAAATATGCGAGATGGACAAACTACGAAAAAAAAAACAGGAACTTTTCACAAAACCAGAAAGAGTGTTACTGGCTATCAAATGTGATAACTATAGCAGAACTATGGCTATGTGTTAGGGTCTCTAAAAATATTGACTTTCGCCTATTCGCTTTTAATACTTAAGCATAACCCGTGTCTTCAGAGTCTTTCAAAGTCTTCAACTTTTTATATCTCACAAATCATCACTTTTGCGATTGTCGATATAATCACACAACAAAATCGTAAGACGAATGTTTTAACTGCTAACTACTAGTTGTCACGTTTAAGAAGACAGTTTAAGACGTGAAACTGGCGAATTTCGAATTTATGAATACATTCAGGCTCAGTTAAAGATCACCCTTAAGCTCTAGAGAAATAGAGATAGAGAGAGAGAGAGACAGTGAAGGATAGAGAGTGAGAGAGAGGGAGGAAAAACAGCAGCTAATAAGCCGAAGAAAAACAAAGGCAACCAAAATGGACTTCTTTAACACCATCCTTGAGAAGATCGTGCGTAACTCACAAGTCAACACCAGAGGAACGATCTTCCAAAATTCAGTTTAATAGCTGGCTTACGCCGACGACATTGACGTGATTGGACGAACACAGCGAGTCGTCAATGAGGTAATTGCTGGCATTGAAGCAGAAGCGGTCTAAAATGATCTGGTGGTTAATGAGGGCAAAACGAAGTACATGCTGTCATCAAAGGAGCATGCACAACATCGACGTCTCGGACAGAGCGTCACACTAGGCAGCAGAAACTTCGAAATAGTTAAGGACTTCGTCTTACTCGGCACTGCGCTAAACAGAGACAACAATACCAGTACCGAAATCAAACGAAGAATCACTCTTGCCAATCGCTGTTTCTTCGGGCTCAAGAGGCAATTGAGTAATAGAGCCCTCTCTCGGAGGACTAAGTTTGCTTTATATAACACCTTGATCATCTGGACGCTACTAAAAGCAAATGAGGAAGCCCTTAGTCTTTTCGAGAGAAAAGTTTTGCGTGCGATTTTTGGTCCTGTTTGCGTTGATGGCACCTGGAGGAGAAAATTTAACGACGAACTCAATGGGCTGTACAGCGTCTTCGTATAAAACGCTTAAGATGATTAGACCATGTAGAGCGCATGGACACCACTGCTCCGGCCCGAAAGGTCTGTGAATCTGAGCCATTCGAACAACACAACAGAGGACGGCCTAGGCTAAAGTGGAGCTGTCGAAAGATCGTGCTGGCTGGAGAGGCATGTAGGTTGACGCCCAGGTCCACCCCGGACTGTAGCGCCACAAGAAGAAGAAGAAGAATCTCAATGGAATTAGAGTTTAAAGACATAACTTGTTTTACTTTTTTCTAGACTTAATGTTTCATTAAATAAAATTGTTTGTCCATCGCATTCGTCAGAACCCTTTAAGATTTCGGCAATCGTAGCAAAGTGAGTACGTGCGTTAACAGATTCGATTTCTCAACAGCATACCTCACATTTATTCACGGCATCGCTACCATCGTGTTGCTGACAACACTTGAAAAGAACTAAATGTCAATAAAGGTAAGTTCCTTTCTACTCTTGAGAGAACTACTGCACGCACAAAGTGACTAGCTGTGGAAGAATATGTGCCTTAGTCCTTTGTGGGCTGTAGCGCAAACTAAACAAAAAATATTTCTATGGATAGTTTAAATCTTAAATTGTAGATGGTCAAACTACTACAGAAACTATGTTTTTGAAATGTTGATTTACAATGTATTAGTCATGGAGACACGAAACTGATTCACCAAAATGAGGAGGTTGCCTTAAAAACATATCTTTAGCCAAGCACGTGTTTAAGCCATCTGACAACTTTTTTCGTAACTCGAAGCTTAACTCTAGAGATTGTCTATAAATACTAAAAACATTTCAATATCCCCCTTCATACAAATTCAACAGAAATAGAAAGCTGTGAGTATGTTGAGAATTCGGACTTAAGAAATGATTTGAAATGGTAGTACTTGGTGAACATACACCCATAAAAATATTTTACAATCCTGCAATGCAGTAGATCGTCGTCTGTTCTGCACCGTAATTAAAGTTCTTAAAGGTTGGTCCAGCCATAATATAGAATATTGACTGTGAGTCATACTTTAACGTAATTTTTCTTACAAAACTTTGACGTTTCTTAGTTGAAGGTTTTTACGGAAATGGTCGTTGAAATCAAAATGCATTTTGCGCACTCCTAATTTCGACGAGCCACACTCTCACCTCAGTGGATTCACTAAAATGCCGAATTGCAGCATTTGGGCAAACGACTGCTTGTTGAAAAACAGATTCATCCACAAAGAGTGACTGTTTGATGCGATTAATGGCCTCACAGCGTCATCGAGCCGTACTTCTTCGAAAATGAGGTCGGTCAAGCAGTTACTATGAATGGTGATTCCTATTGCGAGATGCGAGAACTGACTTCTTGTAACCGGAAATTGAAGATATGGACCTCAACGATGTGTGCTTTCAATAGGATGATGCCACTTACACACATCCAAAGGGACAATGACTCTTTTGTGCGAGAAATTCAAAGACAAGAAAAGTACAAATAAGACCTCAGTTCGAATATCGAATACAGCAAAATCTCTTTCTCTTCTTAAAACCAGGGTATTAATAATTGAGTCACACTACAGCCCACAACGGACCCGGGCCTAGCTTCTACTCGTGTTGTGCGCGCTACTGTTCTTCACGAGAAGGGACCTACAGTTTTTTGCCGACTCAAAACGGCGAGATTTGAGAAGCTTTTCATAGACAGTTAATACTCTTTGAGTGTTGGCAGCAACACGAAAGAGGTGGTGCCGTGAAAAAATGCTAGGTGTTCCGTCCAGGAATCGAACCCAGACTATCTGCGCGGCAGTCGACGCGCTTACCACTACGCCATGGCGACCACAAAACGAGAGTATTGCTGTGGACAAAAAATCAAGCGCGATAAAGGCGCTTTATAAATGACGACAAAATAGAAGCATGTTGCATGATACAGACGACAAAAACAACCCTAGGAAGTTTTCTTATAATTTATACATATCAATGAAAATCCAAGTTCCGAATGCATTTGCACGCCTCAGTTTTTTATCATCATCGTTTTTGTTGAATCGAATGTTCCACTCAAGGGAATAGTTGTAGGAGCAATGCAAGCACGAAGGGACGTCCAGATCGCTCAATCCTCCACCACCAACTCATAAGAATCTATTCCCAAGCCAAACCAAGCGAGTTTATGGAATTAATCCATCCATCTCGTTCTGAGTTTGTCGGACGGTTGCCTACCTTATGGAATGGCATACAGAACTAATCCTCATTGAAATATGTATGTCCACTACTGAAAATTCAGTTCAAATGTGTAGTGCCAAGATTAAGAATGAAATTCAAGTCGAACGCATATTCCAATTGTGGGCAGCGAAAAAAACCAAACATTGCCAAACAATTTCCGACTTCCAAAGTACTTGACCATTAAAGCCTAAAATTTGATCACGAACTAGTCACTTTGCAACCGTATTTGCCGCTCCCAAAGGATTGACTTCCACGAAGCCAGCAATTGGCGATTTGCAATCTCAGTCGCAGCCATAGCGGCGGATAAAAAACACCCATTCTCGACGCTTGAACGACAGTTTATGAAATTTTCAATTTCCGACTGCCAACGAAAGTGCACCCGGCAGCAGCACTGAAGCTGCTTGCATCGAACGAACTGCGAACAGAATGACATTTTCACCTACGCAGCTCGAAGTGGAATATTGTGTGCATCGCTCGCGAAGCTAGCTGAATTATAGACGAACCCACGTATGCCCACTCAGAAATGTCAGCATACGAAATGTTTTCACGAATCGACTGAGCCCAAAATAAACAACGACAACCTCACGTATCGGAGATTCGGTCCCATTTCAATCAGAATTTCCATCGCCAAAAGGCAACACGAAATCCGTCCTTTCAACGTTGGGCGTATTTTATTAACTGCACCTCTCATCCGTCTGTTTATTCAGATTTCGCTGACAAGCTTTATGCGCCGACATCATTTGATTTGACAAGGTTCAACAGCACAACAAAGCACCGACAGACAAAATACAATTAGAGACCAAATTTTTCGTACATCTCTTCTCTTCGCCCCCCCTCCGCCGGGCCGTCCAAATCAACGGACCTCAATGAAGGAAGAGGAGGAATTGTCCGAAAAGAAAAAAAAATATATCACAAAGGAGTCCCTTCATTATTGAGTTTACCTATTTTCGTCGTCCGGAAATGTGTGATGGCGCAAAGTAGAGCACAGTCTGTGTCCAATGGCCGTCAAAAAAAAATGAAAAAGAGACAGAGCGAGAGGCAAAGGAATCAACAAACAAATTTTCGATCCTTGAAGGTGCGAGTCAAATTCGGTATTCCCCGAAGGCTTTCATTTCTTCCTTTCCTTTTTTTTGTGCCTTGTTTTTTGTTTTCCTTTCCCACCACCATCACCACCAGTCCTTCGACGCCCAATCGGCTTGCGAGACGACAGACGACAATGGCATATAAAACAAACTGAGATACATGTCAAAGAAAGTGCCCGATGTAATAAAACCAAGGTACACCCGGTCGGGAGTGAGCTGCTGCCGCAGTGGGGTATCGGAAAATACACACACTAATATAATTGGAAGCAGTGCCTCCCTCCCCCCCCCCCCACCAAGCAGTCTTCACCGCCCCCCGCATCACCATGACGCTCGTGGATGGTTTAATTAAAAATAAACCCTCAGCCGAAGTTTAATTGCGTTCGGAAATTGAAGTTACAAACTCCACCGGAGTGGGAACCACTTTGTATGTGTCAGAAACAGAGTTGAGCGGTTTTTTTCTTTTTTTTCAATTCAACAGTCGCCAGGCAGATAGAAATTTGTCATTTGAATGACCTCATCCATGGCTACCATATGGCTCAAAGGGATGCCCACACTGCACTGCCTCGAACACAGATCATCCCGAATATCGCGAACATATGCCAGCCGATGGCGGATGCTGTGCCCCGGAAAATCTCTCTCAACAACATGTAACGTTGAGTCGTTACAGTAATTATGAGAGCCAACTAATTAGGTTCATCCAATCAATGAGCACAGCGCCAGCAGAAGTCCCACAAAATACGAACGACACCGCTAAGGGCTCCCGGACGAAGGACTTTTTCGGGCGGTCCACAACGCCGACAGTGGTTGTGTAGAGGCAAGACAAAAGCAGTTTTCCACAATTCACCTGTTGCTAAATGCGACCCGTTTCTAGGGACGATTTCGAGTTGCAGAGTCGAGGGTGCACCCATCCCCATACGAAACGTTATCCTGTGCGAGACGACGCTGGGTACCCGTGTTGCCTGTGTGTGACTTGAGTTGTTACGGTTTTGGGCTTCAAACAAATCGAATAAATACGCTTCCGAGAATTATTTAATTGAGTTTGGAAGTTGCTTCACCTTCGCGACGCGTTAATTACCAAATAGCGCGAGGGGGTTGTTTTTGTTTTGTCGTAGAAAAGCGTATCACCATTCACTAGAGAAACCGATTATTTATTTTGAAAAAACACTTTTTTTGAGATTTTTTTTTTTTTTTGTAACTTTCCACTTGATCTATCGAAGGACGATGCATCCGGTGCATCCGGATTGACTAGTTGCACTATGCCTTCTTACACTGGTTACACAATTGCATGGGAGTTGCAGCGTAGAACGCGCGGGGTGTGTGTATGTGCATGTAAAACAATTAACTACCCTACAACTGAAAGGTAACACAAAAAGCAAACACAAAAATCCCGGAAGGACGCACGTTCGCTCACTGGCTCGTCGCTCCCAGTAACGTTCGTTATGGACTGATAATGGTTTCCCATTTGAACGTACATTATACACCACCACCATTGAACCGAAGGCAGCACCATCGCCATCACCATCACCATCATGGATGGATGATAAGCTGATATGCTCTGGAAGGGAAGAACCGAAAAATACTTGCCATTAGAAGCAACAAATATTCCACAAGGTTGTGTCGGTGTCTGCTTCGACTGCCTGCGTGCCTGCCTGCCACCCTCTTGCCAGTCAGTTGCCCGCCACCACCGCCGCCGTCGCCGCTGCCATAAATTAAGGCTCTGTGCAGTCTCTGCTCATCAGGTGAACTTTTCGCCGGAGAGCACTTGTGCTCTGTGCGAATTCGCTGTGCTTCCAGTGAATTGAATGGATTTCCAGATTTTCCACACCAGCTGCGAGTGCCTATAAAGGCGCGCACAAAACTGGAAGGACGCTCAGGCAGAGCTAAGTGCCAGTCGATGGCGCATCACTCTGCCGTCGAAAGTATGCCTAGCTCCACAACTGATGCCGACGTCGTCGTGCACCACTTGGTCTTGACTTTGGCTGGCGCAGGCACACGCACACACTGTCTGTAGCAGGCGTTTCGTGAATTAATTACTTGAATTCATCAATTTCACGCTCGGCAGAGTCGTGCGGTGAATTGTCAATGGTGTTTCGCCCCCGGCCCCAAATCGCCCAGGCGACCGAAATCTGTGTGGTCGTGGGTGACATTTGGGTGTCGAAATTTGGCGGCAGCGGTCTGGGGAGTATTTGAGCAAGACAACCGATAGGGATCTGTGTTGTTCATAATTGAAGGGATTACGCCAGGAGCAATATAAATCAATGGATTATGGCAACGATACCGATTTTAAATCCACTGACTGGAACAGCCGCCGCCGTCCTACCCGGAGGGGGCTGAAGGGAAGGAAGGCATGCCAAGGGAATTTTGATTGACTCCCACAAGACGTTGCCGCTCGTCGGATTGAGATACTCATCTTGGGTTATGGTTATGATGGATTCATGTGGCCCCGAAAATGAGTCAGCAAGTGGATTCTTCTGCGTGTAAGATGATATCTAGGATTTATTTTTGATTCCAGAGATTTGGATGTTTGCTGTTCGGGTGTGCTGTGGGATTCTTTATGGGATTTTCCTTTTTATCCTTCCCTCTCAAGTCGCACACTGGCTCCCGAGTGGGCCTAAATTATTGCAAAAAGGTGCCGGTTGCCAGGTGAAATCGTACGCTATTTCCGGAGAGATGTGATGAAGTCTATTCAGGGCTGCCTAGTTGAAGAGGATTCCTCTCCGGGGAGTGCGTGTGTACTTCTTCTTTTTTTTTATTTTGTGATTTATGCAAATGAAATGAAGATCGGGGATGAGCCGGGAAAATAAAACACAAATGTTGTCATGACTTGTGGCAGTAAAAATAGGCAATATATGTATTCGCTGGAAGGGTGCGAGTGTAGGCTGATTTAAAGAGTGAAGTATATTGCTGGCAGCAGGGTGTACTTGCAGGCCCACATACATTTAAGGAAATGCAGGAGGGTTCAAAGGGAACTGTATACTGGCGGGGATTGTTAAGGTTTATGTGCAATAAACCTCTTTGATTGCTGAGGATACATATGCATACGTTCAATTCGTTTGCAACATTTCGCCTTTATTAGCTGCGTGTTAACAAATTTTGGTCTGAAAAGATTTCATTACGACCCAAATGAATTCAGTTATGAGCGGATTCATTGACTTTACGACTAAGACTGCAACTAAGTAATATTTTGAATATCAATAGGTGAATGCTTGCAATTCCAACAAAGCCTGGGTATCGTGTTAATTGTGGTGAACAATGCATATGACCATTGGGATTCGTTTTAAAACACAATAGAACAATATGACAGTCTGTAGATGCATGGATTATGTGTCAGCCTTCAAGCTAGCATTTAAGTTACACCAACAATCGATCCATTCCTTACAAGACTACAACCAAAACCGGACAAAGAGAACAGGACGGGCACTGTACTCAATATAAATTTTAAAAAAGATCAAGAAGAAGTACACATGTAACCCTTGCTATGTATGACTGGTTGGCCATAAATCTAAAAAAAAAACAGAAGCGATTCGATAAGGACATACTCCCACCACTCGATGGTGAGTGTGTATTATTCACTTTCGAGCTGAATCGGACTTGTTCTCTTAACTGACGTACATCTTCTTCTTCTTCTTCTTCTTCCGGGGTGGTCCTGGGCCTCAACCAAAATGCCTCTCCAGCCAGCACGATCTTTCGATAGCTGCCGCCTGTTGCGCACAGCTATCTAAATGGTTGTATTCGAAGACGCTTTAACAGGCGCATTTCGCTGTACAGCCCATAGAGTTCGTCGTTAAATCTTCTCCTCCAGGTGCCATCAACGCAAACAGGACCAAAAATCGCACACAAAACTTTTCTCTCGAAAAGACTAAGGGCTTCCTCACCCGCTTTTAGTAGCGTCTAGGTTTGCGCGCCATAAAGTACGACTGGAATTGTCAAGGTGTTATGTAAAGCAACTTAGTCCTTCGAGAGAGGGCCTTATTACTCAATTTGTTTCTTGAGCCTAAAGAAACAGCGATTGGCAAGAGTGATTCTGCGTGTTGTCCCTGAGTGTTGTTCTTATTTACCGCGGAGCCAAGGTAGACGAAGTCCTTGACCAATTCGAAGTTTCCGCTGCCCAGTGTGACGCTCTGTCCGAGACGTAGATGTTGTGCGCCCCTTTGTGATGACAGCATAAATTTCGTTTTGCCCTCATTCACCACCAGACCTATTTTAGCCGCTTTCGCTTCAATGCCAGCAAACGCGTCATTGACGACTCGCTGTGTTCGTCCAATCACGTCAATGTCATCAGCTGACGTACATACTGCGGTATATTCTCGGGTTTTAAAAAATTAGAAAAGAAGGCAAACGTTGATTGTAGTCCTTCGATGGTAACCATCAAAAATTGGCTTAAAGAGTTTCAACGTTGACAGCACTAAGTTGCTCCAAAAATGCCTACCAAGGAGGATAATTTGACTAAAATCCACGTTCTCCTATTGGGCAATGGCCATGTAAAGGTGCGAGTCAGCTGCGATGATAGATATCTCGAAAGACCGCACATGGCATGGTAAAGCAGGCAAAGGCTGCCGCTTTCCCTTACTTCGGACAACAAGCGCAATTGTTGGACCAATTTAAAGCAGTGTTTGACGCTTTTTAAGCACACTCCATAGGAGTTGCAATACAGTCGAAAAAACATGGATACAGTGGTACCCACCGGAGACCAAAGCACAGTCGATTCAGTGCACTTATCTTTGCGAACGTTCTTCAAAAATGTCGAAAAATATTTTTACCAGCCAGAAAGATGATGTCAATAGTTTTTTGGGATATACAAGCTGTGATTTACCTAGACTACCTAGAGAATTGTAGAATGGCCACAGGACTCTCCTTTGCTGAGATACACTTCGAATTGCAGAAAATAGTGCTGGCTATGGTTATGGCCAAATTGATCAAATCGATCGAAGCAGGCTACAAGGTGCTACATATTCTCCTGATTTACTCCCATGGGGCTTCTTTATTTTGATACGATGCCGAGCAAAAATTTCTGTCGAATGAGCTTTGTAGACCTCAGGAAACGTACAATAATTCAAGGAGATTAAAGAAGATGGAGCATGACTGGGCCACGTGGATCGAGATAAAAGAAAACATTGCCGAAACGTTAATCTAAGTAGATCATTTTACTGTGTACACTTGTACTTATAGGACTGCTTTCGTCTTGACAATAAACAATTCATTTCATTGAAACATTACAAAGAACTAACACATGTCTTATTTGATGAGAAAAGCATTACACTCAGTGTTTAGAGGTGGTTTAAAATCTGCCAAAATATTGAGGCATAACCACCTCGCTTTTAATGCGACCTTCTGTAACAGCTTTCCATACAATTCTGTTAAAGCTTTGAAACACTTAAACGTATAAGACAAACGAAGCTTACTTTTTTAATGAATGTCATAGCCAGTTTTCGCATCGCTACCCTTAGGGACACCACCGCTCCGGCACGAAAACTCTTTGAATGCGAGTCATTGGGACAATGCAACAGTGGACGGCTTAGGTTGAGATGGCGAACACAAGTCGAGAAGGACCTCAACCAACTTAGAGTGCGAAACTGGAGGCAGCTAGCAAGAGATCTTGCTAGCTGGCATGTTGGTTGAGGCCCATGTCCACCTTGAACTGAGGTTAAGAAGATAAAGCTGACTTTATGCAGTACCTTCACCGCCCCTGTGTTGCTCTATGGCACCGAAAACTGAACGGTCTTAAAAGCGGGTGACTAAGTTCAAAACAAAACTTTCGTCGTGCTGTGTTTACTTTAATGTCATCAAAAGCGGGAGATTGAACGACGAACTCGATTGACTGTATGGCGGCATGCATCTAGTGTCAAGCGTCTATGGATGGAACGATGAGAATGCCTACACGATTTAGAGCACAACACAGTTCCAACTCGAAGACACACCGAGTCCAAACCATTGGAACAACACAATAGAGTACGTCCTTGTCTAAGATGGCACATTCATGTAAAATTAAAAAATTCTCAACCAAATGGGTGTACGAAGTTTGGGACAATAAAGGATTTGTTGACAATATTTTGATGAGAGCATTACGTAAATTGGTTGTGATATTACAACTTTGAAGGTATGGAAAGTCTCAGCTCTTAAGGAATAAGCCAGCTACGACTGAGGCTTTGAAAACTTCCATTAGTCAAGTTATCGACTAGGTACCAATCGCTTTGCTCGAACAAGTCGCCCAAAATTGGAGCTTCCAAATGGACCACTTCAGATAAAGTCAGGGCCAATATTTACTTGAAATCGCTTTAAAAAGGAAATGCCATGCATTACTCTTTCGACCAATGGTAAAAATTTCAAGTTCACTTCAAAATTTATGTGTTTTGTGTTTCACAAAAAATCAAACCTTACTATGAATCACTCTTTTCAAAAGGGGAACCGGAGAGTTATGTAAATAAAGAGAGATGGGTTCACTCGATCCACTTCATCATATTTAATGTAATGCAGATCAGCAGTTTTAAAAGCTAGGCCCTAGTCCCTTCTGGGCCTTAGTGCCACTCAATTATTATTAGATCAGCAGACAGTTTGAACAGACTTCAACCCGAGAGGGTGAACAATTCCGCGGAAGGTCTGCCAAACAAATTTAATGGTCTCTTTATAATGTAACACCGGAATTGTCGTACACAGTACGTAGAGTAACTCTACTTGCTTCATATTCGGATATGACTTTCAGTGGCTTTCTAAACGGTTCTGAATGGAATCGATGGAGGAATGCGTTGTATATAATAAAATGAGTGGTTGGGTTGGTTGCTGCACGTCGACTGACTACGATCTGGCACAGGAAAGCACAATGCAGGCGCACGCTGGAGATGTGCAGAATTGCATTATTGCTTGCCTGGAAGCGATAAGCAACCAACGGCGATAAGCAAAACAAGACGACGCAAAAAGTGTCGAAATCAACAAGCATCTTCGGGTGATCTTATAACCGACGGCATGCTTGCGTATCATGTCACCATGATAGACATATGCCAACACGCGTCGCCTACTTGTGCGGTCCGTATGTTACTATATGCAATGTATACTCTTTGGACACGTTCGTTAAGATTCAAACACAAGCTCTGCTTATTTTTCTAATCGACCAGGTTAAGCGCGTTTGACAGTTTTTGGATTATTTGACATGGATTTGCTTTGACTTTTGCCCAGAGCACGTCGTTCTCGAATGTCTCTAGCCTTCCTAATTGATTATAATCAGAGAGATAAGCGACTGAATTCACAAACGCCTCAATATCCCAAATGTATATGGTCGCATCTGTTGCAGTACAGCCCCAATTCAAGGGACATATAGTGCTGAATGTGCTCATTTGGTATTTGGTTGCTCATCGCCGAATTGTAGTGCACAGGAGTAGAATTTAAAGAATTTAATTGAATGGACATCTTTAAATTGCTGGGATCCTTAATGTACCTGTTATTAAATCCAACAGAATATAAGACATTCAAACTTTTAAAACCTAAAACTGATGGTGCATATTTAAAGTTAATTAACTTTTCAAATGTGCACTTATTCAAACCAACTAAATGAAGCTACAACGTCCTTGTCGCCAACCGAACCAAATCCCTTCGTGCTGGTGAAAATGTATGATATCCACCTAGGAAAACACATAGCTTTTGAAAGGGTTTCGGTTCACCGCACAAACCGACTCAGTCGCATTGCCTTTCCCTACACCGAGCCACGAAACAGGGTACTCATGCTAATTAATATGAGAGAGACCAATTCCTACAGCTGCACAGATATTAATTCTGTCACACGTCTCAGACACTCCAGCAGACAGATGATGACTGCAAAGATCGCACGCCATTTGGCTTAGGAAGCAGCGCCTCATGTACATCCCGCAAGCATCAAATCCCGGATTAGTATCTCTACGTTCGGTTGTCGTGTAGGCGCTGTGACCCATCTATCCACTCATTGCACACTTCAGTGAAAAGTTAAAGGATAATCCTCCGATTATTCAGAACAAGGAAGCACTAAATCGCTCAGAAATTTAAATTTCTCATAAAACAAAACAATTCCCTCCTCCTCCTACTCCGCACCAACCAACCGACAGCTTTGGCAGGCGCCTAAGGCGCCCATAACTTTCAATATTTGAATTTCTCACTCAAACATTGAGTCCCGAGATTACAATTTAAGAACAAAATCAAATTAAATCCATCCAAACGAAAGCAAAAACGACAAGAAAAAGGAAAACGAAAAAAAGAGAAACGAAAAACGGATCACGGATCACGGAGAAAAGGTATAAAATCAAAACGACTCCGAAAGAACCTTATGTCCAATTAAAATCGATGAAATCCATACACAAACGAGTGCGTGAGTGGGGGGGAAAAAAATTAAGATTCTTATTTGGATTCCTTTTCCCTTCAGTTACCCCAACGAATGGGGTGAGGCGGGTGGTCAACGCACATGGCAATAAAGTAAACACGTGTTTTGCAGGAAATGATATTTATCCCCATTCCTCCTATTCCCGGATACGTTCGGTTTATAGTTGGCCTTTGAGTAGCGCCAGAGCACACTGCCATTAGCATAAAACTCAACCTGATTGAGATGTAATGGTGGGGATTTATGTTATCCTTATCAATTTGAGGATAGACATTAAAAGCGGAAGGTCTGCGCTCTCTGCTGCCGGATGGGGGGGGGGCGAAAGTTTTCGCTTGTGAGCCAACTTTAAAGAGGCTTTAAAGTTTTGCCGCTGGCGCTGATGAATAAGGGATGTGTGCATAGCTGAAGAGCAAACTTGCGTTGAGATGCGTAGATCTCTGTGGATTATACTGCCGATGCGATGTTTGTGCAAATTAGTTATCGGGGTCTTTATCCTTTAAGTCTGTCATTAGTTAATTATCTCTTACCGAATACCACTACGAGAATGGGATAATTAGTTATGAAGGAGGAGGAGGCGTGCTATAGTGCTGAAAATTTGTTTACGTACACCGAAGCGCTTAGGCACATGATTTGGGTCTGTTGTGAAGGTAAACTATCTTGTGGTGTGCATTGGATTTGTAATTTTTTCTTCTTCTTCTAATGCGACTCTTATTTTTTTTTAAAAAACAAAAACAGGATTGAATAAATTGCGTAGTCCACAAGGAATCCTGTACGTATCTCCTACGGCAACTGTTCGTATTGTGTGTGCTCTCTCATGAGCAGAGAGAATCTTGAGTTTATTGCCTTTTCAATTATTAAACAATTTTGGGTGTTGTTTAAGCTGAAGATGTGGCGCCGCAGAATATGCAAGATGATCCCACGTCCGTAGACGTTTTAGTCGACGCTGTTACACAAAGTATTCATCCCCAAGATTCGCCCTGAAATATGTAAAAGTTTGGGCTGTTGGACTAAGGTTTTGTGTGAAGCCCCTTCCAGCGGATAATGCAGTCCGACAAAGAACTGTTTTCGGTCAATGTACATCTCCAACTCATACAATCATGAGCCAGTCGTTTCTTGTTCTATTCAAAAAGCTGTGTGAGATGTATGTTGGGTATTCCCTCTTATGCAGGTCTTCCTCCACCATGTTGTACGTTGTCTTTTGTTCATCAGTAGAAGATTCTTCAAGGCCTGGTGCTGAAGTCTGGTGTGAAGTATATGTATTGCCGGCACTTGGCTTAGGGGTTGACACCATGCAATGCATAGAGTCTCCTCCTTTGTTGCAGAAAGAGCCAAACTTCATTTAAATGACATTCCCCTCTAAGTGGTCATAGATTTCTTCCCGTTTAATATTTCTTCTCCCAACATGTACAGACAACTGTTTTTCAATACCAATATTTATTTTGGAAAACAAGTCTAGATAGCCTAGATAGAGAGGGGCCCCAAGACCCCATACAAGCTTAATGACAATAAGACTGGTAAAACTTAAGGCCTGCAGACTTAGGTGGCTGTAAGGGTCATTCAATGTTGGGTTTCGAAAGTAAAGCTTAATCAAACACATACAGCAAATACATTTGATACAAATTCTAAATTTTCTTAAAGGCTTAACTTTGCCAATAATCATAAAAGGAAACCGTATTCAAATGGCCGCCCAAGGAAAATTTACAGCATGCGATGTTTTTCAGATCATTTTTCACGACTCTTTCACATATCTCGGTTATAACTCCAGTAGTGAAGGTTTTCAATGCTTCTTGAGTCCGGGAATTATTTGCATAAGCACGGTACCATAGGGAAAAAAACCAAAACAATTTCAAATCGCATAATCTTGTTGGACAATTGACGTGGACAAAGAGTAAAAATACGCGGAAGGCGTTGTTATCTAGCCTTCCCAGTCCTATTGTATGAGGAAGCCCTTAGTCTTTTCAAGAGAAAAGTTTTGCGTGCGATTTTTGGTCCTGTCCATCTGGAGACGAAGACTGAAAGACGAACTCTATGAGCTGTACATCAACATGCGCCTGGTAAAGCGTCTTCGGATACAACGCTACAGATGGCTAGGCCATGAAGAGCGCATGAACACCACTGCCCCGCCCGAAAAGTCTTCGAATCTGAGCCTTTGGAACAACGCCACAGAGGACGGCCTAGGCTAAGGCACACAACTGGAGAAGGACCTCAACCAACTTGAGGTGCTCAAATGGTGACAGCTGGCGAAAGATCGTGCTGGCTGGAGAAGGATGTTGGTTGACGCCCAGGTCCATCCTGGGCTGTAGCGCCACAAAAAGAAGAAGAAAAAGTTGTTCCGCCTAGTTGAAGTCACTTATCCTTGAGGAAATAACCTTCAATCGCAATAAATCGCTCAGAATTGACTGTAACAGACCGCCCATCAGCATCTACAAAGAAATCCGGACAAAATGACACCTTTCGTTTATAGAACACACCAAACAGTAATTTTATCTGGATGCAACCTCTTCGATCCCTAGGTTGAGATGTTGCACACAAATTGAGAGCGACCTCAAAAAACTTGGAGTTCTAACTAGTAGCAGGTGGAGAAAGATCGTGCTAGCTGGAGGGGCATATTGGTTGAGGTCCAGGTCCACCCGGAATGTAGCTGCGGTAAAAGAAGAAGAAGAAGAAGAACCTCTTCGATCACTTGTGTGAGTTTTCTGAATGAGAAATTGTCCCCACCTAAGGAAATAGTTGTTCGTAAAATCGGTGTTGATTGTCTGTTGTTTCATCCCAAGGTACCCAAAAGCGTATCACGGATGTTGTGAATGAATAAAACTCTTCAATTCTTGCGTAACTTTATATACGTATAGATGAGGTTATGGCGTAAATGGCAATGTTTCAGGGGGCTAAGTCTGGTGAATACGGTGGCCGCTTGCTTTTGGCCAAGCAAGCAAATTCAGAAAATTTGGAGCGAACTTTTCTGCTTTATGCCAAAAGTTTCCGGAAAAAATTGCGTGACAGAAGCCAGCGGATATGCCAATATCTTCAGAAACTTCTCTAATAGTGATTCTACCATTCTCCATAACAATTTTGAACAATTTTTTTTTTGAGAGTTGTCATTCACATTTAACTTTAATTGAGAAGCTTGCACCACTTGTAAAAATTTGTTTTTATACAGAGTAAACCGTATGACATTGTCAACATTTCAAGTGCTTTTGAGTGCTTAGTTAAAATTTTGAAACAAAATTGAATTCAAATTCTTTGATCCATTTTTTTTTTGACTGCAGGAAATCACTGACTACACAAAACACGTCTAACTTTTATGCCTCTCACAAACAAAATAATCGAATGTACGCAGCCCGTGAAATTTAAAAACCCAACAAATTTTTTGAACAATTCTCGTATACACCCAGCATACTCTCAGCAATAACATGATTAACCTTTCAATTCAACTGCTCGTGTATACAGAATTAGTTCAAGGGTAAAATGAATGTGAGTGTTGCCACAGAGATTCGCTTTTTCATATCATACGAGTATTGTTGAGTAAATCCAGATTCTATTTTAATGTTTTCTCTGCACTACTCAAGAATTGCTGTTTATTCGGAAAAAGCAACATTAAGATAGTTCTTAGAACTGCCTCACAGCAGTTGTGGCTTGGGTGCGAGATTCCGGGAACTGAGAATTCGGAAGAGTTCTGTGAGTCCCTAGCTTCAGGAGTTATCTTTATGCTTTTATTTTTAGTGTTGTTCTGAAGTTGTGAAAATGAAAAACCATTTTCATGTTGGTTTTTTTAAGCATATTGCTTGTTAAATAAATTAATCTTCCAATGTCTACCAATTCTAAATGCTCTAATGAGGGTTTTCAAATATGGAAACTTTCAAAAGTGCGTTCAACTGCTAGCTTACGCCGACGACATTGCGGTTATTGGACGAACACAGCGAGCCTTTAATGAGGTGTTTGCTGGCATTGAAGCGGAAGTGGCTAAAATGGGTTCGGCGATAAATGCGTTCAAGACGAAGTATATGCTCTTCTCAAGGAAGGATACACAATATCGAAGTCTCGGACAGTGCATTCCACTTGTCAGAAGAAACTTCAAGGCAATCAAGAACTTCGTCTAACTCGGCTCCGCGGCAAATAGGGACAATAACTTTAGGAAACGAATCACTCTTGCAAGCAGCTTTGAGCCTAGAAGGCTATTGAGTAATAGAGCTCTCTCTCAAAGCACTAAGTTGGACAACAGCTTGATTATCCCAGTCCTCTTTTCCGACGCAGAAACTTGGGCGTTCCTTAAAGGGGATGAGGAGGCTCTTTTTTGATTCTTTTCGATTTCGATTTCGATTTCTTTTCGATGCGTGCGATTTTTGGCCTTGCTTGCGTTCATGGCGTCTGGAGGAGAAGATTCAACTTCGAAGTTTTTAGGCTGCGCTTGGTCAAGCGTCTTCGAATGCAACGCATAAGTCATGTGGAGCGCACGGACACCACCGCTCCGGCCCGGTGAGTCTTCCAATCCAAACCATTGGGAGAACCCAACAGAGGACGGCCTCGGCTGAGATGGCGCCCTCTAATTGTTGCTTAAAAAAACGATTCCTGGCACTTACTCGTTGTTTTTCTTTCACGGCATCAGTCCGTTTTCATTCCGAATCGATTCAAATAATTCGCAACTTAAAAGTACACAAGATATAGATTTTTGCATTTTGTTCATTCTGTCCCACTGTTCGCCGGAGTGTAATTTTTTCGATTCGCTGCTTCGCTGCGTATCCTAGACAAATGCAGCCAACACCAGTCGATGCAAATTGTCAGTTTTTCAAACAAAGCAAGCCTCCTGATTCTGATAGGAGACTATGCACTTACCCATCAAGCGTCGCTGATTTCAACTTAAGAAAACACTTCAAATGTTAACTGGAGACTCTTCGAATCTGACTTCCGTCCTCCTCTCATCACATCTCTGTGTGCCATCTACCAACAAAATGCTGAAACTCCCACTGACGAATCTCTTAAATATCCCCCAGCACTCTTTACATCGTCCCTCCCCACCAATCCCCCATCAACATCAAATGATGAAAAGAAGACATCCATTTTACAGAGAGAAAAAAAAGAACTTAAAATTTATTTAATGAAAATCCGACAACCCTCTGCAGCAGCGTCCCTCTCATAAAGTTTATGAACCTGAACTTCAATACCGCGGCGAAAAGTTCTCCTCCCGGCCAAGTTGAAAGACCACAGCTAATAATACTCAAAGGTACGGTACAACATCGACCGCCCACAAAACTTCGTATTCCCGGCACGATTTCATATCCAGTGGCATTTTTCACTCGTCGTCGTCCGTTGCTTTTGACTCGTCCGACTGTACGCAGACACAGTGGCCTCGTCCATCTGGCACGGAAGCACGGCGGTGCGCCATTTACCACAACGCCCATCCCGCGACCCCGCTCACCGGCATCCGGAAAAGTGCTTCAATAAAAATTGTTTTCGGATTTTCCGATCTGGAAAATGTAAACACAAACACAACTCCTGTCCTGGTTAACCTTTTCCGATTCTCATGAAATTGTTCCTCTACGCTGTGCCCCAAGCAAAAATCCGACATCGCCGAGAAACTCCGTTGCACTCGCCACAGACCTCCTGGTTGATCCTTAGAGTCCGGCGCCATGCAATTATCAGCGATTACTGCAGCAAGACAAATTATATCCGCCGCCCGCACGACTTGGAGTTTTTCGTAAATTATTCAAATTTTCGAATTAATTCTGTGATGGGTTACATTGAAATTCCATTTTCTACTTCATTTGCGACGCAAACACTGCACACTGCCAGAAGGGGGCAGAGGGAGTCGCACTTTCCTTGCATCTTCCGCCTCCAGGGCGCGGAGAAGGCGTTGGAGTCTTGGAAATTTATGGAAATTGTTCGCTTTAATAAAGTAGGAAAATTTAATATCGGGTTAGTTAAGAGGTTCTCCTTCTGAGTGCTGTCCTTGTTGCTTTTCTTGCGGTGGTGCAGGCGAGGGGGAGGAACTCGATATGAATGACTTTGTAGTGTGACACGGAGATAAATTCAATGTGTTGTGGTGTACTTTTCATTTCGCTTCCTGCCGCGGTTTCTGTCGCTCTGTTGTTCGACTCCTTTCGGGCCGTTCATTCGAATGAATCCTTGAGAAGAGAGATTTGATTTACTTCGTTTGACAAAGGTCTGCTCGGTTAGCTCCGATCAATGGGGTTCGTTGTTGGGCGAGTGTTGGCAGAGAATGAAGGAAATTGCGGGTGCTATAAGAAATCAGTCGTAATTGATAGAAGGATAACCAGGACTGCTAAGTTACAGTGGCCGAGGCAGGGATTAAATGCATCGGTCGACCATTTGGAAAGTTTACCAACATCAAAACAGACTCTCACACTTGGCGTGTTCAAGTGCGGCATTTACAGAACTCCGTCTGTCAATTGACCCCATTGCCCAGCCATCCGGACATCCCTCAAAGTGGTCACCGTCAAGTAATAATCTCTTGGCTAATGATCGCAGTTCGTTCTTGAAACAGCGTTAACTCCTATTTCTCTCATCGCAGTCGCAGCCTACCTCCTTTCGAGTCCTCCATCTCCGCTGCGACCCATTCACCATGAGAATCATTTGCATTTGAAGCAAAACAACAATTTAACTGTCGACGTCGTCGGGTATCCTTGCGGAAAATCTTTTTTTAATTGAATGAACAAAATCCACCAGCTGAGGGCTGTGTACGACTGCCACTGACTGACAGAGTGAAGGGGAGAGAGTGAGAGGGAGGGTGGAGGCTGTGTAGGGAAATGTTTTCTTAATGAATTACCTGATGCGATAAATTACTTTAATTAAGTTTCTCAAACGCCCCACTCGGGTTCTGGTCAATCTTCGCTTCAGCACTTTCGCAGTCGGGGCGGTACGGCGGCGGCGGTGCACATAGTGGACCACTCCCCGTCTGGTGTTCCATTTCGCTAATTGCCCTTTGAAGTGTGACTATGGGCTGTGAAGCGATTCAAAAGTCGCCGCTGCTATTGTTTGTTGTTTTCTAATAATTCCTGTTGGTAGCAAGAAAATTTAATTGAATTCAATTTTGATAGCTTCGACTGTGGTTGGGTTCGGGTGGGGTCTGCGGAGAGATGGCCCCCACCATGTGGCCACGTGTACATACTGGTAACGATTTAATTCGATTGTGGCGTATTGTTGTCGTCGTGGCCGTCCCTGACATGCGGATCTTCACTACGCATCCTAAACATCCCTCGGCATTTGCGTTGCCGTAACTTCGTTTATTTCCATTTAACTCAACCTAATTAAATGCCAAGCTGCAAGCGTGGTTCCATTCTCCGTCTCCCCGACGGAGGAGCCCAGCAGCGGCAGTGTGCATCTCACACCACGCACATGCATCCATCTCGGTAACTGCTTTATGCCCTCACAAAGAGGTCGGCCCGGCGAACATGTGCCTACACTTGGCTCCATGTCGTGTGCAGGCTTCAAGTGCCTGGAAAGGTCATAAATGCATTTTTCCTCTCGCAAATTGAAAATGACTGCCGCTGCCGCTGCGACTGCTGGTGGTGGGAGCTTTCCTCCTCTCGACCACGGTTCACAATGACAGCCGCGACTGGTCACACACGACGCAGGACTCATGAATTTTTGGCGTCGTGGTTCACGTGATTCAATTGCAAAGTTTTCGACGTCAACAAGTTCGGGATTTAAGTTCACTCTGCGTCTTCCTTCTGACGAGCAGCCATGATGCAACGTCGCCACCCCCGTTCAACTGTCAGCGCTCCCGAGAAAATCACAATTTTCGTGAGCAGGGGAATGAATTTTGCGAAAGTGATTTCAAGAGCTTAAAGATTTTTGCGAAAATGCGGGGAATGGGAAAACTTTATAGTCTGCTCGTAAAATTGTTTACTGATACCTCGAGTTGGTAATATCGTGAAGTGCTTATAATAAGCTCTTCGAAAACATTTCAGAATGAAAAATAATTGAATAACCACCGTTGGTTGTGGCCACTGAGCAGCTGTATGTGGTTTCTCAGACACGCAGATGTGTGTTAAGTGGACCAAACTGGTCATGTGCAGCGCTAGACAAATCTGTGGATACTTCAAAGTGGCTCTAAAAATTAATCACAAGAACTTCATTCTTCGTGCAATTGTCCTTCAGTCCCAGAGTTAAACTCTTAGAATTTTCGTTAAAGGGGTGCAAGTCGAAATGAGTCATTTTTCAGACATATCAGTTTAAACTAAAATTTTCGTAGGTATGCAGCAGAGACATGAGAGACGTACCGTCGAAATTAAAGCTTTGTTAACAGGGTCTAGCCTGATAGAAAGGCAGCAAAATCTTGACTGGAAGCTGGTGTTCGTCTGACTAGGTGTCTGCCACACTCTCTATATCTGTCCTGTGGACTGCTCTTTACCTCGGCAGTTGACGGATTACGGATTTATTGTTAATTGCTGTTTTTTCTTATTGGCCGACCATTACTTCGGCGTCAGTCTAGTAAGAGGTAAGCAACGTGTTTCTGAATTATAGAATAACAAAGTACGCTGCATGCAAAGCGATATCTGTCCGTGAACTCTTTAAACAGAAGAACAAGGGAGAGAACCGTCTTTTCAGAAGGATCAACAAAAGAATGCGGTTTCAAATAAACGGAGAGGTGCTGTGACAGGACTTAATATTCGATGGATATAGAAACGAACCGCACACCATGTTGTCGAGCCAGCTAAGAATTTGGAAGAAAACAATTTCTGCTGTCTTTTAAACGGCTATAACGAAGCCAGCCAGGATGTTTCACTCAAAGTGCATGACGACGGGCAAGAATTCAGTCACCTCTACCTCAGACGTAGTCAAGACAGCAATGATAAAGCTGACGTCGAAAACAGTTGCGGAAGCTGAGGTACTAGCCGCAGTCATAGCTGCCGATGAAGAACTCTTACTGTTTCATTAAGACCGTCAACGAACTCACCGAGACCTTTAATGACTACAAACGGTTTCAGACAAGGCGAGGTGTTGTCGCGTAACTTCTTTGAGAGAGAAAATTGTGTGAAATGCATAAGTGAGCACCAGAACCGAGATCTTCCAAGGTCCATTCAGCTACTGGCTTACGCAAACGACATTGCTCTAATTGGACGAACACAGCAAGTTGTCAATGAGATGAGATGAGAACGAAATGGAAACGGATCTGGCGATAAACAAAGACAACACAAAATATATGCCATCGTCAAAGAATGACGCACAACATTGACTTTTAGGACAGACCATCACAATCGTTACCATAAACCTTGAGCCAGTCAAGGACTTCATTTTCTTGGAGTCCATAGTAGGTTAGGACAGAATCGCTTTTTCGTACCGCTGTTTCTATAGACTCAAGGGGCTTGTTCTATAGAACAAGCTGGCTTTGACTAACACCCCTTGACAATTTTCGTTCTCATCCATGGCTCAGAAAGAAGAACATTATTTAAAGTGAATTAGGAAATCTTTTCATTTTTGTCACATTAACTTTCATTTTTCATTTTTCATCAACATATGTCACGTTTTGATCCTATTTGCGTTGATTGCATCTGGAAGAGATGATTCAACGACGAACTTTGTTGGCTCTATGGCAGCATGCGCATTGTTTTTTCTTCTTCTTCTTCTTGTGGCGCTACAGTCCGGGGTGGGCCTGGGCTTCCATAAAGATGCCTCTACAGCTAGCACGTTCTCTGACCAGTTGCCTCCAATTGCGCACTCCAAGTTGGTTGAGGTCCTTCTACACTTGTGTGCGCCATCTCAGTCTAGGCCGTCCTCTGTTGCGTTGTCCCAATGGCTCACATTCGAAGACTTTTCGGGCCGGAGCAGTGGTGTCCACGTGCTCTACATGGTCTATTTAGCCATCTCAAGCGTTGTATCCAAAGACACTTTACCAGGCGCATGTAGCTGTACAGCCCATAGATTCCATCTTTAAATCTCCTCCTCCAGATGCCATCAACGTAAAAGGGCCAAAAATCGTACGCAAGACTTTAGTCTCGCAAAGACTAAGGGCTTCCTCATCTGTTTTTAGTAACGTCCAGGTCCAGCAAGCTTAGTCCTTCAGGAGAAGACTTTATTATGAGCCTTGTTTGGCTTTTAGGAATTCAATGCTTATGATGGCTTAGCCAGGTAGGATGTATGCACATTACAGTTCCAAAGCCGTCTTCGAATCCAAGGCATTCAGGCGCAAGAGAGGACATCTTTATCTAAAATGACTTCACACAAGTGGAGATGGATTTTTTTGGGCAAAATTGACGGCAGCTAGCGAGAAACGGAGTGAGGGAGCAATGATTCTCAGATCCACTCTGGTCTGTAATGCCAGTCGAAAAAGAAGAAGAAAACAGGGAGTGAACCATAATATCGTCTTTGGAAATAAAATTTCTACTCGATACGTAGGAGATGTTACCCCTGCAACGATCAGTAGTAGCACATGAGCAAACACGGAACATAGTAAGACAAACCTGACGTGCGTACTCCGACACTAGACTTCGGTTTGGACTTTCGGGTGATTCATGTTGTACACTTACCGCCTTCTTCAAAGGCATGGAGAATCTTCGTAAATTATGAGCTCCATATCCACACCAAACATGCCAATTAACCAGATTGATTTAGGACTGAAATGAACGCAAGAGAGGATCGTGGCCGCCTTGGTTTAGCACACACTTCGAGAGTTCATTTCCTGCATTAACCGTCCATTTTTTCAGTTGCTAATTACATTTAAAGCGGTCGCCTTTTGTAAATGCGTCCATTAATGACTCGCTGACGGTCTCAGTTTTGATTTCAGGGCTTCAACATCTCGTACCACGTCTTCGATTTGTTGACAGCACTCAAAGAAAGCTACTATTGACAATGAAAAAACTCTTTAATTGTGATTGATAGTCATAGTACGCATAACATAAGTAATCGCTGAAGAAGCTGGGCCTTAGTACCTCGTGGGCTGAGGTGGCACTTGTTAAATTAGCGGCATGCAAAATGCCTGCCTTCAGAATGACTGGTCTACAATAGAGAGGACTCTCCTTCGGTAGCCTCACGTTAGTAATAATTGTGTGGCGTTGCAGTCCGTAAGGGACCAGGGCCTAGTTTCTGCATCAACTACTTTGATCTACAGTTTATCGTCCACTCCAAATGAAGAAGTTTTTCATAAACAATTAGTACTCTTTGAATGCTGTCAGCAACTGACGTGAAAAATTCAAGGCGTTCAGCCCGGGGATCGAATCTGCACCTTCGGGTGTATGTCGACGCACAAACTCACTACGCTACGCCGACCACTATCCTCAGGTAATACCTCATAGTGGTATGTTAAAATGTTCCCAATTATTCACCACCTACCGGTGTATTGATCGATTATCACATGTTTTGCTTTTTTGGTTTTTCCAATTAATCAACAGTCTGCAACCCGAATTTTCATTAGATTAGATAAACCAGCAGAATGTGAATTTATGAAATATGCAAACAAATGTAATGTTCTATTCTTCCAGCGCTTCACTCGAATTACGCTGTTTTGCGTGCATTTCAATCCCCCCCACAAACATCGCGGGAATTTTTTGCTCGAACATAAAATATTTGCGTGTATGTGCAATTCATTAGGATTTTCCATTGCAATTCTGACCAGTATTTGAAATACATACTTCGGCAGCTGCCACCACCACACACGGTAGTCAAAAACATTTTCGGGGAAAAGTTCACGACCTCTCTCCCTTGGATAAGGATTTAAAATTACGTGAGAATGATAAACACATCCAACTTAATTACGAAAACACACCTCCCTTTCGAACTACCGCCTGTCGGTGGCGCTACGAGCTTAAAGGGCGAACAAAAAGTGCCACCACACCCTTCAGACTGAACATAATTTCAAAATTCCCCTTAAGATAATCATGTGTGAGTGCCGCTCGAGCGGGATAATCAACCCAACTTTCGGTGGTGAGGACGTATTTTTTTGCATCACTTCTTTTCACATTTTCACTCATCACCATAACCTTGGATTCCAATTAACTGCAAGCACTCTCCGTATGGACCAGCACAAACGAAAACTGCACTTCATTCATCTCTCATCGATGGTCGACGGGCAGGTACAATATCCCAGATCCATCTGGTTAGTTTTTTCGCTCAGTTTGCTCGCTTTCATTAATCCTTTTCGGCTCAGCTACAAAGTGATTGGCTCTTTTGCCTTGTGCATTGCCACTGAGTGCTTAGGAGGTGCTCAGAACAGATGTAGAGGGTGCGTTGGTTACGAATTTGGAAGCTCTGGGTCTTCGTGTAATTAAATTCGTACCTGTTGAAACTGTTATGAATATATTGCCGTCGGAGTAATGAATAAATAAAAAAGGATACGCGTGTTATTGAATTTTGTAATGTCTACATCGGGTTGCATAAATGGATTTTCCTGGGCGCCAAATGGGATTAGAGGGCTTTGCGTTCTGAGATTCAAATACACGGCGGCGTGGGGGTGGGAATTAGTGTCGAGAGGTGAATGCTGAGTGTCGATCTGATTTTCAGTTTGCAGTCGTGATTAGTTGGGGGTTTATTAATTTCCTGTGAATTTGTTTAGCCCTTCGTAATTAGATGAGATTATTGCTGGCGATGAATCAGTGGTTAACTCGTCCTAGAACTGGGCGGATTAATACGTCCTCTGAATCGTATCGAAATGACTGCTTGCAGAGAATGCTGATGGAAAACATGGTATGATTCAAAATAGCAGAGGGAAATGTATCGTGATTTCATGGATTTTTTTAAGCATGCTGATCAGTGAAACATCGCTTGGGGATAAACATGTTCGGATTATCCTTAGCTCTTTTGTGATTTGCGACTCATGTCCTTGAAGCCAGAGCTTGCTGTGTGAGCAAATTGACATCATCGCCGTGGCGTAGTGGGCAAGTGTGTAAACTCAATCGTTGAAGGTCCGGGTTTCATTCCCGGACTTAAGATATCAAATTTTTCGTAGTTACACCTGCTTTAAATTGTTGACAACACTCATAGAGTACTTATTGTCTATGAAAACATTCTCAAATCTCGCCGTTCGGAGTCAACAAAAAAACTGTAGTCATTGCTGTAGAAGCTAGGCCCTTGTCTCTCGGTTCAATTATTATTGTTTTTATAACATTATACATTAACACATTGACATGTTCAAAAGAAATTCGAAGTAGTCCCTATTACGAACTTCTTCTTCGCTTTCTGTAGCCTTCATTTCTTGGAAGGTATTGAGAACTAGTGTCCCACTTAGAGGAACCGTGAACATTTTTAAGCACAAGGCTTGGTAAGTCATGAAATAAACGTACAAAACCCTCAAATTGAGGTCACCTATTAGGAATACTATAAAGCAAGAAAGTTTGGCATGCATAAAATCATTAGAAGAAATTTATGGCCCGACAAGCATGCGACTGCTTGTGTTTCTCTAACAAGAACTTCTTACACCATTGCTCGCAAAAATTATCTTTCTAAATCTAAACCAGAATAAATGGGTATGTGGTCTTCTTCTTCTCCTTTTTATGGCGCTACAGTCCGGAGTGGACCTGGGCCTCAACCAACATGCCTCTCCGGCCAGCACGATCTTTCGCTAGCTGGCGCCTGTTGCGCACTCCAAGTTGGTTGAGGTCCTTCTCCACTTGTTCGCCCCACCTTAGCTTAGGCCGTCCTCTGTTGCGTTGTCCCAATGGCTAAGATTCGAAGACTTTTCGGGCCGGAGCAGTGATGTTCATACGCTCTACATGGCCTAGCCATCTTAAGTGTTGTATCCGAAGACTCTCCTCCAGATGCCATCAACGCAAAAAGGGCCAAAAATCGCACGCAAAACTTTTCTTTCGAAAAGACTAAGGGCTTCCTCATCCGCTTTTAGTAGTGTCCAGGTTTCCGCGCCATAGAGTAGCACTGGGATGACCAAGCTGTTATATAAAGCAATCTTAGTCCTTGGAGAGAGGGCTTTATTATTCAGTTGCCTCTTGAGCCCAAAGAAACAGCGATTGGCAAGAGTGATTCTGCGTTTGATTTCGGTATTGATGTTGTTGTCCCTATTTACCGCAGAGCCGCGGTAAACGAAGTCCTTGACTACCTCGAAGTTTCTGCTGCCCAGTTTGATGCTCTGTCCGAGACGTCGATGTTGTGCGTCCTTCTGTGATGACAGCATGTACTTCGTTTTGCCCTCATTAACCACCAGACCCATTTTAGCCGCTTCAGCTTCAATGCCAGCAAACGCATCATTGACGGCTCGCTGTGTTCGACCACTCACGTCAATGTCGTCGGCGTAAGCTAGCAATTGAACTGACTTTTGGAAGATCGTGCCTCTGGTGTTGACCTTTGAGTTACGCACGATCATCTCAAGGACGATGTTGAAGAAGTCACATGACAGTGCGTCGCATTGTCAAAAACCGTTTTTGACATTAAAGGTCTCGGTGAGTTCATTGCCGACCTTGACAGAGCAGTGGGTGTTCTCCATTGTCATCCTACACAGTTTGGTAGGAATGCCAAAACTAGACAAGGCACTGTATAGCTCGTCTCTATGCACACTGTCATATGCGGCCTTGAAATCGACGAATAGGCGGTGAGTGTCGACTTGCACTTCTTGGTTTTTTTCCAGGATCTGCCATCGATGACCACACTGATAAGGACCTATCAGGTTGTTTCTCCTTTTCTATATCATCACATATTTCCATTTCTAACTAGCAAAGACACAATTTTTTTGTGCGAATTTGTGATGTTAATCTATGCAAGCATGTAGCCGTCACTCTTCTGCGTAGCAAAGATGCCTCCGTGGCTAAGCTAAGATGCAACAATTGTCAATAAAATTACGCGGCTTAAAGAATGAGAAGACGAACCAGTCAATGAACTTCGAAAAAATGACTGAAACTGCATGCCAATCCGATTCTCTTTCAATTCCAGTTTGTACTGATAGATTTCACCCTTTCAAATCCAAAATGTCGCAATCCTTTTGAGGTGAATCGTTCACGTGTCAATAATATCAATTGCGAATCAATGCGGCCTGTAATCTGAACGGATCGGAAATATTGTTACGATGTTGACAATTTGAATCCCCAACAGCATCATTGCGGATTCATGAGTTTGAAGAGGAAGTCATATGAGTGTTCTCGTACTTGCTTGCATTTGACTGAATCCGTGAAGGGGATACTGCGCTCCATTCTATGCAACAGCGAATGAGGAAGTATCTGAGAGTGCTGGAGTGCGATAAGTGCTATTGCATTCTTCTATGTATCCTCCAAATCCCGAGAAAATCTTATGGCGGATATACCATCGACAATCAAGTTAATCTGATGAGCTTGTGAGCAAATAGAAAATCTTCAATCTGTTGAATGTTGGAGAACGATTGTGATTTTTTTTTTGCACTGGCTTAGTAAAGGACATTATGGAGGAGTGCATGTTGCAACTGTGTGCTGGATAGACAGGAGAGACAAAGATCATTAAAAATATCCTCCCATCTCTTTGATCTTTCGTCTCCTCTGGCAACATCCCCTTCTTCTTCATCTCCAGATAAACATCACAGCAACTACTTCCACCTCCCTCCGTCCTTCAGCAATCCATATCAAAGATTATCTACGCAAACAAACAAGATTTCAAGCAAACATCATAGCACACGTCAATCAAAATCAAAGTTTTGTTCACCCCTCCTCCTCCCCACACACAAAGCGAAGATAATCAATGTCTCGAGCACATCCAAGTTCAGCCTCATTACATATTTGTGCCATGACAACCAATCCCGCAACCAATTTCGGTCCGGAGCAACTCCAAAGATTTATCTACTAACCTCAATTTGACAGTTTTCCCTATAATTAACCGCGAGCCCACCTTCACCCGCCCGCCCGCCAATTGCGTGGCAGTCACTCGTGTGCGAACGCGTATCAACTGAATATCTAATGTGTTGCCTTCGGAAGATGGAGGAGCTCATCCATCTTCCTCGACACCAGTCGTCGTCGGGTCCATAACGAACTAATTCCACGTCACAAATACCATTATAATTAAGTGTCCCACAATAAGCACAGGAGCGCTTCCCTCGCCCCCACCCGGCAGATGCCCGACATTTAATTAAGGATTTGTGTAAGTCCTCCATATGCAATCGCTTTTAAATGCCCCCACCTACCCCGCCACCCGCCTAAGGGTCCCTTAATAGATTTAGATCCCCGCTTAGCACGAACAGGGATACCTGTACCTCAGGATGCGAAGGGACGAGGTCCTTCGATCTCTGAAATTAATGCACAAACAACTTGTTGAACAATTGCAAATTGCTTGGCGGAACTTCTTATCAGCGAAACTCGTTGCCACTCGCTCTTCCCCATGCCGTCGCGGCACTGTCTCTCACCGACACAGAGACACTTCTGAATTCGCCCCGAAACCAAAGCCCCTCCCCCCCACATCTCACCCGCCGATAGGCTCTTCCAGGGCGTGCGCACCTACCCGCAGCTCCACAAAGAGAGTGCTTCCAGCAGGAAATTCCATTTTTGTTTACAACCAGTCCAGGGATACGCTGGCTGGCAGACAGACAAAGGCTGCACTCGTCCATGAAAATGAAAGGATTAAACAGCTGGAAGCTTTCGGCGAACACATTTTGTTTTCATATTCAAATGCACAGATGAATGCTGCTTTCAGCGGCTCACACAACTGGGCCAGTTCTGTTACGGGGCTGCAGCGGCAGCACACAGAATGGTGTAAACAACACGGACGTGTATAAACTACAGCCCCCCCCCCCCCCTCCTCCCCTCGTACGCGCCACCCCGACAGACGGTTGTGTGCGATGCTGCAGCTTAGACATTGTGTCTGTGTAGTCATGGTTGAGGGCTCTTCGTCGTGCTTTGTGTTCGTGAAAACAGCTCGTTTCACAGGTGGCAGGGGGATGGTTCTTTGAACTCTTGAAACTTTATTAACGTCATTCCACTCCAGCTCCAGAATATGTCTTGACAGTAACTTAGTTTGGGTGCTTTTCTTTTAATTGAGATTTGAGTTGGCGTGATGTTTATTGGTCATCCACACGCCACGGGGGATGTTCACGAACTTGCGGTTATCCACCAAGACAGTTATTTGTGCTGTGGATTAAGCAAATTTATTAGCCAGCATTGTGGTTTGAAACTAACATATACTCTATACAGTTGCTGAAGGATCTTAATGGTGACTCCTTCTTCTATTTGTCCAAATTATATGTTCAAGTAGAATGACAAAATAGAATTTGATGGACTAGCTTGAGTGGATTCTGTTTGCTCTCTGAGCAGTTTAGAATATTGCATTGTTTAGAAAAAACATTTTTTTTTTAAATGAGCAAGCGTATATAAACAGTTTGGATAGCACTACAGTCCAAAAGATACTTGGGCCACAAAGGAATAGGGTCTTCTTCAGCAAATACTCGTGTTGTGGGTGCAATTGCATGCAGGAGTAGGCAGTTTATTACCGACTACGAACGGCAATTTTTAAAAAATGTTTTCATGTGAAATTAGTACTTTTGGAGTGTTGTGAAGACCTGGGAAGAGGAGGTGCAGTATTCACGGCACCGAACCTAGGACATCAGCTTGTGAGGCCACGCACTTGTCCACAACGCCACTGCGTCAGAAGATAATAGATTTAAAATAACGTCCAAACTCAGTGACGCATATGCAAAACCTGGTCAGAAAATTACTCATTGCGGCTTGAAGTGGAACAGGATCACTTCACTTATTATTTTAATGGACTGCAAAAGTCGGGATGAATCTGCGTCTCAACCAACAAGTGCTTATAGGTTTTACGATCTTTTACGAGCAGCTTCTTTATATGGTCCCACGAGAGAATTGAGTAATAGTGGCTCTGTGTAAAAGCTTGATCATCCCAATGCTACTTTATGGCGCAGAACCTTGGATGTAACTAAGACCGGATGAGGAAGCCCTTGGTCTTTTTGAAGGGAAAGTTTTGCGCGCGATTTTTGGTCCTGTTTGCGTTGATGGCATCTGGAGAAGAAGATTCAACGACGAACGTGGTGTACAGCGGCATGCATCTGGTCAAGTTTCTTCGGATATAACGCTTAAGGTGGCTAGGCCATGTTGTGCGTATAGACACCGCCGCTTCAACCCAAAAAGTCTTCGAATCCGAGTTATTGGGACAACGCAACAGAGGACGGCCTAGGCTGAGATGGCGCAAACAAGTGGAAAACGACCTCAACCAACTTAGAGTGCGTAACTGGAGGGAGCAGACGTTGGTTGAGGTTCAGGTCTGATTTGGGCTGTAGTGTCATTAAAAGAAGTAAAAGAAGAAGACAGCAGTCTCCAAAGCCCCGCACGCCGAGTTGGTCGAGGCCCATTTACACTTTTGTGAGCTTTTAGTTCCATAAGCAACATTCATTACGTTGTCCCATAAGCTAAGATTCGAAAACTCTTCGGGCTGGATCTGTGTTTTCCAAATGCTCTACATCTGTGAGCCATTGTTTAACGTTGTTTCTGTAGAAGTTTGACCAGACGTATGCCGCTGTACAGCCTTTGTTAGTCGTTGAATCTTCTCCGGAAGCCATCAATGCAAACCGGGCCAAAGATTAAACAAAGAACTTTTCTTTAGAGAAGACCATGCGGCTTCAAATTTTAATGTTGTTAATGTTTGCACGTAAATGAAAAAAATAACTGTCCGTCGTGTAAATGTTGGCCATGAATACGTCTGAGGTGGTTCATTCTGAAGGTCGACTCTTGGCGGCAATTTTACCGGAGCAAAATGTGAAATTAGGTTCATTATACATTTTTAATTAAGCGCACCAAAAGAATTTCTCATCAATTCGATTGTTTCACTCTCTTCATGACTCAAAGCGACATCCAGTCAAAATAAAGGGTTCCCCGAGAACATTTGCATGACGCGCTAATGGATGTTATTGACTGTAACATTTTGATTTGCCTAATTTTTTTTAGAGAAATATAGACAAATGGTTCCACCATCCCATCAACCACACCATGCCGTTTTCTTTTAACGGGTGTTATTTCAGTTCTTGGTACGGATTCCTCATCAGCTCAAATACGTAAATTGTGATTATTAACGTATCCAATGAAACAGAAAAGTGCTTCATCACTCAACAAGCGTAACCATTTACGGAAAATACGATGCAAATTCAAGTCGCCTGGTTTTTATTCATGCACAAGTCAAATTTAGCCCGAGATCCTCACGCAAAATAAGTCAAGTTGCCGAATACGTCAAGCAAAGCTGATGAGAACGATAATAAATCGATTCGTCACCATCTCCCTATACACTCTCAGCTACAGTTGCCATAGTCTCTTCACTAGGTGCTGGGCCGAGTATCATCAACAAATGTTGAATGAGACTCAATTTATTGGCAATAGGGGTTTCCGTAGGTCCACTATGCGCACCGTAAGCTCTTCGAATCACACGGAAAACATTTCTGACAGAACGCTGAATTTCTCAATAACGCTGAAAAAACGTTGTTGTGGTGTCAGTCTGTCCATGATGACATGCCAAACGATACTGGAAAAATATGACAATCGTTTCGATAGTTTAGTAGGAATCACGCGTGATCTGTGAAAAAGTGCCTATTGAAAATCAAACCCCACGATGACCCTTAATATAGCTTAAGTTTTGAAGATCAATCTCTGTACTACTAAATTGTTTTTCAAGTGCACAGAAGCAGCGGTTGGCAAGTGTTATTGCCCTCTAAATCTGGCTACTGATGTTGTTTCTAAGCTGTTGCAGTGGTCTCCGTTTTTGTAGAACGGTGCTGATATGCCATTCATCAGGTATGCTTGGTTCATGTACCGTGCCAGGTCATCTTCAGCTGCTTTAAAAAGTTCCGCAGACAGTCGATCATCGGCGGCCTTGTTTAATTTATCATCTAGGTAGAAGGTAGAAAAGTCTACCTTAAAGCGGTATTGCTGTGTTACTCGCCGTTGAAAGGTCTATAGATCGTTCCAAACTCTCAGTATTGATTACGACTCTTTTTGTTAAGATGGGCTTCTGTCCGAATTTTGGTAAAACTTTATGCCGCAAAACCTCTCCATCGCCATAACAAGATGGAGCAACTATGTATACAGCGACTTTATCTTGTTGATGGAGTTACTCTCGTAGTCCTGGCCGAGAAACACTCCTTAAACATCTTCAAATAACGATCACCATTGTTGCGGATTTGCCTAAAACATCAATTTTGATGAAAGTAAGCCTTTTCAAAATTGTTGAGCCATGAACAACATGGGACATCTTAAGTTTCTGTCAGTCTTATTCTTGCCCGATATGTTACTGTTCCATTTTGAAATCACGCAACCTAACATACAAAGAAGTATTTTCTAGTCTAAAACATTTCCACCTCCCCCCCAACTTCAAAAAAGGCCTCCACCAAAACAAGAAAGCCAAATCTCTGCACAACTGCCGCCCAGTCTTGTAACATTTGTCGCAAAACAAGAAATTCAACTCAAAATTGCCCCTTGGATGGAATCTTTAATTTTGCCCAAGACATGCACTTAAACACAAAATTTACATGGGAAATAAATTTCGTGGCAAACGATGACACAGCTGAGCGATACGGAACAGCACCCCACCGTCAAATGGAAGCAAAGCAACGCCCGGGGGATGGTGGCAAACTAAATTATGAAGGCGAAAATCCAATCGAGGAACTTCGCCACATCCGTGTAAATAACGTATTCATTGGCATTACACGTCCGCTTACTGGCTGACAATGACAACGACGCCGACACTGTCCCCCTCAGCGTCCATCGATTGTTCTTGAGAATCAACAGTCCGGCACCGGAATCACCATTGCACGGACCCCGTCCGTTGCGCGTTCCAGCGCAGAACGTTCTGTTCGATGAGAGACTGCGAAATTTATCGTTCGACCTGAAGCATACTTCGTTGGAGACAATTGGTGCCGCCATCACTTGGGGGGTGGTTGTAAGTGATGTTAAGTTCCTTGGGTCGAAGCTCGTTCCGATGAATCCTCCGGCCACGGCACCCCAACCGACAACGATCCCACGCTCGCCATCAATGTAATGAAGTTCAGTTGAGCTCAGCCACATGCAGGCGGGGCGAATGAACGCGTTGTAGCTGCGAACAGAAGACATTAACTTTCTAGTGCTGTCAAGGAGGGGGTTGCGCCTCACCTAACGTCGCTCTTGAGTACGACCACGGCGATGTCCGCGTCGTACGACTTCAGTTGGCTATCGTAGTCGGGATGAATAAATATGTCATCGCAGGACGCGGCCAGGGAGCCCTCCTCGTTCCAGTTTTTCAGATTGTGCCGTCCAAGGAACACCAGCACCTCGTTAGCCGTGTACCGCCGCTTGGCGGTGTGAAAACAATGCGCCGAACTAATCACAATCCGCGTTGAGATAAGTGTGCCCCCGCACTGGTACGCCAACGATGTCAAGTTGTTGACGTATATCGCGGCCATCCACGGCCACGAACCGCGTGATATCGTCGCCACGGGTGGGGGTGCCACGAACACACCATCCTCTTGCAGGTCGTCGTCCGCCGACGTCTGTATCTCCACCCCGCCGATTGTCAGTCGCGCCTGGCTCTCCGCAGTGCGGCCGCAGACGTCCTTTGTTTGCCTCAGCGGATTTCTGAAAAACTGAAATTTTTTATCATTTTCGAACGGACCTCCAACACATCCACTGTCCCGTGCGATATTTACTTTTCATTTGTGGTGAACGGAAGCACTTTCGTATCGAAGGTGTCCGGGAACGGGCTCCTGGTCGGCACCAGGACGGGCAATGGAAGAGGGGGCGGCGACGACGGTGTCTGAATCGGTGGTGTTAGCTCCTCATCCGCCGGTATAAAAGTGAATTTTCTTGTGTGCTCCAATTGAATTTGTGTGACAAACACGCTGTGATCTGAGGCGGGTGCATTTGGTTAGCGGGGCAGGACGAATTGAAAATTTCTCGCATACCCACCTGCGGTTCCGACACAAATGATTTGATTATTTGCTGCAATCTGCAGCAACTTTGGCGGAAAGGGATTCTTTGGAAATTTGATTTTGTAGAGAACCGGTGCATCCATAAGGAATTGGCCTCTGGTGAGGAGCTCGATCTCGCCCAAGTAATTCTGAAAATGGAATGCGAAAAGTTTTTGAATAGTTTTAAATGTGAAATGGTTGTGTTTGGTGAGGTGGGCGGGAGGGGGGATCTCTTTGAAGAGCCGTTTTCCCGAAATTCAAAGGATGAATGTGGGGTGGGGAGAATGTATTGACATTGAATTTGGATCTTAGGTTTTGGAAAGTTAATGTAATTACATTCCCTTTGCAGTGTACAGTTTTTAAAACCAATAAAGGAGTTTTTAGTGGCTACATGAGAGGGAAAAAGAAACGCACTACTGTGCCTTTTTAGTCCACACATGTCTAGGCAGCTAGTCTGTCACTTGCACTGGAGTTGACAGGAGCTTTTGAAAATCAATTTCATGACAAACCATCATTGTTAGTAACTCCACAAAATGAGGGACAATGTTGGCCTAGACATGGAATTGATGAACTTCGGCGTAGGCAGCAATGCATGACGGCACCATGCCTCACCACAGCTAGAAATGTTGCGAATGCTCACGACAACAGATAGGCTCACTTGAGGAGTGAAGCTTCTTAATTATAAGTGTCCCATTGGGAAATACATTTTTTGGGGGTCTTACGTATTCTTTAAGCTTATAGTACAACGTGGCCCAATCTAAGGAAGTCCAAGAAAAATCATTGAAGCCGTGAACTGAAGTTACGATGACATGACAGGATGTGATGCTGTTGTGATAAAAAACATGATGAATCTGGGACGAAAATGACGCAGAATATTATTATCAGAGATGGCGACAAGGAATGCTTTGTTTATTTCATTTGAAATTGGCTTAGTCAGTCAGAAAGGATTTCGAAGCACCTGACGCAGCACATTCTTGGAGGGCAAAACCGTCATCTCAAAGATTGTATATGAAAGTAAATATGAGACGTGGACAAAGATCCACAAACGACAACAAACTCGACCTTAGCCAATGTAGCCAACAGTGACGCATGTAATCGCACGCATTCACATTCACATTGTAGACGCATAACAGAAGCTTTCATCAAAAGTAGACAAACACACAACAAAATTAACAATTTCATACTTACCGTAGTTGGTTTGCCTTTCATTGATAATGCAACCTTAATGTGCAACAGTCCCATATCGGGATTCTTGACTGACATCACACCAAACCACTCGGCACCGTCGAAACGATACTGAAAGACCTTCGGGCACGGACTTATCGGGATTCCCTGAGTTAGAATCTTATTGATCTGATCGAGAACAACAACGATAATGGTTACGAAGTGAAATTTCATAATTACAATGCAAACAATATTTTTTACGGAAAACAAAATATGGGCAACCGATTGCACTGATGTGTAACAGACTTGGACTGGGAAGTGTCAAAGTGACAGCCCGCCTTAAAAAAAAAGAAAAACAAAACAAAACTTAAAGACTCGTCTTCATTTGTGCTTGTTTGTAGGAGACTTCTATGTGGAGAGAGTCACTGCACTTTTAAGGGGAATAATATTTACAAATGGACTTCTATTCGGATTTTCCAATACACTAAGAATTAAGAAATCAAAGAGAAACATGCATACAAGACACTAAAAAGAGCAAATTGTTTGCGTTTCCTCATTCAACAAATTTGAATTGTATGATGAATGATTTTTTTAACTATGATCTTTGTCAGCTAAACCAGAAAGGTGTGAATTCCGAAACATTCAAAAATGTTGAAGAAAAATATGCCTTTCGGTCGTTCAATATAGGATATAAACATCGTGTATGTAATGTGTTGCATTTGGAAAGTAACGGTTTCAATTTGTTTGCATAAATGAATGCTGTGTGTGGCACTGAAGTCGGTGAAACACGTACAAAAGTGTACAGAAATACGAGGTCTGTTAAAAAAAAAAGATAGGGTGGATGTTCATTTTTCTCAAAAAATATTTGTTTATTCATCGATGTCTACTTTGTCCCACTCGAAGTAGTCCCCCTCAGATATCATACACTTGTGCCAGCTTTTTTTCTAATTCTCTGGTATGTCCTTGAGCTCCCTCAGTCGTCTCCTCAATCGTTGCAAAACGCCGTCCTCTCATGGGTCTCTTCATTCTTGGGAACAGGAGAAAGTAGCAAGGGGATAAGTCTGGTGATTGCAGTGTTTTTTTTTGCCACAAAATTACGAAAAAGCAAAAGCAAATTCAGCAATTTTGGAACGAACTTCGCTACCACACACTTCATTACCAAAATTTTTGGAAAATATTGCGTGGTATGCGCCAAGCGATATGCCGACATCTTCAGGAAATTCTCTAATACTCGTAGTGATTCGACGATTCTCCATCACAGTTTTCTTTACTTTCTCAACATTTTCATCGGTCGTTAATGTTCTAGGGTATCCAGAGCGAGCGTCGTCATTCACATTTTCTCACCCGTTTTTATAAGCTTTTACCACTTGTAAGCATTTTATTGACTCAGAGTACACTTACCGTATATCGCTGTCAACATTTCAAGTGTTTTTGAGCAAATTGCAAATTTTGCAACAGCAAATTGATCAAGGAATTTTTTAGACAACAGGAAATCGCTTAAAACACAAAACAAGTCTTACTTTTATGCCTCTCAAAAACAAAATACGAGTAAATATAATTTATAGCAGAGACTGTAAACATATTTTTGAGACGAGTGTGCCAACATAACAAAATAAAAACAAATTCGAATAAAGGGACCCCCGAAATTTTAAAATCCACCTCATATATACACTAAAATCATTTCTAACGCTGAATGACCACATTCCGAAATCTTTAAATGAGCAAACACTACGACTTAAATAAATACACACTGTTACCATAAAGTTGTGCTGCCGCTGTGTCATCCTAACATTAAGTCGTTTACATGTTGAATTTTTGATATGCTTCTTACCATTTTGAAGAAAGATGCTCATGCTCCTATCTACAAAAACACATGATAGTGTTTATTTAAAATCCACTCTTCTTTAGCTAAGGATATAGAAAAGACTATAACTTTATATTCAATAATATCCTACAGCCTCCTCTAATTAATTATTTACATAGTCGAGTAAAGTACTAACAGAATGAACGTCTGTCTGGACTGGTAACAAAAACTAACCGCTTTTAGCTCAGTGCTCCCTGACACTACAACTCTAAGAGGAAGGTAAAAGCTGTTGACTTGATTCGAATGAAGTTTCATTCCAATTTAGGCTTAAGCCGACCAAAGACTCCGTCTATTGAAAATAGTCGTTAACAATTTTATACATCGCCATTGTCTGACAACACTATTCGTCATTTGATATCTGAATTCTGTTGCCAGCGGGTGATCGACGTGCCGTTCAGCAACACGCATGACGTCACAATGAATTGACTAAATCGGATTAGCAGGTTGACTCAAAGAATATTGCCGGCAGACCACACAAAAATCTTGGCATACAAGCAGTCACACGAATGAAACTCAATAATTGTCTGAGGCCAAAAAGATATTCCAAAACAAAAGATATCAGTATCATTCAATCTGTGCACAAGAGAAGTTTGTACGAATATGCACGCCGGATAGAGTTACGAAAGAGATAATCTTTCAACTAGATCAAACTGTCATCAAGAATTTACTGCACACTGTATGCAATAACAATGCCACTCCCGAGAGCGATTTAAACACGTCAACACCCCATCACTAGGAATTTGTTTTAAGCACGCTAAACATGTTTACAAAAAAAGCTTATTTACTTTTCTGGGATAAGGGGTGGCGTCAGTTGAGATGCTCTAAAGGCCGTGGCGGAGTAAAACTTAAAAGTAAACTAAGCTGATTCTAAAAAGCTGAGAAAGTGTTTCGATGACCACTAGTGTGTGTGTCTCATTAGAATTTTATATGAATGCATTATGGACTGGACGCCAACAAATATATTTGATTTATTCGTACTTCGTACCTGACTCTTATTTTTTTACAAAACAATACGAAATTCATATTATTTTTCCTCTTTTACAATCCTGGCATATAGACAGAATAACGCGACCTAAATACAAAGAACGAACAGCTTCCTTCACACTCCAAGTCTTAGTTTCACTAACAAGCAAACGTTGTCTAAGCAAATCGTGTGCTGGCCAAATACACGGAATGTGGAAGGAAGTAACGACATCGACGATAAGTGTTGTTTTGGCACAATTTTATTTTATAAATAATAATTGAGTGCCACTAAAGCCCACAAGAGACCAGGCCTAACTTCTAGAACAACTTCTCGTATTGTGCGTCCCTCTGTTCACTCAAGTGTAGAAAAACTTACAGTTTCTTATCTACCGTGAGAATTTCATAGACAGTTAGTACTCTTAAAGTTTTGTTAGCAACACCAAAGAGGTGGTGCAAGGTGCTCCCGTCCGGCAATCAAACTCTGGGCGTGTGAGTCGACACACTTACACACTACCCCACGCCAACCACACAACAACAATTTAATTTGCCTAGGGTGATATTTCAGACCGAAGTTACCTGTAAGAAGTCTTAAGTTTACTTTCTCAAGGCGAAGGATTTCTTCAAAGGAATAGCGCCTGACGACTTGGATTCCTTAAGTCGACCCTCCCAATTCGACCATCGTTCCTAGCAAGGTTTATGGTCTCAAATATTGATCAGAGTTGTAGTCGTCATCCAGAAAGGTATGTAGCAAGCTTGCAAGCTCACTACAAGCTTAATCGAGAAACGCAAGACTGCATGCGATCGAATTTTAATGTACCCTGTAATCATTTCCCATTTATAGCAACGAGGGATATGTGAAGCGGTTTTGTAAATACTAGTTTCTCCTTCTTTGGACTTTTTGCTGGTGCGACACTCGTTCTTTCCTATTTGTAATTTTAACTTTATTCCGCTACTCTTCACATACAATCCTATCGTCGTCCAAAGATACCCAATCGGATTGAGGTCTGTATACTGAGATGGTCAGTCTAGATAAGATACATTGTTTGTGTTCCTTGAGCGCTCATTTTTCGGGAAAACACAAACACATTTCTTGAAGCAGAAGAATCTAAGTTATTTCGCATTACGACGACATAAGCTGGACCCATCATTTTGAATTTAACTTTTACGAGATTCCCGCCGCCATTGAGGAAGAAACAATCCAAAGCCATAACCGACCCTCTTCCGTGCTAAATGGTTTTTCAAATGCATCTGTTCCGAAGTACTTGGTAATCTTCAAATAACTTCTAAATTTTCAATGACTAAATGCTAATTGATTTCGGAGAAAATATAAAAATGTTTCATTCTTCATCCAAATGTGTGGTCAGATCAATATAAAATAAACAACAGGGGATAATGCAGAAAGTGTTAATCGCTGTATATGGTAACAGCCATTGTGGTTGAAAGGAACCACAACCGACCTGACTCAAGCACTGCAATCTGTGGGGGGTATAAAGTAATTATGCAGCAAAAGCAATTAAAACACATCACACCTCAGGTAGCAGATTAATTCCCCAGTGAAACTGAGAGAGTTGCTTAACTCGTATACAAGTCCTTTTTTCCACACATCAAAACATGGTCATTTGTGACAAATTTTGAACAACAACCACCGCTGTTGAGTGTGGGATGAATGTTTTTTTCCTCAAATTTAATTCTGACTGGATATCACTCCTGCTTGGAATTTTGTTTTTCCATTTTACTACATCATTGAAAACCTCCTAATATTCACGGGAAGGTTGATTTTTCTGCCTCCGCTCAATTTAATAATCTGTGCTCGCTAGGTATGCACTTTTTTGACCCAAAGATATTAATGTTGGCAAATTATGCAATGGTAAACGCATATGCTTGCATCCCCAAGCACTACGAAAAAAGTTGAAAAAAGTGTTTTTCCTAGTAGCTGGTAGCATAGATAGATACAGCTGTGATTAGGGTACACCAATAAATACTACGAGTAATAATACTAGTGCCTTAGAGCCTCGTGGTCGCCGTGGCGTAGTAGAAAGTGTGTCGACCGCAGCGCAGAAAGTCTGGGTTCGATTCCCGGACGGGAAACCTCGCATTTTTCACAGCACCACCTCTTTTGAGTTGCTGACAACACTCAAGGGGTATCAATTGTCTAGGAAAAGCTTCTCAAATCTCGGCGTTCGGAGTCGGCAAGAAACTGTAGGTCCCTTCTACTCGTGATAGAACAGCAGCACGTACAACACGAGTAGTTGTTGTAGAAGGTAGGCCCTGGTCCGTTATGGGCTGTAGTGGCACTCAATTATTATTATTGCCTTAGAGCCTTATGACCACCTAGACGAGTTTAGGGGACGTTCAGTTTGTGGGAGACAGAATGTACACAAAAAAAGCAAGAGACCACTCTGCAGATAACAACTTCTTTATAATTCTGCCATACTAAGCGCCGTGTTTATGGCAGTCAGCGTGTATAGAGCAAGCAAAGGATTGGGGATTTCGGGTCATTCAGCTGGTCAGCTGAGCAGATCTTGTTAAAAAAAAATAACAGCTAGTAATGAAAGTTACACGTTTGCAATATACAGTCTGTGGCAAAAAAAAAAATGCGTCACTGCATAATTGTTACCTTACACGTTTATTGGCTACTCCTGACAGCGAGATGTAGGGAGATTTTTTTTTTAACAATTAGCACTCTTTGTCAGGAATTATAAAGAGGTGGCACCACAATAAAAGCCAGATGAGAAGTTCAGAAGTGAAACCTGATGCCTTCGACGTATGAGTCAATGCGGAAAGGGAACGTAAATAACAAATACTATTTACCACTGTATAACAATCTTCAAAAAAATAAGAGATCGTCAGTCTTTTCTTAAATTTGAGTTAATGCACTATATTTACAGGCTTTGCCATTTTAGGGGATCTAGGCAGATTTCACTGACAACTTCCATTCACCAGTTCATCGACTATAACATATTCAATGGAATTAGCTTTGGCAACCAAAATCGAAGATCGTAGTAAGAAAGACAAAAATTAAATAGCGAGCTCGAATAGACATACACTATGCCACAAAAGTCTATATACGAAGCGATACTTTTTGTTTATTCTGTTATAAGGAGAAGTGTTTGTTGTATGCACGTTATTTTTGTTCTTATGATCAATAGAATAACGTGGTCCGAGCGTGACTAGAATTTATTAAAAACTTTAACTTAACATTGGAAATTTTGACTTTGCGAAGACATCTACACCGAACCCATAGGATAGAATGTGCTTTGTATGCAGAATACGGCAGATTCGGGTGACTGATGTCTGCGTATCATGTTGCATCTCGGTTCGGAGATACACTATGCGTTGCAAGTAAATAATTGTTATTACACAGTGTGGGTTGAAGGTAAAAACTTCGATATAACAAAATGAAATAAGGAGTAAACATCAAAAGTGACATACAGGAGATATGTTGTAAAATTGACATTCTGAAACTGAAAAACCGAAAAATACCGTTAATGTCGTAGAACGGAAGCAGCAACATATGTTGAGTTTCAGAAAATGATAAAACTGCATTTTTTTTTATTTTGAAACCGTATGAAAGCTTAAAAGACCTTTCAAGATAGAAATCAAAAAATAATTTCTGTGGCGAAAATTGTAGGTACACATAAAGCCCAAGTTCAGCCTGTTATACAAAAAAAAACTATAACGACACAGGTGACTTCGATTGTTCGCCAAATCTACCGAAGAACCTAGATTGTCACAGGAAAAAGGGGAAAAAAATAGGACTTGAAATCAAGTCGAAAAAATTCAACAGAATTCTTCATTGAATTTTATTTTTCAATTTAAAAAGAGGAACGATCAAATTTATATTCTTTTTTGTAAAAGCTACGTGTACATATCGGTGTTGATGGGGGGAAAAGTTTGTAGCTACTTCTATTCAAGACCTTTGTTTATCTAATGGCGATTAATTAGTTGCGCTAAAAATCGTCCTCATTCATCACATCTTCATAAGCAAAACGAACACTTCTCATTAAATTCGATCCGAAATGGGAAAGATGAAGTACATCCGTGCAAGGTCTGAAGAATACGGCTGACGAATACTGTTCTCCGATTGAACGTCGTGGCCTTACCCAAAGCGGTTTGTTTCGTGAAAGAGTTGGTCTTTGACTCCCTGCCAATCGGATAATACTACATAAGGAGGCATCTGAAGCTACATGGAAACCCATGTTAATAATAATAATAATTGAGTGGCACTACAGCCCACAACGGACCAGGGCCTAGCTTCTACAACAACTACTCGTGTTGTGCATGCTACTGTTCTTCACGAGTAGAAGGGACCTACAGTTTCTTGCCGACTCCGAACGGCGAGATTTGAGAAGCTTTCCATAGACAATTAATACTCCTTGAGTGTTGTCAGCAACTCGAAAGAGGTGGTGCCGTGAAAAAATGCTAGGTGTCCCGCCGGGAATCGAACCCAGACTTTTCTGCGCCGCGATCGATGCACTTACCACTACGCCACGGCGACCACGGAAACCCATGTTATCCGTGGTATTTCTCTAGAGAATCTTGCAGTGTACCATGATCTCTTAGACCTATCAAACGCATACCATGTTCTTCTTTGGAGGGCTGATTTTGGCGTGTACTCTGACACCACGCCATCCTTTCCTTACCCTTTGTAAATCTGCACAGAATCGTGTACAACAAAAGAAAGGCGCTAGAATCACAGGCAACAAGGACAGAGAAAACACAGGATTACTCAGAGGATTACAATGTATTGCTCCGTTGACAGAGAGTGTCAAACCGTGGCATTAAAATTTTTTTCAAAAATGTGTAGTCCCTCTTACGCCAAATTTTGTTGTTCTCATAAATAATTCGACCTATGAACGTAGTTACTGAAACCATGATGATAATACTCAACTTAAAATGTCATTCGCATATGCTCGTAATTCACCCTTTCAATAATTCTCGATCTTCAGTTACCTCCCCAATTTCAGGTTCGTCTGTTTTACAACAACAAACAGCCACCCACTTGTGTACAAAACAAATGACACTTAATTTGAGGTGAAGTCCTTTCAATAAAGCAATAAACAACCAGCCCCTAACGTCAATGGTTGACCTGCTGTGGGTCACTTGCACAGGGTGATAATTAAGGCTAATTACCAAAATAATTAAGCATTACAAAAACTTGCCCAAACCGCGCCGATTCCTACCTCTGCCAAAGAATTGCATATTTTACCCACCGTGCGGATGAACAAACATCTCAGTTCTCGATCAGTCATTGTCTCACCAAGACGCCGCAAGCTGTCTGACAGACGCTACCGCAAAAGCACCATGGCCTACATTCTCTCTCTCTTAATGGTTTCTCTGCTCTTTTGGACGTGCGCATCGGAGTCATGCAACGAGTTCGTCTGCGGCTCTGTGGTCTCGAAGTGTCTTCTAACGCAGAGTTGCGAGTGCAAATTGACGGATTGCTACTGCTGCAAGGACTGTCTAAATTGCCTGGGAGAACTGTACACGGAGTGCTGTAGCTGCTTGGAGATGTGCCCCTCGCAGAACGCCACACAAGCGGCTCTTTCGCCCAAGTCGCAGATTGGCGATTTCGATGGCATCCCGGAATTGTTTAACACCCTCACCGAGGTGGACGATGACAAGTGGACAACGTATCGCTTCCCCATGAAGGCGGTGCTAAACCGAAAATTCAATGCAGACGCTCTACTCGGCGACGACATCGATGTGGAGGCAATGGAGGCGAAGAAGCAGCAGCACCCTCCCCAAGCGCCGATTGTCAACTGCACGGTGATATTCTTACACACGTGCACTTCGAATAAAAAGTGCATGCAGTACTGCGAGAGTATGGGCGCCAACAGTTATCGGTGGTTTCACGATGGCTGCTGTGAGTGTGTCGGCGCCGACTGCATCAATTATGGCATCAATGACAGCAAATGCGAAGAATGCCCGGAGCCGGAGACTGATGCGCCAGGTGGTGGCGACCCCTTCGATATGGACTACGATAACGAGGAGATGTGGGACTATGGGGAGGAGGAGTTCAACTACAATTATGACTGAGTTGATTTAGCTGACGTCACTCTGTAAACAAAGTGTGTTATCTCTCTTGACTTGACTGTACATTATTTCTTGACAAATAAATATTATTTTTTGTAAATAGATCAAACATGTGTTTGCGAGGAAAGGGGGGGGGGATTTCGAATGAACTGCCCAGGAAATGCAACACCCTCTATGTACACATCATATGTCTTGACTTGTATTGTGAAGAAGCACGAGGCAGTGTTTTGTGTCTGACGCCAGAAATTCTTTTAAAATACTGCAATCGCTGCTTTTTATAACATGCAGCAATCCTAATTCATGCGAACATGCTTTTGATTTCTAGTAGAAACCACTCAGACTGGATTAACTTGAAGTCTAGGAACGGGGAAGAATTCATTTCTATGAATTCTTCCCCGCTAAACTAGCAAAAGACGAAGTTTTCAGGGTTGCCAACTACAGGATTGTGAATTTGGTGTACAAAAGAAAGATTGACATGGTATCCACAGATTATCCAAATTCTTCTTTTTCTTGAAGCGCTACAGTCCGGGGTGGACCTGGGCTTTAATAAACATGCCTCTCCAGCTAGCACGATCTTTCGCCACCTGCGTTCAGCTGTGCACTACAAGTTGGTTGAGGTCCTTCTCCACTTGTGTGCGTCACCTTAGCCAAGGGTGTCATCTGTTGCGTTTTGCCAATGGCTCAGATTCGAAGACTTTTCAGGCCGGAGCTGTGGTGTCCATACGCTCTACATGACCTGCCATCTTAAGCGTTGTATCCGAAGACGCTTGACTAGGCGCATGTCGCTGTACAGCCCGTTGAACCTTCTCTTCCCGATGACATCAACGCGCACAAGAACAAAAAGATTACCCAAATCCAAAACTTAAATTTCATTAAAAAATAAGTTGTTTGCAGTGCCTACTGTTGAACGAAACGTTGAACATCGTTTCCAAAGTAACAAGGTCCAATGACGCCACTACTCTTTTTAGATTCATTGGTTTTCTCCGCAATAAGTGTGTGTGAGTTTCCGTGTCCGAGATACTGCCATTTTGTTTTTTGAATTAGCTAGCGAGATAAAAATTTACATCTTCAAGAAAGACGATTTCTGCCATAAATCGTTGCCGACTTCAAGCTGCTCTCAGGCCAAGAGTTTGAAGAAGCTTTAATTTACTGAGTCAATTAAACCTTGTAAGTGAATATTCCGAAGTCTTTGTGTAAATTTTTCCTAAGGCCTGTTGAGTCGTTGAGGTCGATGGTGATGTTGTCGTTGTTGAGTTGATGCTGGTCAATTGAGTTTGGCACTTCCGGTCATAGCAGCCACATTCTCATCTGTGGGTACCGTACGCTGACCTGGACCATGACTACTGTATTCTGGCATGGAAAGTCTCGAAGTTTTTGCACAAAAATTGTGTGTTACAGGCGAGGTAGAACAAGGTAAAACTAATAATTCTTATTGTTATTTATCAGCCACCTGATAAGCTCCAAGGGGCAGCCATTTTTGGCCGGAAGTCCAAATGCTTTGTTCGACGCAGTGTTGATCAAAATGTACTTGTCCTGGTTTGATTTGTAACTGACTAGCCTCTCTGTTAATTTATTCTTATAATTCTGGCTTATGTTTGGAGCACGAAATTAGACAAAAAATGTATTGTAAGGCATCCCTCATAGTGTAAACTTTTCCCCTAAGATTTTGCTGTTTGTGCAATTTGGGAAAAGTTTCAGTTTAAAGTTTGTTTCTTAAATTTCGAGTAGATGAGAAGAAAACTTAGTGGCGTAGTGGAAATTCACTAGGGTGGCACATAGCCGCGGAATGATAATTTCTTTTTTGTACCCATAAAAAATTCGTAGGTCCTTTGAATGTCATCCAAAAGTTCCCAATTCCAAATTTTCATTGTACAAACAAATTTTCTATTCAAATTTATCTTTTGCAAGTATTTTAAAAAATAAAAGAAAAACTTACAAATCGTGGCTGTCTACTTTTGCCCGCGAGTGTGCTTAGGAATTCCCCAAAGGCACATGCGAAAATGTGCATAATCGCGAAAGTATCACATTTTTTCGCTCTCCACTTGAAAGTATTTCCGACGACATACCATTTTCCCATTGCATCACGTTATCGATGCACATGCATTTCGTGAGCTTTTGAATGAGAAGCGCATATTGCAATTTTTTTCTCTCTTAAATTGAAAAGCTTTCTCTTTGATATGGGATTTACTGCTCTGATATAAATGTCAGGAGATTTTTTTAAGACTCTTGGCAATAGGATACTAACACACATGATTGCTTTGCTAATTTTGAAAAATTGTATATTATCTTATCTGAAGTGAAGTGAAATTTTTCGTTGAATTAAGACTTAAATATGTTTTAGGAAAGTAAAATATTTTTAGAAATTTGTAATTTTTACTCCACTTCCAAACAATATTTTCTGGGATTGCAATTAACACACAGCATAAGTTTTGACTTGTTCAAAGTTCATGTAGCCTTATTTGAATTTGACTACAATTTACATATAATACTAACTTTTAGCACCCACCTTTACGGACTCTATTTAGTTCACATTTCTGTAAAGCAAGGTAGGATTACCCCTAGAAAGTTTAGTACCAACGCAAAATCAATTTTCGGCGCCTCTAAATCAATAACTACTTATTGTATCCACATTGAGTCGTGGGTTGGCGTCTACGTTCTGGAACGGACCTTAGCTTCGTGTCTGACTATAATAATAATAATTATTATCTGGCACTACAGCCCACACAGGGGACCAGAGACTAGCATCTAAAACCATGGTATGCTAAAAATTCCACATGCTTCAGATGACTACATAATCATGTGCATGTGGGTCTGATAAATTCACGGCATTATTCACAAGCGGTGGTCGCCGCGACGTAGTGGTAAGTGCGTCGACCGCCACGCAGAATTTAATTACAATTCACAAACGAAAGAGTCTATAAAGGAAGGTTCTTATCGGAATAAGATAATATGTATGAGTGAAAGGCTCTTCGTGTTTAAACATAACTTTAGACAGCGAATAATGTCGGAGCGCTTTTCCACACGATCCGACCAAGCTATGCGCGTTCTGCAACAATTAGAGTATTTCTGCATTTTGAACAGAGATGGATAGAAAACACCGAAAATCTACTGAATTCCAAATGGAAATAGATTGGCGTGTTGAGTACGCCAGTTTTATCTCATGTCATGAAATTATTTATTTTCCGCTGCATCAATTGTCAAAGTGTCAACGTGTCAACCTTCACAACAATTTACGCCTGCTGACCATTTACAAAGTTGTAGATACCTTGTAGAAAAAAGGAAATACAATTTTTATCAAAAACATGCCAGTGTGTTCGTTTATTTATCCTTGAAAAATTAATTAGCCTACACATTTTGTTCAACTTCTGAGCTCCTTTAACCTTAACCCTTTACTGTTGTGAGACACACTGGTGTCTACTATACAAAACTCATCACTCAAAAAGGTCCGGGACATATAGCAGAACGAACTAACAAAATAAATTAATATTTAAAGAACATTTTTTGTTAGTGGCACCACCTATATATCCCGAGACTGAGTGATCTGTTATGAAGTAATTTATTAAAAAACAGTTTTGCATTGAAGAAAAAGGAACGTATGAAAACTGAACATTAAAGCAACAAAATTGGTTGACATTTTATTAACATATTTATATTATTTAATTTACATATATATATTTTATTGTATTCGCTACTCGAATCGTCATGACAAATGCTTTTCATTGATTTCTGGTGTTATTTGATGTGTTTTCATCAGCAGCATCTGTGTATTCAAAAACGGCGTTAAAATATTTGAAAACGCCTTAATTTTCGGAATGACATCAAATGTGTTTATTGCACTATGTATTGGAGTAGCATTCGATTTTAAATATGCTTCATGATTTTCAGTAGTTTTTTCACAAACAAATTCAATTAACCAAACGACAAGTAATAGCAGAAGCAAATGCAATAATTGAATTTCTATAACCGGCAGCGCCTCCATTCTGCTCAACACACAGTCAAAAACTGAGTAATTGCTCAGAAGGACCTAGTTTTTATTCTTTTGCTATGATGACTAATTTTTTTTCTCATGGATGGGGGAAGCGTGTCCTTCTTTGGGTGCGGTTTACGAATATCTTACTGCAATAAAAAAAATGTGCAGTGACTCAGGATGTCGGGATGACAGGTACTTCCATCTTACCTGACGTAACAGACTAAGCATGGGTTCAATGAGCTTACTTCATTTTTTCTTATCTACTATGACAAAAATTCAAATTCAAAGTCACACCATATTCCCAGGCAATTGTGGCAGTATGATATGAAGTAAGTGCAAGTACTACAGATAATCGCTCTCATCAAGCGAGATCAATGGTTTTATAGTCAAGAGTCATAAATTTCAAGTGTAGAAGATAGGAGAGGTGTACATGTACACCTCTTAATTCAATAAAAATGATTTGAGATACTCAAGCCTTATTTAAAGTCATTTAAAGAAAAAAATCTTTTCATCGTATTTATCTAAAATAGTACTAAGAAAAAGTTTCTTTTTAAACTGTCAGGTTAAGACTTCCTTCTTAGATTCACCATTAAAACAAAAGTACATATGTACATGAGTAGTAATTTAATGGAATCACTAGCCAAATTCGGTGTTGAAGCTTCAGCCATTGTCTATCAGCAAGACAATGACCCGAAACACACAGCTAAAATAACCCAAAAATGGTAAAAATATGGCGATTTCATGGCCACCGCAGTCTCCGGATGTAAACTCTATTGAACACCTATGGGGGGTTTTAAAAGAATACATTGCCGGCGAAATCGGAAATTTAGACCATCTCTGGGCCAAAGTCAGGATTGCATTTGAAAACATTACGCCAGAGACGTGTAAGACACCCAATCGAATACGAGCTGTTATTTACGCCCATGGTGGATACACAAAGTATTGAGCACTAGAGAACTTCGTTTTATCTTAAAGTCAAAAAATTGGATAAGCACTGTGAATATTGTGTTTATTTTTTTATTTTTGTTTTACAACGAATCTAAATGTTTTAAACTTTTATTTTATAAATTAGAATTATCGAAATAAATATTAAAATAAAAAAAATTTTGATCGTTATTTTCTTAAACCGCAAATTTTGATATTTTAGCACACAGCATGATCACTTTTGAGAGTAACTGTATATACATAGTATGGTCGTATTTCGAAACTCTGAAAGGCTTCATCATAACCATTGTGGTAATGTGAAGGAGGATTTTTATAGGACTTTCATAATTATACTCTTAAAAACCCTTCTTCAGATCAGGTTTCTAGGCCTAAGTAGGATATGCTCGAATGCGCGAATATCCTTTCAGTAGTCAAAATGAGGGGGAAGAATTAAAACATAAATCGAATTGCTATATCTGTTTTACAAAACAAGCACAAATCTTTTTTTGAAGCTTTTATAGCCACAACAATATGGATGTCAGTTGATCTATGAGTACGTCTGCCAAAATGGAGAAATTTGTGGTTTTCAGCCAGTTTGACGTAAAGACAAGACCGATGTTTGGGCACGCTGCAAGGCGCCATTGTAAATCTCAATTTAAATACAAAGGAGGTTTAATGTGATCGACAAAACCGACGGAATCTGCCAAGTTTTGGTGCAATTTTTCTTCAGCTAGAAAACCGAAAAGTATCGTGATGCCCACCGAACGCCATATCATAATGATAAATTTGAGTACACTTACGATGAACCTGTGATTGCAAACAGGCCATCAATTGATAGTCAGGGGGGACAACAATTCGGTTGAACAATCGGTTTCTAAACACGATACGAATGTCCACAGCACAATTAAAAATTTACGAAAAAACGGAATCGGAATTAATCCAGTTCTCTCAAAATCACTGACGACACAGCCATTGCAGGCTATCTCAATGGTCATAAAGGTTCGATCACAAGGAGATGATGAAGCCTTCTTTTCGAAAGAAAAGTTCTGCGTTCAATCTTTAGTTCTATTTGCATTTTTGAATTTTGAAGAACAAGATTCAGCAAAGAACTGTACGCGCAGTACAGCGACATAAACCTCGTCAGTCATCTACTGATGTAACGCCTAAGATGGCTAGGCCATGGACAACACTGCTCTAGACCGAAGAATATTCTACTCAAAACTAGTGGGGCTATGCAATAAATGACACAGACAGACCTGATGGCGCACACAAGTGGGAAAGGACCTGCACCAACTTGGACTGCGAAAGCTGGCTAAAGATCGTGCCAGTTGGAGAAGCCTGTTGGTTTCAACCCAGGTCTATCCCTGACTGTAGCACCATATCAAGAAGAAGAAGAAAATTTCGCATCAACATTTTCATCGATTTCTGAACATCAATCTTATTTTGAAACTTTTTTTTTAGCAATCACTGATCGTGATCTTGTCATTATCCAGAAGATCAAATTTCTTAAAAAAAACTATCACGGATCTTGCCACTCTGCAGAAAATCGATAAATTTCCAAACCACACACACAACCACTGATTCTTACACTCACACAAGCATTCATACAGTCACCTCCGCTCACAAATAAAGAAATTCCGGTTCAAAGATCGAACCTGAATCACGGTGGCAATTTCTGTGACAACATCCCCAAATGTTGAAAACAAAAATTTGTTTTTCATTATTCATTTCAATCGCAAACACCAACACAAATTGCTCATCACCTCAACAACAGCCTAATGGCGAAAAGATGAGTCATAGGAAGTAACACACTCTTATCAACATGATTAAAAGAAAACAGGATATAATTGTAAACAAGGACATTTAGGCAAGTGAATAAAAAAATAAAATTCCTTTACCTTTCGTTCCGTATAAAAAGGACACTCAGCAGTGAATTCCTCAGTTAGCGGTGTCGCATCGAAACAGGAACACAGGAAAACAAAGAATATGGAATTCACGAGCGTTCTTCAAATTAATTTCTGCAACTTGTTGATTGTATTCATTTTGACATTAATTTGGACTGCAGCGGATTTAGTTTTTGGAAAATCTGAGAAGAGAGGAGATATCGTGAAACAGAGTAACTTACAAGGGCCGTCTTTAGTCTGGAAGCTAAAAGATGCTGTCAGTAGAAGGCATGTCAAATTGAATAAGTCACTTACTTCCCGTTTGGACAAGTACTTGGATTTCACAAAGTCTTCAACACTAGCAGTTCTGCCACGTTCAAGAGTGTCACGCTATGGAATGAGGAAAATGCGGGAGTCGAAAGCGCGAAGAAGACTGGACTTCTAATTAAAGTTTGTACATCCATAGAGTTTGTTAATAAATTTTTAACTTAAGTAAAAAGTGATATTTTTTTGCATTTTTAAATCTTGATTTGATTGCTTTTCTATTTTATTTGTGAGTTGGGAGAACATTCTGAAATCTTCAACACCCTGCTTGGAGTCGATGTGCAATTTGGAGTACTAAACTTTTACAACGTTGGTTTTTCGCTGAATTGTCGAACTTTTGAAATTTTGTGAATATCGAGGACTTAGGTTCTCATAATCTCGTGGATCTGCAGATTATGGCAAATTGTAGAATTTTGGCAGTACCCTAGTTATATACTGTCTGTGAAGGGCTTTGGTGAGCCTCTTCTAAACTGAGCATATCCGGAGACAACGATAAAAGAAATTTACATTCAATCGAAACTTCAAGATTGATGAGTACCCTCTTTTGTGAGTAACTATGCTCTTTACCCTTGTCTTGCCCTAACCTGTCATTTTTAGGAGCAACTTTAAGGCTAAGTCTACAGATAATACAAAGCCGTTTGCTTAACCATGTATAAATCTTTTTCAGGCCCTTCACTCACGACTTCTATATTTTCACCACGCCTTCTACACTTATACCACGACATCTAAATTTTCTTCGACGTCGAATTGGCCCAACACCAGGTATTGGATGTACATAACACCTTTTGAATCCCAGAAAATGGTGGACATAACAGGTAATAGGAGAGTCCCCACCTTCTGCACATCATGTTCGACTGTTGAAGTCCACTGTTTCGACTGTTCCTTTATCTTATTTTTGCAGCAGTGAATCCATTCTTCATCGACGACACGATACAAAAACTCCTTCGGATAAAGCGTCAAACGTTGCTCTCAAGTAATATCACGGCTGCGCTTCCTGCCAAATGTACTTATCGGTACTTATCGCCGAAACAACGTTCTTATATTCAACAATTCATGCAGGATATAATGCAGATATTCTTTTGAGCTACCTACTTTCTTAGTCATCTCGGGGACCCCTAATCGGCCAAATGTCTATTCGATATCGTAGATTTTGGTCACGTTATCCTCTATGATAGCTGCTTGTCTTATCACAAATCGACGTGCGATCACTTTGAAAATCGTTAAACAGATTGTTGACAAAAGAAGAAGCAGCAATCTAGCCCTCTTAGTGCAAAAGAAATTTTAAAGAATCAAAAATATACTGTTACTCAATGTCTTTAATGTCACCCCTTTAACAGCAGTCCACGTCACAGCTCAATTTTTACACACTGCAAAACATGGCTCTATGCAAAACATGTGATCTGTGAGGTATTCTAAGGATAATTGGATTATGGCTGTAACATGGTTTCAGAGTAAGAAAGTCGTTGTCAGCCTCTAGGCCTCCCTGAGAAATCAGGGAGATTTTTCAAGAATTGAATCACAATTCTTCTGAGATCCTCGAAAACGCTCGTTCTCAAACGCGGTCAAAACAAAGCTACGAATCCGAATCGGTTGAAAGTTTGACAGTGGTAAGAAAGACGATTCCTCTTTGCAATAATTTTTTTTTAACAAATATTACGCAACGGTAGTCGAGTAGTTGTAAAAAAAGTCTAAACAACTTTGCTTTGCTTCGATTATTTGTTGCAATTACAAAATGGTAGTCGGTCGAAACTAAACAAATTTGCAAGAGGCACCAGGCATAAAGGCCATTTGACTCTACTTCTATGCTTTCTGTACATGTAGTACAGACTCAGAAATAAGTTTCGAATCAAATTAAAAGTAGACTCGAATTACTAAGTAGGCCACCAGACTAAAAGCAGTCATCCTATGAAGGTGCATTGGTTAAGATCCCCTTTAACTCTGATGGTGATGGTGCGTCAAATCTAAACAGATCCCATCTCAATCCCATTCCATCACAATCCCAGAACTTGATTCTTTAAACAACAATCCGTGAATCTTTTCTATTTAAACCAACGGCAAAATTCACAATGAAAAATTGAACACATGGTCAAAAATTCAACTCCAATGTTGATTTGTAAAAATCAGAAAAATGAATTTTTCTGTATTTAAGTGAATTCAGTTCAGTCGCATAACATTGTCCCACTAACTCAATTTCCCACAACCTACTTACAGGAAAATGCTGTCGTTTTGCTTTGGCATACGCTGACTTAGATATGCGTGCAAATGATGTATGTACGCAAACCTTGCAGATTTGATGCGTATTGGGTGCAAGGAGAAAAATTAAAACAGCACTTGCTTCGCGCCCAAACTCATGCTTATGTCGTAGTTCACTTTTAGTATTTAAATTTTCATTTCCAATTTGCATTGACTGCAAGAAAAGTAAAATAACGTCAAGGTGAAAATTGATTGCAGACACTGCGGAAAACAATTTCCCCGAGACCAAGAAGATAATATTTATCAAATTATGGTGAAGTGTAATCTGCGCTAAAAAGCACGTCTGTCCGGTGAAAGACTAAAGATTTCAGTATGAAGAACACGGTTGTGGCCTCCCTTATAGGTGGCCTTTTATTGGCCATCCTTAATCAGTTCCCTAAACTGCATAATCAATTATCATTGATACTTTTCTGGACTCCACTGCCCCGAGTGGCGACAACGCACTGACAGTATTAACTATTTCGAAACAGTTTGCCAAACTCATTTGGGAATACATTGTGGGTGCCTTTAAAGAGCGAATGAAACATTTGTGTGCCTAATAAAAGCGATTGTTGAAGCAGATAATTTCTTCTTCCTTGTGCACTGTAAGGCCCCAATATACTCATGTGAGCAATTGAAGAAATATTCACCTCAGGAGACCCACGAACAAAAATCTTTGCCTCAAACTCATCATCTGTCCTTAAGAGTTGGAAGCTGCTGTTCCTTGTCATCAATTGGCTTAAGTCGACGATTCATTTTATCCTTAAATATATGTATTTCTTCTCTTCTAAAAATATACCACTTAGATTCGTTATAAGTTCACCAGACCGAGTAGAATGGATTAGCTTCCAACTTAAAGGCTTCTTCAAATTCAGAATCGAAGCATTACGCTTTCTTCAACTTCAGTAATCAAAGTATTACGATTTCGTTTTAGTTTACTTAGCTTCGTTCAGTAACATTTCCATAAGTGAAGTTTATACACTTTACAGTTTATACGTCTCCTAAGAGCATGACTAAATAAAAGCCTTGAATTTTTGTACTTCAAAAAAAAAACACAAATAATTTGGTTCTTGCAGAAACTCTAAAAGAGAGAGATTCCTGGAAAAGCAGACTACAAATGAAAAATTGAGAATAATAGTGGTAAGATGACTTTTTTTTAATTTTGTGACCATCTTGCCGCCAGAATAGGATTTATTAGTAAACTCCACTGAGTAAAAAAAATGCGCTCTGGCGTTGACTAGTGTCTGACATTAAAGACAAACAGTATGTTTTTGATCCGTAGAACTTCTTTTCCTTTTTGTACTGAGAGCCATCATTGTGATTAATCAATATAAAGAGTGATCCATCGTAAGGTTTGTTTTATAATGAAATGCAAAACACAGCAATCTTAAAGTGAACTGTACATTTTTATTTTCGGTAAAAAGAAATAAATTTCTGTTTGATTGTTATTGGAAGGTCCACTTTTGGGGGACTCATTCGAGGAAAGCAATTGTGAATGCAAGTAACATAAGGCGCCTACAAGGTGTTATTTGTAGCTGATATTGTCAATTGCGGCTTCAGTAGATCGATATGGTTTTCGTGCCATAAGTTCCTCGAATGGGACGAAAACCATTTTCCACAGAATGCTGACATTGTTATGGTGTGAATCTTTCCATTATAACAGAAAAACAACAGTCTAATAGCAGTCATGCGTGATCTGTCAAAAATATCCTATTAAAACTTAAACCTCACGATGAATCACTCGACATTATAAAGAATGACATGAGCTCCTCAGTGCAACATCAAAAATCAGGTGTTTTCTGTGATGAATTACCCACAAACCACACAAAAATAGACTATCAGCACCCTCGTCTCTGCTTTCTTGGAAGCATTTAAATGCGTTTCTATATAAATTTTCCAGTCTTAGAATGCATGCATGTATGATTTTGCACATCCATCATATAGTATTAAAACTTATCAATTTGACGATGATTTGTATGACTTGTGGTACGTGTTCGAGCCCAAGTAATCAGAGGAAATTGAGCACAAGTTGAAATACGAGGATATTTTGGGTTTCGTACGCTTTCACGTAATTAACGGGTACAATATGAATTTTGTAACGCATATTGATGTCAATAAATATTCCTCAAATGCTACCTTATTTTTGTGAGTTTTTCCTTCTACAAAAAACTGGCAGACATACATACATTTAGTCCCAATTTTGTATTTTTTTTTGATCAGCTGTGGAGTAGATGGGTGGCGGTTATAAAAAAAAGAAAAAACACTGTGATATGTTATCAAAAGTCGGTGTATGGGGGAGTTCATGGGTATGGATCTCTAATTATGACTATGAGACACCTCCCTATTTATGCAAAAATCTAACTTGCTAAACAATAACTCATCTAACTTACCCTAACTTATGCTAAATAATTTTAAACTAATTTCAACCAAGAAAAACTAACCTATGTACAATTTTTGGTTATAACTATTTTTTGTTTAATTTCTTATTATTATTTTTTTTTGTTAATTTTCTTTTTTAACTTCTAGATGTGCCCTAATGAAATGTAATCTAGTTTTATGGCATGCGGTCCACCGTAGACACATTCGTTTTTGAATCAGACTAAACTGCCGATCCTTCTCACTCTCCGTTCGATCGTGTGTAGAGATGACCCGACTTTCTATGTTGACCCACCGACATCGCGGTCTTAGAGAAGCAATATCTCTCTCCCTGTCTACATGTGGACAGATGATCGTATACACACCCACCTGATAAGGGTTTTGAAATCATTAAAAATAGCAAATCGTTGGTTATCAGTTTTGCGGTTGTTTACAGTCAAACAAAAACATAGGCATAAGACAACATACAGGGTGAGAGGTGCTGTTAAAATCATAATTTTTTTCGGAACTAACAGCTGTTATTTGGTCGGAGTTTTGACAGAAAGTTGGTACAACTGTGTCTTTGCGTAAAGATATGTGCTTGAAATCGTTGTGCAATATTAAAAACTTACCTCCAAGTGAGTGGTATGTCTTGGAAGTATTAATAGGCCGCTGCGAATTGGCATTTTTGAAATCTGATTTTTGTAAAGAACCGATGTGAAAAATCCGTAAGCGATTCAAGTTCTTGGAGTCAATAACGTCTAAGGAGCCTGTGAACTGCAGCCCAAAGCCATCAGGCACCACCTGGAGTTGGCGTGTTAGAAAGCGCAACTTCGAAGTCAGCAGAGGTAGTCTCTTAAATGTTACTAATAAAATAAGCAATACAATAATTTTTTTCATCTTATTGCATTTTTAAGAATAACCCATTAAAATAGAAAACTTTTATTTAGACCACCCTGTGTGTAGTACTAGTCTAATACAAAACGATTGTATTTAATTCGCAAATCTCGCTTATCTCTCGGTCACACTGAATATGATTTGCAAATGGATGACAATTCAGTTTATCACAACGTTTTCGAAATGAAATAAAAAGTGTATTGTTTACATTTGTATCGTACTGTCGCCTCACTTAGCGGTGCATCGAGCTTTAAGTTCATACACGCAACACTGCAGTCATCATATAGCTTCCACGCGGTGCAGTTCTGTAACCTAACCGAACTTTGACGGGGCATTACGATAACGAGAAAAAATTGTATTCTTCAATAGCAAAATATACCCAGAACCAATCATGTCTCACAGCTGGGAATCGAAAGATGAAATTAAACGGTTTCGTAAATATCTACAAATACCGTCCGTTCATCCGAACATCAACTATGGTATGGCATTTCAATTAAAATCCCCCATCAGCACCTGCATGTGCACTGAATGTATTTTTGTCCTTAAGTGAAGTGCGTCGCAAAGTGTGGTTCGTTGGTGATGTGTGTTTTGGAAATTTTTTGAAAGTGATATAATTCAGTAAACGTGCTAGAATTTTGACCACGTTTTTGCCTACGATTCATTTTTATTGAAATGCTGTACATATATACGTGTCCGGTTCTCAGTAATGAGATATTTTCAGACGGCCGCATATGTCACGCTTGTGCTTTCAGAGTGAAATCGCGGAAGCTTTTCTTGCACTTGCAGAGAGTTTTTCTCTTAAAAAATGTGCAAAACTAAACTGTACTCGAAAACAGTGGATGTGTGTAACGTGTGTTATAAGTCTTGAGGAGCAAGTACGTCTTGGCGGTACTTTCAAAACGATCAACGTCGTTTGTTTTGGACATTTTGGCAAGGTTCATTTTGTGTACATGTTGTGAGCATATGACAGTGGACAGGAGCTGCATGTTTTTGAATAAACCCTAAAAGCAAGAATGTGACTGAAATGGCTTAGAAGTTGACTCTTTTTTGAACTTAATTTATGGTTAAGCGTGGCAACTGAGTGCGTGGGTAGTAGGACGAGTGGTTTCCAGATAGGAGTCTTCTATTAAATGTGTGCGGCGAAAAATACTTGCTTTCTTCATACTTAAGAAAAATCAAATTTGGAGTTATGGGCTACATAATCCAGGAAATAAACCCTTGGGCTAATTTTCTTGTATTCGATAGTGAAAACTATTGTTTATCACATTTCTATGAATTTTCGCATTTCAAGGTGTGATTTTGACAGCTTATGGAAGATGCCTTTGCAATGCAGAGGGTCTAAGTGATTCTGACAGAGAGAAATGTGTGCCTGTTTACTTACTTGTTGATACACTGCCATCGTTTAATTCACACCCACCACAGGGGATACTTCTTGGCTTGCAAATTAACAAACCATCAACAGACGGACGGATAAAAGAATTAAGATCTGCAAATCGGAGTGGGAGTGTGAGTGCATGGAAGCGAAAGGAACTTCGACTTGTTGTGGCTGACATTAATTTCATTACCAGCCCATTCCTTAAACGAACTGGTCTAGAAGGTCTTTCTTAACCATTATCCTTCAGCTGGTATATTCTTTCGTAATGTGCCTCCAATTTGTCGCACCAAGTTTTTCGAGATTTTTCTCCACTTGTTAGTACCACCTTAGATCAGGGCGTCCTTCGTTTGCATGTCTTGGATTCGAAGTTCCTTCGTGGTAGATCTGTTTTAATCCCAAGATTAAGTGTCTATTCGAAGTCTCCTCTGTGACGCCCAAACAGTTACTCAGTGAATCCTTTGGTTCAGGTGCCATCAACGCAAACAGGGCCATAAATCCCATACAGGGGTTTCATCAATGCACAACCATTTCAGAAAGCATGGGAATTTGTTGGAAATCCAACAAGAAAATGTGTGGTTATGTTTTAAGAATCTTATGAAGAACGTGATCGTAGATTTGTAAAGCAATTTTAAAAAAATTGAGTTTTTTCAAGTGTGCTCTGAAGTTCTAGGTGGAGCTGGTGGTTCGTCACGGTTAGCTCCAACTTGTTCCAAAAATAAATTTGCGGTTGTATTTGAACTGCGTTTGAATGCGTGAAAAAGAAGTCGTGCAGCAAACACCTAGTCAACGATACAAAGGCAAACAAATGAAAAAGTATATTTTTTCGGTAGGATGGAAGGAATATAGAGCCAAAATCTCAAAGTCAAAGACATTTCGTTGCATGAGACCCCGAATATCAGCTAACTACCAAATGGTAAGAACTTGGGAACGACTCTTTAGGAAATGTATGGTAACATGTGTTCTCTCTATAAATCAAAGTCTTCGTAGTTGATAATTTGATAATTTTTATCTGCTTTTTAACTTCTTTCCGGGTAGCTTCTTATTTCTGGAACTCCTGTATTGGTGTTTGTCTGATAGAACAAAAACTTGCTCAAGGATTTCCATTGGCACTTAGGTCGGTAAATCTCTTATAATCATGAGCGACACCAAATGCTGGATGGATAAAAATTTTCAACCAAGTTCCATCAAGTTTTTCCGGATTATCGAAGATGTGTGTGGCCTAGTATTGTCATGGCGGTAGACATTACCGTCTCGGTTGGCTAATTCTGATCAATTTTTTTTGATTCCTTGTACAGTATTGTGTATTTCAAGATGCTAAAAAAAGTCAATCGTCATCCAGTCCCTAGCTTACCGTCACTTCAAGCTGTGGAGTTGTTTTTGATTGATCTATGGTCTTTGATCATGTATTTCGGCGATTACAATCCACATGTCGTTCTCAGGCATAATGTTGACTTCAATCTGGAGAACGATGGACAAGAATTTCCGTCTTTCCAAATTAGAAGTAATGAATATATAGACTAAAGAGTTTTGAGGCTGCTGGAGCTGGCACACAATCCACAGAACTCTAAAGACGGAAATGATTTTATGTCGACCCACGCGCAAATGGTCTTGGTTCGATTCCCGGCACCACCTCTTTAAAGTTGCTGACAACACTCAAAGAGTATCAATTGTCTATGAAAATCTTCTCAAATTTCGCCGTTCGGAATCGGCAAAACACTGTAGATCCCTTTTACTCGTGAAAGAACGCACAACACAAGCAGTTGTTGTGGAAGCTAGGCCCTGGTCTCTTGTGGGCTGTAGTGCCACTAAATTATTATTATTACTATTAATCGACCGTAAGGAACTGATCATTTAAATTTTTTGCGTTAAAAGATTTGGCACCCTAACATCTAACTTCTTTAAGTCAACTGCTCACATTAAGGTGCTTTAAAACTTTTCATCACCCCAAAAAAGAAAAACACCCGTACGATGTTAAGTGCCTCTCCAAACAGCTTCGGTGCTAGTAATGCTCCATCTGTCGCAACGTTTCTTTAAATCTTTAGGTGAGAAGCTGACCGCAAGATGGATCTCTTACACCGACATTTCCGGAACAGAAGCGAAGAAGCCAATCCTGGGTTTAGCTGTCTCACCCAGCATTCTGACCGTTAGCCGCATACACTTTTTGGCATATTTCTGCAGCGTATTTGATAAGATATTTCACTCACTCTCAACTCAATATAGCAATGAGTGACTCATTTGTCTTTCCAAAAAACTTAGCTTGACATGTCATCTTTAAAATACGCGTTCTTTTGATACAATTCAATTCATGTTTTTAAATATGTGGGTAACAACGCCATCTACTGAGAAAAACCATGAGGACTTCTTATATATACATGGTATGGGGCGAGGAAAAAAGCAAAAGAAAGATTGGAGGCATAAAAGTATTTTCTGAATCCATGTGCTCTGTGAAAGGAAAACAAAATAAAAGCATAATTTGATCGTTTTGATCGTCTTTGACATAACTTTTGAACTCGTATCGCATTGTAAACTTTTGCAAAGAAATGTGATGGTAGTGCTCAGAAAGTTTCAGTATAGTAAAAGTAGTTGAGATAGTTTAACTTTCAACTCATTTTGTTTTTTTTTTGTTTTGACTTTAAACATCGGTTACCGTCTTTAATACTTTAAGCTGACATAATGTCGTAACGTCGTAATCACTCACTTTTCCTCGTGCGCATGCGTAGCTTACTCTCTTATAGAAAAATTGATTTTCCAAAGTGAGTTACATATTTTTTGTCATTTCATTGTGTATTTTGACAATACCAAAGTACTAAGGAAGTCCTAGGATAAAATATCGACGAAAATCGCAACAAAATTACCTCTCAATCAAAGAACTACTAAAAACACTGTTGAGAAACGTGACCAAAGGGTTGCTGACAAAACCCAGTTCTTCTACATTCCATCTGTCCTAGTCTGAATTATCGCACGTCCCAGTTATCTTAAAAATCCACCAAATTGAAATTATAATAAAAATAAACGCATATTTGCCCGCCATGAAGTATTTCCAAAAATCCTTTCCCACCTTTAGTGAATTTTGTTCATCGGTACTGAGTGCAGAAGTACTACAAATCTAGAATCACTTGTTTACACGGTTAAATGATTAATTCCGTTTTGGTTTCACAACCACTCTCGCACTCGCAATTTTCCAGTTTTTGAAAAAAAACAAGATGTCCCACAAACCTTAGATTTCATTTCTATCAATTTCTATTTCTTTTAGAAAAATGTGTAGATTTCCTAAGGGCACAAGCAAAGGACATAGATCTGTCCTGTGAGGTGTACTACATCTCAGCAAAGACACACCCGGTTGTCGTAATCACCTGGAAAGGAACGGATCCGCACTTATCATCGATATTGCTGAACTCGCACATGGATGTGGTGCCCGTGTACGAAGAGAAGTGGCTATACCACCCGTTCGCAGCTGAGATCGACAAGCAAGGCAGAATATATGCACGCGGCTCACAGGACATGAAATGTGTGGGCATGCAATATTTGGAAGCGATACGACGATTGAAAGCGGCTGGCGTTCGATGTCGCCGAACGTTTCATCTCTCCTATGTTCCCGGTAAGCTCCGCCTCTGCTCCACACATTCGACTTTTCAGCATAATCTGATGTTTCTTGTAGATGAGGAGGTATCAAGTCCTGACGGAATGTTGGCATTTGTCAACTCTAAAGAGTTCCGCAGTCTAAACGTGGGATTTTGCTTAGACGAGGGGATGGCATCCAACACGGACACCTTCAGAGTATTCTACGGTGAACGTTGCATTTGGCGTAAGTATGATCGGCGTATTCCCATTCCATAAACTCTGCTAAAGGGACACACAGAAATTGCATTTAAGATTCGAGGAAACTCTGGTCATGGGTCGCTACTGCACAGAAACACTCCTGGCGAGAAACTTCGTGTTATACTGGACAAGCTAATGGACCTGCGGGAGAGCGAAGCTAAAGAATTGAAAAGATGTGATCTGGCAGATGGCGACGTTACCACCATCAACCTTACGATGCTAAGTGGCGGGTGTCAAGTGAACGTTGTCCCACCGGAGTTGAAGGCTTGCTTCGACATCCGATTAAGCAACAAACGGCCCCGCAAAGAATTCGAGGATATGGCAAGTAAAACTCGACTTTTCTCTTACATCATTGTCTAATCCAAATGTTGCGTTCTCCCCTACAGTTGCAGCATTGGTGTGAACAAGCTGGAGGCGACATCACGATGGAAACCATCTACTTGTCCCCCTACGTCGAACCTTCACGTATCGACAACAGGTGCAACTTTTGGACCGCGTTTCAAGGTGCTATGGACGACATGTAAGTTGGAAATGCAGTTCCCGAATAGAATCAACTAAATCTTGAACATTTCTATGCAGGGGTTGCAGAATGAAGACAGAGATCTTTGCTGGCGGCACCGATGGGAATTTCGTTCGAGAGGTAAATATTCAATTTTTTGGGCGATCTTCATGACATCACTAACCCCACGTCCCTTGTAGTTGGGCATACCTACGATCGGATTTTCGCCAATCAATGGGACAGAGGTTCGAATGCACGATCATAACGAGTATCTGGGAGCAGACGTATACATGAAGGGCATTGAAATCTACGAGAAAATCCTGCAGAGAATTGGAAATTGTGATTCGTGTAGCAATGGATTTGATAATAAATTAAATAATTCACTGTGACCATGAAATTCGCGTATAAACCAATGACAATATTCAATAAAGCCGCCACCGACTTACTGAAGAGATCAGTTATTTGTTTAAAGTGTAGTTTTTGTTTTTACATTTGTTGACAACTAAGATTTACTATTGACTTATCGACATAGTAACACCAATCCACTGACCGGTAGGTATGACCTGTGTTGTCTGTTTTTAATTTTTTTTGCACATCCGGAAGGAGAAGATCGAAATTTGGAATTTACGTAAATTCCTTAGAAGTTGGATGATAAATGCACCATTCCAGTGATGATTTTTGAATGTGATGTCAGAATCTATTTCTGTCTCCTATTAAAGCTGAATCTGCGGCGAGTCAATCGTCATAAGTTGTACCAAAGTCGGAACACTAATTTAGGAGAAAATGTACTTGGGTGGTTGATTTAATTGAACACGGTATGTCGAGTGATGCTATTGAACTCTCTACAGCTGGTGCAGATTTTATTAAATAAAATAATTGGATAGCACTAGAAGAAACCAGGGCATAGCATCTTGTAGAAGGTACTCTTGTTCACAATTATTGCCTAAACAAGCTTCTGCAATAACTACTCGTGTTTTGCGTGCTACTGTTCTCGCACGAGTAGAAGGGACCTACAGTTTTTTGCCGACTCCGAACGGCGAGATTTGAAAAGCTTTTCATAGGCATTTGATACTCTATGAGTGTTGTCAGCAACTCGAAAGAGATGGTCCCGTGAAAAAATGCAAGGTGTCCCGTCCGGTAATCGAACCTAGACTTTCTGCATGGCGGTCGACGCATTTATCACTACGCCACGGCGACCACACTGCTTAAACTATGAACAGCAAGAATTGAGAAGGTTTGTCGTTTGACTGTTGTATGCAACTTGAAAGAGGTGGTGCCATGAAAGAATACGAGATCGATTGTAGAACTTTTGGCTTGTGAGTCGACCCACTTATCCACTACGCCACAACGGCTACTTATGTAGGAGTTGTTGCAATTTAAGTCTACGGCTGAGATACTTCAAGGTATCTACCTGCTAAAAAGTTTCGTTTGCATAGAAAAAACTGATGCTAACAGTGGCTCAAACATTCAAACATTGCTTTCAAGAATGCAAAAATTATTCTATCCGACCATTGACTACTTTAAAAAGGCTGAATTTGTGGGCCAATTTGACGACGAAATTGCTTCTTGCACCTTCGCCGTTACCACTGCGAAATTGGTAGAATACGAGCTGCTTCATCTTCCACCGTGTTTCCTCGGTTTGGATCTAGAAGACTTCTGTCTGTTTTCACACTTGAAAAAGTCGTCGGACAGAAACTAGGTCCAATGAGAGTTAACATATTGTCACTGTGAAGGCCTTCCCTGGAGACCTCCAGAGAAAGTTTTTTTCAGGTGCACAATATTGTCAATTGTTTTTATTTTATAGGTCGAAGAATTAAGATAGACAAGTTTAAGTCTGCGCTTAGTCGCTTTAAAGGCTAGTTCCTGGTCCCTTGTGAGCTGCAGTGCCACTACATTATTATTATTATTAGTAGTTAGTCTCTTTTACCATCACGAGCAAACTGTCACCACTTATATCTTTGTCATACTTTCCAACCACCCAGTTCGCTTAACACAATCCTCTTCTTTCACAGAGCCAACCAGCCAACCATACACACGAGACAAACAGCCTCGCAATCTCGAGTACGACTCATGCATTGTTAAAATAATCCATTATAGAAAATGTCACTAGCCACTCACATGTACCCGTAATGACTGTTTTTGTACCCCTATTCCGGCAGTCGTTTAGTGACATGTCACTTAATGAGTGTGAGAAATCGGTATTCCCATAGTCATTTAAGAATTCATAAAATGACACTAGTCATTTTGCTCCTGTCAGCTCCTGTGGAACGCATTAACCACTCGACATGTCTCATTTTTTGGTATTCCCGGTGTCACTAAACGACAGGAAAAGTGACAAAAACAGTCGATTTGAAATTAGTACACGACATAAAACTAAAAATGTCTAAAGAGGAAGTTTCTTTTGTTTTTTTCTTATTTTTGTGTTTCTTGATATATAGTTGCTTATTATTTATGGTTTCCAAAGGTTAAAGGTATCAACACCTTCGCAAATCATTCGCTTGGTGGGACTCATGGAAGAGAACGTGACTTGCCAAAAATTTCAAAAGAGGCGTTACTCAAAGTGAGGACATAAGAATTGGCTTAAAGGAGGTTGCGGCAATACTAAACAGTTTAGGACCACCTGTGCGTAATGAGAAAGAATGGCACAAGGTATGTGCAATTGACTATACATATGTATATGTACATACGAACATTTAAATTATTTGTTTTGAAATACTTCATAGGTTTGGTTCGATTTAAAGTCAAAGGTTAAAAAAAATTTACGCACAACAAAAGGGAATCTGAGGCAACCGGAGGAGCACCCTTTAAACAAACATTTTAACGGAGCTGGACGAAACGGTGGCCAAACTTCTATCAATGCATGAGACAGTGGACCCACCTGGAAGAGTTTTCGGCTTTAAAGAAACTCATCAACGTGGGGTCAACAATGCATTATTAGACAATTCGTCTACATCTACAAACAGAGCTATGCTGTCCATGTTTTCAAATAAAACACTCAAAGATCATTTAAAAGTTATTTTATTGAAGAATTCAAAATATAAACAAAGTGTAAGCATATGACATTTTGCATTTGACAGGCGGCTTTTGTTGTGGAACATATTCCACAAGTCATTTTAGTTTCGGAATACCCATGAAAAAATGAGATGACTTTCAAAATGACAATAGTCACTAAAATGAGATGACTCCAGGAATAGGGGTGAATGTTTTAAAAGATATGGGAAAGTTTTTCGAAAAAAAAAACACATAAAATTCAGAAAAATGCATGAAATCTTTATTTGAATCGATAGTACGGTCCATATAATATAATATTTGAAGATTATTTTATGCAAATGTTGTCCTTGACTGCGTCTCAAATGGTCCATCCGCTTAGTCCAAATTTGGCATACCCTTTTCAACATTTCGGCCGGTTGTCTTCAATGCCTCAATTGAAGCGGGCTTGTCTGTATAGACATGAGCCTTAACATAGCCCCACAAAAAATCGTCTTAAGGCGTTAAGTCACACGATCTAGGCGGCAAATCGACCGGTCCCGAACGTGAAATAAAATGTTTACCGAACTCGCCTCGCAATAAGTCCATTGTTGTGCGTGCTGTGTGGCATGTGGCACCGTCTTGTTGAAACCACATATCATGCAAGTCAAGCTCTTGCATTTTGGGCAAAAAAAAGTTGGTTATTATCTCACGGTAACACTCACCGTTACAGTTACAATGATGCCACCAGCCCATAAACCGCACCAAACTGTGACTTTTTCTGAATGCATTGGTAGCTCTTGCAATGCTTCCGGCTGATATTCACTCCAAAATCGACAATTCTGCTTATTTACGTACCCATTGAGCCAAAAATGAACTAACCATAAAATGGAAGAAGCGTACGATGAACTTTCTTAACAGAGCACGCATTTTGATAATAAAATTCAATAATTTGCAAGCGTTTTTCGTTTGTAAGACGATTCATGGTTAAATTTTAGAAATTGTAGATGTTCGACTGTGAAACAAAACACGAAACGTGCGTCAGCTAAAAAATCACCCTTTAGTTTTTGCGTTTTTCAAGTTAATCGACCTTGAAGTCCTCGCAACTTCTGAAGAACGTCTTAAAAATTCCAGGTACTTAGATCTACAAAGTTGTCTATGTGAAGGTTTCAGTATCGTAGATTGAAAAAAGCCTCACTCTCGTTAAGTTCAATCACTTCCGATTGCAGACTCGTTACAGTTATGTTTTGTTTATTCTTTATTTCACATTTTCTTTAATTGTTATTGGTTATTCTACAAATCCCAGTAAGTATCTTTCACTAAAAGCTAACTCATACTTATAACGAACTGTTTATCTTAAGCTTACAAATTAGACATAAATACATACAATTATTATAGATCAACGCGTACGCACACGAAGGGTGCCTTGCTTCTGCCGCTCAATAAAATAATAAAAACAAAATAAAAATATGATCAAACAAAAATAAAATAAAACAAAATATCATCACACTATTTATGTACATAATTACAGTGAATCTTGTGGTAGATAGATAGTTTGCATCGACGAACGTGTTGGTTCGTCTCACTGCGTTCGGCCCGCCCGCTGTTTGTTCGAGATAACTTTATGGTCACAGGATCTTTCTTATAAGCAATTTTGGTTCAGTCAATTGTTGCCACACACACACACACGAATCGTTCGCACTCGCTGGGGCGCTGCGGGTGCATCTCATCGAACTGAAATGCCGTTGATGGTTATGACATTTCCCGCGGTCGGCTCGGGCTCGTAGACCTCCTCGTTGGTTCGCATCTCGTAGGGTGCGTCATAGAATTGTTCGCTTGGTATTTGATCGTAGATGTTCTCTGAAAGTGAAAGACTGCGCTCTCAGTGGCCTGTGGGTGATTTGGTTCGATGCGATCGCTTACCTGAATGTCGGGCGTTGCCATTGCCATTCGCTCGGCCGCCGTGGAAGGTATTGAAGGTGGCTGGCGGCGACGTGTCCATCGGTATTCGATTGTTTGCCTCCAGAGTGGAGTAAGACATCACAGCTGCGTTGCGGTCCTCTTTCGATTCGGCCGCCTGAACGTTTTCCGTGTTCTTCACCGGCCTTGCTTTGTTCCTGTGCAGGAATATCAGTCCGATGATGATGAGCAGGACGATGATGACTGTCGCTCCGATAGCGATTCCGGTGCCGAGACCTGAGCTCTCCTGGGCGTCGGTGGTGGCGATTTCACACCGTGGTTCCTCGCCACTCCACCGCGCATCCTCCATGCACTTGCGGAGGTACTGTCCAATCCTGTTGTAGCTCGGAATGCAGTGGTATTCCGCCGAACCTCCATACAGGGTGGACTCGTTCACAACAATCACCCGTCCATTCTCGATCGGCAGTGGGCGGCCACAGTCAACGGCTGAAAGAGGGAGTTGTCATCATCTGTCCGCGCGGGTTAAGGGATAAACTTACGTTTACAAACCGGGGACTTGCCAGTCCACTTGCCATTTTTGAGACATACGCGGGTGTCGTTGCCAATCAGAGTTCGCCCTTTGGGGCACTTGAAGTGTGCCACTGAGCCCACAGCCCTGGGGGCGCTGTCAACAATGAGGTTCTCAGTGATGTCCGGTTCACTGCAAGTGATCTCCACACAGCTGGGCGCCTCATTGCTCCACGTTCCGTCCTCAGCGCAGAGTCTTCTTGAGACCCCGTCCAACTTGAAGTTTGGATCGCATTCGTAGAGTACTGCCGCTCCGTAGTAGGTCACATTTGTGGCAAGTGTTACCTTGCCGTTGGTGATGTTTCTCGGTTGACCGCACTCCACATCTACGACGGAAAAGACTTTGTAAGTCTTGAATTTGATGGTAATGAAATGAAAGCTTACAAACACATTCCGGGACAAGACCGCTCCACTGTCCGTTGTCCTCGCATGTCACCAAGGCTTCGCCGATTATCTTGTAGCCACGTTCACATCGGTACTTGGCCAAAGCGCCAATTCTTAGAATGAAGAGAAAGTTCAAGAGGTCTCTTCACAGGCTTGGACTTGACACTCACCTGTAGGTCTGTGCACTGTTCGACGTGGACTCGGCTGTTCGAATTAGGGTTCGTCCGTACATTCGATCGTTTCCGGTCACTGAGAGAAGACTGTGAGGCGCCAACGCTGGCTCTGGACAACGGATCTCTGAAGGGGGAAAATTTGATTAAAAGTTCAAATCCATGGGATGCCCTTGAGTCGTCACCTTCACACTTTGGAGAAGAATCACTCCAAACTCCAGATTCAAGGCAGGTACGCTTTGGTACGCCAGTCAGCTTGTGCGAGTGCGCGCAGCTGAACACCACTTCTGATCCAACATACGTTGTGTTCTTCACGTACTTGTGGGTTCCAAATGGAATTGGCGTGATCGCTCCGCAGTCGATGTCTACAAGCAAACATTTGGATCAATGCCTTTTTCGGCCACTGGCACCGACAAACTTACATTCACAGAATGGCGCTTCGGCGTTCCACTCTCCATTGTCCAGGCACTCTAACGTCGGATTTCCGCGCAGCACGTGTCCTGGATCGCAGTGGTACTGAATTGTCGAATGGACATTGTAGTCATAGCCGACAACGTACGAGCCGGAAGGTACATGTGGTGTGTCACAGGTCACCAGCTCGCAGATGGGTGCATCGCCCGACCACTTTCCGTCTTTTGTGCAATACAGGTCACTTGGACCCACCAGCCAGTAGTCATCGTCGCACTCGTACTTCACCATGGAGCCAACGGTTGTTGTGGAGTTCACTAAATGAGCAGTACCTCTGTCAGGCCGAGCAGGAGCTCCACAATCAACGAAGCGGCACGATGGCGGCTTGCTGGACCACTCTCCCCCAAGACCGCATGAAATAATCTGCAAGAGGAACAACACATTTTCAAAATCCGTGAGGGTGCTAATTTTCCCGCTCAACTTACAGGCTCTCCAACAAGGACATAACCGGATTCGCATCGATAAGTCGCCGTGGAACCGGCTCGCTTATCCGTCACGGTCACTATGCCGCCAGCTATTTGCGGCGGTTCTGGACACCAGTCCACCAAACATTCCGGCTTCTGTCCCGTCCAACCGTTCATGTCGCAAGTTCGATTCTCGTTACCAATCAGCGTGTAATTCTCGTGACAACTGTACGTGGCCTGCACGCCAAAGTACGTTCGATTCTCTGAAAACAATATCGCTCCGTGTTCCAGTTCGTCCAGCGGACCGCAGTCAACATCTGGAAGACAGAGAGGACTTTGAGGATGACTGTCATCGGAGGATGGGGGAAGAAACTTACATTTGCATGTCGGAGCACTTCCACTCCAAGTGCCGTCAGATTCACATGTCCGTCCAGCTTCGCCGATTAGAGCATGGCCCTTGGGGCAGTTGTACTGAATTCGATTGCCAACAGTAAAGTTCTTCCCGACGACTGTTGTATTCTGCAGTGAGTCCGGTGAGCCACATGACAGTGGAGCTTTAAAAAATCAAGGTTAGGAGGGAAATTCTTGAGAAGACGAAGTGAGAAGCTTACCGTGTTGACAGATAAAGTGCAAGTAGTCGAGGTTACATCCAACATCGTTCCACAGCCAATTTCTTCCTCCATCAAGGACAACACAGTTTTGCTCGCCATTGTAGTTATTCGGTTGATCCTTGCCCCATGCTGGCTTGAGAACAATTTCACCTGAAATTGCAGAATTTTAGAGTGAGGAGATGCAATTTTGGGGTTAAAATGAAGAAATGTATCAGATTAGGAGGAGTATGATGACAACAGTGGCATACAATGCGGTAGTTGCTAGTATTCTCTCAAGACTGAGGGAGACCAAAGAAGAATGAAATGCGGCCGAATTGGTTCTGATCGCTTCAAAAGAGAAGAGTCTCCTTAATCAAAACGCTTTACGCTGTTGACAACGAGAGGAAAAACGTCACGACGAGCACTAAAAGTTGAACAGCGATGTCGACCGACAAACCGACATGGATTTCCAAGTTACCTAAGTTTTAGTTCAAAGGCAGATTGCCTCCGGTCCTCTGAATGAAAACCATAAATGAGTGTACATGCCTAGAGGCATCTGAGGCCTAGGCACCTAAGGGTTAGATCCTCACCTTCGCCAATGATGAAGAACATAGACGGTAACATAGATTTGACTGATATGGCTGATATGGCTTTTACTACATTTGGCAGCCATCCTGGACTTCTTCTTTTTGTATATCTTTTGTCCAGTCCTAGGTAGACCTGGTTCTCACCAAACATGCATCTCCATTAAGAGCATTCTGTTGTCAGCTACTTCAAAGTTCCAACATCGAGCTTGTTGAGGTTCTTCCCCATTCGCTCGCTGCTATCTTAGACAAGGTTGTTGATGTCTGTTGCGATGGCGGAATCTATCGGATTCTAAGACCCTTTGCCACACTAAGGTTTCTATCCGCAGACACTTCACTAGCATGCCACCGTACAGCCTATGGAGTTCGTTGTTGTAGCTGCCATTAAGCAGATTCACAAATAAATCAGCATCGTCATCCCCTTTTGAAAAATGTCAAACAACGTCTTTAACATGCTTGTCAAAGAAAATGCACCATAGAGGAGGACTGTGATGGTCAAGATGTTGTTAAACTGTAGCTTCGACTTTCAAGGGAGGGCTGTATTACTTCCACTTGAGTCCAAAGAAATGGCCATTGGCAACAGTAATTGGTTTGAGCCCTCATGCATTTTAGGCGAGGAAGACGAAGTCTTTGACTACCTAAATTGGTTTGCTACACATTTTGAGTTTCTTTCAGAGACTTCGAAGTTGCTTGACTTTCCTGCCAAATCTATTATCCGTCTTAATGCCAGCAAACTTTTTATAGACGACTCGTGGTAGTCGTCCACTCGCGTCCATATCATCTGAGTACTCTTTTAACCGGAAGGATTAAAAAAAGATCTCTGGAATTTAAATGTCAATTTCAAGAATGGTGTGGGAAAGTCAAACTACAGCGTGTCGACTTGTCTAAAACCTTTTCTGACATTGAGAGTTCAATTCAATGCCTGAAAAAAACTGAGTAGCTCGTGCCTTAACATGCTCTCAGATAAGGCCTTAGAATAAAGAAATTTATGAAATCGGTGATTATAGTAGCTCTAGCTATTCAACCAGATCGCTGCCAATTGTTGTCAACCGATTGCCTCTTACGATGTTGTCGACAGTGGGGTTATATGATGTCCGTCCGAGTTAGGAAACAAGGTTTGTGGGCCAATAGGTTGTGAGAGTGAGCTTTTGGACATCGAAACTAGGTTATTCTTCACGCTGCAACTGCTTGGTTTCACTTGTTTTTTTTTATGTGCCCTTTAGTGAAAAGGACTTTGAACGCATTCGACGTTCTCTGCACTCCCAAGCCACGTCTCCATTTTTGTCGTATATCAAACAGTGACTCTTAAACTTCTCGACTATATTGAAAGTCAACATTTCGTGCTTCGGATTTTTTGAAGAAAGTGCAGTCCGTTTTCCATCTCTAAATGCATCGGATTTCGCATTTTCAATAAGCTCCTTTATCAAACCATCGCACGCCAGATGTTCTACACACTTAACCTCCGTGACGAACTCCAATTTGTCATTTTTGGTTTTCGTTGTGTCTACTTTATACTTCCTTGTTCAGAAACCAGACTAAAAATGGGTTCATATTTTTTATGAACGGTTCCAGACGTACGCAAAAGGGCTGAGATGTTAAAAAGAATGATCTACAGGTGTTCAATAAGTTGAACCGTCTACTTTCTTGTAGATGAGTCAAGAGACACCGACACACGAATTCATAGTTGGAGGCTTGCGTCCACAGGGGCAATCTGTAGCTGGTTTGTAGAGCTCTGGGGGTAGCTCATCAATTCCAGCACTATTGTTCAGATTTAGTCTCAATATTCTTGTCTGTCTATACTCTTGTCCTGTTCTAAGTGAGGGCGACGTAGATCTTGTCTCTCCTATTCCAAATTCACAGGAATATTCTACTTTTCGGTCATTGTAGCCGTTTAATAGTTTTTTCTGATATTTTTTTCAAACACCTATCATCGAGTGTGGATCTATTATAAGTTGTTTTATTTATGGGACGGCGGACTACAGACTTAATATTGTTCGATTTTTGACTAAATTCCTTTCTCGTGCTTTTACTTTAATCCAAAGATGTCGGTGCTTTTTCGTTTTTTATTTTCATAGAGCTAGAGTCTTTCGACGCAGGGTTATCTGTGCGTATGCATAGGGTTCTTTTAGGTGTTGCCGCGAAACCAGACTATCAATGCCAGGTTTTTTGATTGATCTTTAAAAAGTCTTCTCTAACCATTTTCGACTTCATTAGTGAATTTCTATTGTCTGGCCGTAGCTGAGTTTAAAGACACAACGATTAGCAGATCTTTTTGTGTTTTTGTTTTAGGCTGGGACAGGACAAACCCTCAATAGTCTGATCTTTTCATATTCCATTAAACAAGTCTCTCAGACATTTCTCAAGAAAAATCCTAAACTTCATACCGACTTCCTTTTAAATTCAGTTATTCATGAAGACCCTACTGATGTTGAACAACATCCGGGAACGGCTCAAAACTCGCCGAAAGAAACACTTTCAAGTAAATTGCAAACAATGTAACTTTAAGATCCCGTTATAATCTGAATATTTACATACTCAGTTTATTTTCGCGACAAGTATCCGCCATTCACATCCATGCCATTATCATTTTTCCCTTTCTCATCATTGAATTGAAGATACACGCTATTCCCACAAGTTGGCAATCAACCAGCACTTTATGTAGATGAGAAATAATTAAAAAAAATTTAATTAACTAAGTGAAAGCCAAGAACAATTGGTTTTTTGTTTCAGCAACTCACACAGTTGCCACTTAAACTTCAAATAAATCTTCTGTTGTCTTATCTTCAGCCGACGTGTGTGTGTATCATCGCTACTGCTTGATCTGGAGGAGTATTGTATTTTTTTAAGTGTTTCAGGTTCAAATCTTTGTGAAGTGTAATAAAGTAACAATGGGCGACTGTGTGTGTTATATGGGAGACGCAGGAGGTTTCAGGTTTCACACCTTACTTGAGACTGAAGTCAGTGTGAAATGACAAAGTAGATAAAGTCGATCGTTTTGTTTTGTGGTGAAGATGTAACTGCAAACATTTCTTTATGCCTGCTTTTGGCAATATCCTTTAAGTCTACATACTGTTCTGAAATTAATAAAAATCATCTTTCAAAATACAATACAAGGTGATTCCTTTACTACCAAGTTCAGAAAGTAGTTTCCATTGATTGATTCGTTATTTATGACCCGTTCACTTGAAAGATCAACTGCAAATCAATCAAAAGCCGAGTCAATACACTTCTTTTGAAAAACTTGAGTATTTTGTTGTCAGTATTTCGTTCATTCCCCAATCCTTTCATTTTCTTTTTTCACATCTGTCTTTTCTCGTTAGTTCAACATGATACATAATAATACCTTCTCGAGAGGTGACAGATTTGAAGAAAGAAATAAGTGGCGCTTTAACATCAGCAAATAAAATACGACAGAAAAATTATGACTTTGTATTCCATCACGTTAATTGGATGTAGGTAGATGTAGGCACCGACACTGATTATGTGAAACAATCCCTAGCTTTATTAGCGCCATACGTGTGTTCTGCAGCTGAGTTTTTTCTATATCTTCACAAAAGATGGTTAGAACACCACGAAAACCTATGGATAATCGAAACGAAAGTAGACTGTTGGGGTGTCCACGCCAATTTTATCTCCTGTTGCTCCGCTTTTCAGGCTTTGCAAGAGCATCGTTGCAGACATAACATCTTCCGTGTTTCAAGTCGAAAAAATGTTCCTCCATTATAACTCAAATGAATAAAATATGAATTTGAATGAAACCTTTGCCGACTTCACTTGGTGAAAATCAAAATCAAACGATCCAATTTCGGGTATTCTACACACTTCTTCTTCTTTTTTGAGTGTCAGGCAGTGATCCGAAGTGGACTTGGGTGTCAATAACCCTGCCTCTATAGCTAGCACGGTCTTCTGTCACCTGCCTCCAATTTCGCACCCCAAACGAAGATCGTCCTCTGTTGTGTTGTTCGAATGGCTTGAAATCCAAAGACTTCCGGCCGAGGAGTGTTATTCAGCCGCTCTATATGCCTTAGTCATCTGAAGCCGTCGTACAACCTATAGAGTTCGTTCCTAAATCTTTTGCTCCAGATGCCAACGGAAACAGATCAAGATCAACGGAAACAGGACCAAAAATTGCACCAAGACTACGAAGTACAAGCTTCTAAGACAGCAAGACAGTGATGATCCAGTTTTTATACAAGGCTTGCTTGGTCTTTCGACAAATGGATTTCTTACTCAATTGCATCTTGAAACAGCGGTTACCAAGATTTCAGTACTGATTTTATTGTCTTTGTTTATAACGGTGCCAAGTTAGAAGGAAGTTTTTGATTATTATTTTTCTTGCCCATTTTGACGTTCTGTCGGAGACTTTAAAGTTGCATTTCCTTCATCTTCAACGGCGCATTAATATTACATTTCAGTCCTTCACTGCTGGACCCATCTTAGCCGATTCTCTTTCACTCCTAGGTAACGCCTTTTGGAGAGCTCGCTGTGTTCGACTAAAGACCCTTCCGGAACGGAAGTATGTTGTGGGCAGGATCGAGTGGACACACGCTTACACCTCGGGAATATATTGAGTTTCATTTTTCATTCATATCTATTTTTTCAATTTTTTTGTTTCGTTTGCTTGAAGGAAGGACGAACCACATAAACCGAAACAATACCATCGACTGAATTTGAATGAATCATGGGATGCACAGGATGAATAATTTTTGTATCGACACCAGAACAATTCGTCGTCAAAAATGAACGATTGGCACTGCTAGAGTAGCGATACAATACTTGGGAAAACTCCCTTTTATCGCTGTTGTCAGTTTTTAAAAACGTCCTGGGCGTAATTATGACGACGAATCACGCTCTTGGCCTAGCAGGATTCGACATCAAATGAAAAACACTGCTACCAAAGTCAAAATACTCAAGTTTTACGAGTTTCACAAAATGCAAAAAATTCAGCTTAACAAATTAACGACTTTTCTCATTTTGAACGATTTTTACTTAAAATTATACTGAATTGTCATTCACCTTATTAAAGTCAAAGTCTTGTTTTTTCGAGTACTAAAACAAAGTTTACAGAGCTATAATCCATCAATCCTTAAGGCCAAATCGCAATGGAACGTTCGGTCTTTTTCAGCCTTTATGAAGCTATGCCCACGTGCGACTTCCACAGTTTTTCAAATCGGAATAAAACCCGCGTTCCTTCCGCACGGTTTATCCTGAAGAAAATTTATAATAAAGAAATACTCAAAATAGCGGGCACACCAATGAGTGACTGTAAGAGTGACTCTACTGACTCGGGCTGAAGGGTTATTAGGACCATTCGGGCTCAGTGTGAAATTGCAACCGGATACTGTAACCCATAGAGGGGCAGAGATTTTGAAAAGGTCTCGCTCCCTACAAACGTGGAGTAACAGTGTTTCGAGTATGAACACAGTTTCGTGCTTAAACACAACTCTTGAAAAGATGTATACCATGGTGTAAGGCCGTACGGCTTATGATCATATTATCTCAGAACTGTGTAAGTTCTTGGCAGACACGATTAACTGCGAAAAAAAATACTATTCAAGGTTTCGGCATTTGGTTTCAACATAAAATCGCGGGACCCGTCTTTAATAGAACGGAAAACAGGATTGCTCTGCTTGCAAATTAGTCCCGAATCCCTGCCATATGTTTCTGATTTGTCAAGTTTTGTGCCCCAATTCCATAGTTTTATGAAAAAAAAAAAATTTAACGCAACTGCTGGAGGTTTAGGTCAAGATAATATGCATCTGAGAGTGTTAAAGGATCAGATGAATATTGCAGAATTCATATGAGCATCGCATCCAAAAAGTCAGTGACAGATGTCACAATTTGTCCAAACCTCGCATTGCTACCGTTTACAGTAGTCGAAAAAGTGAATAATTAAACTTGGGTGTCGTTGTAGTCCACAAACCTTCTTCAGCTACCACTCGTGTTTTAGGTGCTATTGTTTCTTCACAAGTATTATTCGAACTCCGAACTGGGGGTTTCAACAGTTTTTTGTGGATAGTCGTCTCTGAATGCTTTCGCCATCGACCTGTATGCTAATGGCAGATGAATAGAAGTTCGCTCAGGGATCGAACTCAGACATCGAAAGTAGGAGAAGAGGAACTTATTCACACCGGCACGCTATCCACTACCGTCGTGATACTTAATCTCCGCAAAATGTATCTCGCTAGCATGACCAACTATCCCTGTCCCTGAGTCGAAAAGAGATTTGCCCAAAAATACCCCTCTTCAAATTTATACCAGGAAGATGTCTACACAAAGAAATCAATTTTGTTTCTCGAAATTATCTCTTCACCGTGATTACTACTGAAGAAAGGTCACTGCTTCCATTTGCTACTGTCCGCTGTCTGAATTGATGGCATTCACTGCGTCCACATGCAAACAAAAAAGTCAAACACAAGATAACTGCAAATGTCGGCCTTAACTACGCACCGCAGCAAATGGCCACAACGAAGGTGTTTCCGAAACCAACATCATCTGAATTATGCCTCGCACCGAAATAAAAGCAAAAACGCGATCTGCCACAAGCAACAACAACAGACACCACAACAGAGCTGACCTTAAACTTCTTTTGTTTTCCCACTGGCGAAGGGGGGGAGACCGCTGAGAGGGAAAGCTGTGCGCTACCAAATTGGACTCAGAAATGATTTATTGCCCATTTCCAACAAGACAAATGGAGACTTACCATTTACCCATTTCCACGTGCGTGATGTCAGACCTGGTTCCTTCTGAGCGCCGATCCACACGAGTTGAGTCTTCAGCTCTTGCTTGCGTCGCTCCAGTTCTGTGAGAATGTAGTCGGTTGCCGGCCCACGGAAGTCGTGTACGAGATCTCCACCTGATTGAGAAGATCATGGATTCGATTAGAGATCACAAGAATTACGTTCAGCGTCATACCAGTGGACTTGCATATTTGGCGTGCCTTATCGAAGCTCTCGCCACGGGTCACGTGAAACTCGTAGCACGTCTTGGCAAACGTCGAGAGAACTGTGTCCACGCTAAGCTTTGGACTGACACAGCGTTCGACAGAGAATTCCTCATTGGTGAAGACTTCCACTTCGCACAGGCTCAGGCTTCCTTCCACGCCGACCAGTTGAATGGCGACGAACTGCCCGACAAGCGGGCGGGCGCATGTGAAGGTCTTTGTTATGCCCTCGTCGAGGGTTCCTGGGTACCATGCACAGAGGGGATTCCTTTGCAGATCGGCACTACTGTTGCCAACGCGAATCTCTAGGTCCTGCAGTGGCTGATGGCCACAGCAGCCACGAGTTGTGATTCGCACAACGCGTACCGCTTGTGGGGTTAGGAGGTCCACTCGCCACCAAGGCGAGGGTTCCTTTTGTGTCTCGGAACACTGCTGTCCATCGGGATTCTGAAAGAAAAACGGGAAAAAAGTGACAACACCCGGTCAAAATGATTGAAGAGCAGACTTACCTGATTTCCCAGATTTCCGTCGTTCGCATAGCCAGCCGGCCCAGCTCTCGTGTACGAACTCTGGTTGACTGGCTTTCGGTAGGCGACGTTTGTTCCGCAAAATGGCAGTTCCTTCTCCCAACCGGATTTCGGATCACACTTGATTATCCGTGGCCCGAACAGCTCATACCCCGAATCACACTCGTACGTTGCCTCCAGGACGCCACTCTCGCCAGACACAGTCTGCACTTTCGCATTCAGCGGCACAGCTGGCGGTCCACACACTGCGGGAAAGAGAAAAACAGGACACACATTATTCCATTAACTCCACCCAGACTGGGAACCGTAAGACTTAACGGTCAGCGAACTTATATAAGAGCCGCGTTTGTCCCTGACGTAAATAGCGACAACGACGCAACGCATAAGCCACCATTCTTCAAATACATACTTAATTAAGCTCCAGATCGTAATTGGCAAACCATGAAAAGCGCAATTAAGGCCTTAAGCCACCACTCCTCCCCACATCGGGCGAGCAGCCTCCGAGCAGCAAAGTAAGCCACCTGGTATTTCGGTGACGCTTTTGTTTGCCCCTAGGGTGACTGAACCTACGGGCTCCCTTGGTCTTTGATGTTGAATTCTTTTATTTAAGTTGAGCATTATGTTCCGTAAGAAAACAAGTTTATTTGCGATGGTCCGCTACTGTTTGACTACCTGACTTGAAACTGTTTACCTCAGTCGTTAGAAAGTGCTGCGACGGTGTTGGGGTACACACGCCGGGGCGCTGCGTATTCATGTGTCGATGTGTCAACGTTGTTTGGTTTTAATGAAAAAAATTCGATCGACCGAAGATAATCGGTTTTTGCTTTGATTTCGATTCACGTAGAGTGCTGATGAGCATGGCTTAGGTAATAGATGTCAACACGAAAGAAGATGACAGTCAAGTGTCATTGGCAAAATAACGCTGAGCGGTGTGCTCGCGTCTGAGAAATGGGTGCGCGCTGCAAGCTGTGGGGGGGTGGGACTTTAACTGAGGTTCGATAAACTTTGCTTCACTTCATAAATTAGATTTGCGTACGCCAGTGGAAAATTGATCTAGTTTGGGGAAGATACAAACATTTCTGTGAAGGAGAGTGTGTCTGCTCAGACGCTGTGTTGGCAGCACAATCGACCTTAAGACAAAATAAGTGCAGAACTTGAAATTTTTGAGAAATGTTTCAGACAATGTAGGGCCGATGCTTTTTTGATAGTTGTAGAGAGTCCGGATAGGTTGTGTCGCTTGTGCCTTGATCCATTGGCCGCGCGCTTTCCTTTGAAACACGCGTCTGTCATAAGCATGTCTATCAACTTTATGTTGAAGTTCCTCTCCTTTCTCACACACAAAACCAAGCTCAGTAGTTCATGCAAGAAGAATCCCTCGATCCCCAAACGACCTGTCAAAACGCACTTGAATTTTAGGGACCTTTGAAAAATTCTAGTTTGAGCCTCTTCGCTTAAATGTGGCCCAACAGCTTTACCAAAGGGAGCAATAAACTTAATCGATATCCTCGCAGGAAATAGTACAACACGGCTATCATTTCTCATGAAAATGACAGACCAACGCATAAATGTGAAAGGGGAATAATTGCGTCGACTCCTACGAGGGAAGTCAAATCGTCTATCATTCACTTATCCCATAATTTTGAGAACTGAATAATCAAAAATTAGTAATAAAAATGAAGAGTCTCTCAAATTGAACCGTTAGAAGGCGAAGGGTGAGACTTATGTTCATCCCGGACTATAGCGTTACAAGAAAAAGAAAAACGGGGTAAAACTGGACGCCCCTTCCTCTAGTTAGGCAACACTCACAGCAAGAGAGGTAGGTTTTGCAGAAGTTAGGCAGCGCTTCGTTTCGGACTGTAGCCCCACGAGTTTTGGTATAGTGATTAAGTGCGCCGACTCACACGCCGATTAGATTTCCGAACTGAGCATGTCGCATGGCACCAACGCTTTCACACTTACATTGTCTCTCGAAAACTTTCTCACATCTTGCCCTTCAGAGTCGGTAATAAACTGTAGGTCCCGTCTCCTCGTGATAGAGCGAATAACACGAGTAGTTGGTCTCTGGACTTAGCTGCAGCGCAACCTAAATTTTATTATTATAAGTTATCGATTTTTGGTCCTGTTTGCGGTGATGGCGTCTGAAAAATTCAACGACAAGCTTTGTAGATTGTTTGGCGGCATGCGTCTGGTCAATCGTCTTCGTATACAACGCTTAAGATGTCCAGCCCATGTAGAGCGTATGTGCACCACTACTCCGGCCCGAAAAGTCTTCCAATACCAGTCATTGGGATAACGCAACAGAGGATAACCTAGGTTGAGATGGCGCGTACAAGTGGAGAAGGACCTCAAGCAATTTGGAGTTCACAAGTGAAGGCAGCTGGAGAGAGATCGTGCTAGATAGAGAGACATGTTGGTTGAAGCCCAGATCCACCCAGGATTGTAGCGCCAGCAAAAGTAGAAGTTATCGAGAAAAACATAAACTTGGCTGGATTAAATCCCATGTCTATAACGGACCGTTCTGCCCCACAGAGTAGATGAATTTTATAGTAAGAACATTTTCTGTGGCCGCAACTTTAAGGTTGAAGATCACAATTTACATTCGCATTCCGCATCATTGCGCACTATCAGACAAAGACTACAGGCCAAATGAGACCCATTACCAGCCTTAGCACCCCCGCTTGTGTTGAATATGCAAACGACTAACAGACTTACATTTAGAACTAAGAAGTTCCTGAAGTTTTCATCGGTAGCATAAGGAAGGATGCTGCAGTGCAATTTAACAAGCGGAACTTCCGGTACGCCATGACGATCGAGGATGTCCTTGTTATCTCATTGTTCTATAATTTGAGTTGCTTGTTAGATGTTTCACATTTGGGAGACTTGAGAGTAAGGGATCTAATTTCCGCAGAGGACTTAGTTGCCTTCCCCCACGGAACTGCAGGACGCGCTTGATAGGTTTGTGGACGTTTGTGCTGATGCTGGAATGAAGTGAGTTTCGACAAGTCCGAAGTTATGGTAATGTAAAAAATGGCTGTCCAATGCACTCTGCATGTTGGTGAACTCCCATTGAAGCAGGTCTTTTTCAGGGTCTTTGTCACGAGTGATGGGAGGAACAGCACTGAACTTCCTTTTAGGATTGCCTAAGCTGGATCAATTTTAAAGCATCTTGAGAGATCCGTAATAAGGGAGACAAAGCTTCGTGTTAAGGCTAAGTTATCAGTTTTAACTCAATGGTTGTTTCAACTCTCACCTGTATTCATGAAAGGTGGGCAGTGACCTAAAGATCGCGAAAACAAGCTGCCGAGATGAATTTTCTTTATGCCGTCGCGGTGGGTGAAATAAGGTGAGAAACACGACAGAGTGAGGGGAACTCAATGTTAAGCTTCTAATTTTTCGGACGGAAGGAAGTAAACCTGGCCGCATGGCATGGATGTAGACTTCACCAGGACTTTCGAGACGTGCATAATATGTGATTCCATCAGATAGGAAACCGCTGGGCGGACTTAGTGTGAGGGGGTTGAATCAAGCTTATAAGCTGTACCTGGGAATAGCTAATAATTATGCTAGAGTCGATGATGGAGGATCGAGCAGCCTCGCCTGTATCTCGTGCGTGCATAGCCCCCGCTACAACTTTAGTGGAACATGCATGCCAACATAACTTATGATGATTTTATTTGGACACCATCGATACAGAAACATTAGCGCAAGCTGCAAGTAACCATTAGGTGATAAGTTGCCGACAGATTTCTTTGCCACTGAGACAGTTTTCTTGAGAAACGATTTTAAATCGCTTGGGGTCTTTCCTCCGTCTCAGTAATTTGCTCCTGCGACATCATTGCGAAACGCATTAAAGCGACCAAGCAGTTACGTATTTCCCAACTGGTTTGTGTTTATCTTAGCACCGACACGGGTGTTTTCTTTTTTCCCATGCCAAGCTTGTCCACGTATCTATGACATGCTGTTTTTTCCCTCCCATCTGTTCGTATCAGGCACTTGTACTTTCGCGCCTCGTCCTTCGATACGCTTGGGAAAAACAAACTTTCCCATGGAAAGGATTATGAATATTCATCAGAGCCCACTCCACTCTGAACCATATGTATTTTTGAAATTATCCATGAACGGCTGACAAGACATCAAGTCGTGAGACTATCACAGCTCATCGACTTTTCTTTCCTCAAATTGAATATGAAATGGGAAAACCTGCTCGCATGAGATGTTTGCGTTCCCAGGGAAAAAGTAAAAGTGTGTCTTAATTGCTCATCAGGTTTGCCAGTTGAACGAGAAGCAGAAGAAGAAGAAAAAAAAAATAAAAGAAATAAAAGCGTAGAGCCACTAAAAAGCCACACGTAATAATAGTCAAAAGCGCAGACGGTGGAAGCACCTGACTTTCCCTATTTGGTAAAATCATCAGTCACAGTCTGTCACCTGTACGCTATCGGCGGTGGCATGCGAAACACGTACGCGCACACGAGAGGAGCAATCTTATCAGGCGGCAGTTTGGGCTGAGGTTGTTTAGAGTCATCGCCGCACATTCACACCAGATACATCGCATAATAGTGCCGTTACACAACACGGCAGTATGTCTGCTATCTGTTTGCGTTTCTTATCTAGGCTCTCTCTTTCTCTCGGGGCACGATGCGCATCTCGTGGAAGCATCAGCGTAACTACAGACTCATTTTCCAGACAGTTGCCTCGTGTCATTTACTTAATTTGATTACAACGACGACGCCCCAGAGCTAAGCGACGGCGATGACATGCCGCGCCGGCAACCTCTAATTGAAGCAAATGATGCCTGGGTTAATTCAATTCTCTGGCACAATGCCTCCTCCATCAACGTTCCACGAGCAGGGGATCTGCCAAAATAATGACGGAACTTTTGTTGTTGCCAGAAATCGGTGCGAAGGTCTCCGGATTCGCAAGAGACGCTTGCTTTGGTAGTCGGGCGTTTCGAATGGCTGCCGATGCGTATGGGAAACATCGGATAGCCGAACTTCCAGCGGTTATGCAACGCGAGGTGGATGACTGGCTTCATTGGTAGCTGTGGCAACCCCTGCGGATGAGCTGTCTTCATTCGGCTGAGTCTATGAAGCGCTGCAAAATAAATGCCTGTAATTAAATTGGTAACAACTGCTACGCTGTCATTCTCGGTCTCAGGGCGGTCGGTCGTGCATTGTTTGTTTTGTGGCGGCGTGCATATTGATTTCCTTGCCGCGTATCTGCGGCGTGACTACTTCCTCAGTTTCACTTTTGTTTCAGCCTCAATCTGTTTTTATTTTTCTCCGCGTTTGTGTTTGAAATTTCTTCTGCTGGTTCCGTATGTTGGGTGCCGTCTGGCTGGTTGGTGATTGTGAGAAATTTACTGCTTCAGCAGGTATACGATGTTTGGCGCATTAGGGGATTGAAAGCGAAAAGTCGATTGGAAAAGTCTAACTACACTCACGTGCAACATGAGTGCTTCATGGACTTTTCACTCAGTTCGCATTGAATTTGTAGTGGGGCGGTGCAAGGGTTCTAATAGAGTTGAAACCGGTTTTTGAGACGGACCGGTCTATGTGGCTGCCTGGAGATTTTGCATAATTCCGGAGCGGAAACCGGTGAAACGTTGTTGTGAATAGACATGCGAAATAGAGTTATGACTTCATCTTTGACAAGTTGATCACTTTATGAAATAATTTTACTCTTCAGGATGTTGATGTTGCGGCCATTTTCAATTGGACAACTCGTCATGTAGCTTCAATTTACCGATTCATAAATTCTGATATTCAACTTTTTAGCCGGATCCACAGACCTTCTCCGAAGTCAACTGAGGGTAGGTAAAGTTTCTCAGTATTGAGACGAGTTGGACAGGACAAATATGTCCTTACAGTTTGAAGAGAAATTTTGTGACAAAATTAATTCAAAAAACCAATCAATCATTGCTTGACCAAATTTAATTGCTTTACTTGTCTTCTTTTGTGGTTGCCGTTACCGTGATGTAATGAATAAGTGCATCGACTCACATCCCAAGGTTCAATTTCAGGACGGAAAACCTTGCATTTCTTTCACCGCAGCACCTCTTTCGAATTGGTGGCAACACTCAAAGAGTACTAAACGAAAATTTTCTCAAATCTCGCCTTTCGGTATCGGCAGTAAACTGTAGATCCCCTCTATTTATGAGAGCAGCACTCACAATACGAGTATTTTTTGTAGAAGCTAGGCCCTGGTTTCTTGTGGAAAATATAGATCACTTCAGATGGTCTATGATAACCGGCATCGCAACTGGCCAAAAACTTAGAAATACAATACATATTCGTATGTCTACAAATGGACAGATAATACAACGTAGTGGTGGTAGTTTAAACAGAGGTGAAGGAAGACATGTGTATTTCAAAGGTTTTTCTAAAAGGTTTTTGGTCACTCGACTCGGCAACTCAAGTTTTTCCTCTCGCGCACTGATCACATACCTTCAAAACTCACAAACTCGTCCATTTAGGTCCGACTGAGCGTTTGTTCTATACATATTGATAGATGGTCCTCTGCGAATCTTCACGGACATATAGAAAACAAACGGCAGTTGGGTCCTCAGTGCAAACCTTTCGTTTAATCTCCCCATCCGATGCAGCATATTTCTGACTTGCAAAACAATGACGACTAAGGAAACTTTGTCCTGGTTAAAGAACGGGTGCTCTGATAGCCAATCAATTCCCACTTTGAATAGAAAAACATCCTTACCGTATTTCCCATTTTTTAACGATATGTACTTAGTACTACTTCATTCATCTCATGTGGGTTTCGAGACACTGTGACACTCCGGGGAAGTGTAAAGTTCTTTCTAGATAAGGAGGGAGATAGAGGCTTGAGCAAGTTCAACGACTGCAGGTTTCTGCCGAATTTTTCATGGCTGCTATTTGAATTACACTGTTTTTGGCAAAGTCTAAACTGTTTCTCTGTCTTCTACCTAGATGTCATGCATGTTCATCTTCACTTGACAGTGCGCCTGCGTTGCCATTGCAACATGTTTGCATTCACTGCGAAATTGTGTAAAATTTGAGATTAACAAAAACCACAGTGCGTGAGTTGTCACAGAAACCTTGCCAAAAAGTCTTTCTTTAATTAATTCCTATTAAATGGTTCTCAGGTGACTGCGAAAATGTATGTATATGCGCATTCTCCAAGTTCAAAATAAAATTGCCTTTTATTTAGAAAATAAAGGATGGCAACGCCACACAGCTCGATTCTATTTAAGATTTGATATTTCACACAGAAAGCTTTTTGGGATTTTGGCTGACAACAGCAGAAATGCGATGCAACAAAAATAGAACTACATAAGAGTAGATACAGAAAATGTGGTTTCGGTTCTGTTCCGCAACACACAAAATGTGCATTGCAATTGAAAAGGTGTGCACTTCTTCCACTTTCTTTGAAATTAATTCTTATCTGTCTGCTTTTTATGCAGATTGGAACTCGAGAATCTAATGAAATTTGGCATTACATGATGTTTTAGATGATAGAAAATAAATAATTTGTTATTTCAACTGGTGGTGATCGTAATGGCGTAGTAGATAAGTACGTCGATACTCACGCCGAAGGTTCAGATTCAATTCCCGGAATTTAACAAAATGCATGAACGTACTTTTCCAGAAATAAAACTGAAATATGAAAATATCACTGGATTTTTTTTTTCATTTTCACAAAATTAAGAAAAAATTCGAAATCATCCTGGCAGGATGACCTTTCGAAAATATTCCAAACTTTTCTAAATGTATACTTTTGTGGCAAGGAACTGTATTGAGAGTAAATTGACGCTCAGCTATTGATTGTAGGCGATGCTGCAACGCTTACAAAAGTTGATCCTTCTCAAATGTAGGAAAGACTGTACAAAAAAAAAAGAACTAACTTTTATACGTGATATAGTAGTCAATAGTTCGTCTTTATGTTGGAGGGACAAAACAAAATAAACTAGAAACGTTTATAATGGTCTGTAATATTTGGCTCCCTACAAAACTTCGTAAGATCTCTCTTCGATCGCAAAATCTCTTTAATTTCATTTAACATTTCTAAAGTTGCATGTTTCCAGCTGAAGAAGTTATGCAGTGATGCTTCCACTTCGAAACCGAATTAAATAAGTTGGTACTACAGCGAACAAGAGACGAAGCTTAAAACTTCTCCGCAAATGCTCGTGTTTTGTGCGCTTTTGCACCTGCGAGTGGAGGGGACCTTCAGTTTACTGCTGATTCCGAATGGCCAGATTTAAGAAGTTGTTGTACTTTTTGTGTGTCTTGTCAGTAACTCAAAAGATGGAGTGCTCTAAGAGATATTAAGAGTTTCAGTCAAGAAATCGAACGCCGGACCTACGACCTGTGAGAAACGCACAAATCCACTATGTCACTGTGGCAACTCTCTGAGGTCCTAGCATGGATATAATTGAAACTATTCCCTGAAAGTGAAAATTTTATAAAGTTGAAAGAATCGGAAAGCGTGTACTTACGAGTAATTGAACATTGATTTTTAATGAAAACTAAACAGTGACAGAAGTTTATGGAACGACAAAAAATTAACACACACAACAACATTAACGTAGTAAGAGTTATGGTTGATGGTAACAGAACAATTTGATTCGGATATGTCTTTTGGGTGTGGACTTAACCCCAAATTCAAAATCCCAAAATGTTCAAAATCAGGAGAAAGATAATCCAGAAAAATAATCCCAGAAAACCATATTGGAAATTTAAGTATGGTGGCATGCAGCCCCCTGCATCCCTTTCACTTGGTGTCACTATATTATTTGCGGTGGGTGCCGAATTCATATAATTCAGGTTGCCACTATGTTCCTGAAATTACCAAATTTTTAGAATTTCGAAATTTCGAATTCTTGTAATTGTAGGCATTACCCGACTTTGATCCTTTAGGAACTTGGGCATTTGGCGATTTTGAATTCCGGGTTTCTGGTCTCTTTACATTGAGTATGACTGACTTTGATGCACATTCAGCAAATCTGTTGAACATGAATCTGAGATTTCAACTCAAGTGTAAGCGCTTTCAAGTGGACTTAGCCTGGTTGTCGAACATTTTTACGAATAGTTTAATTCAAAATAAATTTACTAATATATTTTCATCTTGAATTGATTAGTATATCTGAAATAGCATAGTAAGGACTTTCGAGATATACATGCAGCCTGCAATTCATCTAAATGTCATTCGAGAAACTTGAGTCCATACATTGGAGTCAACCTATAACATTACATTGGACTTGAAAGAGATTAAAAGAACTTCACGAGATTTTCCTACTCAATAGCTCTTTATTGACGACTTATTAGCATATAACATAAGATGCAAAACAATTGTCTTGTAAGTCTTAAGTTTCAAGCGAAAGGCAACGTCGGCCATCTTTATCCGCGATGTAAATAGTTACCACATTAATTCACCACATTTTCCCTTGACTTTATTTTGTAGCAGAAGAACTACGGTTTCAATGAACTTGTTATAAAGTGCATAAATACGTTAAATAGGCAATGCAATGCCATTAATTTAAGTCTGTCAACATAAGATTTTGAAAACAAAGTTTTATTCATTATTCTTTAATTAATTGTTTATTTGAAGTAGCCTACGAGACGAACAATCGGTAAATGATCCTTAGTCACACAGCAAGCATCTTCTGTTCTAAGCAGTACTGAGAGTTAACAAATAGAGAACTTACTGTTCTGTGCGCTCTCTGATGGAACAAACGAAAAATAGAGGAAATTCTTCGCAACTTAGTACAACAATATCCAGCAGCAACTTAGTACAACATTTTTGACATTTGATCCTTTTTTTTGATCTAATCTCTTGCTACCAAGAACCTTTCCTAATGTCACATCTGAGATCTTTCGCTGTTTTCATCAGTCCGTTGAAGCATTTCATTTCACGACGAACAGTAATATCCAGGAGAAATTCATTAAGAGTCCCCGTGTGTCATTATTCTATGTAACGTGGAAAGTTGTTTCATAGAAACCTCAAATTCACTCGTAACTTAGGTGTGCAGAAAGAGTCATTACTGTTTGCACGTTACGTGTCTATTTGTTCCACTCAACAAGTGCCAAGCAAATCTTATGTAAAAAACTAAAAACTGTAACAACAGCTCTTAGAGGTCAGTCACATCAGCAAATTTAAATTTTGAGTTTGCCTGAAAACAACCACCATGGCAACTCGCTCCGACCACTAAATGATTCAAATGACTAACTCATAACCCATTTATGGCGGTTAACTGATTCGGTTCTTAAAATAGATCGCAGTCACCGAATTTGTATTCAAATACATTTGAACCTCCCGCAGTTTGGCAGCACATTTCTATTACCTTTCTGCGGCATCATTTTGTTGAGTGAAATGAGTCATACCTTTCACTGGATAATGAAAGTTTTATAAAAACCCACAAACAAAGTGCTCCAAAGATCCACCCTTCGATCTTGATCTTTGAATGCCGCAAATTCGAATTGATGGCTTTCATATCGATTAACTTCACTGAAGAGATTTTTTTGTTTATAACATTCTTTTTTATCGTTTTTTGACTGTCAAGAATGTTGAGAATTTAGGGCATCACGTTCGCAGTACCTACGAACACAGCTTTCTGACGAAGCATAAAAAGTCTGATCAGTATCAGGCTAACATTTTCACATCAACTTTTTATTCGATGCGAATGATTCTGATTGATATTCGTGTTCACCTTCGCATTTAGAAAACTACTAGGCCAGCAGCAGGGCGCGACAAATTAACTAAATTTTATTTATGGTCAAAGAAGAAGAGTCAACGGGAAACCGGTTGAAGACGGATTTTCTACTACGTTCCCATGTGAAAATGTTTATGAACGCTAAGACAAATAAAGGCACTTGATTTGTGAGGAAGTAAATATTTTTAACGACAATTGTGGGCTAAAATTCTTAAGTCAAAATTTGGTACCAAAAAGGTAAGAATTATAAAAGACACTCTGTACAGTCTATCAAAATGTGTTTCAAATTTACAACGCGGAGTGGTGACAGGCAAAAGCAACAATTGTTCCAATGCTCATAGACATTTAAACGCTTTTTACACTTATTTTCAAACGGTCCCAAGTATTTTTTCCCTAGATTGTTCACACATTTTCAAAGAACGAAGTCAAACTGGTGGGAATTAATTTTACTTGTATTGTAATGAAATGTTTTCTTCTGAGGTAATAAAATTTCGATGGTCATCAACGTCAAGCATAGGGCTACCAAAGACAACCTTGATAAAATCTCAAAATGTAACATGTAAATAATGCCCTATTCATAAAAAAAAATTGAAGGTCATCTCACGATATATCTTTGAGGTGACATCGGTTGTGTCACCAATCTTGTAAATTGAATATTTGAAACCTATTCTTGGGACCCATTTTTCTGTTTGAACAAAAGATCGTAACCAATTGTCAAAGAATGTTGCTCAAAGTAGAACTTGGATAGGCCCCTGGAGATACGTAATATTATGTCAATTCTGTTTTTTTAAATAATATTTCTTTATTTTACTCATCACATTATATATAAGGCTGTCAAATATCTTCAGTCCGCCTTTTTGTGTTTGAATTTTCCGGCTATGTACAAAGAGCTACAGAGCTCGTATCTAGCAATACTATCATTTGAAAGGTCTTGACTTAATCTACAAAACGACGCTATGCATGATTAGTTTGGATATTGCATTCAACAGTTATATAGATAGATCGAATCATGGAAACCATGGTGTTAGACCGGCATGTGGCTTCTCGTGACATCGCCCAGAGGATGGGAGTTAGTCACCAAACCATTTTAAACCATCTGCGGAAGGCTGGATACAAAACAAAGCTTGATATTTGGGTGTCGCATGATTTGACGCAAAAAAAACATTCTGGACCGAATCAACGCCTGCGATATACTGATGCAATGGAATGAACTCAACCCATTTTTGAAGCGGATGGTGATTGGCGACGAAAAATGGATCACATACGACAATATCAAGCGAAAACGGTCGTGGTTGGAGGCCGGTGAATCGTCCCAAACAGTGGCCAAGCCGAGTGGGATTGGCGGGGAATGCTGTGTGTTTGGTGGGATTGGAAGGAAATCATCCACTAGACAGACGCTTAATTCTACCATCTACTGCGACCAACTGGACCGCTTGAAGCGGGCGATCGACCAGAAGCATTCAGAATTGGCCAACAGGAAGGACAACGCCAGACCACACACATCGTTGATGACTCGTCAGAAGCTACGGGAGCTCGGATGGGAGGTTTTATCGCATCCACCATATAGCCCGGACATAGCACCAAGTGAGTACCATCTCTTCCTGTCCATGGCGAACGCCCTTGGTGGTATGAAGTTGAACTCAAAAGAGGCTTGTGAAGAGTGATTGTCAGAGATCTTCGCAAATAAGAAGGAGGGATCCTGCGAAGGGAGTATTATGAAGTTGCCGATCACTGTTCCGATCCTGTAACACTTTTTATGAAACATTAAAGACAAAGAAGCGAAAGGGAGATATTTGACAACCTTATATTAAAATAAATTAAGAAATTGGGTAGCTCTGTTGTCAATAATAGACAAAAATCAATCTTTTTAAGCAGCTATTCTTGTAGTATGTGGTTAGATCACTAAACTATATAAAGGACCTACCGTTTATTGTCAGCTCCGACTTAATTTGTATTTACGGTTTGAATATCAACAGCAATAGGTGCCGTAATAAATACGAAAGGTATAGTTCAAGAATCGACCATGGAACCTTCGGTGTGTGAGTTTTTTTTTTTTTAGTTTAAAAGGCATTTTTTTATTGTTTATCTAATAGTATCTTAAAACTAGGTATAAAACGCTTAACCTAGGTACGACAGAATCGAAATCTTATAACTACTTACTGGCTCTATGCGGGCGCTCTAAGCTAAACTATTAATATATTTGTTTTTGCCTTTCGGCTTCAATGCTAGTTATATTCGGTGTGTGAGCGGTGACGTACATTGACAAACTAAGATATGCAGGGTCCCCATTAAATCAGAAGGCCTTAAATGGTTAACCGACTGAACTGGGCCGATTTTAGCCTGTCTCATGTAACATATTCCTGCTCGACTTGTTTTTTCCTTCACTCAGGAGGTCCTTCAACGCAATGTGTCAAAATACTGTTAAATTTTTCAAATTCTAGAAAATCACAAAGTTTTTTCCTTCACTCAGGAGGTCCTTCAACGCAATGTGTCAAAATACTGTTAAATTTTTCAAATTCTAGAAAATCACAAAGAAATAGTGCTAGCTGGAAAATAGGAAAATAGCGAATATTTCACTCTCAAGAAAATCAATAATCAAATAAATATTGCCCTTAAAATAGCTATTAAGGTTGAAATTAATTTAGGCAAAAAGGAGAACTCCGAAGCAGTTCGAATTGAGTTGCACAAGCAAAGGGTTATAGAACTGAAATAGAATAAAAACGATTAATTTAAATTGACGTACAACTTATTTTATTCCAAAAATAATTGCATGGAATTATAATCTAAATGGGGGAACGGCCACACTTGGCTTGAACGAAGTCTACTCTGGATATCAAATTTCCATTACTTCTTCCAAAACTTGTGGCCGTATATCGGCAATAATTCGGCGAGTTCTGTCCTCTAAGTGATCAATCGTTTCAACGACTTCACATATCGCAACACAAAACAGTCAAGCGGTTTTAAATCGCACGATTTTGGAGGCCAATCCAAGGTCCGTAACTTGAAACTAAGCTGTTAGCAAACGTTTATTTCAAGAAAACAATTTTGACACTAGCTGTGTGACATTTTGATCACCGTGGAGTAGTGGTCGCCGTTCGAAGACGTTGTTCTACACGTAAGCAAAGAGTAACACGCACAACACGAGTAGTTGTTGCAGAGGCACGGCCCTGGTCCCTTGTGGGCTGTTGTGCCGCTCAATTAGTATTATTATTATTGTGTGACATTTTGCGCTGTCTGGTGGAAACCACAGCTGCTGCACAGTATGGTTGTTTAATTGATGAACAAAAAAGTCAGCAAACATTTTTATATAGCGGTGAACTGTTTCCTAGAGCCCTACATCCTTTTTTAAGAAGCACGGACCAATTATTTCACCAACCCATAAAGCACACCAAACAGTCAGCTTTTGTGGATGTAACGATGTCTCAACATGCATTTGAGGACTATCATCACACCAACCACGGCAGTTTTGTATGTTGACGTAATCATTCAACCAAAATTGAGATTCATCGCGAAATTTCCTTATAAAAATTGGGGTCAATAGCAAATTTGTTTTGGACAGAGCTTGCAAAATTTAGAAGCGTTGTTCAGGCGCCAGTTTATCCGTGTTGAAATGCAAGACGAAACCAAAAATAAATCACTTGACAACTGACAAAATGACCGGTAGTTAAAACAATGGTGCCAACATAACGTTTTATGCCTCTTAAGAAAGGGTTGCCAAGCAGGTTGTTAGTGGCGCCCGTATATATTCTGGGACTTATTGAATGATGTGTTACATCGACATAAAGAAATGTCGTTCAGGAATATGTAACCTCACCAAGCGGTAATGTTATTGAACATAGACGATCCTATTTTATGTGGCAACTGAGAAATTTTAATATCTTAAAAAAATAATAGACTTTGAAAGTACTTTGTTAGAAAAGCGGAAAAATTTGACAAAACGTCTTAGAGCAACTGGTTTTATTCCAATTCCTATTCGGTCCAATCAAATAGTAACCTCAAGTTATTTTTAAACTTAAGTAGTTTTGTGTTTCTGTCCGGTAGTGTGTCAAGTTTTCAATGTTATTTTATTTACTCAAGGAAACTGTTACTTATAAGAATTACTACATTTATTATTACGTACTAACAGCGATGTGTCGGAGTTTCAATTTTAGCCACTGTTAATGTCAGAATCATAAAAGTAAACTGTCTCGCAGCACAGCATAAGACTTGATGTTCTTTTCACCGATCCAAATTTCAACAACTGTCTTGTGTAAATTTGCTTCCCCTGAAGTGCATTGATCTCATACTTTCTGACTTCTGATTTTGAGTGAAACACAAAATCGAGGTAAATACTAATTTCCCGCATTTTCTGCTTTAACTTCCCACCATCACTGTACAGGATAAATGCAAGTGAGCAGAGCTTCCAAGTGACGCCATCTATTGCAAAATGCACGCCCAACACAGCTTTCACCACTCACAGAGTCTTTGCACACCCTCAAATCAGTAATTTTTACACACGCCATCTCTCATCCGTTATGTAGCAGGTGCTGAATATTTCAAATTCTCCCTCATTCCGCCGCCAATAAATTACATAACCTCGTTTGGTTCTTAGAAGAAGGCAATGCGCACGGCATAAACTATCTGTGCCCAACGGTACAGAGCATAGCCCTCCTGCATGCACCAGCATCGTAATGAACTTATGCAAAAGATGCAAATCGTCTCTTTTCCGCTAGCCGGACTAGATCCGACTGTAGAACCGTAAAAACCACATTAAACCGACTATTTACGAATTCTTCCCCAAGCTCTGCTCCACATATCCATCGACCTCACCTATGTAGGCTCATCATTCTCGTCACGTATACTATGTCGCGCTGGAGAATCAAAGAATCAGTGCTCGCACGACAAGCTCCATGCGATCACAAGGCGATTATTGGGAATAATTAAGCCTGCCAGTCCCGCCGCCGCACCGCCCTCGCTGCTTGCTGAACAATTTGTATTTCATGTTCCTATAGCAAATTTGGCATACATTCGCAATCGACAAGGTGGTGGTGGCGGTGGAATCGGTGGCACCTAGAGCCGTTGTGCAAGTCTCTTTCAGGTGAATTTAAATCGATTTTTATTCGATTGCACGGCGGCGGTGGCGGCGGTTTTCAGCTCCGAATTGTACTCCTACCTCTGTAGCCTAATTCGAGTCGTCGTCGTGGTCTTTTCCTATTAAATAAGCGACTCAAGAGGGATTGTTATGCAAAGGTGTGGCCAAGACTGTGCCAGTGCACATGCTCGCTTTGGAGTTTATTTTAAATAACAACCGACGGCGGCGCTGCACTGCAGTGGAGTTGTGACGGCATTCCTGCAGGCTCTGCACGCCAAGCTGGTTGGATTGTTCTGTTAACAAGGGCGTGCAAAAGTGCGGAAATCGCGGGTGGCACCGGAAAAAATATAGTTATGCAGTCGTTGCAATTTCGTCTGTATGTCAGAGGCAAGGCGTCCGACTGTGAATGAGCGAGTTAAAAGGGTTCGCTTGTCGCGGACATGACAAGTGTGACGATTTTACACAATTGAGGGTCACTCGCTATCGACAGCCGACAGTCACCATGTTCAACAATGCCCGCCATTCAGCAAAATTGATGTCAATCCGCGAACGAAAGTTGATGTAAGTTCAGTCGCAACGATGGCGGTGTTTGGAGAGCTGGTGAGTTACCAACTTTATGACGCACTCAGCTGACGGTGGTAGTGGCGTGGCATAGATCGTGACATGGTTAATATTTCAGGTATTTTCTGCGGCTTACACATTCGTGTGGATACATATGGCTTAACGAGCATAATGAGTGGATCACGTTTCGCCCGCTTGTCGGCTCGCTGTGGACCAGTCCATGCGACAGAGATACTGAGAAAAATGCGACGAATTTATGTAGCTGGATGGTGGTGGCGGTATATTTACACAGAAATGTCAAACGTTTGACAGTTTAATGCGACTGTATGCTCTACAACTGTATTGCATGGTCCGCTTCTGCCCGCCAAACTAATGCGGCGTGATAAGAATAGATAATCTAGGTGACTAGTTGGACTAGAGCGGATTTATCGCAGCCGTTTTTATTGTTTCCTTATTGACGCAGCCTATCGGGGAACTTGATTAACCGGAGGCAATTTTAATTCGCAAACGGATCAATGGATTCGTATCTGGCCGACCATAAAAATCACCGGTGAATTTACGAGGACTTTAACGTGTGTACCTTTCAAATTGAAAGGCAATCAATTATTCATACGGTTTTCGGGGCACTTCCTATTCATCAGACGTCTGTGATGGCGCTAGCTTGCTAGTGTCATGAGGATTCTGACGTTTGTGTGCTGCAATCTGATATGCAGGCCAAGTGCAGGCATTGACAGTTAAAGATTTTGATTATAAAAGTTGTGTTGACTTTTAATGGGATTTTCGAAATACTATCCATTGTTTCCGGGAGAGTTCGAGGCAATCCATGCATCTGACATTTGTCGACGAGACAGTAACTGGTTAAGTGGGTGAAGGATCTCAAGAATTCAATTGGATGCATTTGATTTAAATAATTGTGAGTGTGAGCTGCTAAGCTGGATTTATTTTTGAAGGAAATGGGTAGCTTCCACTTTACTCTGCTTTTGGTAAAATTCTTATTAAAGTTCGGAGTGAAAAGAACTTCACTCGAACTTGTGAAAGGAATTGACAAGCTATCAATCAAAACGCAGCCTAATCAATCAGAAGATCTGTGCCCTCATGACGCCCATGATTGATGTATCATCACTTTCAATTGTCAGGCCAACACAAATGAGGAAATGATGGGAACGTTAGCATCGACCTCTTTGTAATTTGATGGCGCTTGCCGCCAGTGAAAGCTGAATTTTTAAACAAATTTCCTTCAAGGTGTATCAACAAATGAGCTCCAGAGCATGAGTTCACGAAGCAAAGCATTTGTTAAGTGGAGATTGATTGCTTCTGGTTAAAAATTACGTGTGACAAATAGGCTCGTTATTCCCACCAAGGCGTGGTAAGCGACATTAATTACAGTCGGCACGCTGTCGTGCTTGGATGCGATCAGTAAGAAGGCGTGTTTACCAACCGATTATGGGATTTTGATAGGGGAGCTCATGCAGATGAAAATGTGTATTTGACGAGTGACAGAAGTTATTTATCAAAACAGTAGACACACGAGAAGGTTTTGCCTTCGCGTAGAGCAGATTTAATTGGCAAATGTTAAATTACCGCATGGGATGTCAAAATTGGACAACCTTATCCAGACGTTACACAAAACTGCACCCAGTTAATTTGATCGTCTCTGGAGATATTTAATGACAGAGAACTGTATTATTTCTGTCAATTCCTCAAATTCAACTAATACTTTGTTTCCTCTGGGCATGCCAGAGCAATATATAGAACTCAAGCAATAATATAATTTTTAAAAGAATTAAAAGGCCGTCATCATCATCACCTTCCTCAACCCATATGTTCCACTAAAGGGGTCGCGAGGGTTATGCATGAATGAACGCCCTCCAGGCGGCTCGAGTCTCTACTGTCGACTCTAACTCATAAGGACCAATTTCCAAGCGCAACCAGGCCAGTTTATGGATTTGATCCAACAACCTCGTCCTGGGTCTGCCGAGAGGTCGTTTAGCTGATGGAATTGCATCTAAGGCGGGGAGGTCGCCTAGTTCATGAAATTACATCTAAGGCACGCTTCGGAAGTCGTAATGAAGGGTACATCCGTACCACGTTGTCAAGCCAACGAAATAAAGCTCTTTCAGGAGGAAGAAGTAGCTGCTCAATATTAAGTTCCCCAGCACCGTCGCCTTTCTCAACCTATCACGGCGAGTGACTCCCGCAACGTTTGTTCCAACTCTGACCTATGGTCATGAAATTCGGGTAATGACCGAAAGAGTAAGATCAAGAATACAGCTGCTGAGGCCAAAATTTTGACTCTTAAAGAGTAATAAATTACCCAGTGGAAACGTGGTAAAATTTTAGCCTCGATAGCTTGTAAGCATTGAACTAAAATAGTGGAAAGACGGGCACAATCCTGAAATCTAAAATCTTTAAATGGTCGAAGGCCCGAAATATCAAAGGCCTGAAAATATAAAATCTTACAAATTCCACAAATAACATTACAAAAGTTTGCAGCCGCACTTTCGTCAAATCCTGCAGGGGCTCCAAGTAAAGACTTCTTTTTCTAGGATTCCCTTTTCGGGATTATGTTGTACTTAATTCTGACTTTTCGTGAATTCGAATTTTTGAAATTTTGAAGAAGACAGATTTGTAGGAAATCAAACCGAATTCACTTATAAAAAATAATGTTTTGCAAAAAAAAACCGCTATGAATACTTTGATTCATATCTCTTAAGCCCGGTATGTTGTGATAATCAAAAATGACGTAATTACAGGGGAACAAACCTGAAACACTGTCTCTAATTGAATAGTCAATGCACTGTTTGGACTCTTAACCCGATTTTTTTCTTTAATAATTTCCATCAAAAATATTACCTGCCACCACGCTTATGAATACAAATGTAAGAAACAAACTGATTGCCGCAACGTGTTCAGAGAACGCGTTTAGAAAGCTAATGGGAAGGTATTTGATTTTAATCAATCACACACGTTATTGTTTTTTAATTTTCCTATGCGAATGTCAGTTTAATTTTGACCGCGAATCTTTATAAGCGTTGTCTTCAGAAATATGATACATCATTCGTTTCATTTGTTTAACATCTTCCTAAAAGAATAACGACTTTACATGTATTGTGAAGAGGTCCAAATTGGTTAGAGTTTGTGAATATCACTTAAATGCCACTTCAGTTTTGATTCAAAAACATTAAACGATGGATTCCATGTATGGTAGCCCTATCTCTCTCCAGTCACTGAGGATATTGAGGGAGTTTGATGATTAATGTTAATATGCAAGTCCCATTAACTTGTTGGAGCAATCACATAATAGAATTGGTGAAGAACCCTATTACAAACTGTATAATCCTCGCGACATTCCAGAAAAATCGTGCAGTTTGAGGTGGGAATTCTGTTATGGAACGCGGTCTGTCACTGCAAAAATCGGTGTCGGTGTAGCCAGACCGAGTGATTATTTGCTATGCTCTATGGTCCAAACGTGTCATTTCTTCGAAGATGCAATTCGGGTCATTACGGTCGAATGATTTTTTTTGACCCACGATTGAAGACTGACCTGGGCGATATACAAAGGGTGGTCTAACGATAACGCACGATGTTAAATGTGAGTCACACACATTTTTTGCCCAAGTTTATTTGACATTTCTATGTTTCAGTTTTTGACAAATTCAACCCTGGAAAGCTACACAATCGGAAAGGGCGTGTAGATTATTGAATTCTTTTACGAAAGTGACTTCGAACAAAAATTCGTGATTTCGACGAAAGACACTCCCGCCTCAGCGAATTTATAAACAAGCAGAATTGGCGCAATTGGACAAAAGAGAATCTACGAGTGGTTATTAAGAAGCCGACAAATACACAAAGAGTGCCTATTTGGTGCGCCTTGTTGTCGTACAGCACCATTGGGGCGCACTTCTTCAGAAATGAAGTCAGCCAAGAAGTTGCCGGGAATGGCATTCGACGGACGGCTTAAATTCATCTTTCGGCGACGTCAATTGGCCACCAGGATCATGCGAAGTTAGATTCCTTTACTATGGAGTTGCACAAGTAATCTTATGTGCCCGAATAATTCTCGACCTCTAGATGTATTAGAAACTAGCATTACTCAAGTAACAGCCGAAGTACGGTCTGAAATGTACGAAAAAGTGGTTCAATAATATCTTAAATGGATCGCATGTTACAATTCTTTCCGAGACTTATATTTCATTGATATTGGTTTTCACATCCCTTGGCAATATCCAGGCTTTATAAAGAATTATAATTTTCATCAAAGATGTATCGTTGTGTGCGGTTTATTAAGCTTTACTTTCGAAATCAAAAAATTATTTATTCCCTTACGTAAAATTTTTTCAATCATTTTTATTATTTTTGTAGTTTTCGAGACTTTGAAATGCATATTTAATTTATGTGAAAGTGTCCTTTGGTCAACCAAAGGACTATCCTGCAGACGACAAGTGCATGTGAAAGAAAATATTATGTTCACCTTGTGTGAATACATATGTATGTATGTCACATTCGGACCGCACGATATTGGGCGAATACGTCCAGTCTAAGTCGAAATAACTTTCAAACCTCTCGAATTTCGCGATCGATGGGTGCCGCCCATTAAAACCTTAAAAGCACAAAACCATTTTCTCGCGTGTCCGTCCCGTCTTTGCAATAATGAACTGGAATATGATACAATGTCATCGTCCACTTGAGCTTCTTCTCTCCGCCATCGCTAATGAGCACTTACAAACCATGTTGTCAAGATGTTGCAAACAATATTTGCAGAATGTGCATAAATGATTGCAGCAATAAAAAATGTCCCGAAAGTCAAAAATCATCATTTATAACTCAACGCGCCCATGTCCTAAGCGGAATTTATATGCGTCCCCTTTTCCTGAAGCACAGACGACGCAACATCTCCCATAACTAACAAAAACCCCAAGTCAACACGCCGTCAGTGGCGTGTAACGCAATCGCATTCGAGACAAAGTCAACGAAACCAACTTCTTGTGTCAAAATGCCAGTTATGACCAACTCCGCATGCACTGCATGTCGGACTGTGTGGCGCGGCAGAGTGAACTTGGCTGCTTACTTTTGTTATCTAACAATTACTTTTTGTCCACTCGTGGGCCATCCACATCGCCGTATCGGTCGTTGTTAACAAATCGATTCGATTGTCGAATCAATAAGTTATGCACGGCAACAGCCCTCCTCCCACTCAAGATGAATGAACTCAAAACGCGGTTGCCCAACGTGCTGCACCTGTCTGCGTGCGGCTTCGTCACCCCGCCCGGGTGCCACTTATGAGGTGCGATGTGTTGACAATGTTTGAGGGCCAGAGTTCAGTGGCGGGAGGGAGTGTTAGAAAATTTCTTTGTCGTTCTAAGCCGATTTGGGAGAAAGTTTTCTGTGGAAGAGATCGCACCATGGCGTGGCGAACCCATGGGTATCGGGCGGAGATCACAAATCAGCGGGTGAGTGTGAGTGTATCTGAAGTGGGCATGGCCCGGATAGTGGGTTAAAAATGTTGACTTTTGGATGTGGAACAAACTAGTTTGGTGAGTGGTCGGCTTAGTCATGAATTTCGTGTGGAATCGATGTTTTATTGCGGCTAGCCACTGGTAGTGTTGGCGGCACGGCAAGAAGGAATGTTTGCTCTCATGGTGTGGAGTGTGTTATGATGTCAAATGGGGGGAATGATTGTGTGCAGTGCGATTGATTTGCGAATTAAACGATCGTTCGTGGATTGGAATTAGACACGATTTGAATTTTCGCCTCGGGGAGGCCGTGCTAATGAGAGGTTGTGGGGCAACGAAGGTCCTCGTCTCAAGCACTCCTACATGAGAAATGATCGATATGACAGATATTTTCGTTAGGCAAGGTCTTGAGGGTGATTGCTAGTCAGTTTTGAAAGGCAGCGTGTGGAATTGAAAACTGTAGCACCTGTCGTTCCGCAATGGTTTTGAAGTGTATGAACAAATTTTGTGCATATCTGTGAAGGGGTGGGGTTAAAAAAGGGTTCCAATACTTGGAATAGATGTTCAATATTTATTTATTTTGACATAAATCATTCAGGAAGTTTCAGAATTTGTCGCATGACAAATATTCTGATCCACCTTCAATCCCAATCAACCCCCACTCCCCTTCTCCTCACTCCTTGAAAGACTCAACCATCGAAGCAAAGTTCATTCATGTGGAAAATTAAGCACCCAAGCAAAACAACAACCTCAAGTCTTGCTAAATCGTTGCATTGCACAACAATCAAAAACTCATCAATCTTGCAACTAGATTGACCCATTTTTTTGTTTCAGGCTTCATCTTCCAGTCACGTCACAGCATCTGAACACATTAAGAAATCACCCGACGCAACTTCTTTCCTTCCTAAGACGGCCACTTGAAACTAAGACAAATGACTCCAGTTACGACGGGTCCGTTGCCACTTAAGCCAGACCAAGTGCTTTCGCCCTTTTTTACACCCCTCCCAATCGCCATAAACAGGCACACAACTGAAACCCATTTCTATCAGAAACACCTCGTCTTGGTCTGAGCGCAAGTTTTTATATCTTTGCTTGCTCGCAGATCCGACCAGCTTCCGTTGCATTGTTAGCACACTTCGCGAGCAAATGACCATTCATAATCACACCGCCGTGACCATGCGATGGTAACCGGTTTATCCAGAGCACTAGTTACTAGTCACTGTCGAGTCGACAGTATTGTCGCCATATGCGATTAAGTTTCACGTCAGCACAATCCACAAACAAGTTGACCGTGTGCCCATGATACAGGCTTGCAAACCCAGCTTAGAGAACAGCCATTTGCTGATAGCATAACGGCAGAAAAAGGACGCGCTAAATACCAAGCCCGTTGCGGAGAGTCCGAGAATACCTTATCATCGCCAAGATGTGACTAAAATTCATTACCAGCAACAGCTTCGATAGGCCCAAAGAATGCTATTCACCCAAGTGCAGAAGTGTTAGCGATTCCCATCAGAAACGCAACGCGCTGACACCCTCCCGAATTGCGCTTGTCCCAACGGAGCCGAAGGTGCGTTGCATACTAATGGCCCCACACCATCATAGAACCGCAACCCAATGCGCCGCAGATGTACAGAGATGTAGACACGGTGTAATGACCATGTAAGTCAGGGGTTTCGGGTCTTACTTCGTCACACGGTCTCAAATCCCTGCCGAGGTCAGAGGCGATAGCCACACCGCGAGGCGGCGAGTGTCGCGTGACCCTCTTTCCAACCGGGGGACCCGGGTCGCCAGCACAGATCCCGCACGTGATGTCACGTCAGCCATTAGATCTACGCACAGAGTGATGACAGAGGAAAGTGTGTCAGTCACACCGGCCGAGCAGTTGGCCAAAAGAAACTACAATCGTCTACGCTCGCTTCCAAAGTGGCACAGCGCCGCTTTGCTGCGTTTCCCCGTCGGCGGTGTTGCAATATGACTTGAAACGTGTTGCGCGGTGTCAGACAAAACCCGAGAATTGATTTGCTAAGCCGCGCTTGTGTGTGGTCGTCGGGTCGTGCGGTTTGTCCACTCTCAGCCGTGGCTGCTCTTTCATTTCTGTTTTCCCTGTGGGTGAATTTGGTTCTGCGAAATTAATGCAATCAATTCGAGTGGGGGCGGAACCAGTTTGGTGGCTTACCCGAAGATATTTCCTTCTCGGGTCTCGCTTTTATTATCTTCGACGTGCAGGGTGGTAAATTGTGCACACATTTGAATGGCCTGCAATACAGTGACACCTTGAACTATAGAGTGACATTGCAGAGTGTAAAAAGAGAGAGAGAGAGACCTTTGGCATTAAAATATATTTGACACCCACACGTCCAGTGAATGCCCAACAGTATCGATTACCTGTATCAATTGTGGAGAATCTGCCAGTGGCTTCGATTTTGGGATGAATTTGACTCTGAAACACGATTGTTTCGATGCTGACGATTGTTTCAAACGACATTCGGTAAGCTGTAAATGGGTAAAACGTGTTGACCGTCAGATTTCTATGACAGTCGGGTAGTGGGCGGATGATGAATATCATTCAGGGTTAGCCGTTGTTGTCACGAAAACAGTTTTTGGGTAAACTTAGTTTTGCCTAAAGCCAGTACGGCTGAAACGTACTGAAGGAATGTGCCGAAGGAAACTCTGTGAACAGATGAATTTAACTTAAATTTGATTTCAAACAGTAGGCTTTTTTAAGAGCCGCCTAACGAAAGTGTTATCATCCGGGCGTGGTATCTCTTGAGACACAAATTTTGAGGATTTATGAAGGTTGTACTACAAATATTAAATCGTTGACAACTACAACTCTCCATATAGGTAGTTCTCTACTTCCGAAACCACATTTTCGCTGAATTCAAATTTGTAGGTTTTTTTTAAAGAGCTGACTTACGGGCGTGGTATGGTTTTAGACGCAAATTTTAGGGAATAAGAATGATTGTTCTACAAATATTGAATCGAAGACAAGTACATTTTTTCAAATGCTGTATGTAATGCTAAACCTAAGAAACGACATTCCCGTGGAGACAGAAGAGCAGACTGTCTCTTGTAAACGCGTGGTCAGTCTTAACAAATATTTTCAAATTTCCCGACGAAAAGTACTAAAACATGCCTCTACAATGCGTCAGGGGAAATAGACAAAATCCTAAAATCTGATATTTATGAAAATCCCGAATGGCTAAAACCCAAAACCCTCAAAATCCTGAAACGGCATCGATTCGGAAGTACTCAAAGTCCTTAAACACAACATTCCCGAAATCATAAAACTCCGACTACTTTTAAAAATTCCTTTCGTTATGACAAATGGAAGGTTTTACAGCATTTTACTTCAGGGCGATCTACTACACAGCCGTATTCGGGCAAGTCATGGTGCATGGTTGTTCAGTGTGGTTCAATGTGAATCCTTCCCACATGGAAAATAGAAGGATGTTCGAAAAAAGCAATATGTTTCGCTCGAATTTCTATGGAACGAGGTTTTTTTTTATAACGAAGATGGAGTGAGCTAAATCAAAAACAAGTTTTCGGGATCCATGAATACAAAAAAGGGCAGATTTTTTATGCCTATTACCCCAACGAAGCATTCCACGAGAGCTAATTTCAAATAAGTTTCCGTCGACCGGAAGAACTTTTGCGCACCGGATTGGCTTAATGAGAGATCGGAAGGGACGTCCATTGATCTCCTCGACGAAGACGATGTCGTCAGAGTTAATCCATATGGTCTCCGTCTATGTCGATCCATTTCTGATCGTAAAAGAACGGAGAGCGATAACAATCGGTGGCTCCTTTTGCTGGTTGGAATCCTGTCAGCTTAATAAGCACAATGTTCGCCCCTTACGGCCAATTCACACTTGAAACTGAAATTAAAACTTTTTTTTCTGGATTTTATTTTTGGGGGTTTTGAGTATTATGATTTTTATTAAGATTGGGATTATGACTTACAATTTCTGGCATTTCGCTATTGAAGGGAGACAATTGCGAGAGGATGAACAAACCGTCGGCGACCGAAAAGCTCTAAAGAACGTAAAGAACAAATTCATCTCCATGTAAGAATTGAATGACATATTCACGTCGGAATCACCCAGTTGCACTTTTGATCGATTCAAGATGACTGTGTTTCAAATTTCGGTTCGATCTTCACCGACAAAGTTTGACGGATGATCTCTACAAAATCATGCCCCGAACAGCGAATAAATGTCAACAACTTGGCCAGAGCAGTTCGTGATTTCAAACCTATGAGACGGAGGATGTGAGTTCAGTGACTTGTAGAGCAGTAGAGTGGATGTAAATTGAGTTCCTAACACAACACCATGGTGGTGAGGTATCTTGCGTATATTTAAAATATAACAACACCATGATAGGTAGGCAGGCAAAAATGGTGAGCTAGCCTAACCCTACGACCATTGTGACACAAAGGGATGCCAAGACGAAGGGTTTTCTTTCTTATGACCTAAACGCAGTTGTAGTCTTATACATAATTCGAGAGTTGTTTGTTGCTTACATCGTTCACCTCGTTCAGATCGACGAAGAAGTCTCCTCTCAAGTTGGTTATTCTTCCTCTAGATAAGGGCTTTGCACGAGCAAAAAAGACAGGATAGCCTTTCCTTCCTGATCTTCGTCCCTACAGCAGAAGTGGTTGTGTGGAGGGCTAGCCTGTTTGCATGTGTGCCAACTGATGACAGGAAAAAGGGTTTTGATCGCTGATCTGCTTAATCAAATTAAGCACAACGAGCGCCCAAAAGACTCAATACCATACTAGCTGCAGAGATGTGTTGATGAACACCGGCTCCAGATTGGATTGCACGGTAACAAATCCAGAAGACAAGAATGTGCGGAACACTGATTTGGTTCCATCAAACGCTTAAAGTCAAATGTTCCCGATAAAAGACTCTTCGAAATCAATCGTCCAGATAAACAATTGAATCGAGATCTTTGTTTTATCACAAGGCTCTGTACCACCGGAATATACTACAGCATATTATATTTTCTTCACAACGAACTCTAGAGTAGTTACAGCGACAAAGGGGTTAAGACCTAGAGGCTTAGGGTAAGACAAGCAAGCCTCATACAAAGCCTTGAATTGAATTGAATTTCTACCTACCGAAGCATGCATTTGTTTCTACAAGGAAGCTTCTGTGTCTATTAATGTCACATGCAGATCTTTTCTGATTTGCGGCCTTAAGTACCGACAAAAGTTCAACTATTCCCTCATCTTTTGAAGCGACAAATGGGAACTGAATTCCATTGAAGCATCAATTTAACGCGCTGCCTCAAACTATCCATAGACAGGCGACTGTTAAGAGTATTAATTCAAACAAGTGCTTTGACATGATAATGACTTCCAGGCCCCTAGAAAATTCCGTTTTTCCTTATATAAAGAAGCTGATGCATTTTGAGAGTCGTCGGGAGTCTCGAAATTGGCCAATTTTAAATTTTGTCTCTCAGACTACGAGTATAAGGCATAGCTTTGGCAGTAGTTATGTATGCTCATTGCGAGTGAAATAGGGGATTATGTTCTCTTTGTGAAGGGCTTAGGTGATAGCGGCGTTCTTTGTCGTGGCTCTGACATTTATGGTGGGGTTTGAAACATTTTTTCTGCACACTTAGGAAGAAAAACCTCGACTTTCCAGAGCTTTTCGGAATTTCCTGTCCAAAATTATCTACATGTCTGAAATTCTTCATTTCTTCAGAAATAGTCAAAGCACTGTGTGTATACTTCCACACATTTGGTCAACAAAAAAGTTCCTTTATTCTTCTTTCACTCCTCTCATGCATGGCTACGAACGATGTCTCATTTGACAACCTACAATGCCATCCTCTGCCTATAGGTGATGTACATATGCATCCTGTCTATCCACCGACTTATGTTTTTGCATATAACCGGCCCCTTTCCCTTAAGATTTCCTCATTCTTCCGCAACTTTTTCTTTGCATTTCCCCGGTTGAAAAGTTCCAGTGCACTGTTGTCTTCTCCGTGACTTCCATTGTTTCCTCTCTCTTCATTTCCATCGCCACGTTTTTGTTTTCTGTTTCTTCAATTTGCAATTTCTTTCATCCCTCCTAATACCGTTACACGGTTCCTCTTCACTTCCATTAAATATTTAACTTTTTGCCATCTTCTAGCGTGCAGGCGCCTTTTTCAGCGTACCTTTCCTAGGAAAATTACTATTCCCCAGTTCTCTTGAATTCGATTAGATTTTCACGTGACATTTCAATCCAATTCTTTCCTGCTCTCATCCCATCGACAGCGTGAATAATTCCACACAACTGGCCAATGTCAATATTTGCGTGGACTACTTTCCAAAAAACAACCAGACCAGAATCGAACGCTACCTACGTACAACCACGGGCGAGCAGGCGCAACACAAGCGAAGCTAATTAGAACAATTTGGATGTGCAAATCAGACTTCAAACACGTAGTTGAGCAATGTGTGTCTTCTCTGCGAGAACTCAGCAGCTGACTTGCGTGCTGCCAATGTGGTTTGTCCGCTTCGCCACCGAGCTGAAACTGAATTTCAATAGAATTCAGAGTTTAATCCAAGAGCTTGTCTCGTTTCCCATGAAGAGCACTTGAGACCGAAACCAGTTTACATTGGCGGGTATCTCAGTGCGAGACCCCAGTCAACCTCCGTGCAAAAAAGTTATGAAACTTCCCACCAACTGGGACTTACCAGCAATTAGCCAGCAATTTGCTGGCTCAAGGTACAGCAGCTCCTGTCTGACCGTATGTGTGCCAATTTCTCCGTGACATGCGGATTCTTGGGAAGTCGTCGTTGCCTTGTCCTCCTCATCCCTGCGGACAGACATAAAAGACATAAAACACACAATAGACGATGTTAACAGCGGATGATGGCACTGCGACGATGACGCAAGAGCGCACTGCGCTTCCTCAAGTCAGTCGTTCATTGACACCGAACGGGGGAACGGGGCCACCTCGGGTCGAAGTGCGTGTTTCTTTTCCCCTGCATTGTCTTCTTTTCTGTGTCAACATCGAAGGAAAGACACTCAAGGGTTGGCAAATAATTATCACTTAATGTTAAGTGGCTGTGAAAATGCGACGGCGCTTATCGGGCCAAAGATAATTTTGTCTAATTTTCCCATCTCACGCCCGCTTTTCCAACTGGGCTCAGTGTCACCGTGTGGGAGCTCGGTAATTGCTCCTCAGTGCGTTCTAACGATGAAGACATTTAGACAGACATTCAGGCATTCGGCGCAAGCAATTTGCGATTGTAATTGAAAAGAAATGAGAACAATGTCGGCGCTCGTTTGCGGCTAACGATCGCATGAGAGTACCCAATTTGGCTGGTACAAGAAAACAATTTAAGAATTTTTTGGATTTAAGCACTTGGCCACACTCGGATACAATTGCGCTCTAACTAGAGTTCAGTTGGCCGGTCAGCACTTTTTTTTCTATTTTCGTACAGACTTGATTTATGTTTCCGCAGAATAGAAGTTCGGTGCTGGGTAGCCTTCATGGGTGTGTGGTTTAGGTGTTGATGTCGTCATTGAATTTGATGCTTTGCTGATAAGTGTGGCAGTGCTTGGGGAAGAGATAAGCAATTCGGTTTTTGTTAGTTTCTGCGCACAAGCAATGCCGCCGAAGTTACTCAGAATACAATCTACCCGTGAGGTGAGAGTTAGACTTTGACATAATTTCGTCACGTGGGAATTCTTGCGATAGTAGCAAGCAGCAGCAAACATATTGCTCAAGTTTTTGAGTGGTCGGCAAGAGTGTTGCTACAACAAAACCATCAAAGTCAATTAGCTCAGTTTATCGCATTTAATGGAAACTTTGTCAAAAATTATCAAAGATGGTGTCACCGGAGTACCGTCCTTAGGTCGTTTGACGATAAATGTAGGTAAGCTCATTAAGCCAGAAGACCAACGAGACAATTCTACTATCAAAAGTCGAGAATCCCTTCTGAACAGAAAGTATGGCAGGAGCTCTCGCATTAATAATAATTGACTGGCGCACTACAACTACTGGCGTTAAGCGTTTAACTGTTTTCTCATGAGTAGAAGGGAGCTACAGTTTTTTGCCGATTCCGAACGGCGAGAGCTGAGAAGCATCTTTGAGTGTTTTCTGCAACTCAAAAGAGGTGGTGGCGTAAAAAAATGCGAGGTGTCCCGTCCGGGAATCGAACCTAGACCTTCTGCATGTGGGTTAACGCACTTACCCACTATGCCACGAGCTTCGACATTGCCGAATGAAAAAGAAAGAGCATTTGGAACGTGTAGTTGTTACGACAGGAATGGAGTCCGGAAGTTGAACCGAAAAGGAAAAAGAGTAATCAGTCAGAAATAAATGCCGAACCAATGCTTGCCAGTAGTAAGATGTAGCATTTTCTCAGTCACTGTGTTTAGGCTTTGAAATCAATTGAACACAATATCGGATGCGCTATCTTAACACCAGACCAATGGACTTAAGCTTGTATTCGCTGTATAAATGCCTGTCATAGCTCACAAAATACTTGTCCTTATCAAAGAAATTATTTGAAGTAGTTTCCTAACATACGGACAGCCTTCTGAGGAACAACATGAGGCTAGAAACAAGGATGATCACATAAGTCAGACAAATAGTTACTCTCAATGATAATATCTTCCATTCGACCTCTTGATTGATAGTCTAGAAATACCCAAGAAGAAGGCCGAAAAATTGTATGAAGAGGTTCAAGAATTCGTCCGTTGAAGGAAAAAAAAGCAAAACCGAACCGAGATGCCTTAAATCGGGTTTCAAGCTAAGCTTCAAAATATTTAGATAATGAAGACCCAAATGAGGAAATTTCTTATTCTGTATCAGTAGGTAAGCTCGCACTCCTTTGACGTCTCAGCTTGGAATATAAACTCATCTCCCAAGGAACTCTTTTTCGTCTTCTTATCTGTGACAAGTTCATATATGTATAACTGCCATAACAGAAAAGAATATGTATATGGTCCTGTCTGCGAGGAAGGCGAATGGAGGAGAAAACAACCGTGAATCCTATGTGCTATACAAAGATAAGTATATGGTACGAAAGAAAAAAATCCGTCGACTACAGTGGCTCGGCTACATCGAGCTAATGGATAACAACTCTCCACTTCTTCGAATCCCAGCCTCCGGGTTCGAGAAGGAGATTAAGGGGAAACCTCCAGTATAGAGACCAAGTGATTGCGGAAGCTAGAGAGTTTCGTTTTGACAATTGGAAGCAGCGTTCCCGGGATCGTCAAGAATGGAAGGCAGCTATGGTTGGTCAGGCTCAGACCCTGCATGGGTCGCAGGCCTGATGAACAAACAAGGTACATATATGTATGAATGTGTGCAAATTAATAAGGGTTCATATAGGTCTTTCCTTGAATAAATAAAGAAATTTTACATATTCAATATATATTCATCAGCACGAGAAAATCTGCGTGATCTATGTGACACACTGTGCAGCGACATGCACCCAGTAAAGTGTCGTATACGCTATTACAACACAGCTCTGCTACGAGTACTAGCTATTGAAACAACGCCACTCAAATCGAAAGGGCTCTCAGGAGGAACTGCTACTACTCCTAATTGTATTCAAGACTCCTAAGTGAAGAATAAACCCAAATCTGAATCAGCTGATACCGCAGAACATGTAAAACCTTGTGGGTTCAAACGGAAAGTCTGTGGGGAGATGTCCTTATTTGGTCACCTTATCGTTGTGAGACCGACCCAGTTCCATTTGTGGTGTCTTGCCTCATTCTATATTTGTGGTTACTCGGCGCGTGCACATAAATTATTTTGTTTTCACAATTCGTTGGAGCCACTGGATTCACATAATTCTTACTAGACGCCGGTGGTTTACAAACAGCAGAATCCGAGCTCCTATGCTAAATATTTCTCTTCAGGATTCGCAGCCGTAAAATAGGACAGACTTAACTTTTGATTCAAATATGCTCAATATCGTTTTAGTGATAGTGATGTATTGCCTCGCTTGAGTGAAGTGATCAACAAAAAAGGATGCTTCAGACTGTTAAATATTTTCTCACAGTCCAATAACGGGGCTTATATTGAGCATTTTGTCGCTCAAAGATTGTGCGAGCTGTCGAAAACCAAATACCCAAACTGGACCTCCCACAGCAAGAAGGATGCTGTTAACGACATTTATATTCTGACCGTATAGTCCAACTCGTAACATTTTTTTTTTTGGAATTTCAGGAATCAGTTCGTTCTAGCTTCTCGGAAGCTTTTCGTAGTTTGTGTAAGACGGGTAACCAGAAGGATGCTTTGAAAACTCGGCATGGACTTTTGGGAACTGCTAGGTAGAAACAAACTTTTGTTGAAGCCTAGTTCTACTCTGAATATCAGAAGAACCTTAAAATTATTATTTCACAGGAAAGGTAATCCTTTTCCATTTATTTCTATATAAAATATGATTTTATTGTATATGACTGAATTGAAAGTAGTTAGCTTGTACCCAAAGAGCGTAAACACTGTATCACTTCGTAAGCATCACTTTACACTCTTCTCATTATTTACTTAACTAAACTTCCTTGATTAATGATCTGGCGCTAGACATTAGAACCATTTAATTGACTCCATTCAACGACAGAAGCCAGACACATTTTCATTTTCCCATTGTTAACCAAAGTGATGTGTGAGAAAATTGTCATTGTTCCGATTTCAGTTTAAATCAATTGTGATGGCGCCATCTGATGTGCACGGGTGGATTGAGACTGAGTAGGCACAGACTGCCTTCCCATATAAGGTGTTACGATTACTGAACACTCATTCAACGCAAAACGCCACCGTAGTCAACGTTGACGCTTCCATAGCACCGCACATTCAACAGCATCAACAATTTATTCGTTTCTAAGGTCATCCCATAATGGAGTCTAGCCAAATAAAAAGGAAATTAAGAGATTTGTCAAAATCACATCAATTAATCACAAGTCAGTTTCCCTTTCAAACCTATCGACACACAACAAGCGCCCGACTCAAATCACGGCTTGTAAGCGGAGTTTTTTGTTCGTTTTGAATTTCTATAATTATATGCGCTGATCGGTTAGATTCAAAACATAAACCAGTCATAACTACATCAACCAAACAAGTCGTGAATATCGAACCAGAACCAAACTGGTCGAACGAAAACGAAAGAACCCCCAGCCGCTGACCGGCACAGCAGCCACAGTCGCTAAAGGACACACATTGTGGTAGTCGAGGCCGGATTTAATTAATTCCGGCCGCTGTTGTGACAGCCGCGAGAAATGGAAAGTTTGACCATGCCAAGTGGAGTGGTATGTAGGTGAGTGTGTGCATAAATTATAGGCGAACACAAAAACAGAAGGTTCATGGCTTCGTTCTAACCAGAAGAAAATACCAGCGGCGGTGGCGGCGGCGCTACGGGCGCGGCACGCTGCCTGAGTGTGTATTTTTATATCGTGCGTTCGTTAATCGATGTCAGTCAGTCAAATGAAAGTGCCAGTTAACGAGTATGTATCTCTCTAAGTCGGGGTATTAGGTTTTTTTTTTCTTTAGAGGGGGAAAACATTTGGACTTTCACTGTTTATACAAAAATGTTGGCGTGCAACAATCTTTCACTGCTATCGACGACGCATCTTCGGAGATTTCTCGCTGTCTGCTGGTAGGTTGTTGTCGGCAGCAGTCACTGCATCCGGACATGATATTCGTGATGTTGGGAGATTCAAATGAAACTTTATTCTGTGGCTCAAGGTGCTCGCCCTCAAAATAAAAATTCCGAATTTTGCCAGTGAGATGTTTCGCATTGAGATGTCAGAGGTCGGGTCGGCGTTGAAGGTGTCAGGCTTGTTCGAGCCGATCGCCGATGACATTTCCAACCGGTAGATTTCTTTCCAAAGCAGGCATAATTTACTGATGCCGGAATTTCGTTGCGCCGGCGAAACAGAAAGATGTGACGTCTGAACCTTGACATCAGTCATGTGCTTAAAATAGCTTGATAGCGAAATCTTGAATTTGGCCGTTTGACTTCGAAGATAAATTGATTAATTCCCCTCAATAAACAAACGAGTCTCAAGTTACGAATCACTGAGAATTGCTTGCATTCAGGGATGTATCTTCCTGCTGTTATCTAGGAAACACAAGCATTCTCTTCAACTCTTTCGTCGTTCAGTTGCCAAAATTGTTGCTGATTGGCTGTAAAGTAGAAAGGATGTCCTCACTTTTATTCTAGGCCTTGTCCAAGTCCTTGCCCGCATATTTATTCTAGTCCTTCCTTAATTAAGATTGTAAAATAAAATCAACTACGTGAATTCCATTCACTTCGACATTTCCAGTGTTCCTTCCAAAAATTATTAACATTTTAATTTAACGTTCCTACGTTAGCCATTTCCATTTCCTTCTCACTGTAGTCAACTTATTTAAAAGTCCCGAACAAACAAATATTCCAAGCTACCACATCATTTCGATGCGGTTATGATGTTAAACCAGTAGCGAACGAATGAACAGCGAAAAGAGGGCAATTGTTTTGCAATCAAAACCGGAAACAATTTACTAGCAGGCATGCCATTGAGCCGGATCAACAAGACTCACATGCATTTCTTAGTTTTTTTTGAAACAAGTTATTTTGAGGTTAAAGGCACGATGACATCCGAAGGCTTCTTTGCGCCAGATTTTCAGTAATTACTCGAATTTCTGGTTTTCCCGACGTGATTGTCAATCAAATTGGGGTAAGCTTTTGTCCCAGTATATGAAAAGATGACCGATTTAGATACAGACACGGTTTAGAAGCCAACGTTAAAGGTCATTGTTGTGATTATCTTTTGAAGATGAAAGAAATAAAAGTGGCACAGGATGAAATTTTTGGCACATTAAATGGGAGAAATTGAAACGTTAAGGATTGAACACGTTTTTATCTAACCAGAAAATGACTGTTTTCCAATAGCATTCTATTGTAATGTTGAACTCTTAGGAAATCTGAGATCTGGCGTCTCATTTGGACTGCATATAAACTGATTGCAACAAATTTCGCCAACAAAAGTTGAGAAGGCGACTCAGGAGCAGAGGATTATGCAAAGAAATAAAATAAGGTTCGTATAACCCGTGGCTGCCGTGGCGTAGTGGATAAATACGTCGACCCACACGCCGAATGTCTAGATTCGATTCCCGAACGGAACAACTCTCATATTTTCACGGAACCACCTCTTTCCAGTTGCTGACAACACTCAAAGAGTACAATTGTCTATAAAAGGCTTCTCAAATCTAGCCGTTCGGAGTCGGGAAAAAACTGTAGGTTCCTCCTGCTGGTGAGAGAACAGTAGCACGTACAACACGAGTAGCTGTTGTAGAAGCTCGGTCTTGATCCCTTGTGGGCTGTAGTGCCACTCAATTATTATTATTCATAGAACCCAAAACAGCCGAAAACAGGGCAAAACTTCAATCTGAAAGAGAGTTTTGGAAATATTGGAAGCCACAATGAAAATAAACTTGTATTGCCTTTTAGTGTAAACAAATTTAAACTGATGCAGAAGCTTCGAATTCAAACAAAACAAACACGGATCGTGAGCAACTTGTTGCAAGGATGCGTAACTCCATGCAAGTCGGTTTAATCGGAAACCTGTTATGGCAGACTACAGCGCCGCACATACAGTAAAGAGATGACAGTTTAAGAAACAATGTTTAAAGAATTTTTATTCCGCAATCAGCCAATTATATGACCATGGACATTTAGTTCAGAAAGAACGACGATGTATGACAATAGCTTGTCTCTCTGCAGATCAATTTATGAATAGTTTGGAATTAGCCTCCCATTTCGAATTGTCTAGTCGCCCAAATAACTTTCTATTGATGCTTTTGTTTCTATTTGATGCTATTGTTTTACAAGGATTGATGGAGTATTCCAAAAGCAATCATGAGCATGTTAACAGGATACAGCCAAACTATTCTAGACGCAACATAGAACAAATCGCTGACCGTGGTCTATCAATCTATGAGTATGAAAATAAAGAACTTATTTTTGGATGGCATTATGGTCCAACCAATGTCCCTAACTAACACGGCTACCGATCATATGCCTTCAAATTTGCCCCCTTAAGTAGGCTTATAACCTTCTCCACTTGTATACACCATCTTAACAGAAGATTTCCTCTATTGGTTTGTCTTTAAGGTTCAGATTTAAGGACTGTGCCGAAACAGAGTTATACATCCCTTCTAAATGGCCACAAGAGACGAAGCCGAAGCTTCTCTAAGAACTATCCGTGGGTGTGGTAATTCTCTCAAAAGCAGATGGGAACTACAATTTATTGCCGACATCAAATGGTGAACTGTGTAAAGCTTTCCATAGACAATTGGAACTTTTTGTGCATTTTCGGCTACACATAACAGGTGGTGATGTGAAATAAATCAAAGGGTTCTGTCTAGGCATCGGAGTCGGGTCGTTCGACGAGTGAGTTGACGCGCTTTCCAACTGTCCACGGTGTCAACGAGATGGTAAAATTTTAAAATAGTTCTAACCACACTCACAACATGGAGGCACAGCACAGGGAACCGACAGAATTAACTAAGGATCGTTAGTCAAGAGGGAAATCTATCCACCTATGTGTCTTTCTAGCACATGAAATACATACTATTCCTCAACTGAAGACGAAACTCTAGAAAATTCAAAATAACCCTCAGCATAGAAAAATATAGTTTGAAAATTTGTCGAAGAAACGAGCCAAGACAAGTCTTTCCTTCTTCTTCTGAGACCATCGTGACATGGATGGGCGTAAGGAATAGCTACGTTTCATCGCTGACGGTCCTGAATGCACTGCTTTATGTTATCAAAACTGATTTGACTTGCACATGCGATTACTTTATATTGCTTATATTGGAGACTTGGTCTTTCTCTCCTTCTCAACACAGAAGACTTGGACTCAAAGATCCACTTAGCTCGAGCGTTGGTGTTCCTGCGCTCGATAGTGTCGAGCTAGTGTAATGAACGGATTTTCGCCTTCGGAATCTGGAACAGCTCCTTGAACTCCAAGCGGCGTCTTCTCCTCCACTTAACTTCCATATTATAGTCCTTAGAAAAAATATACTCCGGCGTCGATTCATAGAATTATCCACAGAGCTTTTGATCACTTCATTCATTTTGAAATTGTCTTTGTCGTTAAACATATTTCCATCTCCTACTTTCATGAGTCCACATCATGGCCATATCAGTCTATCCACACGAAACGTAAATAAATAAAAAAAAGTGTGAAAATAGTCAACCTGTCCATTTACCACTCGGTTACCAGTGAGTGTTAAAGGTTAAGAGAACAGCATGTGATGTCTGAGATCACGGACGCGTAATTAACACATCCAATTCGGTCTGAGCTAGACACTGTTCTACTTCGCAGTACGTGTTGCGACAGTATCTATCAGATACCCACAACCGCACAAAGCTGCTTTAGTTTCTTTCCATTGTGAGCAAGATGTAGTACTTCTGTGAATGGTCTGAGAGAAAGTTAACGAATCTCTTTCAAGAGGCTCCCAGTTCGAATTGAAAAAGAAAAAAAAAACCGATAATTGAACAAAAATTCATTTTCAAACAAAACTTTTTATTATAAATTGGAGTTGGTTGTACCTTCAAAGGCTGTGGGAGTGTGTTCGTGCGGCTTGTATGGACTCACCAGACTCGGTTGAATGCTGAGCGCTGAATGCATGCACACAGCTTGCGCTGTAATTACCAACATCAAAGTTATTCAAAGGCCTTAACACTGATTAAAGCACTTCGGGTTGAGTAATCGTTTATTGTTTCTCGTTTATGCCACTTAGCGAGCCATTGTTTATCGGCTAAGGCCATGCAAATTCGGTGTCATGTATCTATTGGATTTTCTTTTTGACTCTGATTAGCTGATCAGTCAATTGAAAATTCAGTCGTTTTTTTTTGCCCGCAACTGATTTGTAAATATTTGCACATTTGCAACGATCTGATTTTGAAATATGAATTTTTTAAGTGTACGAGTGTGGTCGAGTTGCGCACGAAGTGGTTTTAATTGGTCAACAGGCTTTTATTAGACATTCTAGCCGTCAAAAGTAATGATTTTAGTAGTGTATGAAGTATGTATTGTGACACCACACAAACTGGAAAATTCTATTGATTCGAATCACAATCGGATACAACTCTATTTCCAATAATAATTTGTTGCACAATTGAAGACACGGAATTGTATGAATGTTCCACCGGAACAAGATTTGAAACTGATCTCAATTATGTCACAGTAATAATACAATTTTTTTTATTTTCGCTTTCAACAAGTTGGCTTTGACAGTAAGCTTAGCTACAAGTGCAGTAACAATAGACGGAGGTATGCTATGAAACCGTCACCACAAGCTCTCATTGAAAAATTGCAGTTTCCGAAGGTATTCGCCATGGAAACCATTTTAGTTTGGTGTGTGGTTTTGGGTTTTGTTTTTGAGGCTTAAAGGATACTTGCTAGAAGTCAGTAGAATTTGTCTATTAAGGCCTAGCACTTAACTGTGAAAGTAATCTGTAAATCCAAGAAACAATGAATGAGTTTAAGTCGTGATTGCATTCCAATTTGCAGTTAAATGAGATCCACGTTTGAGCAACTACACCTTGCATTAGTGAGATTATGCCTAAATGATCCAAAAAACAATGTCTAGTTAAAATGTTGATACAATTATTATCTTGCAAACAGCAGACTAAAGACAAATTAAGTCAACAACTGTTGCTATATGAAATGACAGTACTGTTATAACCGCTAAATTGCCACAAAAACTACCACAAAAACTACTGCCAGCCAAATAAGCTAAGAAATAGGTGGCGCTGCAATCTAAAAGAACATAACGTCTGGTTTTTTATGCAACCACTCGTTGTCCATAAGCTGATCTCACAAGAGAAAGAGACTTGTAATTTAACACCGACTCCCAATTGCAAACTATAAAAAATTTTGGACACCACTAGTGTCTAAGAAGTGTTTTGACAGAATTGGGGACTTGGAGAAAAAATTCGAGATAACAGAATTCCAGTCGAGGCATTGAACAATCGCCTGATTTCCCAACCAAATTATTAAGAAAACTAACGAAGCTTAATATAACGGGGATAACAGTGTACCAGGTAAGTGAATTAGTGCTCCTTTTTTAAATCATAGTTTATTCTACTGATTCCGCTCGACATTTTGCCAAGCGTTTAGGATCATACCTCCGCCGAACAAAATGTGGAAATTTGGACTTGAAGAATTTTTGGAAATATTTGAAATAACTGATGTGATGCCCAAACGGTGCGATCTTGCGCATAAGGAAGCAACCCGTGCGACGGTTGTAAGAAAGTTTGTGCATAAAGCTCGTGAGGATATGCGAATGGTCAATGTCGTCATACGGTTCGAAGATGAGAATATGGAGTCACACAACCAACATCTTCCCCCCTCAAAATTTCCTGCACTAGCCTGAGGAGAATTCTGCAATTCTTTATGAAGAAATGCATTTTCCTCTCGGTGGTTACATAAAGACGCAAATTTGCCACATCTGTTGCTCGGAAATCCCTTAATTTATTGTGGCAGTTTGGTGCATATTGTGTAGTAATGGTATCATTGGACCAATTTGTTCGAAAACTTACTTAACTATGTCAACTGGTGGGTATCATTGAATCATTTTTCTTTCAAAAAATAGGCCGGAAACAACATTTCGGTCAACGGCGAACATTACAGAACTACGTTACCTGAATTTTTGTACTGAAAGTAAAGACAAGGACTCGGACTTCCCATGGTTTATGAAAGTGGTGTGACATGCAACACAACCTACTCCAGAATACTCAATACCGTCTTATCCGCCGTCTTGGCGATATCAATTGACCATCTTTGAGGTACAACTCGACTTTTTCTTACTAATTTCTGCAAGATACCGATATTATGTCAAAAATTCGGAAACGATTTAAGCTCTTATAGCGAATATCATCTAAGCAATCCTTGGTAGCTGTTGCAGAGTGGGTGACTGCGTGGACTATTCGCCAGGATGACAATTTTGATTCCAGGATGGAACACTTTTCACGCGAAACACGCATTTTTCACGTTACAAATTGTTGACAACAATTAAAAAGTACTAATTGTTTATTAAAAGCTTCTCAAATCTCGCCGTTCGGAGATCCTCTCAACTGGTGAGAGAACAGTGTCACGGAAAACACGGGTAATTGCTGAAGAAACTAGGCATTGTTCACTTAAGAGCTGTAGTGAGATTCAATGATTATTATTAACTCTTGAGCTGCAGACCGAAACTTTGATTAAGGTCTTTGGAAGTTTGAGATGCCGAAATGCTCTTGCGAAGAATGCTGAGGTAGCCCCTTTTTCGACGTTGTTCTTCAAAATGTACATGAATATAAGTTCTAAGCAATAAAGGCATACTATATGAAAAAGATTTTGTGATTAATTTTGTTTTCATTTTTAAAGGAAACTTATATTTGCATCTGTTGAACATACAGCGTTAAGGAAAGTCTTTTCTTGCCGACACGGGTGCATCAAAAACTACATAGCTTCATTGCGGACAGACCGTAGACAATTAAAAGATTTCATTCACTCAAAAAAGAAGATGAAGCGGAAATTTGTTTTTATGTTTAAAATCTATCCCTGAACCATTGACGTGAGAGAGTAAACACGCTATTTAGCATCACAATACTAAATCTTAATAAGTGATGACCGAAATGTTTAATGTCACAAGATACTTAAGCAATTTACAGTCAAAGTCAAGGCCAAACAAACGCTTAATAGAGTCACAAAGTCTTTTAAGCATTTTTTAGTTTATAATTAAGTTTTCAAATTAAAATGAGTTCCTACTACCACAGCTCAAAGTATCTCAGAAAATAGTAAGTCCGCGGTAATTATGTTTTGAAAACAGATCATCTTCATTAACCGTCGACATGAAAAGCATCATCCACATTTGTTGCATTTGTTTCTTTGCTTGTACTTGTTTGAGGAGATTAGAATGAAGTTATTGCCATAGCCTGTTGAGACATTTATTGTATGACGGAATTGTTAATTGCTTCCGTATAACCTTAAGAAACAGTAATTAGTTAGAACATTTACATGATACTGTGAGCAATGAAGATATTTAAATATGAAAAAAATTGTATCTTCTCATACCCCCTGAAAGTCCGAACCAAAAAAAGAAATAATTTCAAATTTCCTGGTATTTCTTCCTCACAGGAGCTTGACTTTTAACAGGGTTTGTATCATCAAGAAAATTCCTTCGATTCAGACAAGAAACAAGTTCAAGAAATCAATTTGAATCCTGATGAACTGAATTTTAAGCCGATTTCAACCTTTGCTTTAGATGTCATTGTAAGGCACACAGAAAATCATGGCAAAGTGGACGACGACATTGCAGAGCACTTTATCTGCGACTATCTTGCCTGCTAGATGGTATTCGGCACTGATTTCGTAAGAGCCGATGATGTAGTTTACTCGTCACCGATGCGTCTGCTGAAATTCCTCTGACAGCCCAAGAAACTAGTGCAAATAAAGGTTGCTGTCAGGCAGTGCAAATATGTAAATTCTGCCTCTACGTATATTCTGCTTATAAAGGATGATTTTTTAGCTATTATCTTTTTGGCAACACTTGTATAAACAAACATCTTCAGTGGTTGGTCTATAATTTAACCAGGAATCGTCTTACAAACGAACAACGCTTGCAAATTATTGAATTTTGTTCTCAAAATGCGTGCTCTGTTAAGAAAGTTCATCGCGCGCTTCTTCCATTTTATGGTCAGTCATTTTCGGCTCAATGGGTACGTAAATAAGCAGAATTGTCGATTTTGGAGTGAATATCAGCCAGAAGCATTGAGATACAAATGCATCCAGAAAAGTCACAGTTTGTTGCTGGTTATGGGCATCATTGGACTATACTTCTTCAAAGATGATGCGAATCGTAATGTAACTGTGGTGAGCGCTACCGTGAGATGATATCCAACTTTTTTTTGCCCATAATGTAAGACCATGACTTGTATGACATGTGGTTTCAACAAGACGGTGCCACCTGTCACACAGCACGCGCAACAATGGACTTTTTGAGAGGTGAGTTCAGTTAACATTTTTTTCACGTTTGGGACCAGTCAATTGGCCGACTAGATCGTGCGATTTAACGTCTTTAGACTATTTTTTGTGGGGCTATGTTAAAGCTCATGTCTATACAGACAAGCCCGCTTCAATTGACGCATTGGAACACAACATTGAAACATTTATTCCTTAGATACCGTCCGAAATGTTGGAAAGAGTATGCCAAAATTGGACTAAGCGGATGTACCATTTGAAGCGCAGTCATGTTCAACATTTGCATGAAATAATATTCAAACATTAAATTATATGTACTATTGATTCAAATAAAGATTTCATGCATTTTTTTTTAAACTTTCCTATAGCTTTTTAAAAAATTACCCTTTATTTGTTTGCTCCTGTTACTTTTGTCTGATCTACATTTTTAAAGAACACACACTACCGAAACCGAGACAAACCATGTTGGCCAGTGCCCTGCACAACACATAGAATACTTGAGGATTCTTTTTTCTTTGTTTTCTTGACATTTTTCAATTTATTTACTGTGGGTTTTGTGGCAAAATTGGCCATGACGAATTTATTCTACTATACGTGTATCTACTCCAAACAATAGTGTGTTAAGAAAATCATAAGGCTGACTAACTCCCAACAATGCACAAGCACATCTTTAAAAAGGTCTACCATTTGGTTAGCAAAAAATTTGTATTTTCTTCCATTGATACAATCTGCAGACATTTCTATTTTTGCATATCGTTTTGATTGCGACGAATTTCTGCTAAAACTTAAGCTATTACTGACACTCATTCCAACTAATGACTTTTTTGGATTCCCCCCAAAGAACACCTACTCTTCACAAACGGCTCCATCGCAAAAGCCATCTAAACAATCGCTGTGAAATTCCAATAAATACCACAAAAATCTTTAATTAAATTAAGGCAATCAAGACGTTTATTTTGAAAAAAGAAAAAACTTCATATAAGAAAATCCAACAAACAAAAAATACACTCTAATTACCACAGACACACAGCCAAACATGGTCGTGTCCGTTCGGCCGTAAGCCAATCCGACAAACAACAGTACCCACCGAGAGAAACGGGATTTATTTTCAAAAAAAGAAAAAATATATCAACAAACTGGTTCCCCCAGTGACGCTGACCTTTTCCATTTGTTTAAGTAATTTGTTGAAAAACGTATTAAGTTCCTGTTAGCACTTTTTTCTGTATTCCCACCTTTCGCGCGATACATACGCTCCGTTCAAGTGAATAGTGAGTGTGCGCAGATGGAAATAGGGAAAGAGCGAGATCAAAAAGACAGTCATCGAATGAACTCAATAACCAGCGAATCCAATGAGCTCAACGAATTGTGTTTTTTTTTTTTTTTTTGATTTCATAATAATACCCCCGGGGGGCAACTTGAGCGCAGCTCTTTACGTGTCGGCGCATGGAAGAACCTTGAAGGTGTACACTTACGAACGTCGGACTAAGTCTTGTTACAAAACTAGCTCGCGCAAGCAGCTTGAGCTTGGAGAGTGTTTCAATTAACACAACAATCAGTCAATTAAGATAGAAAACAGCAAACAAAATCCGAATAGAGATTCGAAAATACAATTAACCATGATGCTCACCTTGACAGTTGACTTGCGCTGTCAGCGACAAAAACAAAACTGTTATCATCGCAATCCGCACGGCGCTAAAATGACCACCGGTGGACATCAGCCTCCGACGCATATCGCCGCCAAAAAGGGAAAATACTCCGTGTGGCATGAATCGCAAGATTTCTCCGCACGCGGTAATATCCACTTTTGATGAAGTTGCCAGTCTCTGGATCATTGTGCTTGATTGCAGAGCCGCAGGCTGCTGGATTGATGAAAATGTTGCTGAACTATCTACGCGAACTGAGTCGTTTTTCACTCTAGCGGTTTTTTGCATTTTCTCCGTCGATTGTGCGGTGCCGACGTCTCGTCCCCCACCACACACACACGCACACACTGAGGAAAACTTGAAAAACTTGAGGGAGGGTACTTAAGCGATCACTATGTGGCTGACTTTTGCTATTTAAAACATTTCTCACTGAACCTTGCACACACTCAATAGACAAGAACCGCACCACCCACAGAGGGCATGTTTTTCGCGAATTGACTTTGCACAGTGACCACCGACAACAAGAGCTAGTTCGCTGATCAACTCTTTTGTTTCAGCTGTAACACGATAGTGCGAGCGACTCCGGTGGCGTTGGCAGCACTCCAACGCGAATAAATCCCAGACTAAAGAAATAATTTAGCTATGCAAAGTGCGGAGAGTACGATCCTTTCTCTTTGCGACTGCAATTTTAAAATGTGGCTGACCTCGCTTCAGTTTCACAAGCCGCCCCTCGACAACGGCTGCGGCAACGACTACCGATGACGACGATGACGATAGATCGAAGAAAGCGAATGTGCTCGGTGCGTTGTTACACCACTTCGGTTTGGTCGCGCTTGAGGGAACGATCGCAAAGAGGGTGGGGGTCTACTTGACACAAAAACACATCCTTCGGGAAACGACTGGAGGACACACGAACCAGCTGCGTCTGAATGGGAACTTTGTCTGCCGCGAATTTCGAAGGAGGAGACGACAACGATAAATGAAATTCAAAAAGAAAATTCGCCCGATCGCAACTGAATCTACATCACCAAGGTAAAGCCAGACGATGAATAATACGACAACGACGAAACGTCAGCTCTAGATGAAAGTTAACTCGAAACTGGTTTGCTGGCTCAAATGAATGGTCGCCCGGGATGGTGGTGGCTGCTGAGTACGTTTTGTCTTGCTGGTGGTAACAGCGGTCTGATGTATTTGTGGACTGTCTGTTATTATTTGGTCACTGTGTGGACAAATACACGCGGGTGCCCGCGCTCGTATTTCTGTATGTGTGCTGCGGTGTATTTTTTGTTCGGTTGGCGCTGTGCAATATAGTTGGCGATTATCAGATGTCAAGTCTCATGGAGACTACGAGTGTGTACTTTGGAGACTTGATTGATATGAACGATTTATTTACCAGATTACTGTAAAGTTGCTTTGTGGAGTGTTATGTGGCGGCTGGAGTTTACTTTGTCTCGTTGGTATCCTAAGACAATTGTAGAAGGTTCCCTTTTTAGGTGAATTTAAAAGAATAAAGTTAAAGGAAGATGTTGCCAGATTTTTTTTGCTGTGACAAGTGACCTCAACGAGGGATGAAGTTTGATTTGAAACTTAAAATGGGAGGAGGAATATAAACGAGTGTCTATTGGCTGACGAGCTGGTGTTTCTGAATGAACTATCAATACATGGAATATTTGAAATTGAGTTTTGGGTAAGAGCATTGACTCATACGTAGGTGGTTAAGCTGGAACCTTAAACATATTTTCACATTTTTCAGACTGAGAGCAATCTAAAGCCGTTTTGCACTGCATTTATAGGCACTAACCGTGAGGCTTCCGGTAAAACCAACCGAAGCTTTTTAGGATCAGTAGTTCTAAGTCGATACGCACCATCGTTTAGAACTTTTATAAGAACTTTTAATGCAACAGCCAAAGTCGGGATCCAGGGACAACTTATCCGGCTGCGTCACATGCAGTATGATTTAAGAATCTCAGAAGCATTTAAATCGCGCACCCGATTTGGGCAAGGATAGGCGGTGCCGTGTGATTACTTCCACCTTATAATGGAACGAATGGTGAGGAGGTAAGTTGTAAGTACTATTTATATACATATTACATCTTTGCCCGTTCCCAGCTGGCCGTCATACGTTTCCACTTACAGTGATTAAAGAACAGACGAAATGGCCTGGTGTCATATAAATCAACTAAATGCTGCTTAGTATAAATTCAGCCGCCATACGCCACATCAGGCATCACGTCAATGTTGTGGTAGTAAATAATTTTTTCAGAGATTTGCATGATTATCCTAGACAACAGATGCCATTTTGGTCTGTCCAGATAGCTTGGCACAAGGTCATGGTGTTCAAGGCGCTTATTCAAACAGTATCGTTATGCACAGTCAAGTGCCAGAGGATAAACGAAAAGCAAAGATTCTTGAAGCCCATGGAAGACAAATTCTATGACGGATATATGGTTCTATCTGTGAAGAGGGCGTACCTTCCGTACAAGTACAAAGATCCTTTGACTACACTTGCTTGGCCACGGTGACAGTTTTCAGCGCTCCAGCTAAGACCGCCTTCATACCGCTACCTCCTGGTTCGAAAAGAAGATCAAGAACGAACCATCGGATTTGAGTTGGTCAGAGTATTCCATTGTCGCGTGGAGCGGTTTAAGAACTAGTACGTTTGAGAGCCGGCTTAAGAGTGAACCTGATTAGCATTACGAGAGAGGCGTGTACTATGAGGCGTGAATTCTTGATTGGGTCTTCTGATGATAAACGATTTAAAACTATTAGACGTTTCATTTGTGTTCTTGAAAATCGATCGAATTTGCAATAAAATTGCCCCCAATGGCTTTTATTGCTTCTTGTTTTATTCTACCCAGTAGGTCTAGAAATACAAAAGGTACGCTCCTCCCAACAACAACCTTAACCTTAACTTAACTGCCCGGTATTAAGTACTCCTTACGCTATGCGGTAGGTCTACTCCATCTTCTCTCGGATTAATTCTTGCTCTTAACCAAATCGAAAATATTCGTTCGATGTACATTTAAGTGGCACATGTGGTAAGCATGCATCTTGGTAGTTAACCTTCCTCAGCAACAGAAGCATATTTCTAATACATCATGTCTCCAATGCCTAGTCTTAGGTTTTTTTTGTTGGTTAGTCAGTCCAGGATATTGTTTCATTATTTCGAACACCGCATGCCAAGGAAAAGAACTTACATAGATGCGATAGAGTGCAAACGCACTTCATGAGAAACACTGTCTGTACATCTCTTTAATATTTGTTAAATTTTGACGAACTTTTCAACTACTACAGTTTATGCAAAAGATAAGTTTCATGCGTAATGCAGTGCTAAAATATGTTTATGCATGCCGCCCGGAAAATCTGGATGGTATTGTCGAGAAGCCAATGCATCCACAGATAGTGACAGTTTATTATGGATTGTGGAATGCTGACATCAGAGGTTCGGAAGAACGTTTCGGCCAACGGCGGGCGTTAAAAAGTCAGTATTACCGATTTTTCTTAAATTTTTGATGGACATGGATTTCTTTTTTGTTTTCCTCCCTTTTATGTGAAGAACCGTGATGGATCCATTGTATGTCAACGATCCGGATCAAGTACTTAAGGGAAGTCAAGTTCCTGAAACCATTGACAGGGCTTTTAGCTATTGGGGTAACACTGCCACTACTGCCAAGCCACGCTAGGCCGCCACTTCAGTCTAAATGTTACTAACGTATAAACTCGTAATCGATGGAAAAAAATTGTTAATTTTATTGCATTTTTAAAAAGGAATTTGTGTAGTGGAAGTATGTACGTAGGGCAAACAGAGTACCATATCTTTTAACATAACACTTAAGCCGTCTAAATCTTTGAAATTTGAAGGGTGCATCATTTAGTTTAAGTAACATGTAAATATTGAACCAATTTGAAATTAATTTCATTTTGGGATCAGTATTTTAATTGCTACTCCAACTTCAACCAACACATCAAACAGTAAAATATGGATTTTGCTTACGAAAAAAAAAATCCCGATTAGATTTTAAACTATCAACCATCACACATTGATTAACAGGTTGTAACTTAATCTCACAAATTGCAATCAGTGTAATCCGCATTCGTTGCACTTGGCGCCCGCCCATCCGTTTCGACTTACAAACCCATAAATCTTCTCAAAATAAAACCAACTACAAGCGAATTGAGAAGTGAAACCCACAACCAACTAAACCCAGTAGTCATTTGCAAACAACAGATACGGTTCACTCGTGACTAGGATACCTCAGTGACCGCATCTATAAACTACACTTCTGCAGCGACGACGACAACGAATGGCAATGCATTGCTAGTGGTTTTCAGAGAGAGAGAGACCTGATAGGACTTGTGGATCAGCAGAAAAAGAAAAACACCCGTACTCGAATTGTATAACATCACTAAGACAATTTTCGTGGAATTATTCGAAGAGGAATGTAACCGCTCCAACGCAGCGTTCCCAGTCTTGACTTAATTGCTTTCCAATAAAGACGTCTGCTGTGCATTTGTTGTCCAGTTGTGCTTGAATGGATGCGAGTGCACGAATGGGTGTCCAGAAGAAAAGGGGAAACAAATGGGAATCGATGACCAGAAGTGGGTTACTCGGGCAGTAAAGTGCTTGTGTTGAGGGAACATCTGTGGAGGGCAGTTGAGTTGTTTTTCTTGTGCTTTGATGGGATTTCTGGTTTGGTTGGGTTTTGTATCGAAAAGAGCTTTCATGTAGAGTGGAGAGTTTACCGCGGAGAATTGAATATCAAAAAGCTGTGCTTTTGCTTAACATTACAGCTTAAACAAAGCTTTTCTGTTTTCAGATTCCCAAAGCTAGTTAACGTACAGGGTGTCCCGCTTTAAAGTAACTTCTGTTTTTTTTGTAATTTGCGCGTGGTAAAGAGATGGCACCGACGTGCAATAATTTTTAGCCCCTTTGAATTGTAAGATAACGAGGTCAAGGCTTAACTCCGAAATTGAGTTCGAGGGTGCCTTGTTGGACATTCCATGTGAGTTTTTGAAGTCGAGAAAAGCAGTTGGGCAATTCATTTAGGCATTCTCTGTTAAAATGACGGTAAAAGAGTGACAGAGATTTCGTTGGTGGTCTGAAGAATCAGTCAATTTGTTATATATTTGCCTCCATCGGTCACTTTTGAATTCAATGCTGTAGGTGAAAGGAGGTCTTTGCAGCACAAGTTTGGGGCCATATAAACATCTACTTATTTAAGCCAAGTCAAAGGGATTGAAATATTTGTTACATCATTTCCACCAACTTAAGCATTTCTTAACATTTTTGGCCCCTTCATACATATATATGTACATATATCTGATCGGTTCAATTAAATGTTAAATTGATACATTTAAATTCTTTCGATTTAATTTGAGAACGCGTAATGGATAGTAGACAGCATTGGATTTGGGATACATTAAATTTTACTCTAATTGTTTTCACTCCGTTTGATAATGCCATCAATATTAAAACCTAATGCGCTTAACATACGCAGTCAGCCAAGTTTACGACTGATGAGAAGGGGCGTTAGCTAAGGAACGAATACGAAAAGCAGTGGGTTCTGCAAAGGAGTGGGTTTGATTAGAAGTATCAGACAAGAGATGGAAAAGAGAAATATTGTCAGAGACTAGACAGAACCCTGGAGAATGATAGATATTCGCTTTCATTGAACGATTCTGACCTTTTTATAAAATATTAGTTCTGTTCTTTCCACAGGGTAATGCTGACTTTAGACTTTCCTATTTCTACGTCCGAGGGGTTTGCTTGACTCTGTTGGATTTTCATTCCTTTCATGAGAAATACTATTGGGTTCTTCATAAATGGGGAATTGATAGTGAAATGGTACGAGTATGATGATGGGTTTTTCACTTGCCCATTTCCAACTTAAAAAGTACCAAAAATAAGTATCTTCCGAAGCCCACGACGTTATTTCTTGTAGTTGAAAACTTTGAGTTTCTTATGGTCATGAATGGACATATGTACATAAGCCCATAATCTAAGAAACCCAGAATCTTTCAAAAGAAACTCTAACACTAAGCCTCATATTCATGTACCCAAACATGCTCAAACTACTCGGGTTGTGCGTGCTACTGTTCTCTCACGAGTACAAGGGACCTACTGTTTTTTTGCCGACTCCGAACGGCGAATTTTGGAGAAGCTTTTCATAGACAATTGACACTCTTCGGGTGTTGTTAGCAACTCGTAAGAGGTGGTACCATGGAAGAAATGCGAGGTGTTCTGTCCGGGAATCGAACCTTGATCTTCTGCGTGTGAGTCGACGCACTTACACACTACGCCACAGCGACCACCTCTCACTATTTACTAATACATAAAAAACAATGTTTTGGGCTCTCAGAATGAACAAGATTTTTGTAAATTGAGTTAAAAGCATCCTTCAAGAGAGTGTATTGGTGTAGCTGCTGTACAAAAGAGAAACTGACCCTGATGCAACATAAGTCAGGCAACTATAATTTTCTACAGGGATAAAGAAACCGCATTAAGAAGATTAAGAATGCAAGGATTCACTTCGAACGTTAACTAGGCTAATGCTATCAAATGAACAGAATATAACATTGCCACTTTCTTTCCTAGTAGCAATATTCACACCGATCAGTGAACAGTATTTCATATTTGAATTTGTCTCACTTTCAATGGTCACTTTGCTACGGAATTCAATGGTCACTTTGCTACGGAATTGCTCATTTTTGTAAAGATGAATTTTCGGCATTAAATATATGACGAAAAATGTAAAAATATGTAATATAGCTGTATAGTGAAATTGTCCATGTATCAGAGGTGAATATAAAAACTTGCATTCAAATAGCATTAGTGAGCATTGGAAAACAATTGTTATTGCTCATCGAGTTAACAACATTGTTAATCTTTACAGCCGTTTTGCAGGCCTTATACTTTTTACCGGAAATGTGTGTTCTCAATGCCAGATGTTATACATAGGAAACATGTCGAAACTGTGATGTATACATAGTGCCATAATCATTATAAATTACATACCCAAAACCCAGAAGTTACCTCATATTATAGACATTCCTAACCCTAAAAAATGCAACAGAAAAACTAACAGCCATGTACATACTATGTATCAATTAATCTATTGTCAATATTTTCTAAGTTACTTGAGCTGGTAGCTACGCGAATTCACTCTTAGAAGTTACAAAAAAGTTCACAAAATGAACACACTCACTTTTTAAAATGTTATTTTATAGTTTTTTACAAAGATTTTGACATAAAATTTTTATTGCAAAGATTAAAATGAAGCACCGTCTCCTTTTTGGCGGTCTCTGAAGACACATGTGATGTTAAATAAAACAAAAAAATATCGAATATCAGTCGAAAGCAAGATATCCTCTGGGAAGTGTCCTGGACCCACATCTATACCTCTCATTCACTTCTGATGTTCCACTTATAAGAACGGAGATTTTATTATAGAGACATTTGCAGACGACATATTTTTATTTTACTTGAAGAAGCGGCTGCCAAAAGTTTCAAACTTCAGAAATTAGATTCACATTTCACATTATCGAAAGATGACTGTACTATTGTACGAAAAATGGCCTACAAGTGTAAGAAACATCGAAGAAGTCAAACCTTAAAATAATACAAAGCAACAAACAGTCAAAAATCCTATGAGCAATAAAAAGTCCATAAAAAAAGTACATTTCTAACGCTAGCATTCATAACCGCTTAAGATTGCCTTTAAAATGCCGACTAAATGTTCATCGGGACAGATGAATACAACTTGAAGCACACTAAGGTGCTTTGAAACGAAAAAATCTTTTCATTACAAATCGTAGATTGTAGAACAAAATATTTCCATCTTATAATGTTCTCCTCACCAGTAGGCACAAATGTAAACCATTTAAAAAAATATATTTTTTCCCCAAAATGTTGCTGCGTTTGCAGTCATTGTTGTAGAGAGAAAATTTAAAATCATCTTCTTACATCTCCTCACTTTTATATACTGGCACATAAATTTTGATCACCACTGTAGCCCACATCATTCATTCATAAATTCACAAAACTTTTACTCGCATGACTACACCCAGAGTTCCCCTCCGAAACATCTTGCGCCTCATAACCATTACCCATTCAATAAACAACAAAAAAAAAACGAAAACCTCACCAAACGGGAAAAAATTCAAGAAAAAGAAACTCAATAACCAACATCGACGGATAAATATAGAAAACCTCTTTTGAGCATGCGCCCCATGCTCCGCTTCAGCAGAAACCACAGCTCGCCACTAGAATGCAACTGTGAGTCGAGGGGCAGCAATGGTCAATGGATAGCGACTCTTTTTGGTCGGCCGACTGCAGTGGCAGCGGCAAGCCCACATTCGCAGACCTTCAATGAAACACAGCCTAGACCACCGCGGTCTCGCCCTCGCCCCACACTTGTCGGCACTCACTCCGGCACCATTGATATGAACTTTTATTAGTCGCCGCGGTGAAGCAGAAAACCAACCGCCAGCACCCCACCGCTCAGGTGTGCTGCTGGCCACAGTTGAACCAGATGCAGTCTCGCTTCGCGCTCTCTCGCGCCAGAATCTTCGTTTCTCACAAATCACGCTGTTTCCATGCCCTTCGGAAACACACGCTGTTTCGCTCGCTCCCATGCAGACGCCTCCGGGTGAGTGGTCACACACACTCAAACGAAAGCTCCCCATCGCCGATCACGCCGAGATCAAGAAGAAAGTCAACTCACCTCAAAGCGCTTTTCAGTCGATCGTAGCCTTCCATTGTGGATGAACGCGTCCGATCCTCCTCTGTGCTCCCCAAATCGAAGAGAATATTTTCATATTCGTGACTCCAGATGCTTAGCGGTGCACCATCTGCAAGTTGTTTTTCGCGAAATTTTCACCGCTTTTTGGTTCGGGCTCAACTCGCGATCGCCAGAATCAATTGATTTCTCTTTCGGGCGCGCAGTGATTTTCAGTCGGGAGAGGTGCGACAAAGAGATCGTAATACGATCAAGTGATCCCATAGCTCGCCAGTGATTGTATTCATATCAGCTTGCCGTGGAAGTTAATTAACGTATTCACCTGGTGCCTAGTGTATTGGATTACCAGCAGCGAGCAGCGTCGTGTGACCAAAAATCCATGTGTTACATCGTGTTCCCCAGCAGAGAGACGGTAGACGGCGACGACGACGACGACGGATAAGTGGTGTTAGCCTAGCCAACGAGTTCGGCTCCGCACCGCATCGCGCCACCAGCTCACACAGTGAAAACAGCGGCTCGGCCGTGCCCATCTCCGTGGTAGAGAATAAGAATTCCATGTGAGTTCAACATTTTTTTTCTTGTTTTTTCCCTCCTCCACCCATCGTCTGTCGATCCGAGAAATTGAGAATATTTTTGAATATTTGCCGCGGCATCCGTTCGATTGCCCATTTTCGTGTTGACTTGTCGCAGAAAACAAAACGACCGAAAGAAAGAACTGCCTTCCCAAATGGCAACAACAAATGACAGCCTCCAACTGGCATTGTCACGCAAATGGGCATTGCCGTCGAGAGTTGTCGAGCCTTAAGTGGGAGCCAGTTGATTTCCTACTGCCTGCTGATGCCGAGAGAAAGGCTTACAACGCTTCAAACTTCATCTGTCAACAGAGCGTACCCAGATGATCATTGCCGGAGGGGAAATGGCGTCATTGTCGCGCTCGCTTTGTGGGCGGCGGGTTTTTTTTCGTGTTACCTGCCTGGCGGAAACAACTCGAAACGAATCAATTCAACACGCTAACGTGACTAAGACGGGGAGCTATTTTTGGGTTCTAAATGAGGGTCGAGACGGGGCTTTTATGAGCAGCTCGTGCCTGTGAGACGGCTGACACCTAGTCACCAGTCGGCTTGACCGTAATCACGTAAACAACGCTGTTTTGACAACTACCCGAACACATGACATAGAAGGTACTTGTTCCTTCTGAACTGTGACCGTTAGTTTCTGTTTGCCTCACACATCTGATTCACTGCCAGTTTGAGCGTGAGAATGCATTTATGATGATCAGAGGTGGCTTTGAGTCGGATGAGTAAGATAATTGTCAAGTTTTTCCACGGTTGGCTTTGAGAACACGAAGAGATTGGAGGAGATTTTGAAGGACTTTGCAAATGATGGCCACCAACCTTGGTTTTGTCTCGAGATCACCGATTATGACTTGACTTTTATCTTACTTCAAACGTATAAAACGAACTTTAATTCAACAGTTGTTGTGTTAAATTGTGTTTCTGTGAATATCAAGGACTTAGTGCAGATAACTTGTTGTAGGAGATGAGCCCTGGTCCCTTTCTCATTCATTCATTCATTTCGATCAGTTCGAGTTTTTCCGGGGTGGCTAAGTCTCGCGTTGTGATTTATTCTCAGTTTAGTAAAACAGTTGTGCCTCCATGTAGGCAATGCTTTGGTTGCGGCCACATCACTTAGTAACTTAAAAATGGAAGGAGATCACATTTCTCAGGTAATCCCACACGGAAACAAGAAGAAACAGGTTTTTTGAGATCCGCTGACTACTATCACCCACTGTCCACTGTTAGCGGAAGCTTAACGAATTTACAGGCTGTCTGCGAAATAATGATATTTTTCAAATTATTTTTATTTTCTTATTTTAGGCCTATAAAGTACTTAGAACAGAATCAAAATGCCGAAGCTCTAGATCCGAATCCCGGAAGGAACATCTCGCACTTGTTCACGGCATCACCTCTTTCGAGTTTCTGACAACAGAAAGAGAAGAGTACTAATTGTCTAGAAAAGTTTCTCGAATCTCGCCCTTCGGAATCGACAAAAAACTGTAGGTTCCTTCTACTCGTGAGAGAACAGTAGCACGCATAACACGAGTAGTTGTAGAAGCTTGGCCAAGGTCCCGTGTGGGTTGTAGTGCCACTCAATTATTATTATCGGCATGAAGCAACTGGAAAACAATAACACGTCCAAAACGTTTGATTGAATTCAGTTCCCTGTAAGCCATAATGCATGTGAAACTTTTGTGGACTTTTATTTTAAATTAAATTAAACATGCTGGATCTGGTTACTAAAATTAAAACGGACTTAAAATCAGATCGGACTTATCTGAAGTCACAATGTGCATGTCACCACCTTGCTATTAGCACAATTTTTAAATTTTCCAATTTTTTTTTAAATACACTAAGCATACCAACTGTCACCAATCTACACATTGCACACAATCGGTACGTGTGCTGCAAATATCAGCTTCTTTTTGTGTCAAGTACTTAAATACTAAGCATATCACTATACTTATTTAAAACCAAATCAAATAGTTTCCTTTAATAATTTAAATTAGTTTATGTTCAATTTTTTACTATGTATGCGTTCTTCTTTTTGGGTATTTTTGGGTAGGCGCTACAGTCCAGGGTGGACCAGGTTCGCAGCCAACCTGACTCTTCAGGTACCACTCTCTCAACAACTGCCACCAATTTCGCATCACAAGTTAGTCGCGGTCCTTCTCCATTTGTGTTCACCACCATAGACGACCTCGTCCTCTTCAGTGTTGTTCAAGTGGCTCGGATTCAAAGTTTATTCAGCCGGAGGCCTGGTATCTATCGCTCTACGTGACCTTGTTGTCTTATACTGGTTGTACCGGTAGATTCTCCAGTCTCTAGAGTTTGTCGTTAAATATTTTCGCCCAGTTACCATACAAGATCAAATATCGCACTCATAACTTGTCCCTCAGTCAGTACTCCCTCCTCCACTTTTAATAACGTCTGCACCATAGAACAGAACAAGGTTTTGTTCAAAGCCACTTTGATCTTTACAAAGAGGGGCTTCTTTGCGAAATTGTTGCTATTCAAGGGAACAGCGACTTTTTCTTGCTAGTATTTTGTCACATATTTTTCAAATAACGCTTCACCCCTTCTTAGTCAAAAAGCAATTCCCTTAAAACGGTTCGATCATATTTTCTAATATTTTATTTTTCTGAAATTCACTTAATGAGAACAGCTGCAGCATCTTGGATCAATTTTGACCGCACCCCTTATAATAATCTCCCAGATCACATTATTTCTCCTGGGGATTGAGAAGCTCCCAAGTATATCTTCTCTTCTGTTTGCAGTAGCATAACATCTGCAGTTAGTTAAAGCAGAATTTATACTGCATTGTACCTTCTATTATGGTCTCGGACTGTTAAAGAAGAAACACATGATTATTTTTGATATCGCCTTAACAGATTCTGTTCTTCATTCAATCCCTTAGCGATCTTGCTTGTTGTCAGAGATATCGGAAATGATTTACAAAGACGTGGTAAACAAGAGCTTGCATTTATAATTGAGTCTCCGTTGCGCGAAAATATCCAAACGAAAGCTGTTGTTGAACGGCGTTTCAAAGACAAATGTAAACGCTTTCTTCGTGCCCTTACAACCCATATCTTCTTGTGACGCACGATGGACGCACGATGATGGAAAATTGTTTGCCTGGCATTAAAGAAACTTCTGGTGTCATATAGAAATAGTTTCAATATTCTCGTAAACGTTGTGACAATGTGAAAATGCATTGATCTTTTGGATATGTTTGTTCTTGTACTCAAAAATCTCTCTGAGACTACACTAAGGTCACCCGTGAGAGAGTCACAAATTTCGTCAAAAAGTCAAGTTTTGGTTGGAAAATATTTTCCTAACCATCAGCCTTTGAAAACAGTGAGTTCTGAAAAAAATGATTGCTTTCTCTTGTTTTTTTCTTCTACTTTTTTGTTACCCACCCACTTTTATACAGAAATCCATCCTCACTCCCTATCATGAGAAAATCGACAGCAATAAAACCTCATGTATTTATGAGGGAACTTCCAATGAGGCATGATTATGTTTTTGTTTTTGACCAAAAAATTACAAACGAACGAAAGCAAATAAGCTACCACAGATTTCCGAAAAAATTACATGACATGAGCCAACCGAAATGCCGACTTCTTCAGCAACTTTTCTACTAGTGATTCGATTATTCTCAATTTTCTTTACTTTCTCAACATTTTCTTCGGTTGTCGATGTGCTGGGACATCCAGGGCTAGCGTCGTCATTCATATCTTATCGACCTTCTTTGAAAAGCTTGCACCACTTGTAAACCTTTTTTTTGCCGCAGAGTACACCCACCGTATGCCACTGTCAAGTTGAGCTACCTTATTATTTCAATAGAAAGCGTCTATGACGTTTTATTATTTGATTATTTTAACAATGACGCTCAATACAAATAAGCAACAATTTTCCAGCCTTACAGTGGATATTCCTTTTAAAGCGTGACAGACACTCACTTTAAAATAAAATGTAAAATTTCTGACCAATGCATAAACTAATTTTTTAGCTATAAGCTATATGAAGGCATATTTCATTGGCTCAGTTAGCAAATTTTGACATTGATTCAGGGCAGTCCAATTCTGCAGATTCTTAACTTACTGACACCTTCCTTAAGCAACGCATCTATGTAAGCAAGACGTTCATACCGTTAGGTAAACTTTTTTCTATTTATTTCACCCTGTATGTTACAGTTTTCAAATTAAGTCCACGTGTTCCAGAACAGACCAAATCATCTATTGTCTTCAACAACCCAAAGAGATCATTTCCTCAATTCTTCGAACTCATAACTTCCATTGAACTGCTTTTGTTCTCTCCCCGTTTTGCAATCTATCCAAAAAAATGTTTTGTTCCTTTTTTATGCCACAGAACTTACACGAATGTAAAATTGCTCAACCCATCCCAAACTGAAAAGGGCGCACAATTGTTCACCAGAATTCTTCAGTCATCTTGCACAATGGCAATCATTCTACCCCGACGACCTTGAGTTGTTCAGCTCGAGCGTTACCGGTTTTGTGCGCCCCTCGATTCACGATCATCAACTGTAACGTTCTATGTTTCATTTCGAAATCTCGAAACACTTCAGCGAATGTAATATTGTTTCTTTTTGTTTTCGTAATGACATCACCAATCAATCAGTCGACTCAACGGAATCGTGACCAAAACACAGAGAGGAACGAGACCAGTTTCGATATGTTTGCAGTACGTGCCTCGTGTTGACAAACAATCCAACGGCAATCACTTTTCAGTTCACCTGACCTTGCGTCCGGAAACGCGCAAAACTAGAACGGAATGAACGTTTGTTGTCCCACTCCACACGGGACAGCAGAGTCAATCGAATGGGAATGAGTCGGTTCTCACAAGTATTCGCTCCCATTCGGAGAATCTCATGAATTCTGACTTAAATAATATCCAACAAATTTCAAACTTCTCTTTCCCATACGCTGTCACGAACCTGTTCTGGACTCAACTCAAGATTCTGTGTAAATAGATTTTGCCAAGTGACTGCTGTTGAATAATTATTCATTTCGAGTCTTCTTTTTTGCACCTTCCGGTGTGCACTTAGAGGAGTGTGCGAAGATGCCCGTTTTATTGACAAAGTAACCAATACGATGGAGTTCTCTGACTGAGGCTGGAAGCCGTTAAATGTGATGATGTCAGTTCTAAATGTCAGTTGTTGTCAGAGTGTACAAACGAAACACGCGCTTACATAACATCCAACGGAAGTAAAACATTTTTTCTGTTTTCACAGGTGTCACTGTATTCGGTTTGCTTTGAAGACATTCTCGTAACTGTTTAAGTTGGTGTTTATTTGGAGTTTTTTGGCAATTTTTTTTTTTGATATCATGTGACCAAATATTGCTTCAAATTAATAGACAAAACTTCACATAGAGTGTTAAAGTCTGTTAGGGTCTAACCACCCAGACTAACCGTGTCACAAGATTACGGTTTGAAAAAAGAGAGGGAATCTTTTAATGGGCAACTAGTGGTCTGAAAGTATTTTTAGAAACTCTTAAGAGGTGGTGCTGTGAAAAATGCCAGAAGAGGAATCAAATCTGGAAACTTTAGCTTGTAACAACGACCCGTCACCACTACTCAAATACGTCTAAACAATCAACAATAGTCAAACTGCTCCTTTTTTAGAAATTTTTCAAAAAATCTTAAACACAGGTCTAACACTTTTGTTGCGTCTAAACTTCTGAAAATATACATAAAATGAACTGTACAGTTTATTTTATTGTAGACATCGGTTTGAAATGATAATTCTTAAATACTGTCAACAACTTTATGTGATGCGTTCAGATTAGGAACAAAATTTTTAAATTTAAAATAATAACAAGTCCCAGGACCAAAATGTCCAACAGCCAACAGTCCAGAAAACTTAATCCCAAGAAGGAGTATTTGGGGGATGTTGCACTCTGCAACCCCACTTTCGATAATGCATATTTCCAGAAAATTAATTTCCCACGGATTTGTTAAATGTTTTGATTAAGGAATTTTTAACTTTTCGGCAAACACGTAACATGCATATATTTATTTTTGTTGACCAAAAAGTGCAAGAACTTCGTCTACATCGGCTCCGCAGAAAATAGGGACAACAACATAAGGACCCAAATTAAACGTTGAATTACTCTTGCTAATCATTTCTTCTTTGGGCTTAAGGGGCAATTGAATAAAGCTGGCTTTGTATAGGTATAACAGCTTGATCACCCCAGTCCTCCTTTACGGCGAAGAAACTTGAACATTATTAAAAGCGGTTCAGGAAGAGTTCTGCGTGCGATTTTTGGTCCCGTTTGCATTGATTGCGTCTGGAGAAGAAGATTTAACGACGAACTCCATTGGCTGTACAGCGTCATGTGTCTGGTCAAGCGTCTTCGGACACAATGCTAAAGATGACTAGGCCATATAAAGCGTATTGACAACACTGGTCCGGCCAGAAAAGTCTTCGTATCCGATCCATTGAGACAACGCACCAGAGGACGGGCTAAGTTAAGATGGCGCACACAAGTAGAGAAGGACCCCAACAACCTTGGATTGGGAAATTGAAGGCAGCTGGCGAGAGATCATGCTAAGCATGTTGGTTGAGGCATGGATCCTCCCGGACTGTAGCGCCAAAAAAGAAAGTGAAGAACGAAAAGTGCACGTCGTGGTGTAGTTGGTAAGGGCTCTAATAACAAAAATTAACAAAAACACTACACGTTTTTACGACAACTGTAATCTTTCACCTGATTTTGAAATCCGATTAACATAAGTGACTTTGAAGTTTCATAATTTCCTTATTCCAAGAGAGATGACGATGACACAACGATATAAGTTTTGGAAAAAGATGCATTTGTTAATTTTTATTTGCCGTGCAAAAAATATGAGATACATGAGGCTTGTGTATTAGATTTGGGTTCAAAATTCATACTTGAGCACTGCTTTCCTACCGGACTCCTTTTTATGAACAATTGTTCTTGGTCTCAACATGAAGACATTTATCTTGACCCCTTTAATCGAAAGCTATATTAATCACCCAGCAGTTGCCGATTCTACTCTAATAAAATTAATTTGAAAAAAATTCAACAAAATAAGTATTTGAATCATGAAATGTACGTATGGAACCACCTAACTGCGTATCCAGAATTTGACAAAGCCCAAAAGTACGCATCGAACTCGGGCGTTGAAGTTCCTTTTAGAATATTGAAACATATTTGTTTATATACATATGTAAATAAGCTTTGAAAAGTACAAGTGCCACAACACCATAATTTTCAGCATCCTTTTCAGCTAGCTACAATCATCCACATCAGTTTTATCAACGCCCTTGTAGAGCGACATCTTTTCAATTTTTTTAAAGCACGAAACCGCTATAATTTTGTGTGTCTATCCGACCATCATGTTTGTGACACTCTTCAGATCTCCTTAATCTTTTAGGCGACCAATCTTAAATTTCGTGTTTAGGCCTAGTATTAGACCCAGAGACCAATCTAGCGTATACCTCTTGAAGTAAGCTTACTCTGGATTATTAACATGTTTTCAGTTCTGTGGAATGTCTACTTCTGTTTTTATGGGAAGCTAACATGCCCAATCCCATCCGTAGTGCATCCGTCCGTATTGTGCAAATTCAAAATTACTCATGGACTGATGTCATCGTTCAAATGGAATAAGCATAGGACAACTTTAGTCTTTTGCTGATATTTTATTCTCTATACTCGTAGTTTTTCTACTTACTAGAAGTCATTAAGACCCTCCTTTAAAACTTGGAAACAAAATGTAATAATGGCCAATCCCACGCATCATGCAACGACATCTCGAGAAAAACTAGCATCTTCAAGTTCCAACGAAAATGTCGTTCCGTTTAAATGCAAAACTCTAGCAGCATCAGTAGAATTCCAAGAACTTTTTTTTTTGTTCATTCATTTCACAAGACAAAAGACAAGAGACATTTCGTGCTAACGGCTCTACTGCTTACACACTTTAACTTAACCCATTTTTTAGATCCTAATCGTCACACCAATCTAATTTCTTACGCTCTTTCGTTACGAGTATCCTACCGACCAAGGGGAACTGCATTCCGTTACATGCAACCATATTCCACTACTAATGAAACTGTCATTTAGGAGCCATAAAGACAACCCGTTAACACCAATTACCTACCGCTCCGCAGTTGCGCTAGCTTACAACACAGCGCAGCCCACACAGGGCACGGGAGGGAAAGTGTTGGCGTCTGGAGTACTCCGGTTGAAGACTGACGGAATGCAATAAAACCAAATGCTAACATTCAAAAACCCGTTTTTATTTCCCTCCCGAAAGCCCGAAAAAGAGAAGAGGAAAAACACAAAAATAATGTGTGTCCCCCTAATGGCGAGATACAAGTCCACTCGACGCGACTCGTTCAAATTCATGTTTCTCCATTCAACTGGCGCTGCCTAAGCGTCCCCCGACTCCCACTGATGAACACACGTTTATGTGCTCATTTCCATAAGGATTATGCTTTCTCATCGGAATGCGTGGTGCAGTCAAAGCTGGCCCCAACCAGTTTGTTGTGTGAATTCGCACCGGCAGCGCCTTCGATCTTTGCTTGGGAATGTGATGGAAATCTTGCAAAATCACCGCCCGATGAACTTCGATGATCGTTGGCCAAAGGCAAGCGGTGCAGTCGTGACAGCGGATAATTAAGACACTCTCTAGCAGGCATCCGGGAGGCGGCAAAAAATTGAACAGAAGGGAAATCTGTCTGTGCCAAGTGTGGCAAGAGTGCACGTCATAAGGAAACTGGGAATATTTGAATTCATTCACCTGTTCGACGGGCCGAACACCCTAAGACATCCCATGAGTCGTGCCGATAAGGCACCGATGCGCCACAGTGCAATAACCAACGATTAGGCACAACGCTGCCGCTCGTGTGCCTTTTGTGGCGCCGCCAAAGTGAAATTCGTTTTTCTTCTTCCTCTCATCTTGCGCCGCGCTGCCGTTCCGGTGGGGCGAAACGAAAAGTAGGCAGAAACTGGAAAACGAGGTAAAGAGAAAAATCTCTGGAAAAGCGCATTTTCAACGATCCACAGCGAAAATTTGTTAATGTCGATGGCGAATGGCTGCCAAGCACGTAATTCGGCCCGAGTTGCAGCGTAGAAGCGTGAAGCGTCTTGGAAATTGATTTTTTTTCTCAATGCAATTGGCTGGCATATCTAGGCACGGTTTCCGCGGAAATGAAAGACAAAAGAAAACTGTACCTCGAGTGGGATAGTTCCCAGGGATTTCTCGATGCGTGATCTACTGCCGGCAGTGGTCTACTTCTGAGGAAGTCAGTGAAAGTGGATGTTGGCCATAAGTGCAGTGCACGCTCCTAATATGAGCTTGAAGAAGGCGAAGATTTTCTGTTCGACACTCTGTTGGCTGGTGTGAGAAGTGCCTTGGCACGATGCAATGTGGGATAGCGTTTGTGTGCGCGTTAAGTGGTCAGCGGGTAAGAGATAAGGTTGAAACTTTGGCTATAAACAGACGGTTTGAGGCGGTTCTTTGGGTTTTATGGATCTTGTGTCAACTTAAAACGGAAGTCTGTGAATGGAACTGTGGTCCATGACGTGTAGTCCAACTTGGTTGGAAATGCAGAAGCGTGTGGAAATTTTTTAAATAAAAGCAAAACATCAGGCTAATCAGTTTTTGATAGGCCCCAAGTGGAGATAAGAGGACTCTTTTATGGGCTTCTGTCTTGTAAGGTTAGATCACTGTGCCGCAGAGGCAATATAAGAAGTACAAGACAAGATATTCAAAGTCAACAATATAGGGGCTATATTATAAATGACGCGACTTGAGAAAAATGTCCTGTAAAGAGTGATTCATCGCGAGATTTGATTTTGAATAGCGTGTTTTTTACAGATCACGAGTGACTCCTATCAAACTGCTTTGCTATTTCTATTCAGTACTATTTTCCAAATCATCATAGGAGGTCTCGCTCCACAACAAGGTCTCTAAATTCTTCGGCTGTATTTCAAAAATCAACGTTCTGTGAGAAATGTTTTTTTTTGTGCGATTTGGGGAATTCACACAGCGCATATTGCCAATACCATTCGCAAATTTCAATCCTGGTTTGTATTAGTGGTTGATACTCGACTGGTCCAGCATGTAGTGAAGAGACCCTAGAAGCTATGGCTGGGACCGTGACGAATTGATTCGTTGTTGTTCTCAGCATCTTGACTTGGTATATTCGACTAGTTTGCGTTATATTACACAAGGATTCGGCCTTAAAGAACACAAAACCTGACTCGTGGAAGAATTGGAGCCAGGTGGCTTGAATTCGCATCAAATTTTCTGGGCTCCGGAAAAACTCAATGAAAAAGCCCATTTCTGGTTTAATAGGTAAGTTAACAAACAAAATTGGCGTGTTTGGGCTGATCCCCATCTCGAAGAGTAAGAAAAAAATGTTTTTTCCATGGCGCTACAGTCCGGAATGGACCTGGGGCTCAACCGACACACCTCTCTAGTTGGTACGATCTCTCACCAGCTGCCTCCAGTTACGCACTCCAAGTTTGTTGGACTCCGCAAACGCAAACAGGACCAAAATTCGCACGCAGAACTTTCCTCTCGAAGGGACTAAGGCCTTCGTCATCCACCATAAGCAATGTCCAAATTTCCGCGCCATAAATAAGGCCTGGGATGATCAAGCTGTTGTATAAGGCCAACGTTGACGATAATATTGACTCCCTCGAAGTTTCTGTTGTCTTGTGGTACGCTCTGTCTGAAAAGACAATGTTTTTTTGTCATTCCTTAATGGCAGTACATCTTGCCCTCATTTACTCGTATCGCCAAACCCATTTTAGCCACTTCCGCTTCAATGACAATAACCGTTCATTAACGCCTGGCTGTGTTCGTCCAATCGCGCCAATGTCATGGGCGTAAGCTAGCAGTTGAAAGGACTTTTGGAAGATCGTGTCTCCGGTGTTAACTTTTGAGTTACGCACGATCATCTCAAGAATGAAGTTGAAGAAGTCATAAAAGCGCGCAGTCTTATCTGAAACCCTTTTTGACATTTAAGGCCTCGTTGAATTCGATACTGACCTTGACGGAGCAACCATTACATCTAATAATGTTTAATTTGGTTTGTGGGCTTGTGAAATATCATGTCCATATTTCATATCCATATTTCTTCAAAAATTAAGCTGATCAGAATGTTGCCGTCAATGGTAACCGTTATTGCTCTATGTTCAGGGACTCCGTGCTTCCTGAAATTAAGGCGCACTGTGGGCTTTAGTTTCGTACGACTATACAGCACGTGAAGCAATGGAAATGTTTAGAAATCAGTTTGAAAATTGAATGTCTAGATCGTGCGATGTCACGCATTTGGGGATATTTTCTGGGGATATGTAAAAGGTGTTTAAGAATAAGCCAGTTTGGATTAACGCTTTTAAAGCTAACAGTACTCGCATTATCCACGAAATACCAGTCGGTCTGCTCGTGCGAGTCACCCAAAATTGGGCCTTCCCAATGCTCCAACGCAGGCTCTCGTGGTCAACACTTACATGTTATATTTTTCGAAAAGGAAATTGCCAAGAAAAGATCTTCTAAGCAAAAGTAAAGAATCTTAAGTTCGCTTTCAATTTGATGTATTTTATTTTACATTTTAAATGAAATCTTACAATGAATCACCCTATTAAAAGACTGAAATATAATCACTAAGCCTATACGCCGCTAGGGAGTATGATGCAGCTAACTTAAGCACTGTCGTTGAGCCATAAACTCTGTCATGTGATCGCTTGGAATGACTAAGACGCAATAATTTTCTAATTAACAGAGGTAGAACACTCAGAACATGGTCACCATCTAATGTCGGGCATTGTACACATCACCCATTCCCCAATTAAACGCGCTCAACATTTGATCACTTTAAAAGTCACTAATTTAGTTTCAATCAGACAAGCCATTGCAATTATTTTTTTATTTCGAACACGATAGAGAAACCTTTTATCTAGCACTTAGCGCGTACTTGTTAGTTTACATTGAAACGAAAAAAACAAACAAACATAGCCTAAAATCAATCAATCAGCCTCCACACCACTTGGCAGCACATCGCCAAATACGGACTGTGTAGCAGCGCTATTTTCGCGCACAAACCTGTCTCAAGGCGTATTGTATTTGTGCACTGAACCAAATCAAACTGACAGCCGCACTCAAACAAATCTAAATCTATTCGATCCAATTGCGATTGTGTGGCAGCTCAGTTCCAAAAACCGACAAAACAAAACCAGCAGCTGAGTTCCGTAGATCAATCATCGAATTTTAATGTTCCTTCTTTTTCGTAGTCTACAATGCATTCCGAATCGGGGGCGACTGACTGTTTCTAATTAACTTAATTAAACTCCGATACGTTGGCCAAATAAACGCATGGTCGCAACCACACGCACCCACTTATAAATAGATGAATTCCAAGCACACTTGCTTGCAAGTATCCGCAGTTCCAGGCATAGATACGCGCCGTGTTTACCCAAAGATACGTACTCTGGTACATAAACACAGTGCGGTACGCGGAAATTGCGCACGAAAACAGGTCACCGCAAGCAGGCACCAAACTTCTTCTCAACAGACGCGCTCTCGAGCATAGAGAGCGTATCGAACAGATACTGATAGCGCAGATGTATTCTTAACCAAAGCCGGAAGTTGTGGGTCTGTTATCTGTTTAACAAGTCACTGCGTTAGTTCGGCGTGACAGGGTACCATAACGGTCAGACATCTGGGTCAGGTGTAAGGTTAGGCACGAAAAACAAAACCGATTCAGAAAGAAAAGCCGAGCATAATTTTTCTGTTACGCGACGATGTATCTTAATCTATGCCACTTCCAAATGACAGTCATGAGGCGACCGTGCTCAAATGTGGGCGTACGAAACGTCGTCGGTCGGGGGCAGCAGTTGATTTCACCCAAAAGAAGAGGTTGATGGCGCGTGGGCAGCACAAGTGCGGGACCATTCAACGTTTTCAGAAAAGGTGATCTTTTATTTAGTTTTATTTTTTTTCCAATCTTAGCGGAGCGCCGCTGTCGTGGTTTTTATTCAATTTTATTCTGCACCCAACAGAGGCGGTGCACACAAGAGTGGAATGCATGCGTGTGTGTGTGTGTTGTGCTCTTATTGGAGACCTTAGCGAACGCCTACTCAAATCGGTGTCCAGATTTGAACTTTGACAACAGACCAATTATTTGTGCGGGAAAACATGACAGAGACACTTAAGTAGTCTCAATTTAAGTTGGTTTCCTTGTTAAATATTAATGAAGCCAGTTCCGGGTGATTTTGAAACTTGATAGGATTTAGTGGCCGCCATGGTGTAGTGGGTGCGTCGACTCAAATGTTTTAGGTTCGATTTCAGGACTGAACATCTTTGCTTTCGAGTTGCTGACAACACTGAAAGAGCATCAATTGTCTATGATATTTATGTCGCCGTACGGAGTCGCCAGAAAACCGTAGTCCCCTCGGACGACACTTGTACCAATAGTTGCTGAAGAAGCTAAGCGTTAGTCCCTCGTTGTAGATTTATAAGGGGTTCTGTGATTCGACGCAGAAGTGACAATCTTGCTAATCAATCTTAAAAAACAAATAAAAGCCTGAAAGTGATGAAAAAAATTGATAGTGGGTGGCAACCAACTCTCACCCAAAACAAATGTTGCGTCGCAAAAAAAAGACACGTGAACATTTAAAAAAAACGTAAACATTGTACAATCAGTACACCAGCCAAAGATAAGATATAAAGCGTTTGAAGATATGAGTACTAAATCATATCAAACAAACATGAAATTGGAACAACAGTTGGGAGTAATTCTTCGTGTGCGAAGGGATTGTGGGGATTTCATTAGGCCTTGTTGAAACAACTCTGAAAATTATATTCCCAGACAACTTTTTATAGACCCGTGTCACGTCTTGTATTGTATAATCATTTGTTGCGAGCTGACGTCTAATTATGAAACGCAGTAGAAAGGAGAGCACTGAACTTATATCAAAAAATTAATTTGATATTGCCATTATTAAAATGTGAAAAAAGTGATAAGGAATTTAAGCCCATAGTTGACTTGGGTGAGTCTATACAGTACGGGCTTGAGAAAAAGTTGTTGTTGCCAATTTTATATTGTTACCTTTGAATGGACTTAAAACTTGGCATCCACCAAACACTAGCAAACAGGAAGCTGCGAAAAGTCCAGAAGTTACGACAGAGCACCTAATCACAAGCTTACTAAATGACTAGTACGAAGAACTAAAATTTTATAAAGTTGTGTCACTGACATCAATCACCATGGCTGCTGACTAATGATCGCTGTAGCTGTACACGTTAGGTCCACTTGGACTGTAAGCGACATAAAAAGAAGAGATCGAAGGCGAATTGAGTCAAATTCTAGGAGGCGAAGGGGAAGATTCGTACCTTGAACTGGATGATGATCCATCTGCTATGCTTTTCACGGCTTCTCAGCTTTGGATGTTGATGTCAATGCTTATCTACCTAAAGAATGAAGAAAACTCGCCGTTTGCAATTGGCATTCAAGGGTAGGGCCCATAAACTTGTAAGGCAACAAGACTACTCAGAGCACGATTGATTTCTGATGGAGAAGCCACACAATTTAATTTAATTGCAGCTTTTCAGTGTGATGGTGTAATTTCCTGATGAAAACCCGGTAAAGATGGTTAAAACAAGAAGAATATGTTTAATTCCCTCTTTTTCATCGTCAAATCAAAGATTTCTAAGCATTGTGTGTGCCTTAAGAGGAGATAGAAGCCTCTGCTAGCACCAACAAGTGTATTTTCATTTGGGTAAAGTAAAACGGTTTATGTTCAAACCAGAAAGGTTTTCTACATTTGACATTTGCAACAAGTGGACGCAGACCGTAATATCGCAAGGTCGCCGTGGCATTATAGGCATTTTTTCACAACACACCCATTTTTGTGTCTCAGAGTCTATGAAACCTTTCCCCCACGGACTTATTTAGGACAAGAATTGTTCCCAATATCAAGTATTAGCCAATGAAGTTTTTGTTTTTCCTTACATTTGGGTTTTGGGTTTGTAGTAGAATATTAGCGAATGTAATAGAAGAATGGTGGAAAAGTAGTCGCCGCAGCGTAGTGGATAAGTGCGTCGACCCACGCGCAGAAGCATTTTTTCTCCGGACCACCTCTTTCGAGTTGCTGAAAACGCTCAAAGAGGAACAATTGTCTGAGAAAAGTTTCTCAAATCTCGCCGTTTGGAATCGGCAAAAAACTGTAGGGCCCATCTACTCGTGAAAGTATAGTAGCACGCACAACACGGAAAGTTGGTTTAGAAGCTCGGCCCTGGTCCCTTGTGGGCTGCAGTGCCACTCAATCATTAATAGAAGAATGAAAATCGAAGAGAGCGTAGACTAATTACAGAAGAGATGATTGCCGGTTAGGATAATACTCTGCATTGATTGCAAAAGTCTAGGCTGTAAGCAGGAGGGAAAACGAACGGACGAAGTAAAAGAATATAAAGATTGCCATTATAAATTTTAATTTTTCGATTTCGTTGTCACATGTAACTGAGTCTGGCGCGATTGAACTTTGCAAACTCTTGCGCACCTATTTCTGTTTTTCGACCAAGCACAAGAAGCGTAGCTTTTTAAATGTGTAACAGCTCGAGGTTTTTATTCCAAGAATCACAATGGTACCAAAAATTAATAGAAACTATAAATTTCATGCACAAGTAGTTGCTTCTGTCAACTAAAACACTAAAAGCAGGGGTTAAAAAAAGAATATATTATTGGGTCTATAACTTAATTTGTGCTTACAAAGAGATGGCGTAACTTGTATTATTCCATTGTTATTTTTCCGTTGGAACATGAGGTACTGTCATTGTAGGTCATTTCAGTCATTTCATTTGAACCGCAAACAACAATAATTTGTTTTTACTCAAATATGTCGAACTTTGTGCCTGAAAAAGTGTTTTTGTCGGCAGTTCCATCGTATTTTTGTGCACATTTTCGTGAACATGAGCTAGCTGATCGAAAGTGCCAAAGGTGGTTTACGCGAAAACTGGTGATTTTGGCTTGGAAGATGATGAACGTCCTGGGCAGCCAAAAAAAGGTTAAAGCTGAAGAACTGGAAGCAATACTCTATGAAAGTTGTTGCCCCACACAAGAAGAGCTAGCAGAATCTTTGGGTGGCACTCAAACAGCCATTTCGAAACGTTTAAAAGCAGCTGGATGTATTGTTTATACGCCACCTCTTAGCAAACTTCACGAAGTAAGTTATATATCCAATATATACGCGATTGTATTTTTTAGCTGGGAATAACCGCAAACTATATGGTGTCCATTTTCTACGTCAGTTGATTGCTGTGGAGTAGTTGTTAAGTGCGTCGAATTATGCGCCAAGGTCCCAGATTCGATTCACGGACTGCACACCTCGAATTTTTCAAGGTAGCACCTCTCTGGAGTTGCTGATATTACTCAAAGCGTGACTATGTGTCCACGAAAAGCATTAAAGAAGCTAGGTCCTGGTCCCTGTTCTCGGGTAACGCCCACGACATTGAAAACATAGTCTTTCCAAAGTTTTAAACGTCCCCATGCTTAAGAACGTCGTTCTTGTGTGGCTTAATGCTGCACAGACCCCTCTTTATCTACTGGATAGATTCCTAAAGCAAGCGATTAAACTTACTGGAGTCAATACTATTGCTAAGTCCGTCAACTCTAGAACACCAACGAAGTGGTGCGTCTTTGTGACTCTGCTATGCTTAAATGAATTAGCAAGCAGCATTCCTCCACTTGAAAAATTCACCCGCAATATACTCTTAGCTCGTAATGTCCATCAGTTGGCTCTTAAGCTTTCATTAGTACACTTAAGTTTATAGACACGTTCTATGGCTGCACCACATAAATATGGAATGCTCTCGCCACTCCATTACAATCCACGTACATTAAAGGTCAATGTGAATCGGTACTTCCACTTCCTTACTTTGGCCTGCTTCCGATCACTTAATTTCTTTAGCACGCACACGGAATATTCCTGCAGCCTAAATTTCCTTTTGCATTTGATGTTAAAGGCCAAAAACATGTGTAGTTAACGCCGTTTAACTTTTACGTTTACGACCACCCACGTCTTGATGGAACAGATTGACAGCTATAGCAACGAGACTTCAGAACGTTTATACAAAAAAGTCGTAAAAACTCTCGATGGAAGAGTGCGTATCTGCCAGTAAAACCGTGGAGACCGTTAACCCATTATGCTAACCCGTACATAACTCTATGCGGGTTACTTTATGAACCAGAGGAAGGCGTTCTTTAGTGAATGCTGAATTGTTGAATGAATTCGAATAGTTTTTAACGTAGCTTGCGAGGCAAACGTCATCTGAAAGGTAAGACGCTTTCATCTGTCAAGTGGCATTACTGTCCAGGATGGACATGGGCTTTAACCAACATGCTTCTCTAACTAGCACGGTTTCTCGCACTCCGCGTTGGTTGGGTGTCCTTGTATGTCTGTGCCAGTTAAGACGAGGTCAAATGCTGTTGCATTGTTCCAATGGCTCAGATTTAGAGACTCTTTGAATGGGATTAGTGTTGCTTAGCCTTGCATTCGAAGAAGCTTGACTCCAGGCACATGCCCCCGTACAGCCTGTGGAATTTGTAATTAAATCTTCAAAACACATTCTTAGATATAATTTCATAAAATCACGCCCAAAGCTTTAATTGAACTACACTCCAAAGTGCGCCTCCTATTACGGTGTGGTTTCTCAAATACCATATTTCAGAAAAAACACGTCTCTCCTTCCATTGCTGAGTCAAAGAACTCTTCGAAAAATTTTCATTACCGCTCTTCATCATCCGCTGACAAACCGTCAACAAAACCAACCCGTCTCCTTCTCGGCTTGTCTGTAAACAGCCATAAAGTGCCGTGTAAATATGCAAGATATAATCGCTTCGGTTAACCACAAGGCAGTATGTACTGAAACAATTTTTACAACTCCAAGGAATGAACTGAAATGAATAATGAACCACAGAACGCCAATAGAATTCGAAGCAGTCGATGCAAAGTAACTCAATATTTTTTGGGATTTTGGCGTCTCACGTGGTGCCGATAACGTGTGGGCGTGACATGTATTATGCGATGCACATCCCTGACGCCATAAATTATAGTCCCATTCCCCTCGCGCCAGGAAACACATTCTTTATGGTAACGACACACTCGCTTCGAATCCCGTGGTTCGTTATTATCCTCCATTTGACATGTTTTATAGGAGCCGTGGGACTTTATTCGTTTTGACTGTTGGAATACGCAATCTCAAAAACAAAACGAAGAGGCATACAATACATTAATTGGTTAATAGCTTCCCAGGCCATCGGAGTCCATGAGGTAGCGGCCTCATGTGATCTGCAGCTATTACCGGGCGCACAGAACGCTCAGATGCTTTTGAATTTCTTTGCTCGAAAACAAATGACGGTCCTCAGATGAGATGTATCACTCGTGTCACACACATTAATTCCATTACAAATCATAGCACTTGGGATACATGACACGCGATGATTTGTGGATGGGCGCGTATTGTGCTTCATCGGTTCGTGTCAGCGCCGAAGTGTGCCGTCTGCGGCCGAATGCCGATCGTTGATTGTCGGCGCACCGCCGCCGGCCAATGCCGGCGTTTTCCTGGCCGATATCCAGGGGTATTTTTAGAATCAAAGGGTCTGCGTGTTTATAAACATCCAAGCAGACTGCAGCGACTTTTTGTTTGTTTACAATTGGTTCGGTTTTTTTCAGGGTTTGTGTTGTGTGTTTTTTTTGTCTGCCTAATTCTAATTGTTAATCGTAAATTTAGATCCTAAAGTGGATTCGTACAGCAAGCAACGAATTTAGAATCATGATTCTGTGAATTTAGAAGACGCTCGAATGAATACAAATCAAGATTTACACCGATACGCTTCGGGATAAATCTGGTCGAACGATGAAACCGAAGGGTCAACGTCCGTTTTCTAATTCGATGAGGAATGAACGACTGCAGGATGTGATATTATTGGATCAGACTTTGCATAGCCTTTTAAGGATTGACTAATTGTAGATAGTTATCGAGACGATGTAGTTTTGGACATAGCGCCGGATTATTGGAATACACAGTTTGGTGTTACAGAATACACAGAACATTGGAGTGCTCGAATATATTATAATCCATGCAGAAGTCTATAATCGACAACAATAATAGGGAAATGATAAAATCAAGTGAGTGATCTTGAAACTAGGACTCTAATCTTTCGTATTCTGAAGTGTCGCACTTTGCACGCGCCCATCGCCTTGGAACACATCATCACTTGGTGTTTAGCACCCAACCTAAGAAAAGCGCACACGTATTTTTTGAGAGAATGTTTTTCTTAGAGCAGCTTTCTACACTTAGATCTGTGTGTGTGGCTGTGCATTAGCCCTGGGACCCATGAAAGGTCTGAGCCTAAGCTATCCATTTTTGACGTTTTTTTTTTTGCAATTTGTGTGTATTAAATTTATATTATTTACATGCTATACAAAATTACTTAAAGTTAGCTTAATTATGTGAACAATGTTCTTAGCCTAAATCTTAAAGTTAACTTACATAATAGACCAAGAAAATTACCATTCTTGGCGGTCTCAGGCACGCTACTTCCAGTTGTCAAGACCAAGCTCTATAGCGTCCGGAGATTCAGCCTTCCTCTCCTTCTCGAACCAGGAGGCTGGGATTTGAAGACCCTCTTAACTGGAGCGTTGTTGTCCATTCGCTCGATGTGGCCCAGCCGCTGTGTTCGACGGTATTTTGGCTCTCGACCTACATCCACATCTTGGTACAGTACATTGAGTTCGTGGTTGTGTCTTCTCCTCCATTCGTCTTCCTCGCAGACAGGACTATACATTCGTCGTAGAATTTTTCTTTCAAAGGAAACAAGGATCTGCTTTACCGTTTTGTTTATCGGTCAGCACTCTGCTCTGTATAAAAATAAAAGTAGGTTTATCTTAGTTTTTCGATTCAGGAGTTCCGATCTTAGCTGTTTTGACAAACCGAAATAACACTGGTTGCCAAGGGTGATTCTGCTCCGAATCTTCACTAAGGTGTCATTTGTTCACATTTGCTAGGATGTAAACAATCTCCTTTTTACCCTAAGATAGTGTTCAGAAAGCATATCTGGAACTTCCGCCGTTTGCATTGACTCATCACGGGGGCTTAACTCCTCAACTAAATTTCAAGATTTATTTACTTCGCAAATGCCCATCTTCACCATAGATTTCTGTTCTGTTGAAAGCCAAAGTTTAATGGCAACATGTCCTAAACATATCGTAATCGAAAAACTGTCTTCAGATGGCTGTGAAATGTAACACCTCCGCTAATAGCATATGGAAATACTGTAGCTTGGTTGAAGATTGATAAGTCGATCTTCATTTTAAAAGATGACTTATGAAAATGACGCTTTTCTGTAAGAATTCATTTACGCCTAAAATGAGTAAATATTCTGAACATTATTTTGAATTTTTTTCCGTTTTGGAAACTACCCATTGGATCCATTGTATACCTTCATATTCCCTTAACAAATTTTGTTGAACTACTGCTATTGAGAAAGATAGATGATGTCGACATGTTGACGCAATGACGATTGAATGATTCGACAATGATCACTGATCACTGTGAATTACAAATGTGTGTGTGAGTTTGTGAGACTGTCCAAACGCCAATAGTTTCCCACTCTGATCACTTCGCTTAACTGCATCTTCACACCTCTTTTGTTTGACGCCACTATCCTGGGTGCACTTGGGCCGCAACAAGCAAACCTCTCCAGCCAGCACGATCTTTCGCCAGATGTCTTCATTTGCATTCAGTCCTTTTCCACTTATGTGTGACTTTTCTTTTAACGCCGTCCCAATGGTTCGAAATCGAAGACTCTTCGATTCAGTGCTGCGGTGTCCATTCACTGTAATCGACCTAGTCATCTTAAGCACTGGACGTTAAGACGCATTATTAGGTTCATGCTGCTGTATAGACCGTACAGTTTGTAGTTGATCTTCTCCTCCAGAAGCAAATTCGATCGAAAATCACACGCAAAACTTTTCTCTCAAAACGAGCAAGGCCTTTTTCATCCACTTTCAACAAAGACCGTTTTTTTGCGCCGAGCAGGACAGGGATAATCGGAGTGTAATACAACATAAAGTTACACTTGCTTTCTTTTGTCGAAGAGCCAGAGTAGACGAAAAATAGGGTGCACAAAATATCGGGTGATTCATCGTGGGGTATGATTTTCTATACCAGTTGTAGTAAAAGTATACATGAAGACCGTGAGAAATCTATTTGTTAACGTTCTCTGCAAATAGTTTCCTAAAATCAAAACCTAAAACCATGTTTTGATGAGCTCTGATCTTAACAAGATGGTGCTACGAACCATACAGCGTGTAAACCAACCAACTTGTTGAGAATTAATTTTTCCTACATATTGCAATACCTTTCGACCATTTTTCCTGAGAATATGTTAAGTCTCAAATCTTCACAAATAAGCCATCCACGATTGGCGCTTTATAAGCTTGAATTGCATGCGACATCTTCAAAACATCGGTCGTTATGCTCGAACGCCAAAACTTGGAGCTTCGGAATGGACCACCTCTGATAACACAATATCACTTACAAAAAGTAAACGCCATGAATTGTTCTCTTGAAAGATAGTTAACATTTTAAGTTCGCTTTCAAATTTATGTTTTCTATTTAAGACACGATGAATCATCCTTAACAAATATAAGAATTCAGACTCGAAGAGCGAGGCAGTAGGTTGTGACGTTAATTTTTGTGTTCAAATTTGAATATGGAGACTTCAACAAATTCAGTCATATGCTTACATGTGAATTTATTTGAAGCATAATACATACTTACATAAATTGCTCGTGTCAACTTGAAAACGAAACCTTTCGTGATCGAGTGTTCCTTGCACTTGCTGAATTCATTTTCGTAGGCGCGTGCAACAACTTCTCGTTACAAAAGTATCAATCATGTTGTCATTTTACAATCACTTTTTGCAAATGATCTGGTATTATTGATTATGCATATTAAAAGTACAGACTGTAATTCAAGGGTTATTACAATTACGACTACATATGTACCAACATATGTGACAAAAAAATAACCTCGTGTCTGTTATCGGTTTTATCGGAAAATTTTGATTGGCGTTTGTGGCACGTGAACGCGTGTGTGTCATTATTTCTGAGGAGTATGATTAAAATATTTTAAATGCCATTTAAAGACCTTAATTAAATGCATTAGTTAACTTAATTACTTATCTCTCTTTAATGAGCTTGACATGAGAAATTGTAAGTAATTTAACAACTTTAACTCAGTTGTAGTCATTAATTGTTGGAAAACAAAAAGTATACTAAGCTCTAAACAGGCCACGGGTTTCATTAAATTGTGTAATATAATATCCACCATTTATTTTTTTTAAATGAAATAAATTTTAAATTAGTAAAACAAAACCTGTGTCAAAAATGTTCGATTCGGTATTAGTTAAAACAGTATTTGAACATAATTGAAGGAGGGCAATCTTTGTGTATTTGTGTGTCTTCGTATGTATATGTACTTGAGGCATTGTAGAGGCAATGAAAACAGAACAAAAGGGCCGCCCTCAAACCATGTAAAAGGCTATTCAGTGCTATTTAGAAATTACAAGTCTTCGAAGCCCAAACTGTCATAACGTCATACCTGATGTCTGTGATGCTGTTCGGAAATAAATTACTGCACATCACAAATTTCTTAACTACATGTTACTTACCACAATATAGACCAATTTTCTAAGCCTAAGAGTTTTTGTACATTAAATTCATTCTCACCCTTCAGAAAAATCTGTGAATTTCTGTAACCTGTCCTAATGGATGGCTCGTTTAGCAAAGCACCGGGTTAAGCATTAAGTTGACAGCAGTTCAAATATTCTCCTTTCTTTTACAATGTTCTCCTTGTTACTTGATAAAGTGCAATGTATTCTTGGACACATCTCTTCCTCATCTTCAAAACTGTTGCAATCGTCCTTTAGGTGTAAATTTTTATCAAAACACTCTGTTAAGAAAGTTCATAGCGCTCTTCTTCCACTTTATGGTCAGTTCATTTTTGACTCAATGGATACGTAAATAAGCAGAATTGTCGATTTTGGAGTGAATATCAGCCAGAAGCATTGAAAGAGCTACTAATGCATCCAGAAAAAGTCACAGTTTGGTGCGGTTTATGGGCTGGTGGCATCATTGGACCGTACTTCTTCAAAGATAATGCGAATCATAAAATAAATGTGAATGGTGAGCGCTACCGTGAGATGATATCGAACTTTTTTTGCCCAAAATGTAAGAGCTTGACCTGCATGACATGTGGTTTCAAGAAGACGGTGCCACATGCCACACAGCACGCGCAACAATGAACTTATTGAGAGGCGAGAGGCAGAAAGTTTGGGTTCGATTCCCGGACGGGACACCTAGCATTTTTTCACGGCACCACCTCTTTCGAGTTGATGATAACACTCAAAGAGTATTACTTGTCTATGGAAAGCTTCTCAAATCTCGCCGTTCGGAATCGGCAAAAAACTGTAGGTCCCTTCTACTCGTGAAGAACAATAGCATGCACAACACGAGTAGTTGTTGTAGAAGCTCGGCCTTGATCTCTTGTGTACCACAATTACTAGTAATAAATTTGTTTCGATACCCGTTCGAACAATTTTAAGCGTTACAAATTCACAGTGAGTAACTGTGTCGCCTCACACGCCAGAGGTCCTAGGTTTGCAAATTTTCAGGGTACAGACTCTTTCAAACTGCTGACAATACTCAAAAAATGCTCCTTGTCTATAAAAAGCTTCTTTAAGTTCGACAATAAACTATAGGTCCCCTCTACTCTTTAGAGCACGCACAACATGAGTAGTAGCTGAAGAAGGTGGACTCTGGTCCCTTGTTTTCTGTTGTACCACTGACCGACAAAACGTATGGTGAAAGGACTCAACTAATTTTTCACATCAAGTCTAGTCTAGGCGTCATCTCAGTTCCAGTCAATCGAACAATTTTCGCTATTTGCGAAGTGCCTTAACGGGGTGAAGTTCACGGCTTAGAGTAGTCCATCGGTCACGAATCGCCACAGAAACTCCTTCGGATTGCGCTTAAACAGCGTCGAGTATTGCTCTGAAGTGCTGCAATGGGTACGCTTGTTGGTCGGACCCAGCACACGCTACACCCATCGCGTAGACAGCTTTCTGATGCACAAGGCATACGCACGGAATTTTGGCACGCTATTCTTCGTTAATGTGTCATTTGGTCTTATATTATCAACTGCCTTTATGACCTAATATCGCGACGACAGGGAAACACTTTCCCGATTGTTTGTAAGTAACGCATGAGTTCTCCAAGTTCCAACTAACATCATTTTCATGGAACATTAATTCTATTACATGTGTCAATCTATGGGTCACAGCACCCAATTGTAATATAACTTCACACTGAACCGATTTCCATAACCTAGCTAAGTCTGAATGGTTGGGTTCAACGAATGTTTTCAGATCAGTCAGCAGTAGTAAATCTTAGCCACCACGGCACAGCTACATGGGAGGCCTACGGTACGGTCCGGTTGGAACAAGTTGCAGTGCTTTCTGGCCCCTTATGGCATTAGAATATTTTTTAGCATCTGATCAAGCTATTACTGCCAGTCAAGTTCCTGCAACACTTGAGACTTCATTTAGTCAAATTCAGTCACAGCATCTGGAATATTTTACATAGAAGCCTTTTTGACAGTCATCGTACTTAGCATTCAAGTGCCCCCTGATTTCGCTTCGCGATTTCGTTTTCGAAAGTAAGAGTCGAATCAGTTATCGATACTGTTCCTTTTCCATTTTTCTTAAGCCTGTAGACACGACTCCATCCAACCGCGGTCAAAACAAGACTGCTGCCGAAATTTTGACACTATCCGTCGACGAGATTGTAGTAAATTTCTCGTTCTATAGTGGAACCATCTCGCATCGATGTTAAGTACCTATCAGACCGCCCTCGTGGAAGCCAAATCCATCCCCAAAACGCCACTATTCCTTACAGTTAATCTTTGCAATAGAAATCCCTCTATTGCGCGTTCTATTATACACTTCCAGCTAAAGGGAGGAAAGTTCACTGCATTCAGTTGTTGTACTGTACAAAGGCTAACCTTAAGCCAAGAGTTTGCATTTGTTTGAAGTAGGTACCCTGTCCCTACTTCGTTCCAAGTCCCTCTTAATCACTTACCACTTATTCTCTAAGAGAGAGAGAGAGAGCTGCAACTTATTATCATTATTCTTTTTTTTTTTCTAGATTTTCTGCATGAACTAACCTCCAGGAGGGAGAATTTCTCTGACAAATCTCTGAATGTAGACGATAGACGAAAGTATCATTCGAAATGGCTACAACCGACGATCGGCCCGCAAGTGTTTACGACAATTTGAATGTAATCTTGCCAACAGCTGCACAGTGTAGCACCCCAAAATCGCCCACTGCCACAATGAATACCTCAACAGGCACTTCACCCTACGCTGACATCTCGTTCAAATTCGCCGCCTCAAAGTCACAACAACAAAACCAACAGCACCAGCCACAGCCAACAAACGCTTCCAATGCCAGCAATCAAAGTCCGGCTAATGCATCATCACCCGTCCACTTCGAGCCGAGCAGCAATAACATCAGCAGCCCGTACAGCCAGGTGAATAAAGCAGCCTCTCAGTCAAGCCGCCCGCTTAGTCAGCATTCAGACACAAACGGCTACAGTGGCATTGCGGCAGTACGGGCCGCGTTGAACGATGCAAAATCAAAGTTTTTCGGTTTGAACGGAACCAACGACGTTGTCGATGCAGACGGTGAATCTCTCGTGCAAGCTGATCAAAAACCAAAAATCCAACCAAAACCTCAGCCGAAGTATCAGAACATCCCAGAGAACAGTGCAATTTTTCGAAACGCCCAAGTGAGTAACCCATCGCCGCCACCACCTCCACCGCCGCAGCCCGTGTCGCCAATAATGGCCGACAGGAATCCGGATACGAGTCGACCCAGCACAGCGTACTCGGCGAACTCTTCGCCCGTCTCCTCGACCGGGCAGAACACGAAGTTCAAGGACTCCCCCAATTCAGTACAATACTCAACGATCCCTCTAAAGCCCATCGACATGGACTTCAGCATGAGCTCCCAGCCATCTCAGGTAAGCCTTCCTAATTCAGCATGACAATTCAAAAACAACTCCGCAAGATTGCAGGGAGATATGATTGGCAGTTCGCAGATTATAAATCAATTAGGTTATGAGAAAATAATTGACCGGCCGATTAACTCGGCCCAATCCAAAGGTCTAGAACAAGTCGCGCTCTAAGGCCGATCAACATCAGGTGTTGTTGTGAGAGACTTTGCTGGCCATTTGCCCGTTCCTGGTTACCTTGACTCGTTGACTTGAAAACCATAATTATTGCGAATCAATTTGCGCGTCGGCATGATGAAAAGCTGAACCACGTTATTTTCCGGTCAGTGCACTGCAATCACATACACGTGCAGCGTGGCGCACGGCTTTAGAAAGTTGATTAAAAAGTTTGAGCTGCCGATTACTGAACTAAAACATCGGAAAGCCTTTACGGCGTCTTCTTAGAAGCGAGTGGAATGTGCACAGCATGACTCATAGACAGACTCAGTCTGAAAGTCAGAATTTCCCCTTTGTGCGCCTTTGAACTTCCGCAGTCATAATTGTGTGAGGTGCATAGTATAATCAATGAATTCCCATTCAGACGTTACTTATTCATCTCGTGTTTTCTCATCGTTATGCTGATCGCTAACCCAATGATATTCGAAAACGTCTGACAGACTCCCTGTTTCTTATTAGTACGATGAATTGGAGTTTTTTCCCCTAGTCAATCTTGGAATCTCCATGTTTTTGAGTTAGAGCGCAAAGAAGGTTAATCTTTTTGTTATTATTGTTACGATACGTCGTACCGTAACCTAAGGGTCTAATACCTTGCTAGAGTCTTAAGTGTGTGGATGAGGGACGGTTTTAGTAACTGATATCGAACAATCTCAAATCCGGGCAAGTATTCATTAGATTTCTAACAGCAGAGAACATCTTACGTCAGTCTTAGCTTCCTTAGGTGTTCCGTTAGTTTGTAGTACACTTTTAGGAAACATACCAATTTCACCTTGATTCAAGTTTCGCTCAAATAATTTTTGGAATGTTTTGCATGTTTCGAATCATGAGCTGTTTTCGACAATATGTTATTAATGGTCTCCTTTCTTCCTTCTCGTTTCCTTCTTTAAAATCATTATCTCCTCCATCCTCTAAAGTGGTATGGGGCCAAATGCACAAAAGTCAGGCGTGTTTAGCTCCTTTTATCCCTGAAAAAAGTCCACGGCAATTTATGCAAAGGAGGACGAGAGAGAGAGCTGTAAGTCATACATTTCCCCAGATTGATTTTAAAACATTTTCTGATTGTCTTTCGAAAATTTTGAGATCTGGCAAATGTAAGTGCTGTAGGTTGTCTTCTTATTATTGGTGGTACAAATCAGTTCAGTCCGTCCTTTGTGTTCAAACATTCTTTTACTGATAAAACGTAAAATGTTCAGCACACAAAGTAATGTCAGTTAAAAGCGACTACTTTTTCCCATCTCCCTGGTAATTTTCAAATGTTCTATGTCTTTTACTGGCGCTGCAGCCGGGGTGGACTTGGGCCTCACTCAACAGCCTCTCCAGCTAGCACTATCTCTCGCTAGCTGCCTCCAATCGCGCACTTGAAGGTCTTTCCCCACTTGTGTGCGACATCTCAGCCTAGGACATCCTCTGTTGCATTGTCCCAATGGCTCAGAATCAAAGACTTTTCGGGCCGGAGCAGTGGTGTCCATACACTCTACATGGCCTAGCCATTTTAAGCGTTGTATCCGAAGATGCTTGATTGGGCACACGCCGCAGTACAGCCTGTAGAGTTCGTCGTTGAATCTTCTCCTCCAGACTCTATCAAAGCAAACGGGACAAAAAATCGCACGCAGGATTTTTTTTCTCAAAAAGATTAAGGGCGTCCTTATGAGTTTTTAGTAACGTCTAAGTTTCCGGGCCGCAAAGGAGGACTGAGATGATCGAGCTGTTGTACAAAGCCAGTTTAATTCTTCAATAGAGGGCTCTACGATTCAATTGCCTTTTGAGCCCAAAGAAGCAGCCATCGCTAAGAGTGATTCTGCGTTTGATTTCGGTACTGATGCTGTTTTCCCTATTCACTTTGACGAAGTCCTTGACGACCTCTAAATTTCTGCTGCCCGGTAGCACGCTCGGTCCGAGACGTCGGTGCTGTGTGTCCTTTATTGATGGTCTTGTCCTCATTTATCGCCATTTTAGCCGCTTCCCCTTCAATGCTAACAAAGGCCTCATTAATGGCTTGTCGTAAGTTTTGAATACCACCTCCAAAAATTAGTCCCCTCTGGCTTCGAACTTATAATTGAGCAATTCTTCGATATCTTCAAAAGACCCGAACCGATGACCCCCCAAATCGTTTTACATCCATCGAAAAAGCCAGCAGTCCTCTCATTTCAGCGGTTCCAGGTTATCATATCGCAAGATCAACTTATCATGCCTTTCGGTCGTTTCTGATAATTTTCCCCGCAATGCACGGCTCAAACGCAGTAGTTGTAGTCCATAACTTTCCCCACCGATGGGTTCGCCTGGTTATAGCAGCTCATAGTACACTACACTCGTCTGGCTCCACCTTATGCAAAACGCTACCTTTGAACCATAGATGTTTTTTCATGGACATCGATGTAAACGATTATCGAGCGGGTTCATCAGGCTTTGTTATCGTATAGCATTTTTTCTTCTTGGGGTTATCGTGAAGTATCCACTTTTCATCTGGTATCTGGCCTAGTTTTTATTTCATTGACTTACGACCGATGTTGTTATAAAGATGACAGTTGGTACTAAAACAGCTTTCTTGACAGTTTTGCACATGATTGATTTGATTTCTCTTGAGCACGTGAATCACTATTGAATTGCAGCAAAATCGATATATATTTGAAGCGGATGAATGAATGAATGGATCACTTAGGACAACATCAAGCGAAAACTGTCGTGGTCGAATGACAATCAGACGGTGTTTGCGTTGTCAATGCCAGGTTGAACTGACAAGACGGTTTAGTTCTGTGTTTGGTGGGATTGGCAGGGAATCATCTACCACAATCTACTCCCCAAAATGGCCAAACTCTTATTTCTATCGTATATTGTAAACAACTGAAGCGTGTAAAGGCTGCAATTGCTCAGAAGCTTCTTACCTGGCCAATTAAAGAGGAGTTGTCTTTCATCAGAATAATACCAGGCCAGAAACATTGATAACTACTCATTTGAGGCTCCGGATGTTCAGTTGAGAGTCTCTTAAGCATCCACCATATATTTCGGACTTCAAGTGAACACCAAGTGGTGGCACTACGGCCCTCAAAGGATCATGGCCTAGCTTCTACAACAACAACTCGTGTTGTGCGTGCTACTGTTCTCTCACGGGACCTACAGTTTTCGGCCAACTCCGAACGGCGACATTTAAGAAGCGTTTCGTAGACAATTAGTACTTTTTGAGTGTTGTCAGCAAATCGAAAGAGATGGTGTCGCAAAAAAAATCGATGTGTCCCGTCCGGGAATCAAACCTAGACTTTCTGCGTGTGGATCGACGCACTTACCATTACGCCACGGCGACCATGGGGAACGATTTTGGTGGTGAAAAAATTCGCTTCAAGCGAGGTTTGCAAAAATCGGTTGCAAAAGTTTTTATTTTTATCATAAGGACCAAAGTTTCTATGAAATCTTCAAAACGGCAGATAGATATCTAACAAAATGGCGAATTTTTGACTCGGATATTTCTATGTACAGCAAATAGAGCTTTCAATTTCAGGCACTAAGATAGATATTCTTTCCAAATCAATGGATAATGTCCACAAGAATTGAGTTCCATACAAAATGAATAATGTATAAATGACACATAATCTATGTGTATATCATCATCTATCGCAACGCACTTTAATTGAAGTATAATTTTGATGCCTTTTCGCTCTCATCTAATACACCTTTAAAAACTGTCTTCTTATGACACTGTAAAAGTATAAGTATTGACTTTTAGAGAGCTTAAGTTGTACGGTTTTTAAAGGTGCCATCATTCTCAAGTAAAAATATTAGACATTCATTCCCACATCGTTTTAACAATTTGGTAACGGAAGATTAACCTCTTACTCATTAAACTGAAGGTCAACTCCACTCCACTCGTAAGATATGCCATTGTCCCTTGTGAGACTTTCTTGAAATATTTTATTGCTTACCAACAGCAAAATGCCTTCTACCACTGAGTGACCTTGTCTGCCATGGATATAACTTACGTGAAACCTATTACTGCAGATCATCCTGTTTGCATGGAACAGTTTGTTGTTTTTTACCTTATCAGCGAAATTCATATATTTCTTGGAAGTAATTATTTTTTACTGAAGAGATTCTATGTTACTCAATTTGAATTCAGTACGAAACCCTCGATGCGTGAGTACCTGTCTTCTTTACCCGAATGCTATTACAAAGGCAAACAACATGTGGGCGCCACATTCGCATTTCTTAAAGTTAATCAATCAAAGTGGTAGCCAACATCGACAAACAAAACACCATACTTAAAACCCATGAAAGTGTAGACAGCCTTTCTAATTTCCAAGCCCACATAATCCTAACTTTCATCGTGCGATAGAACATTCCATCTTAAATTTGCTTTACTCTGGTTCTTCACTTTTACTGCATAACATTCGTCACATAGGCGACCATAAACATTGGTATGTCCATCGACTATGCATATAAGCATACATTTGTCTCTACGGTATCATCATCACAAAAGTATGCCAAAAATGTTACACATTCGTCACACACACGTCAAACTTGATTACATTTCTCCACCGTCACCACCCACAGCACGTCCCACCTGTGGACTGTTCAGATTCCAGTATTTTCATCGAAGAGGGAATAAATCCCCGGCAAATTGCAAAATAAATAGCGGCTTAAACTAGAATTCCAGCTGCGTCTGAACTCACTTAACCCCTTTTCACTGTGACGTGAATATTACGTTGATCGCGTAATGTTCTAAAGCGCACGTCTCAGTTTTATTCGCGCACGGCACGTTGTTGCCGTATGGTGGTAAATATACTTATCTGAAATTTGTTCTTAATGGTTACGTCGGTCGAGGCGAAAAACAATCACCTACAGTGATTCACAGATTCACATGACATACATAAGAACATCGATTAAAGAGTCAGTGTCCTAATTACCACCCATGACTCGATTACATGAGATATGATCTTTTTTTTAGAAATTTCAAGGTTTTCTATTGAATATGTTTTCTTTTTCACATTTTTACAGGCAGTCTACATGGCTACGACCGTTCCGCAGAATATCAAAGGCAGCAAAATCGCTGGAAGACACACTCCAACGAGAAACAGTTTGCGTCACAGCAGAATGTTGGTGGTGAATAAAAGCTACCAAGGTAAGTTTAATTGGAAATCGTTCGATTATGTATTCAATTTAAGCTGGCAATTGAGATTTATCTGACCGCTTATGAGATAGGCCAGATGTGTAAGGGAAAGGTCATAGTTTGGTTTATCCCTGCATATGGCAAGGGACCATGTTGTCCACGACCAGAAAATTTGGCGCAAGTTGAATTACAGAATCATTCTAAAACAACTTCAACTATGATGAACCCATTCCACAGAAATAACATTAAAATAATGATCCTTTGGACCTAACAAACTGTAAAATTAATTTAATCTTTAGCCGCTTCACATTCCGTTTCAGGGACAAGTTACCCCAACCCGATGGGTTTCCGCTGTCCAAGGCTCACCAGAATTCTCCTCATCTTGGAAGTCATCACAGGAATTTTGATAACATTTCTCGGTGTGTGGGTTTACATGCTCGCTCCAAACTCTGAAATGCAAGACAATCCATACTGGAGTGGATTGGCGGTAAATAGACCCCTTCTCCCCTCACAAAAACCAAAAATTTCTCACCCTCGAATTCTCATTTCAGCTCTTAATTGCCGGCATCCTAGGGCTTGTTCTAATACGTTACAGACGTATTAAACGTCACAAACTCAAGGAGAAATGCTTTGTCTTCTTCAAATTAGACTCGTATATTCTCTCAATATTAGCCACTCTACTGTGTCTCATTGCTTTTGTCTGTGCTGCTATTCACATGAGTCGACTGTCGGCTACAGATACAAAATGCGTCTCGTCAGATATTCTACATGAGCAGGCTGCATGCCAGTGCACGTTCAACACAAACAGCATTGCCGCCTCGAATGGAACACTCAGTGACCTGAATCCACCGCCGGACAATAGTTATTCAGTCTATTACAGGTAAATTGAATTGAAATGCATTTTCCAAGAACGAGTTTGATCAGATATTTCGTTTTTTTCGTTTTGCAGGGATTTGAGTTGCAGCGAAGTGAATGGCGTTTGGATGTCAATATTAGGTTTCTCATTATTTTTAAATAGCCTAGGCTTCATTCTTGCGGTTATCTACTTAGTCCTACTATTTTGTTTTAGGCACCGAGAGGTGTACACGTCCGTCCAAACAAGTGTATTTTAGTTATCTCCTTTTTAACTTAGACATAGACATTTTTTACCACGTTTTATCTTTTTTTTTTAATCTTACCGTACTGACTTCTTGTACTTAAACTTATTTACATAAGTTATCACGCATCGCAAATGTATATATAAGATACAGAATGTTTTAATGAATTCAAATGTACATATTACAGTTTTAGTAAAAAGTCTTGCATAACAAAATTAATAAAAAAAACACTGAAGAACAAAGTTGGAATTTTATTTAAAAAATGTATAGTGTGGATTTGTACTTCTTTTTCCTGTTGTCTATAAACTTTGTTGCCCTTACCGTATAAGAACTTCATTCAAGAAGTTTTTCAACTGCATTTTTAGGGTTTCGTTCAAAAATATTTGGTCCGAAAAAAAAATAAATTTATGGTACTGCCAACATATGATAGATCAATCAATGGATTTTTTGAAAAAAATTTTAAATTTCTTAACGACTAACTAAGCTCGGAAATTATCCTTTTAGTTTTTTTTTTATCAAAATACACGAATTTGGAAAGTCTAAAAATACAATAAGAAAAAGCTCGTTACGGACATCGATATCAAAATATTCATTCATAGAACGACTTACATCAACATTTAAGAACAGGAAAGATGATACACAGTTGCTCACACGATTAAACGGAGCACAAATTTGGAGTGACGCAATCCTTCACTTAACTTGGGTCAAGAGTAGCGGTCGATAACTACGAGGACGGGAAGCTGCTAAAATCCTACGAAGCCTACTATAGTACGACAAGGATCTTCAAGTCTAGAAACCTCAGCATAACATCAAAGCTTCTGCTGTGCAAGACGATGGTTTACTAGTACATACATACATATGGATCCAAAACTTGGGTATTTAGCAAAAGGCGATTCGATCGCTTGGTTGTGTTCGAGGGCAAAGTTTAACGGAGAATTGTTAGCCTCGTATGTGAAGAGGGACTACTCAGGAGACGCTACATTCATGAACTGTGCACGATCTACCTCGAAACGGATATGGGGACAAAAATTAAACTCAGTAGTCTACGGTTGACTGGACACGGAGCTCGTATAAGCCAAGAGGATTCGGAAAGTCACTTAAAGCTCGTTTCATGGTAGACAGCGTGGAAGAACATGCCTACGCTGGAGAAATGGCATTGACCAGGATGCCTGAAGTTTTGAAGTGTGCTGTTGGATCGCTTCTCTGCGCGGGACCAGGATGAACGGAGAGAGTTGTTGATGGAGACCGGGACCGAATCCCGATTGTCGCTGATGATGATAAACGTGTTGCGGTATATTTAAAAATAAACATCTGAAAGCTGAAGATCTAACACGCCGAATGTCCCAAACTCGATTCGTGGACTGAACATCTCCCTCATTTCAGTTGCTGACAGCACTCAGAGAATCTATGAAAATCTTCTGAAAGCTAGCCATTCGGAGTCGCCAGTAAATTGTTGGCCCCCTCAACTCTTTAAGGGAAAACCCCTTTGCTTGTGGTTCGTAGCACCATCTGATATGCTTATGTCATTTTCTCTTTTTATAGCAGTCTTACCCAGGGTTGCCGTCATTAGACTTTAGCCGCAATTGGATCATTTTTTATGGAAAGTTGACGGTTTTTTTTTTTTTAAATTCATCCATTTGTTTTTTTTTCTTTTCTTACGACTTTTTGCGACAATTTTGCAAATATAAAAAATATGTTACCACTGAAAGTTGCGTTGAATATATTTCGCTATCGAAAAAGCAAAAACCGATCAACTCTTCGACTAAGGTGTCAGGAAAAAAAGTGATTTCAAAAACCAGACTGCGCTAGGCTATTCATAACTTTTCGTCCATATGAAAGGCCCTATAAGGCTTCTGATATATTTGAATCCGCGGTGTTAAATTTTGTGGATCGAAATTTGAAATATTGTTAAATGAAAAGGAGGAGGAGTCTCCAACTCTTTTTAAAGGTTTTTTTTGAAATAAATTTCAATACTGTTTCAATGCTCACTTGCGTTTTATTTCATGTTGTTTTTCAATAATTTGTTCCACGTATGTATATCTATTGGGTCTATACCTAAATTCGTGCGGTTTGCTAAGAGATGGCGTAACTCGTATTATTCCAGCTGCTTTTAAACGTTTTGAAATGGCTGCTTGAGTGACACCGAAAGATTTCGTGAGCTCTTCTTAGAAACAATCTTCATAGAGTTATGCTTCCAGTTCTTCATTTTCAAACTTTTTTGGCTGCGCAGGAGATCATCGTCTCCCAAACCAAAATCACCACATTAACGTGCACCACTTTTGGAACGTTTGCTCAGCGCGTGTTCACCATTATCTTCTACCAAAATACATTAACAGAAAGTTCGACATATTTGAGTGAAAAAAAAAATATACTATTGTTAACGCTTCAAATGAATGACGTATACTGAAATGACGTACAATGAGAGTAGCTTTCCAACACATATTCCAATGGAATAATACAAGTAAGGCCATCTCTTAGCAAACCGCAGGAATTAAGTTGTAGACCGAATATTTGACTTTTTCTTGTTAAAATGGTATCAGGTTCATAGGATTTATTGTGGCACTTCCTTTTTTTGCGGATTCAACGAAAATTGTCGCTACGGTTTCTAGGTACATATATGCCGTTCTTTAAAAACTCATGTGGAACTATAAAATAACACAGAACACTTACCTCATGTGGAATGTATTAATTCTCGAAAGGGAATGACTTAGTTAGTACTTTGAACCTACAGCACAGCTATTTTATCTTGTCTCAAGGCATCTACGAGTACTTGTCAAATGCAGTTTTTACCACATTTCGATAAATACAAGCATTTTGTTTCCCAGTGAATACTGTTATTTCTAAAAGAAATATATTCTCAACTTAAAATTGCTGGGTAAGTTTCGAGATTTGAAGAGAAATTGGAAAGCAATTTTACATGCGCTTTTGTGAGGTTATCTTTTCATAACAAAAACAGTATACACCACGCGTATTATAAGTTTTGTTGTGAATTAACTAAAAGAGAGAGAAATCGGGTTATTCACAATCTTCCCATCTTCCAAACTAATGACTGCTGGATCGTAGTAAATAAAAATAACTACATATTGATAAAAATGTACATACATACAAAAGTGTAAATAGTTTATATTTTCTTCACTTAGCAAAATTTATAAATACATGATTTTTATTATAAGATTTTTAACATAATAAGACGAATGCCATCAATGGATCGTAATCGAAAGAATACATGAAAAAAAAAACAAACGGCAAGCAAAACAGGAGAAGAGCATTACTCAAAATGAAAACTCGATTTATGTGCATAACAGAGCTTCACAAACATTTTTTTCTTTTTGGTATCACATAAAAATATATTTATTCCTAAAGTTTGCACTTATCAAATAAAACGAAGACTTCCTGCTTGGTGTCAATTCCTCTTTCAGTGACTATTTCATGATGATCTCAGCTGGCGGGAGTATACTTTCACCGTATAAGCTGTACCAAATGCTTGAAAACCAAATTGTCTTATCAACCCACTCGCTGCCAGCAATTACGTGGCCAATGTATGGTGATTCACGAGACCTGTAAAAGCACAAAATTTGAAATAATTGTTCACAGAGGTTTTTGTTTCGTCTTGCCTTAGAATTTGCTTTTTGGTGTTCTCAACGAACGTTATAGCCCAACTCCAGGGGAAGTCTCGTTTCTTTTCACAACCCAAGTACGCGGTGACGCTGTGCAGGAAAATCTCCCGAACTATTGTGTACGTTCCATTTTTTTCGCGTTTTAAGATCGCGATTTTGCCATCCCGCAGCTCGACTTGGAAACATTTGAACGATTTTGTTTTGTTGTCCGCAAACTTTAGCTCCTTCCCGGGAGACATTGTTGCGAAATTTTTTACCGCTCGCTGGACATCTTTCAGAACATCAATTGGCTTGAGGACAAGATTGTTGTGTTTTCGGTCTTCTTCCGGCCAGTATGACCAGCTGAGTACGGCTTCGAATACCTTTGTGTCATGATGCAGGGGTCGTTCTAGGTTTCCATTCAGGATCACTTCGTAGAGAGTTACTTCATGTGTGGAAACGTTCATTTTGGGCGCTAACTCTCTACAGATTTCATAGGCAGTTTTTATTGGGGTGATTGTTACATTTACTTGATCTTTTTCCTGTAAAGCATAGAAACTCAAATTTAGTAATTGAAGACAAAAGAGAAAATTAATGATGAGGACACCATCAAATAAAGCTATCTTTTCTGGATTGGGCAAATATATCATTTCGGAAATATGGGCACTATATAAAGCCGCAATGGCCAAAATTCCTGTTCGCTGTTACTAAAGGTTTTGGAACATGCGAGGAATTGGGATAATGAAATCTTCCATTGTAAGCTTATTATAACGAGGATATTCGTTGACCTCATTCGTTTGATGAGCACCAATGAATCACTACTGTCTAAGGTTACGTTTGCTATCGTTGAACGTCATTTCTTGGTTTTGATCCCTGTCTCTTCGTTTCGATATTGAGAGTGACGGACGACCGAAAATAAAATCCAGAGGAAAAAAAAGAGTCAAGCGTTTGAATTTTAAGATAATCTTACACACTTAAGTTATTCGAACTTTCGGTTGATTGTCAAGTTTTTTTTTGGGATTTTAGTATTTTCCACAAAATTTCTCTTCTCGAATTTTGGAATTGTCTTCTTTACGATTTCTTACATCATCCGTGTTTTCCTCGCAAGTGCATAAGTAGACCAGTTAAAATTTTATGCATACCAAACCTCAAGTGACTGCTAAGTGCTTAAGTGTAAGTTCTTCAGTCTAGATGTGTATTGAAGCAGCGTTTACTGTTTCAAGATGTGAGTGTAGTCTAAGTGGCTAAATGATTTATTAAATTGGAAAAATTCATGCCTAATAGACAGGATGCATTTCGGAAATAGGACGTTCAGCGTGATAGATAAAAACTAACTTTAAACTCACACTTCCGAGTTGGCCATGAGAAGGACCATTCGTTTTAATTCCAAGCCAAACAGCACAAAGTGTTCAAACTAAGTTAAGACGTTTCATGCACGAAGCAAGCGAATAGTTATAGATTGAGTTAGATGAGAGAAAGAGAGAGAGGGAGGGAGAGAGGGAGAAGGAGAGAGAGAAGAAGAGAGAGAAGGAGAGAGAGACGGAATGATTAATAAGAAGAGGAGGACAGGTGATTTCTTTAACATCATCCTTGAGAAGATCGTACGTCAACACCAGAGGCACGATCTTCCAACAGTAAGTTCAATTGCTAGCTTACACCGAAGACATTGACCTGATTGGACGAACACAGCGAGCTGTCAATGAGGCGTTTGCTGGCATTGAAGCAGAAGCCGCTAAATTGGATCTGGTGGGGAAAACGAAGTACATGTTGTCATCAAAGAAGGACCTCTGGGACAAAGCGTCACACTAGGCAGCAAAACCTTCGAGGTAGTCAAGGACTTCGTCTACCTCGGCTCCGCGTTTAATAGAGTCAACAACACCAGTACCGAAATCAACTGCAGAATCACTCTTGCCAATCGTTGTTTCTTTCGGCTCAAGAGGCAATTGAGTAATAAAGCCCTCTCTCGAAGGACTAAGCTCGCTTTGTATAACATTTTGATCGTCCCACTCCTACTCTATGACGCGGAAACCTGGACGCTACTAAAAGCGGATGAGGAATATTTTGGAGAGAAAAGTTTTGCTTGCTATTTTTGCTCCCGTTTGCGTTAATGGCATCTGGAGAAGAAGATTGAACGACGAACTCTATGGGCTGTACAGCGACATGCCCCTAGTCAAGCGTCTTCGGATATAACGCTTAAGATGGCGAAGCCATGTAGAGCGTATGAACACCACTGCTCCGACCCAAAAAGTCTTCGAATCTGAGCCATTTGGACAACGCAACAGAAGACGGAGTGGAGAAGGACCTCCACCAGCTTGGAGTGCGCAACAGGCTGCAGCTGGCGAAAGATCGTGCTGGCTGGAGAAGGATGTTCGTTGAGGACCAAGTCCACCCCGGACTGTAGCGCCACAATAAGAAGAAAAAGAAGACAGGAGACGTTTTGTTCAAAAATTAAATATCAACTCCACAAGGTGGATGAATTTAAGGTTAAACGAGACCGATCTGTTTGTTGAATTAATTCGTTCTCCTTGATAATGAAGTAAAATGTGCTTTACTGCTCAAGAAAGTATACTTTGACGATTTTTGCTGGTGAGTTGTGGCTTTTATTTGATGCCATTTTTGGATCTATTGAGTTTGCTACCTCTTGAAAAAATGTTAAACCTTAAAAGAAGACAAGTTAACTGCTTACACACATTTGGATCAAGACAAGCCCCAACAGTTGTCGATTATAACTCTTTGATCAGAAACTCGAAGAATGTAGAACTGTCGAGATTAACACATAACGTAAACCCACAAAACGATATTCGTGGGTAAGTTGTTCATTAATGAAGCCTACGTCAAGAACCTAGCGTGCAAAACGCAATCTTCACGTAACTATGTAGAATAAGCTTAAAAAAATATCCTCAAGGGAGCCAAAACCTACCTCTGTTGTGTTATCTGGATTTTTATTGAGGGTAATCCACATCTTGAGATCTCCAGATTTCTTCACTGCGTCCGTAAATGTTTCTGCGGCAGCGTAATATTTTTGTAAGCACGTAAGCATTTCCTGTTCTCGTTTCTAGAAGACAATAACCATCTTAGAGCACGTTTCATTAAGGCAAGGCAATCAAACTTACAATCTCGTCCTCGGAAAGTGGGAACAAATTCTTATGATAATTGACTAAATCTACTATGACATCGGCTTCTTTTTGCGAATAAGTCATCTCCTCCACCTAAAAGACAAAGCGGTGACACATGTAAGCAATTCAGCATAATCTATGCTCAACCTGATGTCAACTTACCGCATTCTGAAGAAGCGTAGGTCCCCAAATCATGGCCAAATTATTCACTCCCATTTTGTTCTTCGCCTTCTGCGAATTGATGAACGCTAGATGTCCAATGATTTTCTTGAGTGTCTCTCTCTCGATTGTCGGCAGTCGATTTAGAAGTTCTTTATACGCGGTGATCTTTGCTGCAGCTGTGTCAAGTGAGGTGATGCTGATAAAACTCTCCGATGTTTTGCCCAGTAATCGGACTGGTAAATCTCGCATGAATCGCTTCAAGGCGTTTGCCACGTCGTGTTCATTGAATTCGTTTCGAGTGATCTCGACGTTGAAGGCATCAGCTCGGAATTGAGATAGAAGCTTCAAGATGGAATTCTCTGATCCGGATTTTCGATAGATTCCCTCTGACATGGAGCCGTGGATGTACACAAAGTTAATGCATTTATCAACCAGAACGGGAACGTTGAATTTGGTCAACTGTTGTTCGTCCAACGACGGTCCGTTGTTGTGGGCAACCTCACGGATTATGTGACGCCATATTTTCGTCTCCCTTCCAGAGGTCATGATCATGTAAACTGTGAATGGCGGACAGTCGATCATAAGGATTGGTCCCTTCTCCACGTGTAAATTCTCTATTGATTCGTCGTTTTCCTTCAGCACTGCAATGAATTCGATGGTTTGAAGTGAACGGAGTGAGTGAGGGAATATTTTGAAGACTTACCAATGCAACGTGCTTTACGAAGATCCATCTTTTCCACATTCATTCCGCTTTCGGTTACAAACAAAAGGCGTCTGTTTGGCTTCTTTAGAAGTAACCATGTTCCACTCCATTCTGATGTTATCGAATTCTGTTCAAGGAGTGGGGGGAACATTAAATTTCTGTGACATTCGCAGAATTTGGTGCGCTTACCTTTAAGTAACACCATCCAGCTCTGTAGTAGTGACAGGTATACTTTGCGGGGAAGACGTTTGTCAAGCTTTCCAGAATTTTCTGCATCCAGACAGATCTAGTGAAAAGAGAGTTAGTTAATCGGTTTTTTTGTTCGTGATACAGTTAAAAAAGCATATTGCACTTGTACGTTCCAAAAGATGTATAGCAAGCAACATTCACGTTGAAAAAACGAACTAAAGGCAATTTCTTCACTACTGTGTGAAATCTTGCAGAGGTCAAACGCCCCTAGTTCAAGTGTCAATCATCTCTCTGAGACAGCAGACATAGCAAAGAAATTACAAGAAGCCTCGAAAGCAATACGACCATCGGCCAACAAATGACAAAGCAACAAAAACAAATTGAAATAGAATCACTTACCTTTCAGACTCCTTGCCAACTCCATATAAATGACATACTCTAGACATTTTGCAATTGCCCGAAGTGCCGCTACTCAGAATCATATTCGGGTTAGACATTTGCATTTGCGACGACTGATTCTTGGGAATGGCTGTCGTCATCTCGAAGCAGTACAAATGAGTCGAGTTGTCGGTCACACGACTATTGCTGACGCATTGCAATGTTGTGATATATTCGAGGGGAATCGTTTCTTTCGGATTTTTCATCTCTTGGTCGAGATACGTTTGGAATTGCCTGTCGCGGAGGATGGCTTTGCGATTTTGCATTTCCTTAAGAATGTCCTCTACAACACCACTGGGAAATCGGATTAGGGGTCCCTCGTACCGCACAAGATGGAGAGACAGTTGTGGCCTCGGAATCATGGTAATTGGCACTTTAACGTCCATAGAGCGCGCTGCGCGGAAACTGGTTTTACGCTTCAGGGCATCAACGCGAATCTTCATGTTCGTGAACATGCTCTTGGAAAACTTAGCTGTTCTCGACTTGAGATCAGTGGGGGAGTACGATGAGGCCTTTGAGTCTGTCCCCGAAATGGCTTCGAGGTAAGACGGAGGGCTCTCACCTTCGAAGTGCTGCAGTTTGTCGAATGGATTTACACGTGCCGCGGGTGTGGGGTTCTTCTCGTCATTGACAAACCAGTTTGTTTGGTTTTGCGATGGCCGCGATAGGTCCGGGTTGCTGGTGGATGGTCCTGCCTCGTCGACTCTTGACAGGTATGGCTGAACCTCACATTCTTCAACTATGTTCTCCATGCTGTCGCTCCGCAGATGCGGGTTTTGATGGATAATCTGAAGCTTGGCAGTGGGAGAGGTTGGTGTAATAGGTCGATTGTCAGGGATGTTTGGTTTCTTAGGACTCGTTGCCAGGGTAGCTTCAGATGAAGCACCAGCAGCCGACGTACTTGGCACACAGACGTTGCTGTTGTCCTCCTCCGATGTGCATATGCTCTGTTCATCTGCGGACTGCGCGTCACTGGGTATTTGCCCGTAGGTGTCTTCCTCGAGCAGATGCTCCAGCAGTAAGAGTTGATTGCTTTTGTTATTTTCACAAATCGAAGATGTCTTGTTTGTCAGCGGATCGAATTCGTGCAGCAGTTCCTTCGGCGCTGGAATTGGACGACTGGCACGGTGAGCTTGTGTGGCACTCGCAGGAATATTAACGCTCAACTTTTTCATTTGCGGAGTAAGGAGGTCATTTGAGCTGGACTCCATTTCAAAGAGCTTGCCATAAGTAGCTTCTTGATTGGCGTACAATGGCTCTGGGGATGAATTGCCGTCATCACCAGTTTCTTCGTGGTATTCCCAGGAATCACTGCGATCTGGGTTTGGAGTTCTGGCCTCTTCCTTGCGAATAATTTCCTTTAGTTCCAGAGATTCAAGACGATGTGCTTCTTCCTGCTGTCTGATGCGGATTTCCGTTGAATCAACAGTGGCTCGTGTTGAGCTGGGCACTCCATCAGCGTGGCGCAACTCAATTTGTTCGTAGTTCTTTCGTCTCTTCTGGCGCGTAGGTGGCGCGATGGGTTTAAGCTTACCATAAATGGATTCGTCGTTCGACTGCTTTGACACACCATGTGGGGGTGGAGGAGGTGGATATTTGGGCATTGGCAGTGACAGTTCAGTAGATTTACGATTGGTGTCTTCCAAACTAGCGGTGCTCTGCTGCCTATTTGTGTTTGAAGATCCAGGTAGATCGCCTGCCTGACGGGCTACAACCAATGACTTAGAGGACGCAGCATTTCTGGGAAACGACGATGAAGACGTAGATACAGGACTACCAACGGCGTCTTCATACGAAGGGCAAGGGTACTCATCTACGCTGTGCACCTTGATACTCCGCGGAACCTCATACGATCCATCATCGACTTCGCTGTCTTGCGCCAAGTCAACCACGCCGTTGGTTTTATTCAACGGACTGCTGAATGAGATTGACTTGAAGACTGGGTCGTTGGGTGGCACAGTTTGCGGTCGGTCTGCATCAAACTCCGGCACCATCGGTTTCTTCTTATCTTTCTTGGTGAGCGTGAAATTATTCCCCAGAGTATTGATTTTCTTACCCACGTTCTTCAAGCGAATTGACGCGTCTGCACTCAGGTTATTAATCAGATCCTGAGAAGTTTTGAAATTCTTATCTAGCTTGTGTTTTGCTCCTTTCGCCTTCATTGCGACACGTTCACTTATGGACTCGGTCAACAATTTGGAGGTGGTGCCGATCGACTTCAGTAGATCACTGGAATTGAATAAAAGCACGTTAGTGGGTGGTTTGTGAATGCGAATGAAACAAAGGTGAGCAGCATGTACATCAAGCGGTGCTTTATTGTTTTTTTTTTCGGAAGAAGTTGGTGACTTTGTGAAAGGTGTGCGAAAGAACGTTTAGAAAGAAATGGTTAAAGAATCGATTCATTCAAAAAAGAACTTGGTACATTATTCTTTGCTGCACTGTTTACAGTAGAGTACAAACGAATGTTCCCAGAACATTTCCCAAGTTCTTTAAAAAAGTGATTTGCGTTTTAAACCTAATTTTGTTCATTTCATGCAAAATAGATAGGTATAGATAGGAATCCTGTATGTCTCTAAAGATTAAACAAATATTTCATTAACAGAAAATTAAATAAGGTTAAGCGGAAGTAACTAAATTTACTTTAAGCCACGCTGATGTCATTTCACAAAGAATGTTCATGCTCAAATTGACACAAAGAGGTCTGGAAACATCAATCCAAAGTTTGAAAATCGTTTTGCTCCTTGTCACAGAACGACAACGATAGCACACAAAACAACATGAGTCGACCAACTTTGACGACTTTTGTAATAACGGATATTTATAATTTTTATGGAGCGGTGTCGCTTAGGACAACATCGTTATTGAAAAACCATAAATAAGGAACTGAAGGCAAAGTCACAGTTCTCTCTTTCTTCTCTCTTTCTCCCACTCTTTCTCTCTCTCTCTCTCGCTCTCTCTCTCTCTCTCTCTCTCTCTCTCTGAGAGGTAAGGGAAAACGGAAAACGAAAAGAACGTGAATTATTTATTGGGTACTCACTGATCAATGTTAGATTGGTTTTTCAACTACTTAAGGCAGTAAGCAATTGGAAAACATAGCTTTACAACCCGTGAAATAAAAGTGAAAATAGTATTACCTCAAGACAGGCATTTGAGAACGTTACTATTTCTTTTGAAACCCCAATGTGGCGTCCTGTTACCTCTCCTTTGGTGCATGCTGGTCGACTCACTACTTTCCGCCCTGGACAGATCTAAAATCTACGCCCAGGCTTACGCGGCTTATGGTGCCGAACTGGTCGCTGGAACAAGCCTTGCGGCCGTTTGTGCAAGTGGTCAAACGCCCCTTGAAATAATCGAACACTAGGAATGGGCTCGTAAAACCGAAGTTGTTCTCTTCACGACAACGAGAAACCAGACTGGTCTGACTCGACCAATACTTAAAGGTGTCAGCATTCTATTTTACAATGAAGCGAAATACCTAGGTGTTATCCTAGATAAAAAAAAAACTTCTTTGGAAAAAACGCATTGAGACGAAAACCTTCAAGGCGCTGTCAGTTTTCTGGCAGTGTAAAGGAGTTTTTGGTAAAATCTGAGGCCTATCACCAAAAAGATCTGTGTGCTTCTATACGCCAATGATAAGACCTCTTCTCTCCTGTGCATCAGTCGTTTGGTGAAACATGCTTTCGTGAAAATATTTTCACGAAATCATGTTTCACTTGCTTTCCCCAAGTTTCAAAGATCGGTTCGTCTCGGCTGTACAGGGGTCTTCCCCAGCACGCCTGGCTCTGCTCTTGATGCAAAGCTAAATCTCCCTCCCTTTAACATACACATCATGGGCAGTACAATCAAGGCCATCTCCCGACTAAAAAGAAATGGTCGTTGGTTCAATTCGCACTGAAGCTTTCATGACCTTGCGCACAGCATCTCCTATGACACAAGTCTCATGGACATGCCGTCTGATGCATGGTCACCAACGATCAAGTTGCGTTGCTTTTACAAAGTCGACTTTTCCTGTGTCCCGGACTGGCTCTGGCCAGAAACTTAGCCGGGAAGGGAATGTAGTAGGATTTTCACGAACGGATCCAAGACGACGGAGGGATCTGGGGCCGGGGCTTTCATGGAAGACAACAACTTTAGACTTCACACCTCTTTAGGAAATTTTACATCGGTCTTCCATATTGTGAAGAATAGGTGGAAGGAGCGAAGAATCTGCGTCTGCAGCGACAGCCAAGCTGTGCTTAAGGCCTTACTCAACCCTTTTACCACTTCCAAGATCGTTCAGGAACGCAAGTCCTCCCTTAATTTGGTCAGCAGACAGAATTCGCTAAGACTTGTCTGGGTTCCGGGACATCACGGGATCACGGGAAACGAAATTGCTGATGAACTAGCTAGGCAAGGTTCTAAAGAGGCAACTTTAGACTTCACACCTCTTTAGGTAATTTCTGGTTATCACTTTATTCTGAAACCATATCAGTTGGGAAGGACTTGGCCATCTCGTTGAGAGTTGGGCTGCACTTAAGGGAGATCCTTGACTAGAAGTTATGTTCTTCAAGGGATTTGATTGCAGCCTGACTGTCTGAACAGATGATAATATTTCCTTTGTAAATGGCATCCCCAGCCATTGCAGTGCCTCTACAATTCCTACACTTTCTGCCTAAAAGACACTACATTGTAAAGGTACATATGTTGGTTGAAGGAGAGGTGGAGATTAAGGTCTTTGTAATAAACGTCAGTCCCTACCCTATCGTCTTTGACACATCCGTGACAATATAGAGTAAGTCTTCCAGTGATTTAGCTACAGGATAAACTTCTCAAAGATGATTTGGGTAAGGTTTGTGTTTTGTCTTTCTTTAAGTTGTTCACGATATCATCAGATAGACATCAGAGCGGACCATAGCTCAATGAACTTGAGTTTGATTGCCGTACGGACTGTGATTTCCTTTCCAAGAAGATGTATTGTAGAAAGGAAAAGGAGTGTATCTAGTGCTAGGAAGGCTAACCTGGCTAAACCTTTCACTCGGTTGAGTAACTTGCTGTTTCAAACTCGTTTAAATGTCATTCGGGGAAACTTTAACATATTCCAGTTGAATACCCATGTATTTAGGGATTCCAAAGTTTGTATGTGTACATGCTTGCAAAACGAAACATTTTATGTTCTTCTTCTTTAATTACATTTTCTAGAAATTTTCGTCCTAGAGTGAAGGAATGCTTCAGTTTGAGAGATACAAGGTTTGTTATTTTCCCTCTACCTCTTTTAAACAAAAATTTGCGACATTCAGCTCTTTAGAGTGGCAGCATAGTCTACTAAAATCTCATTGAAAAGACAATCTTACTGATCGTGTACCGTTACTACCAACAATTTATCTCTTTTTAACACAAGGGGAACCTTTTCTGAATGAGGAAATACTAAAGGAACAAACATACTTGTTTTCATAAATTATCTGAAACATTGTCTTCTGTACTTAAAAGTATCAAATAAAAATATCAAAAATTTCGAAGACTGCAAATTTTCGAACTCATTCAGATTCCTCCAAAAAATCACACAATCAATCACTCACCGGAAACAGTTAAAGAATGATTCGTTCAACACTTCACTTACACACTGATGAGTTGTATAAAAAATAAACTTTCAAATAAAAACTTTAACTCGTTTTCAGTCCTATTCTGGTAAATTTTTCCGACTTAGACAAAAGTTATCACTTGAATCACAAAAAAGGCAAAAACATCAACTTCGTCTGCGCACCAGACACAAACTAAATTATGCGTTTCCCGATTGTCATCCCAGGAACCCAGACTCCACCGCCCGACACGAAATCAATTCAAGATCACATTGTCTCGTCTGCACTTCACAGCAAAGCAGAGACTCCCTCCAGAAAAATTCTAAATTTGGATATCCACCCTAAAATGAAAATCTTTGGTTTGTCTTGAAGTTCTTCCGCAAGAACGCGTGCCATTCAAACAACCGTGGATGTCTGCCACATTTTCTAGCGTCCGCCCTACGCCAAGATGAAGTCATTCACATCGCCATCAATGAGTATATTTAGTGCGAGGACAACAACGAGATGACATTCAGATACAAGTATCTAGGGAGAAATGTTTTCAGATACCCGAGTAAATAAAGTGAGACTTGATAAGGACTTATGTGCCACTCTGACGCACAGTTTCCTAAGAATAAGCGCATGAGAATGGGAATGCGAGTAAATGAGTGCAGCATCCACACAGGCACACTGAAAAGCGGAAGGAAGCATCATTACACTGGTTTATTTTAGGAATCCAGGACGAAAGGTGACTTGCAAGGTAATGAGAATGGAAGGAACATAAAAATAGACTGCACAGAGGTGACGTGTGACAAAGTGAACAGACTTTATGAGCAACAATTGTTTTATGAGTTAATGTTGAGTTCCGCTGAAAATAGATTCTTTTAATGACTTTGTTATGTTCCAATGTCTTCCATGTTGTAATGGTTATGGTGTGGGTGTTTTATTAAACGTTAACACATGTACATACATGAGCACAAGGGAATTCAAACTCGAGGTAACTTATTTTTAAGTGGGCAAGAAATTACGTATCTTCCACGTTGATTAAACTAAAGCTAATCTGTTGGTGAATCTTGTCAGAGATTAATTTTCTAAAATTGTAATTTCTAAAATTCTTTCCTTTTGTTTTTAAGGAAAAAGAAAGTTACAATGAATTTTTGTATTGCACTCCCTTTCGCACTATTGGGAGACAGATTGTATTAAATTTAAAAACCATGGAAGTTGCAAACTGACAGTAGAACTGGGACCTTGAAGATCTATTGTGCCGCCTTCTTTGATCCAGGGTCCGAATACTGCCTTCATAAGTGTGATAACTTTCCTAAATGGGATGGTTTTGAGGTCTTTCCCTGCAAGTGTTGTTTTGTTGATTGCTTTGAGTCTGGCTATGGTTTCACAGTTTCTTTGTCCTGGCAACAATAACCGCAGATCTGAGTAGTACTTCAATCACTTTTGTGTATGCTCCTTATCCCCTTAATACTCCAGACAATTATCTTAATAATACTAGGTAGGCTTAATTTTTTCATTGGTATTAAGTCGTACCTTCTAAAATTGGTTTAATTAATTAAATACCGTTCCGGGCTTAGGTATTCCAATCAATTTCAATTAATTATTGATGGGTTTTGATGATAATTTCAGGTCAAATAGCTGTATATCGCGATATGGTTATCAAGTCAATAATGTCTTCGAAACTGAATTTTTAGATTTTCAAAATTGCCATTTATTTCATTTTACCAGTTTATGTCAAGACTATTAGAGTCAGGCCGCATAACAAAATTTTTATTGAAGACTCTCACCGAGCACATCGATGTAGAAACTGGAAGAGGGGGACGCAGTTTATTTTACTTTGAAGCTTCATACCTCTCTACCGGTAAATCGGAACAAAATGTTGGAAATCAAACCTCAGAGTAATTTCAAAAGTCTTGTCCTTGAAATTATATTTTTTATCAGACTTTGGAGCAAGCCCATTTATCCCCGAACCCAACACTTTCATGAACGCACATTCAGTGCTTGGTGTAGCGTGTGCAAATGGCTTCTTCAATCTACAAGATAGTGTAGTGCATAATAATCGGTGTTTTTATGTGTATGTTCATTTAGCGTGGAAGCAGTCTTAATCAAGACCAATCGAGACTTAGCGCAAGAAATGGGGGAACGTAAGTTCTTAGTGCAAATCCAATATTTTGTGTCTATCACGTTGCAATTTAACAACACGTGAAGTTTTCAATAGATCAAATCTAGATCATGCTGCCCTCACGGAGAAAGACACACAACATCGATGTCTCGGACAGAGCGTCATAATGAGCAGCAAAAACTTTGAATTAGTCAAGGAATTTGTTTATCTATTATTTGAACCAGCACCGAGATCAAGCGCAGAATTGATCGCTGTTTCTTTGGCCTCAAGAGGTAATTGAGTAACAAAGTCATCTCTCGAAATACCAAGTTGACTCTACATAACACTTTGATCATCCCCGTCCTACTCTAAGGCGCAGGCACTCTATTAAAAGTGGAAGTCCTTTATTTGTTTGAGAGAAAAGTTCTACATGCGATTTTTGATCTTTTTGACGTTGATGGCAATTTAAGGAGAAGATTTTTACTGGATGTACAGCGGAATGCTTTTGGTAATGCTTCTTCGGAGCCATGGCATAAGATGACTGGGTCATTTAAGGCAAATGGAAAGCATAGCTCTTTCATTCTAAGGCATTGGGACAACGCAATAAAGGACGCCCTCGAACGAAGTCGCGCACACAAGTGGAGAAGAGCCAAAACCCACTTGGTCTGCTCAACTGGAGGTAATTCGCGAAAGATAGTGCTGGCTGCAAAGATTTGTTGGTTGGGACCCAGGACCACCAAGCGTAGCGCCAAAAACAAAGAAGTATCATTAAACAAACTGTGGCAAAAAATATAGTGAAATCGGGATTGCTCGCAAAAGGAAGTAATAAGCCAGACCAAAAAAGAGGATACTCATTAACAATCTTTTTTATTTGATGGTATACAGCCCTCGGCGTATATTTAAGATTTTGTTGGATTTTAAAAATGACCCGTGTTGAGCTACGGAAAAAATACTTTCATTAAGCTCAGTAATGGAAAATGTACCTGAAGGCTGGATTTAAAGCACTCAAGCCAGTACTGAAGCCAGATTTTCGAAAAATATCCAGAAAAAACCGATTGCTGTGGGCTTAAACGCATTTTGGACTCAGATGTGGAAGAATGTTATTTTTTTCGACGAATTAAAGCTTTAACTGCATGTTGAAAATGAGGGAAATTGAAGGAACGACCGAGTTCCGAATGCACCTTACAGATACCGTCTAAAACTGAAGGTGGACTGATCTGAAAATGCTTCTCTGGAGATGAAAACGGTAGACTGGTTTTTTTAGAATCGGAAGTCACCGCAAGAAGTTTACCCACGGTTTCTGTGGATGCCGAAGAAGACTCTGTGTTGGAGGTTTTTTGATGAAAAGTCAAAAAAATAAAGCTTTAGATTGTCCAGAGTCGAGTGACGACCTAAAAAATTTACTTCTTAGAACCTGGAACGTTATTCCTCTTTCCACATGAAAAATTCTTTCTCAGTCTCGCCGATGAGCAGCTGTAATAAAAGCAAGAGGAGGTCAAACAATCCCTTAACACGTTCTGCCCGGCATGGACCACTGGTGGGTCACGGGCACTGCGCTTACATGGCGGCGTGCATTACTGGTGGTCGACAAAAGTTTATAATTTTTTTCAAAAAACTGTCGCCATCTCGTGCATGCAATACGTAGAAACATCATAAGAACGCGCCGGGTAGAACGACTTAAAATTGAGCAGATGTACTTAAAAAAAACATTTTTCGATCAAACCCCTATAAAATATGTTAGCATTCCCAATGTAGCATGAAACGTTTGAAATAGCAAACGAAAACGAGTTTAACAAAATTTGAAAATCGAAAATTTAACAGGACACACCAAAATTTGAATCGTTCGCTTTCAAAATATTCGCATTCGGCTCCCTGTAATTCAAAACTAACGAAAAAAAGCCAACAATTCATTCGCAACACCTTTCCAATTCACACCTTGAAATGACAAACCTTCTTCACACAAGCCCAAACAACACAACAACAAAATGATCTGATACGAGTATGTATAAAGCATCGATGGATGTACGTGCGTACTCATTGAATACACAGATGCACAGATGCACATGAATCTTCCTGGGAAGAAAGTCAGTGTTCGATACAAAGTGCAATCAAATTAGGTAAAGAGATAAAAATGAATTTGCATTACTTTGGGTCGCCGCTCTCGCATGGCTCTGATGGATGTGGTGGAGGAGGTGGTGGTACGTACCCAGGCCGTGGTGACTTGAACTTCTGATTCTCACTGCTGCTCGCTGCTGACTCCTCCATTGATGAGTTTAGCGTTGTGCTCGACGTGGACTTTGTGCCTTTCGAACTCTCAAGGTTTGAATCGTTCAGGTCTGAAGTGAAACTCGCCTCGCTTCCCATTGAGTAGCGAGAGGGTTTCAGCGCCGCCCGATGATCGAGGTATGTCTTGGGTGGTACATCCGGCGCCCGACGTTTCACCGGTGTGTCTTTGCTAATGGTACCAGTAGGGCGGGGCGACTCACGGCAATTCTCGTAGGTATCGTCTATGGCAACAACTTCATTGTTCAGTGGCTTTCGTGGCGCCGGAATAGGTGTGGAGCTACAGCTGATGCTCTGCGGTGACTTCACTGGTTCCGGTATGTTTTGATTCTCGTCCTCGTGAAGGTTATTCTTCTCCGTGAGAAAGACCCTTGGCGTCTCGCCGGCGGTATCTGGCACATGGAATATCTTGTTGTTCGGGCACTTATCCACCGCCTTTGCGTGTATATTTTCCGAATTGATGCTGAGGTTTTTATTTATCAAGTCAATTGTCACGTTCTCGTACTCGCTCTTTCGTGTATCCGGCACATAGCGTCGAGGCATCGGCACCGGCCTCTTCTCTTCCCCTTCCTCCATGATGTTCATCTGGAAAAGAGAAAAACACATCGAAATCAACTTAATTGGCTGTCAATTCAATTGTATTTGTAGGATTCACACAAAAGTTTTCTTTCGTAAGTGAACTGATGGCAGGAAGTGAGATGAGTCTTGCCCATCGGCTTACAACTTTTAATGTCTTTAGATATTTCGTAACGATTCCGTTAAGTGACTGTGCTGTGGTGTGAAACGAAATCGAGAACGAAACGTTCTCGGCACAGCACCAGTCAACCGAAACTTTCCTCGCTCAAGAAAATGAATGAATGCAAAGTGAAATTAAAAACAAAACAAATATCTTGAGCGAAATTGAATCTATTTAAAGTAAAAGAGACCCCCATTTGGCACCCATTATGTTCATTTCTCTTTCAATCCCCCCCTCAGTTCCGAGGTTTCTTAAAACGTTTATGTACTGAATTTATAATTCTTTTTTGGCGTTACTTTCACCTGAAGGTGTTCCGAATTTGGAAGAGTTTTCGAAGTGACGATTGACAAGACAGAAAAAAAAGAGGTCAACTGCGGTGACATGTTGTCGCACGTCACTTGAGTAGAACACGAAAAAGTCGCTAAGTGTGTCAACACACCAGGCCCGCACACAGAACTGTCTTGGGATTGGTTTAATGTTCAGTTTTGATGTAAGATTGCACAGTTTGAGTTGCAACATTTGCTGTTCTCTTGTGTCCATGTAAAGTAGGTGATAAAATTCGCTAGGAACTCATTCGAAGATTTGACTTTGACTGAAAAGAGTGAAATGGGGCGCCTCTGTGGTGTGTAAAAATGGTGCGCTGCCCTTTTGAAGAACGAGTCATAAAATGAGGCACTTTACACGGAAATTAATTCTAAATTTGAATATTTTCTCATGAGATAAGCATGGGCTATGGCTGTTTTTCCAACAAATGTGTGTCAAAAAAAAAAATCATAAAGCATCAAGTGACCATCGTAAATGTACACAATCTTCAGCAGAGTGCCTGAATGAGTCATGGCGTGTTGACGTTACCTACGCCCTACAAATCACATGAGTCATAGTGATAGTGGGTGAGCACGGAAAACAATTGGAAGAGGAGACCTAGGACATTGGAAAAGTGTATAGAGCTTTAGAGATTGAAGAAGAAATAAGATAAAGGCGAGTGGGTGATGACGCTGGGAGTTAGATGGGGCGGGGATTTATGAATCAAAGTTTGTATATTCGCAAATATAGTCTACTGATGTGAATTTGGTAAAAAAATTAAACATTTTTTACTTCTTTACTTGGTAAAAATTTAATTTGGTACAATCCTACGTGATTCGCAAGTATAAAGAATTCTCTATATGAATGTACTATAGATATGATATCACCTGAAAACAAATGTGTGTATACGTGTATTAATCTATGCCCGAATAGTGCATATTCTAATGAATAATTTCCGTTCGAAAACTTTGTGATTCATTGTGAGGTTTGATATATAATGTAAAAGAAACACGTACATTAATGAGTAAACTTGAAATTTGTATTATTAGTCATAAGAACAATTCATGGCGACTATGTGTAAGGTGGTCCCTTCGAAAAGTTCAATTTTGAGTGACTCTCGAACTTATGTTAGAGCCTGTTATCTGCATTTGGTACGCTTCAATGCCGAGATCCTCACGTAAATCCAAGCTTATGGCGAAATATAGATTCCTCACGAATGGGACCTACTCTACAACTACACAGTCAACGCACTTCGCTACAGAAATTGCATAATTGAAGGAAGTTTTTAATTATAAAAAAAAATATTTTCTTTAAATGTCAATCTGGTAGATGACCTCTGGTCAAACCATATATAGACTAAGTTATAAAACTCGATGTTATTTTTTTTTAAATAAAATAGTCTGAATTAACTAACTAGATCCCTCACGGTATTCCCGTGTACTCTCAACTACAGTTTCTGTATTGTTTTCACTTCCTACTGGATGTGATTTAACCGGCCAAGTATCTGCCACTAATGTAAACTTGGACTCAAATTTGCATATGGTATTGACAATAATGGTTTCAGCAGTGCCGTTAGTTCCTTTAATCGCACGAAAAACATTTCTCACAGAACGCTGATTTTCGTAGTAAAGCTCAAGAATTTAGAGACGCTGTTGTGGAGTGAGTGTTTTTTATGATAACTTGCCATACAATAGTGAACAAAAATGATAAAGCAGTTCAATGCACACTTCTGATCTGTCAAAAAACAAATTTATTGAAAACCCAATCTCACGACGTATCATTCTTTATATACACTTTTTTTTTTTGTTGGAAGTTGGTATACACTGCACTGGAGCGCTCAGACTCAAAAACTGGTCCATTGTACTACCAAGCAGTAACCTTCGTTTACTGTAGTTTTCTGGTTTTCTGAAGAAAGACCAGCAGGCGCTTCTGTGATAAGGAGCTTAAGTTTTCAGCTCCCACCACATCGGCGCCAGACAGCCGCCACCTGATACGAGCAAAGGCTGGACATTGACAAAGAAATTGTTCTGAAGTGTCTTCATCTTCGCCACAGGTGTTGCAGAGGGTGTTTTCACTAAGCATAAGTAGACTTAGGTGCTTAGTCAAGGAAAAGGGTCCCGTTTGTGCGCCGACAAGTTTTCTACATTCTTTTCTGTCCAGAGATAACAGAAAAGCCGCGGAGGCTGACGTTCGGGAGTATTCACTTGGTCAGCCCGCATCCAGGAGAGTCATGCCATCTCTGGTTGTGCTGTTGGGAGACCCAACCGTCGATAGAAGCCCTAACCAAGGAAGAGGGTAGTCCCAAGGTGGGTTCGGGCCTATATGATTGTACATACGTCTTTGCCAGAGCAGTTCATATTGAATGCCAGCATAATCATACATACTCTTATGAACAATTTTTCTTTCTTTTGGCATGAAACACTAATATCAAACTCATACCAAAATAGAAACTAAAATTATTCATGTTTTGGCCTTTATTACCTTTATTATCCTAATGCCCTGGTCAGGATCATTTCGGCATAATAAAAAATCACCTTATGCCACAGAATCTTAATTAAGGGTTCAAATTTGTGGTAATACTGTTACTTCACAAAAAGAAATTTAAAATTAAAACAGAAACGTGTTAAAATCGAAAAGCTATAGTAAGGAAAAATGAATACCGTGTGCATAAAATTTTATGACATGCATCAAACATCAGAAAAATAACCTCGGCGCCCTATATCACATTACAGTCTTCTCCTTTGCCCCTGAAATGTGCTATTACAATAAATGTGAGCCATAAAGGTTATTGAATAAAAGGTGTTGGCCACATCATTAGAAAGCAAGATCTATAAAAATGAACAATTAATACGGAAAAAGGTGATGTATTAAGGAAAATACCGTTAGAAAGTTGACAGATGTGACGTAAACATGTTACACAATCTGAATATACCGACAAAAAATAAATATACAAGCTGATAACAAAGTTGTTATCTATGGATCGACCTAAAAAACAGTAAAACCTACCTAATTCATTCGTAAGGTCACACAGAAGGACTATACAATTTTACCCCTTTGTTCCGAACACAGTATTAAATCTACTGCTGTAGTTACCTATCAATAAATCAAAGCGAATCACAAGTACCAGTAGTTTGGCACAAAAATGCAGAATCATTTAATTTTAGCAATGGCTACTTTCAGCGGGCCTTCATAGAAACTTTCACGGCAATTAACGAACAGGCCGAGCGAGCTGGTCTTAAAGTTAATGAGAATTAAACCAGATATAGATATGTATGTTGTCGGGCAAAAATCCATCTCCGACAAAACGACACTATGGACAGCTATAATTTTGAGGTACTTAAGAGTTTATCTACCTGGGTACTCTGTGAAAGGATTACACTTGGCGACCGATACTATTTCGGGTTGTCTAAATAGCTAGGATCAAATTTCCTAACAGAAAGAACCAAGATCATGATTTATAAGACGCTTGTCCTCCTAGTCTTGTTATATTAGGACGGTATAAAAAAAGCTGAGAGGATTGTTGGGGTATTTAGGAAAACAATTTTATGGCGGGTATACGGTCCTTTCTTTGAGGAGGGCGCATGGAGAAGAAGACACAATTGTGAGCTCTACCTGTTGTTTCGAGATATTGATATACGAGGGCTGTCTGATAAATAACCGACCTAACCATGATGCACGCGACTTTTTCATTTTTTTTTTTTCTTATTGCCTCTTAACTGAGCCAACAGAGTGCTGGAAATGTTCATGCGCGCACGTTTGTGGTCTAGCGTAAGCAAACGCGCGGACAGCTTTCTCATGCCCAAATCTGGGTTTAATATATGGCAAACACGTTCTTTTGACATCTTCATAATCTCAGCTATTTCTCTAACTTTAATCCTGCGGTCGTCTAGTACCAATTGATGAACTTTAGCGATGTTATCGTTAGTGGTTACAGTTTTTGGACGCCCAGGACGTTCATCATCTTCCAAGCTCCTGCGACCACGTTTAAATTCAGTTGCCCAAAATTTTGCGGTGGTAAACGATGGTGCAGAGTCACCGTACACAGAGTCCAACTCATCTTTGATTTGTGAAGGCGTATTGCCTTTTAAAAATAAAAAATTAATTACAGCTCGATATTCAATTTTTTCCATTTTGGGGGAATCACCGAAATACACTCACAAAAACAACTGTCAACAGATAATGGTGCAAGATAAATTTCTGAAATTTTGGCGAGTAGCTATTATAATATGCACAATTTGAAGTAGAAACTTTTTTTTCACTTGTGCCGCTAGCTTCACGTTGAGGTCGGTTATTTATCAGACAGCCCTGGTAGTTCGGAAGGCAAAATACCGTCCACTACACGGATTCGACCACATCGAGAGACTGTTCAACAACACACCAACTAAGAGGGTTCGTCAAATCTCAGCCTTCGAGGAGAAGAGGAAGACCACACCACCGGTATAAAGACCAAGTAATCGCGGACATAAGGGAACTTGGTTTGGATGAGAAGAAACAGCGTTCCCGGCTGACCGACCGTCAAGCATGGAAAGTAAAATTAGCTCAGGCTATGGCCTTACGTGGGTGCTTTGTAAAGTTAAATGCAACAACAAATAGGAACTGAAAATCGCAACATTAAATTTGTCAAAAAGAAGTGTCTATTAAGCCGCAAATCGTCGATATACTTTTGGATATGTTTAAAAATAAAATTAAGGAGCTCTTTCTGAAAGGAAATCAAAATTTCAGCGCGGTAAAGTCGGGTCTAATTATTGCGGTCGAGTCGGGCCTAATTAACACCCGTGTGTTTTAAAGAAAAAGTCACTCAACTTTGGAGGAGGAGACAAAGAAAGATTAACGGTCTTTACTATCACTCTATCAAGGATTCACAAAATAAAATTATGTGAGTAATAAAAAACCTACCGTTTTTAAGGGCAACAAATACTTGTGTGATATTTTCGTAATTGGATTCAATCATCTCAGTTGTTTGTTTCTTTAATTTGGTATGATAGTTTTTGGGGTTTAAAATTCTTCCAAAGGAGGTTCTTTTACTATTAGACAACTCAACTTGTCATCCAAAGTACGACGATTGAAAAGTGATGATGGAATGATAGTCGCATGTGTTTACCAGCAAACTGCGCCCTAAATTATCCAAAAATTCGAAAAAGTTGTGTTCAACTTAAATATTTCAAAACATTATTTTGACTCATTTGATTGGAAACCAAGGGTCAGTTCTGAAGACTAAATTTTACGAATCGAGTTTGAAGCTCCCCCTATTTGTATTGAATAGTGCATGGGACGGCAAGACAAAACTGAGGGAAAATGTTGACTTGAACAATTTTTAAGTCACACTAGCTACCTTTGAGTGTAGGAAAAGACAAAATTCTAAAAGACCTACCAAATAATAACGTCCAACCATCCCCGATTAACTATTTTAGGCGAAGTGATTGGATATTCGAAAAAGGAACTGATCAGAAACCAACCTGCTGCAATTTAGGAGCACAAGAAATCAAATAAGAAAATGAAACAAAGGAACCTCGTGGCGTAAAGCTTAAGCAGGGGGTCCAGTTCAAGCTAAGGGAAATAGTGGGTATCATTTTATAAAGCTTTGCAAAAGAAAGAGTTAACTTACAAAACGATTTCGCATCCAAAAAGACAAAACCAAAAATGTCTTAATTTTTTTTAAGAAACAAAAAAATTATTTTCCCCGTAAAATTTTTAATACAAATGAATCTTGATTTGTTAACCCACCCAGATTTTCTTACTCCTAAAGTACACGCTAAAACATTAAAAATAAAGCTTTAAGGACCCAATATCCAATTGGCCTGAGACATATGTACAATAGAATAGAATTCTAAAAATTCTTTAAACGACGCGTATATGCGCAAAAATAGTTTGAAACGTGCTAAAAGTGCTCAAAAATAATGTTCTGAAATTATCATCTGAATTCGCTTTTGACCTACTATCAAAAACAAGCAACAATTTAGCTAATAATTTTTTCTACGCATAAATAGATGACTTGTATACGAGACGATAAGTTTTAGAAAAGTTGGATCAAAGTTATCTTAGCAATTTTAATTTTTTTACACGAAACTGTGAAGCGAATGCAGTTGAGTCGATTACAAAATAACGGTTAAAAGTTCAATCGTATGGAGTGAACATTTTATAAGAAAATAGAGACACTTACCAGACAGAAAAATTATATATTTTCTAAATCTTACTTGCTTTTTTTCTTATACTACCAAACAACTATTCTTCAAACAAGGTTCATTTGAAGACCAACTGCATTCTCTGTATACTGAAAATCTTAATACCTATTCTCATACAAAAACGCAATAAACACGAAAATAAAATAAATGTTGTCTATAAAAAGTCGCTTTCTAACTTTTCCTGACTACGTTAAACTCAAACTTAAGAAGATTAAATTACTTGCACTTAAGCCGCAGTTGTTGAATATGACATATCCTCTCATCCGCCTGTACACAAACCTTTCTATTGGATGAATACAAATACAACGTGAATATATCAAAACACCCGAAGGATATACACAATTCAAAATGCCGAGTCGTATCTTATCAACGCTAACCAATACAGAAAGAAACTTTAGCTGAAGTGAAAAGCAAAAGATTAATAATCGCAAAATAAAGTCTACGTTACCCATTCACTGTAACGCGTTCACATAACGCAGATAAGTAGATCTTATCTACGACACGGTAACATTCCGGTTTCTTTTCTGTCAGTTTGCTGTCATCTTATTAATGATCTGTCAAAATGCAGTTCACTTTCATTCAACTCTCTTGGGTGACTAAGTGCTTTTCGTTCAGATAAGAAGAAAAAAACAAACAAAACAAAAGAATTAACGAGAAGAAGAAAGAAAAACGAAAGTTGTAAAAAGAGGAACCTTTACAAACACGGTTCACTGCGTGTGCAACGACTTATGAATTTAACCGTTATACAAATTGACCAATTTCACCGCAAAACCTTGCACGTGAGATATCAAAATCGAACAAAGCGATCATCTGCCCTTGCTACATGCCCTGAGTGCACGAAATGCCCTTAAGTGACACGTCAGATGGGATATTCGTTTAAATTTACCGTCATACAAAATCAATTTCAATTCCCATGCGTTCATTCATCTTGCATTACTTTGCAAGGGGGCAAACAGAAAACAAAAGTCTTGCTTTCGGCAACACAATTAAACTTTATTTACAAACAATAAATGAGAACGGGAGGACTAGACGCTATGAATGCGCGTTGATGACGCAGCGACATTCAATTGGATAAATTGCAATTGGGAGCAGTCATACACTCGACAAATTCATGTCGAGAGCGTACTCTTCTCCCTGTGTAGCCACAACGACGCATTTGCCGCTTGAATTGATCATTAAGTGACTCATGGCTGATGTGAAGTTTGCCGTTTCATTGTTGTGGTATTATCTGCGGTTCTAGTTGTGCATGAGTTGGGCGCCCGATATTGCGATAAATTTATTTGCTCTAGATCTAGAGATCTTAAGTAAACCTCATACCTTACAGGCAACTTGAGCTGAAAGAGATTGACAAGCGAAGGGGACGTGTGCTCATGCAAAAGAACAATGCAAACGATGGAACCCAACCAGAGACAACTCATTTCATTTGATTAAAGTGTTCCTCTAAGGCGAGACGGTGTATTCGGTTTATTCGCTCATCTCAACAATCCGGATATGCCATGCTGGGCGGCATAAGAGCAGCGAAGTTGAATGCCTTTGGAAGACATGGAAGACGACTGGAGCTCACGTTCATCTCTTTCACTTCTCACGTTTCGCATTACACGCTTGCAATGGAGAAATTCATAATGTCGTGGACTAATTTGACGCGAAAACACATGCTGGCCATTTGGGATATTGTCCACTTATCGTTAGATCAATGAGGTAAAAAATAAAGGAGATGAGCAAATAAACAAGCATTACTTCCAAGTTGCTTTTGGAAAGGATGCAAACTGTTTTGAAAAAGAAGAGAAATGAATAACGGCACCGCCATTCAAACGTGCATCGAACTGTAAAATGTTGTTAATGATTACTTCAGCGAACATTAATGCATAACCACCTCCACTTCACTCATACACCTTCTAAAAGTGGACGTGATATGCAATGCCTGGAGAACTACGAAAAAGTCGTTTTAACAAATTTCATACGAAAATAAAATAACTTCAATCCCGACTACAGTAGCATTTAAATTCCGTGCTTAACGGTGTGTGACAATATTTAAATCCAGAAAAGCTATAAATGGCATGACAACGAATGGATGGAGCTCCAAGGAGATGGTATTGAATAGTCAATCAATCTTCCCTCCAGTGTCACGTACGATAGGAGGTGGCAGTCCGAGCCCACTTAATGTTCGTAGTAAAGCGGTAAAGTCGTGGAACGGGTGCTGTAGGGAGTAGACAAGTGGTTGGGAAATTATATTGATACCTTGGCACGTGAAAAAAGCTTGTTCAGTGATTTAGAAATTAGGAAAAATGTTAGGAACGTGCTGACAGTAGGAATATGTGTGAGTAAAATCTACTGGCTGTACCATGTTAAAGGAGGTTTTCTATTTGAATTCAACTCAAAGTAGAGTTTTGACAGTATGGTTTGTTAAATATGCGCCACACACTTACCAAGAGAGGGAGGTGAGTGATGATAAGTGGTTACATATTTTTTCTACAACAGTTAATGCGTAGGCTCTTAAAAAGTTAAGCTTAGATGATTTGTTTTGTTGCAGCGAGAATAGATTTTCAAATAACTAACTTTAATGAATTTTATATTCAAAAAGACATCTGGCAACATCACGGTTTACAAATGATGAATGAATTTTCACAATCTCCCAAGAGTATTTTATCAAAAATAATCCCATGAGAAAGCAATGTGTTCAGTGTGGACGAATGACAGCTGCCAAATGAGGTCATGCGTTCTTTTTTAATTTTACATATGAATTGTACAGATGCATTGCCTTAGAGGGACACACCGAAAACGGGCGTGGCAGAAAAAGTTAGATTTATAAATTTAAGTTGGCAAACGAAGCATTTGACATTTTTTAACGATAGTTTTTCGAAATTACTTTTTAGTTCTAGTTGCTAAACCTTTGCCTATGTCTATCTCTCTCTCTCTCTAGTCTAAAATTGTCCCCGTTGGAAAGTGCCCTAAGATGAAAAGATTTTTCGAAGATCCTGCCTCTGGTGTTTAGATTTGAATAAAATGATCTAAACTATGGCGGCAAGACGACCTGTCGTCTTACATGGGGTGATTTTTTAAAAGCTATATGAAAGTTTAAAGTTTAAAAAAAAAACACATACAATTCAGAAAAATGCATAAAATCTTTATTGGAATCGATAGTACGGTCCATATAATTTAATGTTTGAAGATTATTTCATGCAAATGTTGACCTTGAATGCGCCTCAAATGGTCCATCCGCTTAGTCCAATTTTGGCATACTCGTTCCAACATTTCGGCCGGTATCTCACGAAAAAATGCCTCAATGTTGTCTTCCAATGCGTCAAATGAAGCCGGCTTGTCTGTGTAGACCTGAGCTTCAACAAAGCCCCACCAAAAATAGTCTAAAGGCGTTAAATCGCACGGTCTAGGCGGCCAATTGACCGGTCACGAACGTGAAATAAAATGTTCACCGAACTCGCCTCTCAATAAGTTCATTGTTGCGCGTGCTGTGTGGCATGTGACACCGTCTTGTTGAAACCACATGTTAGCACGTCAAGCTCTTGCATTTTGGGCAAAAAGAAGTTGGATATCATTTCACGGTAGCGCTCACCATTCACAGAAACGTTGCGATTCGCATAATCTTTGAAGAAGTACGGTCCAATGATGCCACCAGCCCATAAGCCGCACCAAACTGTGACTTTTTCTGGATGCATTGGTAGCTCTTGCAATGCTTCTATCTGATATTCACTCCAAAACCGACAATTCTGCTTATTTACGTACCCATTGATCCAAAAATGAACTGACCATAAAATGAAAGAAGCGCGCGATGAATTTTCGTTACAGAGCACACTTTTTGATAATAAAATTCAATAATTTGCAAGCGTTGTTCGTTTGTGAGACGATTCATGGTTAAATTATAGACCAAACTGAAGATGTTTGACAGTGAAACAAAACACGAAACGTGCGTCAGCTGTTTAAACCAGTCTTGCAAAAAAGATAATAGCTAAAAAAATTACCCTTTACAAAATCTTTTGCTTGGTAAGTTTAGTTCTGACCTTGATAAAAGAGTTTGTGCTTTTCACTGTCACCCTATATAATCAGACGAGTTTAGTAGGAATTTAAAATCTAGACACGATACTATAAGGATGGTTTTTGCGCACTATATTTTACTATTATGACATTTTCCAGTTGTGAGTTAAAAGCCGCAGTAGTATACAAGTCTATGATGGACGGCATATGGGTGCCCAAACAGTAAAAATATGTGAAATAAGTTATACATGTGTATAATTTCCTTTTGAAAAACACGCCATAGATTAGTCTATTCCATGTATCTTTCTATCATTGTATATTGCGTCACCAACAGTGTAAAAGGTAAGTCTCAGTGATGAATCTGATCTCTATCCTAATAAAAATATTGTCCATTCTTCATAAACTTAAAGATTCTTTGGTTGACAGAATCATTATCATATTCCAGTGAACTACAACGTTTAATCCGACTTCAATTCAAAACGTTGCCTTCTTGCAACAAACAGCAGCGAAAAAAGTTTCAAAACAAATTAAAAATCGTGGTGGTTAGACATAAGGAAGTACCCAGCTCCAGTTCTCTTTAGTGCATTGCAAGAAAATGAACAAACCAAATCTCATACATTTATTGTAAACAAATCCGTTATTGCGGCATTATTCTCCATGCTTTTGGTTTCCGTACAACACCTAAACTATTCTGCATCTAATTTTACCATTTATAGCACGAGTACATCCAATAATTTTGCAAACTGCTCGCGATTACACCGCTAGTGAAGGCCCTCGCGCCGCATAAAAACCATATAATACTATACGAGTATAATGTACATCAAACCGCAGATATCGCTGGCCACGATAGAACGTTCACGATTAAAACGTTCCAACCACCACAGCCTAAAGCGATATCAGATTCAAGTGATTTTACATTCAACTGGACTGTAAATAATGAATTCAGATTTAGCAGTTGGCAAAGACTATCATAACTGTTCTGCGACACTTACCGCGACCACTGCTGCAGTGCCGCTGCAACTAGGTCAGTTTGCCGTGATGAAGAAATCCCGAGTGTAATCCAATGCCGGCTGCCGGGCAATTGTTGACGGCACTCGAACATGATATTCACGAGAAGACCGTTAAATCAAACGAATGCGCCTTGAATGATCAATTATTTCAGCAACCGCTACTGCCGTCCTAGTCATCGGTTTTAAACTGAAAATGAAGATGCATGGAAAAATGGAACACGGGTGGGGAAATGGGGGATTCGATTCAAATCGATTCGACACTCTTTGGGCTGGAAGATGACTCATCATTCCAGTGGCGGAATTCTAAGTAAAAATCCATTGACGGTGTGTCGAACATTCATTCACGTTTCGATATTTCAGAGAGCTTGCGTTTATTTGACGTGTGTGTGCTGATACGGTGTCTGATGTATTTATTAATTGAACGTTAGACGTGGGTCTGTTTGCGTGGATACTCATTGATTGTCCTCATTATTAGACACGGTGACGCATTTGTTAACTCACAACTTGCGAAATGAACGCGTTCCACATGAGTGCTGGTGAATCAAATTCAACCGTAAATAGGTTCACGAAACAAAGGCGCTAATAAACGATAAAGTGTTTGCTCTGTTAAAAGGTTGATCAACTAGTTTTTTATTCAAAGTGACATCTTTTCATGAAACACTCACTAAATGAGTGCACAATTTGTGAACAATCGAAGAGGAAGCCCGGCTATTCTTCGCTCAGACGCAAAGCCGAATCAATTTGCATGACGGTGATTATATCACACTTCGCTTAGAACTTCGACATCCCAAGAGAAGAACAGAAATGTTCTCGTCTTGAGAACTCGCCGCGCCTTTCAATGCGAAAGTGGGTTAATTTGATCGCAACTCTTGACTTGGTGGAATTTGCGATAGCCGATTGTTGGCTATAAAGATAAAGATCTGAGAGGCAGAAAGAGGTTGCGAATACCAACGCACTGGTTTAGTTGTGTGGGGCGACAACCTCTACGACTTAAGCGCGGTTACGTCCGACGGTTAGCGAATTTAAATAGATATCTTATCAAAAACCAATGAAGTGGATAAAATGGAAGAGGAAATTTGGGTGTAAATGATATGACAGTATTTATGTTGTCATGAATGTTTATGAGCGAAGGGTTACCTATGCTGAATGCGTAACAATTTTTTAAACTGAAATAAGTTTGCGGCTATATTGAAATCAGAAAAGTACATCCGGCAATTATTTTATAATAAACATTTTTTCTTAAAAAGATGTAAAAGGTAGCTGTTTTTTTCAGGGAAAATAATCAACGCTTGGTGGACCTAGCTCACACCCACTACAGAATTTGACGTTAGTTTCCGCCAAAAGTATAGTTTACCTAAAAGAACTTCAAGTACATCAATGTATAGGTCTAGTGATCAGGCACAGTTAAGTAAATTATAAATCTAGATTCGAGTATAAAAGGCAGTTTCGTTTTTCAGTGTTTTATTTCTGATTAACCATGCGCGACTTGTAACATGCATCATCGGATAATTTGTTCATTTTAAAGATAGCTTCTTCCAACTTTTGGAACATATTAATGTACGACATGACTTCCTCAGTCAGTGATTATGAAGGTGAATTAAATTTTCAAAACTTGATAATCTGAATTATTATAATCACCACTCTTCAAATTCTAACAAAATACTTCCAAAAATTAATGTAAACCCATCAAGATGTAGAAAAAATCGTGCTTCTACACACGATTCATGTTAATGAGATGGCAATGAATAAATTTACAGATCGAGTGATTCATTGTAAAGCATGATAGCCATCAGCTAATTGCTCACACCAACATTTCCGTTGTTGTTTCCTGAGTTCATAAGCACAAGCCTCTTTGAACTATTTTTTTAAAATCCAAATTTCAACGGAATACAGAGCAAATGAAAATGCGATATTCACGGTTTCACTTCTCTGCAGGCTTATCGAAATGTTCGAGCTATACAAGAAGTAAGCGAACTTGTGTGTTTCCGATAACCTTGAATTTAAGCAGGCTTATAAGAGAGATGTGATAAAATTAAGGACATTATTGTGTTCATATAAATCCAGACAGTTTTATCGAGAATTTGTTTTTTTTTCTTATCCTTAGATTAATCGTGTTAAATGGGTTCAAACAACTGTTGATTGGACTCTGATTCACTCCTTTGATCTTCAGTTGAATAACGCGTAATCTTTTCAAGCCTACTTGTCGTGCTTCATTGCCTATCATTGTCTCCTCTTCTGTGTTGTTTTAATGTTTCTGCTTGTTTAAAAAAGATACAGTTGAAAGAAACCTAGTCTAAGAAGGCAACAAAAGTGGTTTAAAAACATACACTAGTAAGGGAAGAAGACTTACATATTTCAGACTTTGAATAAATTTGTCCGAGTTGCAATTAACTTTCCAGATTTCGTGTTTCGCGCAAATTTCATAAATAGGAAGAAATCTGTTTTCGCACCTGGATTGTCCTAGGAAAAAATCTCAAAGGCTACACGTCGATACTTTCTCATCAACACGAAGACAAAGTGTTACAAATAATTCCGTATTCTATAATTAACAATTATCATATTTTTTGAAGAAATAGAATTAATTTTGTTGGCAACTCTTAGAAACGAATTCTTCCTTTTGAGAAATTGGAGAAAACTCTTGCTCGAAATTTTATTTATAACCAAGTGAAAGTGAGATCAGGTCTGCTTTTTGTATTAATTTGGTTTATAAAAAAAGGAATACAAGTTATAAAGAAAAGCCGAACGAATTATGCACTCTACTGGATATAAAGGGTGAGTTTTTAGAAGCTATAGGAAAGTTTTTCAAAAAACAATACATAAAATTCAGAAAAATGCATGAAATCTTTATTTGAATCGATATTACGGTCCATTAAATTTAATGTTTGAAGATTATTTCATGCAATTGTTGACCTTGACTGCGTCTCAAATTGTCCATCCGCTTAGTCCAATTTTGGCATTCCAATATTTCGGCCGGTATCTCACGAATAAATGTTGTCTTCCAATGCGTTAATTGAAGCGGGCTTGTCTGTATAGACATGAGCCTTAACAAAGCCCCACAAAAAATAGTCTAAAGGCGTTAAATCGCACGGTCTAGGCGGCCAATTGACCGGTCCCGAACGTGAAATAAAATGTTCACCGAACTCGCCTCTCAATAAGTCTATTGTGGCGCGTGCTTGTGGCACCGTCTTGTTGAAACCACATGTTAGCACTTCAAGCTCTTGCATTTTGGGCAAAAAGAGTTGGATATCATCTCATGGTAGACCGCACCATTCAAAGGTACATTACTAATCGCATAATCTTTGAAGAAGTACGGTCCAATGATGCCACCAGCCCATAAGCCGCACCAAACTGTGACTTTTTCTGGATGCATTGGTAGCTCTTGCAATGCTTCTGGCTGATATTCACTCCAAAATCGACAATTCTGCTTATTTACGTACCCATTGAGCCAAAAATAAACTGACCATAAAATGAAAGAAGCGCGCGATGAACTTTCTTAACAGAGCACTCATTTTAATAATAAAATTCAATAATTTGCAAGCGTTGTTCGTTTGTGAGCCGATTCATGGTTAAATTATAGACCAAACTGAAGATGTTTGACAGTGAAACAAAACACGAAAAGTGCGTCAGCTGTTTAAATCAGTCTTGCAAAAAAGATAATAGCTAAAAAATCCCCCTTTACTTGGTTTAGTATTTTTGTCATGTTACTGAATCTCACAGTCACCGATGTACATAATGTACATATACATACTTGTATTTTTGAATCGCTAAATTCCCGGTGGTGTTCTTAATAGGTTTTCTTTTAGAGACCCCGCGTTAATTTCTAGAATGAGTGTAAACTTGTGGCCGTCTTTGGCGACCCACACGCCGAAGGTCTAGGTTCGATTCCCGGACGGAACACCCCGCACTTTTTTTTCACAGCACCACCTCTTTTGAGTTGCTGACAACACTCGAAGAGTGTCAATTGTCTATGAAAAGCTTCTCAAATCTCGGCGTTCAGAGTCGGCAAAAAAAAAACTGTAGGCCCTTCTACTCGTGAGTAGCACGCACAAGACGAGTATTTGTTGTAGAAGCTAGGCCTTGGTCCTTTGTGGGCTGTAGTGCCATTCAATTATTTTTATTTTACGTATCTATCGATGTAACGTTTCAGACCTACAGCAGCATATTTTACAAATAACAACGCTCCAACTGTTCAATAGTGGAATCCCAGCTATAGGTTTAATCCTTTGGAAATTTGCAAAATATATTGGGGCGATTTTACTTCAATTTTGCTGCATTTAAGAAAGCCAAAAACATATTGGTCTGTAAAACTGATGATTGATAGCGATACATTACATGTACACATGTACGGACTTTTGCTCTTTCTTGATTTTGCCGGTAACAACTTTTGGCCCTCGAATCTCATTACATTACCTACACCCTTGCAAGATGATTGATGTTATCACTTACTTGCCGTTGTCTCTTCTTCTTAGGCGCTGTCTTTCATCACTGCCTTTTTCGCTGAATCTGCACAAGACGGGCTATGATAAATTACATTGCTGTTTGGTTGATTTTTTTAGATTAGATTTCAATGCATTTTTATTCCAAAGAAAAACGTCATTTCTTAATCGCTAGACAAAAATACTTAAAACTAGCTTACCAATATAATCTACAGATCTTAATTCAACTTACTGACTCTTCACGAGTACTCTAAGTTAATCTAGGTGTTTTTATTTATGCCTTTCGGCCTCTTGCATTTTTTAAATTCATTGCTTAAAACTAATTACATTTTTTTATAATTCCTCCAAGAAAATTAATGCTGTTTGGTTGAACATCGGATTGCGTGAACAATTTTTCTGTCACGTAAACAAAGGTCATCTGAGTGAACTAATGCTATAATGGCAAAAGTTCACATTGAATGTAAAACAATCGTACAATTCGTTGGATGGGTTCACTTCAATTCTTTGTGAAAATTACGGTAAAATGGTGTTAGTTGATTTTCTAAAACAGCCTTAGTTGACAAGTAAATGTTAACTAAGGCCGTTTGCATTGGGCTCAACAATTTCTCATTTGATTTAAATACAGCAAACAACTTCCTCGTAGTGGACAACCTTCTTAAGTGGACGATTCCCTTTAACAGGCTTTTCTCCAATGGCTGAAGTGATTTTCTTTATGTTACCAGTGTGATAGCAAGAAATCAAAAATGTTTTGTGTTTTCCACGCTTACAATCGGTTGAGAACAAAACTTTATCGATACTGACTTTGTGAACCCGGTGAAGACCATCTATACCTAAAACTATTTGACCCATTAGTCCTAGACATCTAAGAATGCTTTCAAAGAGATTGAATTTGGCCACTTATTTATTCGGAATCTAGCATAGCCAGTTGGCAGCAGCTTGGAACGAAACTTTTCCAGAAGCAGCGGAAAACTGAATGTTTCCACCGCCTTCAGCTTGAAGAGATTATGACTTCAGTCTGTGAAGCCACTAAAATCCTATAATCAGTTCTTATGCCAAAGTCAAACGTGTTTTTTAACGTCAAAAGAATTTCGCCCCCAGGTGTTCTTCAAAAGTAAAAAATGCGTGTGTGCCACAGAAGTCCCATCTAGCAACCACTCCTCAATTAAGACGCTCCTAACTGTGGTATAACCCACTCAACTATTCCCCCCAAGATCTTAACCGCTTTTTCGCAATTACCGCTCTAACCCGGGCTTGTTATTTATTTCACATTGTCTTCTAAATTGTGTTCGTCTGTGGGCATCGTCTTTTTTGCGAAAGTCTCTGAGTCATTAGCCGTTGAAATCCGAGGGTTCAAGGAAAGTAACGATTGTCTGCCACTCAAGCAAACTGGGTCAATGGAACTTCAACTTTTCCACAAAATGTCAAGCGGAGATCATTAAGTGGCAATCCCATCTTACGTTTGTGCATGTGCCTTACCGGCCCACAAATGAAAATGGCTGATAATCAATCCGTCATCGCTGTGTGTAGGAGTGACTCGTAAAAACGTGGTCAACACACATTCGCCTCTGAATGTATTGCATAAACAGGAAAATAAGGGGAATCTTTAAACCGGTTTAAGTCGATCCAAAACAAGCTTATGACACTGCCCAGATAAGTCCACACTTATGTCCTCACGTCGTGGTCGTTGTCGAACTTCTCCTTTTCCTTACGTAATCAAACTCGTTTAACACCACTCCTGCTGAAGCATGGTCTTGCTTCCTTTTGCGCAAATTAATGGCTTCTCTGGCATAGAAGCGCGTGTGTGAGTGCTCATAAAACCGCCCGCATGACTAACATTATCCGCTCTGCAAGGGCATCCAGCAGAAGCATTCTTCCAGCACTCATTACCGCGTCAGACTAAGTAAGATGGATAGATACTCAATTATTCATTGATGCAGAACGGAATTCTTTGTTTACAGCCACTCATTGCAGCTACGTAGTTATGTATACCTGTTTGTCCACATAACAAGCCGTCTACAGGCAGCAGCAGAGAAAGACTTGTAGAATTCATGTTTATTGCCTAACCAGGTAGACCAGACACCATCACCGTGAACCACGACCAAGGGGCGAAATCAATTCGGAGCAGACTCAGCGTGAACTTACCTCACGACACGGACGATGGAAGCTCCCCAAAACGCACAGGTGGAGGTTGACAGTCCCAAGTTTGAAGCAGCAATCAATTACGAAATGAAAATTCGTCAACCATCAAAATAACAATCGGAATGCCGAATACGCGTTTTGCTTTCGATATATCTGACACTTCGCCGCAGACACTCGCTCGCACACAAGAGCACGCATTCACAGATACAGCGGCATGCGCTCGACGGCGGTATGGGCAAAAATTGTTGTATCGATTCAGCACTGAATAAAATATTGCACCCACTTCATCATACTTTAACACACTTCATTACATTTTCTTTTTTATCCTTCGTCTTGCACACCACTACACGACGCGTACATGTGTGTGAAGCTGTTGGAAGTATTTCAACGAAGCGACACTCTTTGTTGTTATCCACTGCTGGGCTGGCCAGCCGATCAAACTTCTGCGCGCTAGTGTTCGTTATTTAAAGGCGAATTTATCTGTACTTCGCCATACCGCCGACTGTACAGCGCTCACACATATATGTATGTCAGTGACCACCACTCAACGAGATAATCTAATTCAACACAACAACAAAAAATACTCTTCTGCGCGGAGAACTCAGCTAGAACTGCATTTGAGCGTAAAACGTTGACAATCTAATCGCCGGGAACAATATTTTGTCTGATGATTCACACAGAATAGAAGAATATAATATATTATCATCAGCCGCCAACACACATCCGAAATCTGATAGAGACAGTGCAATACATTCAAAGTTCACGTACGAACACTCCTCATCATTCCGCACACACAACGTACGTGTAAACAGAAAGTAATGAAAGAAACAAAAAAAAATGCAAAAAAATTGGGAAATAAACAAAAAGGAGAATCAAAGTATTCGACAATTCAAAGAATTGTATCCGAACTCGCGATGTTCACCAGCGAACGGTTCGCGTATGACTGATTGCACGGAAAGTTTTCAACTTTGACGACTCGACCAGAAGCAACCAACACTCACTTCCAACATGTTTGATGGTGACTGCCGTCTTGTCGATTCCATGTCCAGCCAGACAGGGCACATCGAACTGAAATTTTCTTTCATCCGAAGAAGGCCGAAGAGCAATGGTCTAGATGCGCGAGCTTACCGGCATTGAGCAAGAACGCTGATTTGCTAATTTTATGTTTATGTTGACTTTACTCGCGTTCTTTTTTCGCAGTCCGCAGAGTACACAGTTCATGAGTACGCCTTGGCCGTGAATAGAGCCCGCAGCGTGTCATGTCATGGGGACTGTGTCTTCTTTACCTTTCGGTGCGGTGGTGCAGATTACATTCGATACACAATCAACTGGGGAACTGCATTTCCCTGTCTGCTGGGTATTCCATCTAGGTCATCAACCGCAGCGCTTCGTACTGGCAAAGGAGTGTTGTAATTTTGAACTTGAGCCGTGCTAAGACTCAAGATTTCATTCATCCGTGGATAAGTTGGAAGGGGGATTGTCCCTTCTATTCATATATCGAAGGATTTTGTAAGGAAATACGTTCGCAAATATGATACTCGTATATTTGCAGTGTGGGCAGGATTAGAGTTATACAGAGTTGATGACGTTTTAAAAAATTCAACTCGTCGCTTGCCTAAGACTTAGAAATTTTGCCTCGTGGTGGTCGTTGATTCTACGTATTCTCCTTCAAGTTCCCGTACGCATTCCAAGTTGATTGAAATCCTTCTCCGCTTGTGTGGGCCATTTCAACCTCTGTTGCATTGTCCCAATGGCTCGGATTCAAAGACTTTTTGAGCCGAAGCAGTAGTGTCTATACGCTCTACATGACCTAGTCATCTTAAGCGTTGTATCCGAAGACGCTTAACTACGTGCATGTCGCTGTACAGGCCATAGAGTTCGTCGTTAAATCTTCTCCTCCAGATGCCATCAGCGCAAACAGGACCAAACAAGTTACTGCGTCATAAAGGAGGATTGGGATGATCAAGCCGATATACAAAGCCAGTTTAGTCCTTCGAGAGAGGGCTCTATTACACATTTGCCTCTTGAACCCAAAACAGCAACGATAGGCAAGGGTTATTCTACGTTTGGTACTGATGTTATTGTCACTCTTTACTGCGGAGCCGAGTTTGTCCTTGACTCCTGTTGCTTAGTGGTACGCTCTGTCCTCGATGACACTTCTGTAAGGTTACCTAAATTATTTCTCTTTCATTTGGTTATTGTTAAGGTGCAAAATAAGTATTTATGGAATAAAATAAAATTTCTAATGAAGGACACTTGCGGTAAAAAAATTGATAGATACTTAAATTTATCCTTTGCATTTTCGACTCCTTATTTTTGTCTTAGGCATATTTTTACTGCAATAAAAACAAATTGCATTACACTGTTTTGTCCTTGAAAACAATTTTAAGAACAACAATTCGATAGCATTGGAATATTTAGTCCACACCACACATTGTAAGTAGCTTGTTTTTAACAGACAAATTTTTTCACACCGAAGATGAAGACTGAAAAGCACACATAAAAGCAACCAGCTAATGTTGCACCCAAACTATCTTGGTTGGACTTAATCCAATTACCTCGCCCCGAGTCTGCCGAGCAGTCGCGTACCTGATGAATGAATGGATGGATGCATGTCTGATATTATTTGGATCGAAATGCAATTCTATCAAGATCAAAATAATATTTTTATAAATAATAATAATAATTGAGTGGCACTACAGCCCACAGGAGACCAGACCATAGCTTCTAGAACTACTCGCGTTGTGCATGCTACTGTTCTCTCACCAGTAGAAAGGACCTACAGTTGCTTGCCGACTCCGAACGGCGAGATTTGAAAAGATTTTTATAGACAATTGATATTCTTTGAGTGTTTTCAGTAATTAATTCCCAGTCCTATTTTACGGCGCAGAAACCTGGACGCTACTAAAAGCGGATGAGGAAGCTCTTAGTCTTTTCGAGAGAAAAGTTTTGCGTGCGATCTTTGGTCGTATTTGCGTTGATGGCATTTAGAGGAGAAGATTTAACGACGAACTCTATGGGCTGTACAGCGACATGCGCCTAGTCAAGCGTCTCCGGATACAACGCTTAAGATGGCTAGGCCATCTAGAGCATATGGACACCACTGCAGCGAAAGAGGTGGTGCCCTGAAAAAATGCGAGGTGTCCCGTTCGGGAATCGAACCTAGACTTTCAGCGTAGCGGTCGACGCACTTACCCACTACGCCACCTGTGAGACAATGCTCCGTGGTTATACAAGCAACTCCTACTGCATAGCTCTCTGTATAGTGAGAGGATTTTTTCCATTTTCGGGAAATTGGATTGGAAGTGCCATTCAAGAGGTGCTGGCTATTTAAAATTATGAGGTATCGAACTGTTCAAAGAATAGATATTGCGCCTGCAGAATCTGGGACAGTGAGTTTTGCTAATTTATCGGCAGTTTCATTATCAATGATTCTTCCGTCCGGGAACCTAGAATAAGGAGACCGTTATATGGGTATAGGTTCCTGTAGGAACACTGAAAAAATCTCCAGAATTTATGATACTGACAAACTTAGCTATCTGTGTGAGAAGCAAAATGTACACAGAAAAAATAAAAGAGAGACGAGTCTGTAGACAACACCTCCTTTATTATTCTGTCATACCAAGCTCCGTGCTTATGACAGTCAGCGTATTTGTATATAGAGCAAAAAAGGATTAGAGACTTCGTGTCTTGATCACCTGATTAGCTCTCGTAAAAAATAGGAATCAAAAATTGCATTCTCTGTAATGTACTCTGAAGAAAATAAATGTCGTCACTTTCGTCGACTTTTCGTAATCCTGACAAGCGCTCATATATTCAGAAATTTGTAATACCTACAAATGTTCTTTGGTTGTTCGTGATTTTAAAAATACCACTCCCAGCCGTCGTTGTCAGTGCAGTTATCAGAATCTTCTTTCTGTTTGTCTAGTAGTGCCTTTTATGAGTTACATATTGTGTAAACAGTGAGAGATTATCTGTTTTAAACTATTCGCCTCTTTTGACCTACTTCTCGCTCTGCAAACATCACTCCTAGCAAAAAGATTAATAGCAAGTAAGTGCGAGGTCATATTCAGTAACGCTGTCCATGCTGCCTTAAGTGTCCCAGTAATGCCTATACACATTAGTCGTTGAATTCTTTAAATTGTGCCAGGACAGACTCTCCGCCATACTACAGCCCCATACAGTAAGAATCGCTTTCCTACAGAGATGTGGGTCACTTTTAGTTTCAACGTTTGCATTCCAGGTGTAGAGAAATTTGCAATGAATACTTTTGTGCGCCACTATTTTCTATTCTAGTTTATTATTTGTTGCAATCATATTATGACTGTATTCGATCATCCGATTAGGTGAATGACCTAAGAACTCTTCACTAATTTCCACATGAAATGTATAAATTCTCGGCTAACTAAGAAGCGGATCACCACACTCGTGTTTGTTTTCTTCTTTCCCTTTGAACACTCCTACACATGTAAGCTGTCTATCGATAATTTCCCCTATGAATATTTTTTCCCTCCTCTGCGTTTGTTTGCAAATACTCAAAAGATGAAATTTTCAAACGTTGCTGACGTTACTTCTTAATAAACATTCACAAAATTGTTATCAAATTATTAACCTCAAACGGGGCTCAATTTAGAATGGTTTCAACATGTGTTTATGAACTTTAAGTTGCTTTGCCTCACTGGTTCAAAGTCGGAACCTCGTCGACGTGCACGAACTATAAGAGGAACAACATATTACAGCAACCATAACTCAAGGAGACAAGATATTCTCTTTATAAAAAACAGACTTTTATTTCCATATAACCGTTACATTCGTATCATTATCTATATCCTTCTCAATATTGAATGGAGACATTCCAGTTTTACAGCAAATCTCGTCGAAATTCGAAAGTCCCGTATACAATTTCTGACGTCCTGACGGCACTGAACCCGTAAAAACTGGATACTTTTGAATGCACCGAATGAAATTATGTTGCAGTCCAAACACAACCAATTTCCGTTCATCGATATTATGATTTTGTGGGCACAACCGCTGGCATATCGCTCGAAGTGTTACACCGTGCGTCATGGATGCATAGAATTGAAAGATTTTCTGTATTGAGGGTTTTGTTTTTTCCTTCTCTGGATTCAGCGAGACATACTCTCGGCATGCCCTCGTGAGTTCAGAACTCTGGATGAGAGTCTTAAGGTACTGAGTGCACATGTAGACGTTGCTGTATTTTAGAATTGGTAAAAGATGTACTACGCCATAGTAGGCAAGATTTTGAATGCAGGATTTGACAAGATTGGTTTCAACATCAGCTTCTGCCGCTATTCGAGCTATGTGATTGATTCCATTGATATAGGGGAGGATCTGGAGTAAGAGAATCTGCATTTTAATGTGCATATATTTGGGAATATGAATTCACCTGTTGCGTCGTTAGGTCCCAGCTCTCGAGTGGTGTGTTCTTGTACTCAACTATTAGCAGTGGCACCATGTAATCTTTCACCACTGGTGGATCGGGTTTGTGGCTCACAATTTTTAAGTAGATTGTTGTATCGCCCTCTGAAACGTAGGAACAAACATTTTAGATGTAGACAACGTGCAGAAAAATTAACAGAATTAAATTTAACTCCTAATTGGCCATGCTCTTCAAAAGCATATGAGCATATGAACAATCAAAGTATACACAAGAACTGAAACGCAGCCAACCACTGTCTTGTTAACTGAAGATGACTTTTCATAGAGACCTAAACCACCCACGGAAGAAACACAATTTTGCTGACAGTTTGGGTTAACTTACCAACAAACGTTGTTACTTTCTTCGTGTTCAAGTCATTTATCATAGTTTCGAAAAGTTTCTGCAATTTTGGCTTGTTTTCCTCTTCATTCGATATAAAGCAAGTCTCCTCCTCCATCATAATCTGCAAGATTGCAAGATAATTGAGTGAACACTATTTCAACGAGATTTTTCGTCACCCCCATTGCCTTACCAAGTACTCAGCTAATTTCTTAACTACTGGTTCATACTGAATAGATCTTGCCCATGCATCGCAAACAAAGCACACGTTAAAATGTAGATTGTTTCTAGCATACTTCTTTTCATCATCAATGCACACCGGATAGCCAACAATCTTCATGTGCAGTGCGTTTACCGTGAGTATACATCGCTGGAGTGGTGACTTTGGAATGATGTAAGCGTTTATTGCATGGAATATCTGCTTTGATATATAATCCTCAGGTACCTAGAAATGTGATATGCACTCATATTGAATTGAGGCGAAATCTAGGAGGGCAAAGACACTACCTGACACCGAATTTTGCATCCTTCTGTGTTGTGAAACTCACCGAGGAATATGCAACGTATGAGGCCTTCTTTAGCGCATCCTTCCAAGTTATTTGTATTGTTGTTCATTTTCGGTTATTTGTGAATGGAGTTGATGGAGGATTACACCATTTTCTTAGGACAAAGCAGGTGTTTTATTTTTCTAATCAGATATTAAATATTGATTGCAGCCCAGACGAACAGCTGGTGATGACATTTACATTCCAACCACTTTTGATTTGGGTAAACAAGTGTTAAGTTTGCGCTGTGGTGAATGTCGAACGCATGGGTGAGTTCGAGATTACTGGCCAAATGTATAAGCGGGAATGGAAATCCTTAAGTGTTCATCGTACGACGCAAAAATGCGGAGCTGTGTGGAGGAAGTTGTTCGTATTTCATTTGCTTTCGATCCATATATATCTTGTCTTCGGCTGTTTCTTGCGTATTTTATCCTCTTTCAACTAAATCATCAGAAGAAGGTAAAGTCGTCAGCTACTCTTTTCATGGAGTTGACACCGCATGCAACCTTGTTTTTGGACATCTTTAAAGAATTTGCGATTAATTCCTGAGACTGGCTTAAAAATAAAACTTGATGTAAGGAAAAAAATATTCCCAGCCATCCCTGAACTCAAATTATCCACTATTCACCACGAACTGTCAACGGTTGCAGTGGCGAATGTAGGAAATACAACAAGAAAAAAACATTAATAAAGTGTCAAATGAATTTTCATGTCGTCAGTTCGCTCGGATCGAGTAGTGAATTTTTCTGCTGTGCATAGAAAACTTGCATTTCCAATTTGCAATTATCAATTTCAATTAAATAAGATATATTCATAAAAAACAAAAACAATACTGTGCACTATGAATGAGGTAAGGCCGAACGCATTGAATGTGCAAATCATCGCCGAATACCGAACACCCTTCCGGCTGTGTTTTGGTAGACACTTTCAGTTCAGGATTATTGATTTTTTTCCCATCGAAAAGTTTCCGTCCACAAAGAAGGATGAAAAGTTTTCGTCATCCAGGGGCTAAATGTGCGAGAGTACCCTTAAAATACGCAACAACAAATATCTTTGTGTGTGATTTTGTGAAAAATATTTGCTTTGAATTTTAAATAATGTGTACGCTTGAGGGGTTTTCCTGCAGCCAGTGTTGCACTCATCTGGGAGAGGGCGTGAATACACCACCCCGTCGCCTTGGCCGTGTATGCCTTGTGTCTTTTGCACTCAGAGCACACGAGAAAAGTGCACAAGTAGTGTCTTTTTAATTCAAATTGTTTCACGTTTCTCTTTTTTTTTCTTTGCATGTATCCTTCGAACAGCACGGGAATGGATTGCGGTTGTAGTGCACTCTAGAGAAGAAAAGGTGACCGACAAAAGTCAAGTGTGTGTTTTGTGTTGTTCACAATCTCGATAAATCAATCAACCGAGGGTACACAACAAAGATGAACTCGGATAGCAGTGAGAAGGGCAGCTCGATTATACGCGGACGTCCGTATCCGAAGATGAGTGCTGTTGGAGATAGCGATTTTGAGAAGTTTGAAAAGCCACAAGAACGCTACGTGTGGGAAATGCGCTCGAGAAGTCCGAATATCACACCGGCCAGCACGGTTTTAAACTCGCCAGACTTAACGGAGGTACAGTACTCGCAACATCATGGGCGGCAGCACCAGATTCGAGTGGGGCGCAGCCCTGTCAGTCAGATGGATAATATGGTTCCGCAAGGTTTGACCAGCCCGGGTTCTCCCACTGACGTAGGAAAAGCCGGTGGTCATTGCGTTCGCGACGGGGAGATCGTTGTGTTCGATGACATCGACACGAACTGGATCAAGTCACAGGGAAAGGATGGCAATACTGATGACGTCTTGAAGGTAACAAAAATGATCGGGCAGCTGCCGATTGCTGAGTACGAGGGCTCCCCCAGACGTATTGGCAACCAGCAACAGGGCTACAGCATTCAAACTGGTGGCTTTCGGATGGCGAATGCAACATCTGGTGGATTCCCTACACGTCCGCCGGGTTTTCCGCAACGAGTTTCACAGCACTCATCCACTGCCACACTGGATACGAAGGAAACTAATCATCGAACGGAGAACCTCATTGACATTGATGACGGCGGTGGTGGTGGTGGAGGTGGTGACGATGGTGAAGGATTACACGAGCCTGGTGGCATGGATGAGTCACGGCCCAAAACACCGACCTTCGACTATTTGTACGAATTTTCGGAGACCAGGAAGGTTCTGGAGGAGTTCTTTAAGGGAGCAAACACGGACGAAAAACAGTTTGCAGACTTTACGGAGAGCGATGATCTTGGTAGTTGTGTAAGTTCAACAAAAACAGTTTTCTTTGCTACGCTGGATGTGGCTAACTTTGTCGATGATGCTGTGCAGGGTAATAAATTAAATCGCGTCTGTGAGTCACGAATGTTTGTTTATGTTCGCTGAAGCTGCAGTCATCTCTGCAGCGGGCCTGAACTTAAGTGAATTGAGTAATCGGATATCAGTCGGTGGTGCTCAATTTGCGCGAAGAAGCAATGAATGCAACACTGTGGTTGAATCAGAATGCTAACAACGAATGTCATTACAGCGGGAACGTTGTCTCGTTTTTATTTGAATGCGGCTCTTATTTCCATTTCGTTGTTGATTCGTTACTGAACTGATATCAGTTATCGTAACTTCACATCTTTGTCAGAGTCTATCTACGACTGTGTTGACTTTTGATTGGAGATAATCACTTTCGATTAAATGCGCTTGTTTGTGGCCGTTCTGAGAGTTAAGTTCCTTCCCAGAAGGCATAAGTGATTCACTTTGAGACACCATTTGCTTAGTGTGTAGTGGAAGAATACTTTCATCGAAAGGCCAAGCTTTGGAATGAATGAATTTCTTTATAAGCGGTTTTTGAGTTCAGTGAAGTTTTCATTATTCTTGTGACATTTGCATGCTAAACTGTGCTACGACATTCTTTGTTTACTCTGACTTCTAATAACGGATGTTTTTTACTGACAAAGTTTCAAGAAACTTGAATCAGTTGAAGTCAAAGCCTTGACAAAGTTTTCACTCCACGTCCTTTGAGGTTATCTCTCGGCAAACTTTTGGGTAGTTTAAATAAATTAAAAACCTTTCTCGTCTACAGGACACCCACCAGGACTACGAGCGGGAAGAGGACAAGAAAGCCGAACAAGCGTACATTGGTCAGAGATTAGCTAGAACTCCTAAGGGGGAGCTATACATGGTACATCGATCACCAAGAAAACAAGTACGTCTCTCCTACACCCTTAAAGGCAACAGTCTCAACACAGATTTACTTTCATTGCAGCAATTTGATTCATACAATGATCAGAATGACATAGAATTGTACATCGACTCAAACAGTCGCAGTTCGGGCGAATTAGCTGACACAGAGCTAGAGGCAAACCTAAGAAGACACTCTCGTAACTTCACACTCTCGCCAGAAACCACTGACTACGACTCGAATTGCGGCGACTTAGATAGCCTGTCAAACGATATCAATTGTCAGACGGATTTTGGAAAGTTGTATACGAGCATGCCGGTCCTGGAGGACGGGTTATCCAGTGGTCACGCTTCTGACACTGAAAACAACATTTCCGTGGTGATTGACAAGAAGTTCTTGGAGTGTAACAATGTAAGTGCTGGAAATTTGGAGGAACCCGAAACCAATGGCGTGGTCGACAATGGCTGCCAGGAGGGGTCTGAAAACGAGGCGAAACAAATTGTCAACGATGTGACCAACAGCGACAGTGGTTGCTGCAACACCGCAGACAACAAAACCGAAGTCAAAGAAAATCACAATTACGACGCAGTTTATGCAATAAGTGAGCTCTGAAAAAGAAAATTTAAAATATGTCTCCTCTGTAACCCAAGAGAATCATTTCCTTTTTCAGATGTAGCACAAAATACACCACCGCCTCCACCAGCACCAGTTCCGCACAGGCACGTGTTAACCGAAACGGAATCACAGGACATTCAAGAAGCCATGAAGGATATCCGTTCCGCTTTGCAGCGTGCAAAAACTCTTCCAGAAAAGGCGAAATTTTGCGATGAGGTGTTACCGGCCGGACGTGAATCGCCCATTTGGGTACCACGAACTAGTTCACATGAGAATTCCTCTGTGGATGTGATGCACAAAGGTCAGTGCACGGCCGAGGAAGAGGAACACGATACAGATTTGGAAACTGATCGACTGCTGGGTCAGCAAAGGCTCGACGATCAGGGATTCTATGATGAAAAAGTAAGTTCCGGCACATACCCGTTCGCAAATGTATGAAATCGCATTCACTTTCCAGCATATCTGGTCAAAGAACTCAACACCGCACTCTCCAACCACATCGGATATCACAATGTTGAACAACTCCACCAGTAACAAGCCACAGACGTTCTCTTCCGCAACAATTAGACAGGGCATAGGAACAGCTCTCACACCAACTTCCCCAGAGCACTGTCAGATAATCGGGACTGGCGACGTTACCATCACATCGCCGGAAAAACTTCAATATTCAAAGAGCCCCACAGGTTCCATTAAGTCCCTGAAAGACTCAACAAACAGTGATAAGAAGGCAAAAACTCGCAACAAAGAAGGTTAGTGCTCCCCTCAGTCGACTTACTTGACTCTAGACGTTCTAATTAGAACCCCTGTTTACCTTCTCTATACGAGTGAACAATGAGTTTCGATGTTTTTAATGATTTTTTCTCTCTCTCTCTTTCTCAATTACATTCCACGCTTTCATGTCCTTTCAATTGAATAAAATAAAAAAAAACAAAAACTTTGCAACCAAACAATCAAATGTCCTCTAACCAAACAAAACATTTGCACTCAAAACACATGTAAGTCCCGTCAATGGTTGTCAGTTTCGAATTCTTGTGCGTTTTTTTTGTTTTCGTTTTGTTTTACTTTCCACGTAACCGATTGAGCGAATCAGGTCAAGTTGGCGAAGACACTCAAACACACATTCCTTTCTGTTACCTTGCAGCCCTACTCGACCCTGCAGTACTCATCGAGGGTGTCCTCTTCAGAGCCAGATATTTGGGTTCGACGCAGCTGGTGTGCGAAGGGCAGCCGACGAAGTCAACCCGTATGATGCAGGCAGAGGAGGCAGTCTCTAGGATTAAGGTAGGCCTCTTAACACATCTCACCCAACCACCCCTCATTGTCATCCACAACACACAGCTTTACTAACTTCATTCTCACTCTTTGTTTGCATGCATACTAACAGGCATTGGTAAGTGTTCGCAACAGCTAACCACCCCATCCACGTGTCTCGTCTTCACTTGTTTTCACACACTCATGTGCTCACATTTAACATTGCAGGCACCAGAGGGTGAAAGTCAGCCATCTACCGAGGTTGATCTGTTTATATCGACCGAAAAAATCATGGTCCTCAATACGGATCTCAAAGAGATCATGATGGATCATGCCCTACGTACAATCTCCTACATCGCCGACATAGGTGACCTAGTAGTTCTGATGGCGCGACGCAGATTCGTGCCATCGGACACCGATGAAGGCCCCAAACCAAATCGAACACCAAAGATGATTTGTCACGTTTTCGAAAGTGATGAAGCCCAGTTTATAGCACAATCGATTGGACAGGCATTTCAAGTGGCGTACATGGAGTTCCTGAAAGCGAACGGAATTGAGGATCATAGCTTTGTGAAGGAAATGGATTACCAGGAAGTGCTCAATAGTCAGGAGATTTTCGGCGACGAACTGGAGATATTCGCGAAGAAAGAACTGCAGAAGGAGGTGGTTGTACCAAAGGCAAAAGGAGAAATCCTGGGCGTGGTGATTGTAGAAAGTGGTTGGGGTTCGATGCTGCCCACTGTAGTGATTGCAAATCTAATGTCAGCTGGCGCTGCGGCACGTTGTGGTCAATTGAATATCGGTGATCAGTTAATTGCAATCAATGGCATGAGCTTAGTCGGGCTTCCATTGTCAACCTGTCAGAGTTACATACGCAACGCAAAGAATCAGACTGCTGTTAAATTTACGGTTGTGCCTTGTCCGCCAGTTGTGGAGGTTAAGATAAAGCGACCGAATACCAAATATCAATTAGGATTTAGTGTACAAAATGGAGTGGTAAGCGTTTGTTTCTTTCTTTTCATTATGTATGTTTCGGGTAGAAATTGAAGTTGAAGAAGAAGTTAAGAAGTTTCTTAAAAGTATGAATACCCCAGGGCTACGCTTTTAGGTAATGGGCTCCTGACTTGTGCAGAGCCCCTGCCTGAGATATGACAGTCTTCCATGCCCTGAGGTGTCGGTTGTGGTGATTTCCGATATCAAGACCAAGCACTCTAGCATCCGGAGTTACGGTGGGTGATGTGGGCTGTGTTTTGAAGATTCTCCTTGCTGAAGTTCTATTATCCCTTCGCTCGATGTGGCTGAGCACGGAAAGTGGTTTATTGTTTGCGATTTTGAACTACATTCACATCCTGGTGCGACATAAAGATTTCCATATTTCAACGATTGATCGTCGTTGATTAAACTGCTTTTCCTATAAATTCTTTAAGACCTAAGACTATGGGCAAGAGTAGCGCACAGCTCACGCACATGTACCGTTCACTCAATTACTTGCAACAGCAAATATAAATCTTACATGAGCTAATGCAGCCAAACATCTTTCTTCTGCTTCTGTCAGTCGTCAGAATTAAAGCCGCAAGTCTTTATAACAGAGGTTAGGTTCGCCGGATCTTCTTGAACCTTAAGTCTGGGACCCTCTTACGTTGAACATGCGCTCATTGTCATGTGTCTGAGTTAGTGATACTTTGTCGATGGTATTTTGACCTGAAAACTACATTCGCTCTTGGGGAATGATGGAGAACTTCTCGAAATTGTTTATTCTCAAAATCTTCAACTTTTTCTCAAATCTGCGTTTCAATGCTTGTCGTTAACGGAATGAAAATCAATTTTCCTAACTGGTCCTTGTCGATACGTCATTTACTAAGTCGATCCAGTCACGTATCCCTCAATTTCAGTTGTTGTATCGCGTTTCAAAGGAAACAGTTGAAGAAAATCTAGATTTAGTTATTGTCTCAAGCAATAATTAGGTTCTCTGAAAGAACTTGTATTTTTTCTCCCTTCCAGATTTGTAGTCTGTTACGTGGAGGAATCGCGGAACGTGGTGGCGTACGAGTGGGACATAGAATAATTGAAATTAATAATCAAAGTGTTGTGGCTGTACCTCATGAGAAAATTGTTAATTTGCTGGCTACATCAGTTGGAGAGGTAAACTCCTCAGGAATCATACAAGAGAACACTCTCTCAATCTCAATGTTTGTGTTTTTTTTCAGATTTTAATGAAAACTATGCCGACTTCAATGTTTCGTCTGTTAACTGGTCAAGAGAATCCAATCTACATCTAAGTATTTCCATATTTTTCAAATGAATCATATATGAATGAAAAATCACAAAATTTAACGTATACATTGCTATTAGCCTAAGTTACTAAGTGAAACCTAACGAATATTTGAAACACGAAAACAAAATACAAAGAAACTTACCCACGCACTTATCTGCTCTAGCCAGAATTTAAATGGATTATAGCAAAGAAATACTTGAGAAAAACACGAACAAATACTGATTACACTCACTGTTAAGATTTCTACTGCGAAACACCAAAAAACAATCATTTTTATTTTTTTTTTTGTTAAGAGAACAAAAATAAAACTTAAGTAAATAGAATAGGATACCACTTTCTTCTACAATATATGTATGTAGGCAAACGTCTTCTTCCAAAATTCGACATAGAGAAAAAAACAAATAGAAGTTATTTTGTTTTCTTTTGTCTTATTTTATTATTAGATTATGATTTTATTTTTTGGCTGGGTAAGGTGATTAAAAGGAATGTCTGGTTTTCCCGTTAAGCGAATGAATACCTATGTTGGAGAGAAAAGAATTTATGTATTTGCTTTGTGAGAGTTAACAGAGTGTTGAATTAGTGTCCGTTTTAAAGGCAATTACTAAAAAAATTTTCAAATGTTCTGCTGGTTTTTTACCGGCCATTTTCAATAAATCAAAATCTTTGAAAGAACCTTTCTAAGTCAACAAAGAGCCCGGTCATTGCAAACTGAGTTTCATAAAATTTTGTCTAAAAACTATTTGGTTCTTATTCTATGTAAACAGGCTTAAGGGTTGACTATAATGCGCATGATGAGACATGAGCTGTAGTAAAATTTTAGCGAAATCCTTCGTTAAGTTTGCATAAAACACAATCTTCAGTCAAAATGTCATACAAATACCAATTAGTGTTATTGGAACGATAAGAACTCACGCTTAAAGTAGTTTGTGGTTTTAAAAAATTAAAGCTTCGTTTTTCAAGAGAAAAAACGTAGTTGCTGTGTTCGGTAAATAATTAGGGACCGCAAAAGGAATGATTTCGCTAAAGTTACATTCCTAAAAAAAATAAACACAATCATTTATCGACGATTATTGTTTAGCTCATAGGGTAGATGTATTTGTTAGACACTAGCTCATGCGCATTATAGTCAACGAGAATGTCCCATGGTTCATTTTTACCTTCGAATGTTTTTGCGGAATGAAATGTTTTATATGACAAATAAGTTTTCTGCTAGCCATCAATGCGTCAATAGCCTGACACCTTTAAATTTTAGTCTAATCGAAGGTTCCTAGCTTTGATGTCAGCATTCTATCATTTGTCATATGTGGTGTCTTAATTTGCTAAACAATTAAGAGCTGTTCCCGCATCTTCTATCAACAGCAATAGATTTCGGGCCCTGACATATTGCTCCTACGGAAACGAATATGGTGGCTAGACAGTCCTGGAACTGTAATTTTCTAAATGAGGAACTGGAACTGTAACTTACTAAAGCCGCAAAAAATCATTATGGGCCTTCATATATCACTTTAAAGTTAATTTAGTTTTCTGGCAGGCAGCACTGTAGGATGTAAGAATACTGTTGAATACGACCGTTCAGACACAGATTTGTTGAGACGATTTCTTTCCAAATCACGCTTGATGGGTCAAATTACAAATATGGACCTTCATATAACAACTCGGCAGGCAAACCGTTTTTGAATTGCTAGATTTATTAATGAGGTACATCCTTCAGTAAACATTTCATTTCTGATTAGGAATGAGTGAACAACTTTGCGGATTGATGAGTATGCAACCAATGAAAACCGAAAAATGTTTCATTTTGTTTGGTTGTTGTTATAATTTCCTCTTCTTTCTTTTACTGCCGCTACAGTCCGGGGTGGACCTGGGTCACAAACTATGCCTTTCCAGCTAACAGGAAAGGTAAACATGATCGTTTTATTAAAGCAATTGAATTATATCACGTCTGCAACAGTGTCATGCGCCACTTTGTTCATTTTTCAATATTTTGATCAGAGATATGGTTTGTGAAGGATGTAAAAGGCAGGAATGCTAGGCAAAGTTAAGTTAAGCATTAAAACTGTTAAGCATTAAAACTGCGTGCCTGAACGGCCGTAGTAATGAAGAAGGTGTGAAAGAGCATGCATGCTCACAGTGCCTACTTTTAACTATTACAAACTTGACAATAGTTTTGGGACACTTCCCATTGGCATTTTATTTTGTGGCTCTATGTCACTAAAGGCCTTATTACGCCTTATATCTCATTTTGAAAATTGTATAAAACATAGTCTTATGATGTGGCCGAAGAATAACATAAATGTGGACACGCATTGAATGATCTCTCAGCACGTAACAGAAAGTCATTTTGATACAAAGAACATTCGCATCTACACCGTAGATGATAGCGGACGCTTACCAATATCCTTAGAAGTAATAATGCATTAGGATGCTTCTAGAAAGTGTTCACAACATCTTGACAATCCAAAAAAAAGGTTCGCACGTACAGAAAAAATTGAACCTTTATTATTTCTGCGGGAGACACTCGTTGTTGTGTTTTTTCGTCTATATCAGAAGATGAGTCAAGCTTGAAACCGTACGCACACATTTCATTCGCCAACGGATAGACAAAAGGAAATCTGGAATAAACAGTTCGTTGCTTTATATTTTTATGATCGTCATTACTTTGAAGTGCTTAAATTAATCGTGTAACTTATTGCTGACTATCTTCAGCTGCAAAAATAAAATAAAAAAAAATGACCGAATTGGGTATATTTCACATTCGATTCTTCGAAAATCCCTCGTGGTTCAAGCACTTACGTGTTAAAATAGTGTATTTGGGGCTATGAGGCACAGTTTCTCGCGCAAAACATTGTAAGGGAATACAAAAAGAAATAGAAAATAATTTCTGTGTTCGGAGCAAACATCGTCCGATGAGGAATCAAGAAAATGAAACACATCAATGCTTTTGATTCGAAGACTGTTCAATCCCTATTTCCTCATTAGAGACCTAGAAAAGCGTCTTAAAAGTGATTTCTTTTACATAAGTTCTGTTTACGTACAACCTTCAATTACAACTTTAGGCAACACGTCTCAAATACTGTCAAAAGGTATAACAACAGCGAATAACAGGAAGGGTGTAAAGACTACGTAGAAAATCTTTTTCCAATCAAATCCTAAATAAAATGTACTCACGCACTTATCTACTTTAGAGAGAATTGAGTGTATTATTTGTTTTATAAATTGGAGGAACAGAAAGCTAAGAGAGCCGCAGTTTCAAGTTTATCTCAAATAAAATGTTTCTCTTTCAAAACCTGCTTGTTTGGCATGTCATATATTGATTGTCTTAAATGTCTTCGTATTGTAGTAAACTGTCCTATTGATTCCTTATTTGATCAAATTTCAAATAAGGTCCGCCTACCCTTACTCCACACGTTACTTCCCAGTAATGAACAACAAAGCAACCCCTAGTCAGACTTGTATACAAAACATTGCCAACAAAAACTTAACGCATTCTATTGTACTAGAAAACCAGAGAACTTGAACTTCTTGAACCTTTCCCCAGCCAATCATTTCTTTATACAAATATTTTTGTTCATTATATGTTTAAATGAGAAACAAAGCTTGTTTTTTGTTGTTTTATATTTAAACGAAATTATGCATTTATAACGAAAGAAAAAAAGAAATTTCGCAAAAAACACTCGAGACTGATCTGTGCACCACTTTATTTTGATGAAAATAAAAATGATTTGCATTAGGCCAATAACTACATTTAAAAGCGAATTTAAAGCAAGACAAAACTATGTAAGGATCTGCCTGCCTTCATACACTCAAGTATGGCAGTCTCCAAAGAAATGTATTGCACATGAATTTATTGGTATTATGTACTCTAATTTAAACTAATCATTCTTTCATATGAGTATTTCATTTTAACACATTTGTTGTTCAACAATTTTCAAAGAAAAACAAAATGCAATATTTATTTAATTACTACACGTGCCATTGAAAGAAAAAAATGTATTTTATCACTTTAGTTCATCATCATTTCGGCATGGTTTTTCCTTAATTTTTGTAAATATTTATTTAATCAAATATATACACAGTTCTTTTTTATATTTAATTCACTTTTGGTTTTATTTTAATTTATTTATTTACAATACATCATATTTACTGTAAAAACAAAACAAAGTAAAAGAAATAAAAAAAAATGCTCAATGACCTAAGAAAGTACTAAAAACTCACAAAAAAAAAAAAACAAATCAAACATCACATATCCTCATTATATCCCAATTATTCGCTTGTCTCTGCATACTCATCATCTTCAATCACTACTCAAAAATTATCGTGTACACATATATTTACATACATACATATATATGCATGCTGGTATACAACTGCGTTGGTCACTTAAACAAAACAAACAAATATTCTCTTTATGTAATATATATAGACTTGAATTAAATACAGCAACAAATAATTTATTGTATGAGAGTGGACAGAAATGCTCAATATATCGTTACTTTTGAATTAATCCTTTATGAATATTTAACTATGTATCTAGATACCGAAAAGAAAGTGTACAGGTAAGAGCATGTTGTATAGTTACAAATGCAATCAATCTGCTGCAGTATGTTAGTTTAACGTAATTCTTAAAGTGGTGAACGCGGCAGCATATTGCCGCATCTAAACAATACGATAAGTTCAACTTTAGCTTTCATAGGCTGGTCTTCGTTTATACTTAGTGAATAAAGTGTACTTCTTGTAAATAATTGCATTTCTGTCAAAAGCAAAACAAAACAAAAAAAAACTGCAAATGAGAGCAATGGTTTCAATTATTTTTAAATGCTTTCATTTCGCTCAAGATGACCTAATTATTAAGAGCTGTGCGCATTTCGTCTTTTTTAGATTAATTCAAATGATGCTGTTAAGGGTTGCTCAGTCAAAAAGCTCCGGGGTGAACCTGGGCCTCATCCAACATGCCTCTCTAGCCAGCACGATCTTTCGCCACTTGCGCACTCCAAGTTGGTTGGGGTCCTTCTCCACATGTGTGCGCCATCTTGCGTTGTCCCAATGGCTCGAATTCGAAGACTTTGGGCCGGAGCAGTGGTGTCCATACATTCTACAAGGCCTAGCCATCTTAAGCGTTGCTTACGAAGACGCTTGACTAGGCGCATGCCGTTGTACAGCCCAAAAATCGCACACAAAACTTTTCTCTCGAACAGACTAATCCGCTTTTAATTACCGCCCGGTATCCGCGTCAGTGGTCGCCGTGGCGCAGTGGTAAGTGCATCGACTGCGGCGCAGAAAGTCTGTGTTCGATCCCCGGACGGGACACCTAGCATTTTTTCGCGACACCACCTCTTTCGAGTTGCTGACAACACTCAAAGAGTATTAATTGTCTATGGAAAGCTTCTCAAATCTCGCCGTTCGGAATCGTCAAAAAACTGTAGGTCCCTTCTACTCGTGAAGAACAATAGCATGCACAACACGAGTAGTTGTTGTAGAAGCTAGGCCCTGGTCCGTTATGGGCTGTAGTGCCACTCAATTATTATTATTATTATCCGCGTCATAAAGTGGAACTGGTAAGATCAAGGATTGTATTTAAATGCTCATTGTTCGAAAGCTAAATATCGGCGGCAATTTTCAAACTCTATCCACCTAAGGTTCAGGAAAAATCGAGGAATGTCCTTACCCCCTGCAAACAGCGTGTATGGGGCCAACAAGTCTAAGTTCGTTGTTTTCTCGTGGGTTGTAGAAAACTCTAAATTAATTCTAGCAGCTAATTTCTTTTATTGTCTTTAAACGTTTACCCGGTTTTAAGAGAATACTGCTTTTGCCGCTTCTGAGTGGGAATAAGGTTAAAGCCTCAGAAGTTCAACTAATGTCTTAAGAAATCCAAACCTACTGAATGATCGTTGCCACTAGAATGATTGTGAATCCGGTTGTAGGCTCACTTCTACAAAGTTGTTATGTCTAGAACAAGCCACCCAAATTCTACGACCTACCTAGCTCAGTGACAGTATTGTGGAATATGTTACAACCTTGCTACTCCACAAAACTTAACTCGATTTGATCCTTAAAAATGTTGAAGCTATTGCGTACCATAACTATTGCATACCCGTGATGAATGCATATCCTTGGTGGGAGAATTTAAAACAAATTGATTTGCGAAAATTAGCATTTTTATATTCTTGCCTGAAATCAATTCTTGACATTTCTCAAATACAAGCACCTGCAATCAAAAGGAAGATAACAAAGAAATGCCACATTGACGCGGCAATATTCCTGCTTATCCACGGTACCGCACTTTCTACACCGGTCACCGGAAACAATTCCTTGCGGAACACATTGGAAACTTTGAAAAAGTGGTCCACCAAAATCACCCCGGCAAGACTGAGTTGCGTTCACTCCACCGGCGTATAAGTGTTTTCCAATAATTGGTATTGTCTTGTAAATCCTCTGACATGTATCGTTGTCCATAATTGGAAGGCAAAATATTTGCAGAACCAATTAGGTCAAATCCTAAGAATATTAATGAAGGGCAAACATTCATGTTCTTAGGATTTGCTGCAATATTTAGAATTTTAGAATCACAATGTCAGTCGTTTTTTTTTTGAAAATCGCTTTCAAATCCTGAAAAGGAAATGTAGTTAGTTTCACTTTTCTTAAACATTGCTGGCCGAAGTTTTATTACCTTCCAACTATTTGTGAGTCAAGGGATCGTAATATAAAAATACAGTTCATGGTTTTGTTGGACTTTTTCTTTCCTTGCGTAATTCGATTTTCCTGTTCCTTGCATTAAACAATCGCCGAAAACTTGCGACGTATATCCCGAAGGTATACGTCGCAACTACAATTATTTTAAGTAACACATTGAGTCTGGCTGGCTTCTCTCGTGCCATGTGTCCATCGAAATGGACTAATGCCTGAAAGGACAAAATACCGAATTGCTAAAAATCTCGAAAGAAACCTTTCAGAAAAACAAGTAAGGAGTGGATGCCGTATTGTAGTGGGTAAGTGCGTCGACCCACACGTCGAAGATCTAGTTTCGATTCCTGGACGGGACACCTCGCATTTTTTCTCCAGTCTGGGATGACAATTAACATAACTTTAAGCGAGACCTTTGGTTGAGCACACTGAGTTGGTAAAATGTCATTTTACACTTGTATGCTACCTTAAATTAAGAAGTTGTTGTATTTCTCCAAAGGTTTTTATTCGTAGACTGTCCAATTCCTATTTTCCCATAAGGGTCCACTACAAAGAAGCGCCTTAAAACTGATTTTATTGCATAAGTTCTGTTTACGTACAAGCACTAACTACAACTTTAGGCAGCGAGTCTTAAATACTTTCAAAAAGATTAAAAACAGCGAACAACAATAACGAGACAGTAGAAAGGTTGTATAGACTGGTTGGGAAATTTTTTTTTATACACAACCAAAATTTGATCAGGAATTTGATTAACTTTGGATAAGCTTTTTCAAATGTATGCTACCCAACTAAGCGAAATATAGCTATAGTTCATATAGTTTAAAATATTTCAGGAACTGAACAAACCGTGTCAGTCGGTATGTCGCTCTTTACCTTATACAGTTCTTGGATAAGGTCTTTTTTCTTGTCATATGAAAAGGGCAGACCTGTCGTACTTACGTTGCTGTATTATGCAACATTTGTGAGCGTGATGCACACATGGGAATCGGTCGATTCTTCTGTTCATATTCAAGCTTTCGTGTGCAAAATAATTATTCTTACTATTGCTGCTGCCCTTAATTTGAGTAAACTTGAAATCGGTTACGCGCCCAATACATTACTTGAGGAGCAGTAAATTGAGTGCTTTCTACATTGAACCAATCTGTCTATAACTCCAAGTAGATCAATTATTTCTTGAAACTGTCTGAACAGGGTTCAGTTTCGAACTGTCCATTGGTCAAGTTGAACTAAATCTTAATCTTCCCAGGTTCCCTCTTTAAGCAGTTGGTCCCTGATTTCCCGCGCAAAACTATTTGTTTAAGTTTTAATTGCATTTTTTATTCTTCTTTTTCAATTCCTAAGATTTTATATAATCTAATCTATCTGGTCTTTTGCGAACGCCAAAAATTAATCTAATTTTGAATCCTTTACAATCTTTCGGCTATTTTTCGAAATTTTTAAAATTCACGTTTACACTTTAGAGTTGACAATGTGAGGTACACAGTTTGAGAAATGGGCGTTTTCCAGCAAACAAAGACCGTCGACGTTTTAGACTGGCGTGAAAATTTGTCAATTATGTGAAACTTACGAAACATTGACAGCCCACAAGGGTCCGGGCCTTAGCTTCTTCAGCAACTATACGTCTTGTGCGTGCTATTATTCTCTGGCGAGTAGAGAGGACCTACATTTTTTAAAGACTCCGAGTATTAGTAGTCTTTGAGTGTTAATTAAAAAATAGGGTTAAAAGACAACATTTCTGGTGCTCAGTAAGGAAGTCGAACACGGGACCTTTGGGGCATGAATCGACACTTTTACCCACCACGTCATAGCGGCCGTAATCATCTACTTTTTGAACTTAAAAATAAGAATTTTGAAACTTTCAAATTAAATGCCTGTATGTGTTATTTAAATCTAAACTAAAAAACCTCCAACGTTTCTTCTATTTCCTCTGATATATTCTGCTTTTCAGACGTTCGCCACTTTCAACCTCGAAACAAAGAATACGGATTAAAAGCTATGAAATGGCATTGAACGATAGCAAACGTATCCCAAGATAGAAACGATTCGCTACCCTTCTGTTATTAAGTGCCGTTGAGCCTGTTGTCTGTATCCTGTTGAACGTGAGTGGCTAAGAAGGTGCTTACTGAATGGATGTGTTTAGCGAGTTAAACCGAATTCTCCTTTTTCTCTGCCTTTATAAAACGTATCGTTCTACTGTTAAACCTTCCAAAAGTTAGGAATTTCAAATTTTGCTGAAAACCCTTTAAATGGTATATTTTGAGTGTCAGTTAAGGGGAATCTTATTGTTGGATTTAAATTTGCGTGTGTTCTAAAACTATTTCGATATTAACCTGAGTCACAAATTTATCCTGCATTTCTGTCGAATAAGGGCTCATATCGTTTTGTTCTTCTAGTTAGGTAGGCTGTCGTCTATACTTTCAAACAGCAATCCAAATTAATCAGCTTCCTTCTTCATAAATGGCAGCAACTAAGTTGAATAGATTTGTATAAGAAGTGTCATAATGATTTGTGAAGTTCTTAAAAATATGAATTAAATTAAAATATATGTTATACTTGCCAGATTTCAATATTTTGAAAAGATGCAAGCTGCAACGTTGGCGTGTGAGCACTACGCTAGCAGCAATATAAATTAAGGGAAATCATGTATAATTCCCCAACATAAAAGAATACATTGAATACTAAGTAAATTTGAAAATACTTCCTTTAAAGTATTACTCAAGTATGTGAGTCAACTGAAGGCTTTGAAATCGTAAACGCATTTATTTGTTAAGCAAATCTTAATTTCGTTTCTTATCACGTGTATTTGGTTACTCCTCTCGGGGAGTTCAATTAAAACACATTTTGGTACGACGGACCAACACAGCTTACAACATACATATATGCCACCATATTTCCATCATGAATATCTTATTTCTATGCGTTTAGTAAAATTCTAGATTAAAATGCTGAAGTAACTAAAAAAAAATTATTAAAAATTTAACTCAAAAACAAAATATTTATATGGCTCTTTCTTCTGTTTACATAAGTTTAAAGGAATGATACAAACAAATAAACGAAATGATGAATATTTACATGAATGGAAAAAAACAAAAGGAAATAATTCAATAAAACAAAATATCGCGTGATAATTGTTGTAATATTTACAGATACCAAACATGGTTGACATGTTTGCTAAAAAACAAAAAACAAAAATATGCAAAAATAGACAAAAAACAAATAACAATTTATATAAATAAAATAATAAGTATGTATTCTTATTGACTGTAGCTAGAATCATGTAAAATAAAAGAAAGCAACATAAATACAATATTTTATTGAAATGTCATACATATATGTGTATATTTGAGGGGAGCGAGGGATATCTAAAAGTAACGCTCAGCAGCACAATAATATTATACGACGAGAACGAGAGCGGTTACAATTGAACGATCGAAATGCATATGTTGTGAATTTAAAGAATTGCCATGGGTTTGGCGTTTATAAACCGTTATTTTTCAAACATTTCTTATTGGTTTATTGTCTTGAAACAATTTGCAACGGTTGTATGTACATTGTTAGCTGGGTGATAGGGAGAAAGCATAAATATGTAACTTGTTTAAATTCAGCTTAAATTGTAACACAATAAAATCTTAACAAAACAAAATGAATATAAATCGAAAGACTTTTTAATTGTATTATGTATGTATTTATTATAAGCAAAAACAAAAGCTAAATACAACTGTTGTAACACAAAATAAATATATATATAGATATAACTATATGAATGTATATGTGTTTATTTATTGATACCATACTGTAAAATGTGTAAACAGAACTTAAATGAAAACAAAACAAATATATACAAAAAAAAAGATAAACTAATAACAATTTGTTGCAAAATATAGTAAAACAAGGACAAACAAACAGAACATAGTCATACAAGAAAACATTGTATCAATCAGTGAATAAATGGCATATAATTTCGCATTTTTTACAAAATTTCGTTTCATTATTGGACCATTTTGAAGGTGCTTTATTGGATCAGTTCACGATATATTACAGAGTTCTCCAACCAGATAAAAAGATTGTGAATGTATGAGAGTGGTTGGAGATGGGTATCTGCTATAAAACCCGTGTACATACAAGCTTACGGATTCTTTCGGCACTTTGATTTTCAATAGGCTTTTTTCAATAGATCATGTGTGACTTCTATCAAACCGTTGGGTTATTTTGGTTCAGTATCATTTGGCAAGCTATCGCGGAAAGACTCACAGCAACAATATCATTAGTTGTAATCTACAGGATCCGTACAAGAGAGAGAGCTTACAGTGCTCATAATCAACTTACTGAAATCACTACTTTTATAAAATTCGCAAATTTTAACTCCAGCATATGATGATACTGTACCGGTTTAACCACATACAGCACGTAGTGAAACAGCTGTCGTACTCAGTACCTTGGCTTGTCGCATTTTACGTGAGGATGTCGGCCTTAATCTCGCCGTTCGGAGTCGGCATAAAACTCTAGGTTCCTTCTACTCGTGATAGAACAGTACCACGCACAACGAGAGTATTTGTTGTAAAAGCTAGGCCCTGGTCTCTTGTGAGCTGTAGTGCCACTCAATTATTATTATTGTCGGCCTTAAGACGTACAAAATTCATCTTCTTCAAGAATTGAGCCCAGACGACTTGAATTTGCGTCATATTTGGTGTAGGGCCTATGTGCGTTGACTCACATGCCAGGCTCGATTCCGGGATTGAACACCTCGAATTGTCACAGCACCTTTCGCACACCTTGTATGTGAAAAGCTTCTTAAATGTCGCCGTTGGGAATCGACAAACAACTGTAGGTCCCCTCTGCTCGCGAGAGAACAATGACACGCACAACACGGGTAGATGATGCGGAAGCTGAGTCCTGATCCCTTGTGGGCCCTAGTGCCACTCAAATATTACTTTTATTGATGCTCTAGAAAAACTCACTGAAAATCAGGTGTTTTATCTTGAAATTTAGTTCAGTGATGAAGCCCAATTCTATCTCAATACAGTGTTTTGCCGACTCCGATTGGTGAGATTTAAGAAGCTTTTCACAGACAATTAGTACTCTTTGAGTGTTGTCAGCGACTCGAAAGAGGTGGTTCTGTGAAAAAATGCGAGGTGTCCCGTCCGGGAATCGAACCTAGGCCTTCTGCGTGGGGGTCCGCTCACATACCCACTACGCCACAGCGACCATCATTGGTCCATACTTGTTCAAAAATTAAGCTAATCAGAATGTTACCGTCCATGGGTGCCTCCTGAAATTTAAGCACATGGTCTCTGTGGGCTCTGATTCTAACTAGACGGTGCTACGAGCCATATAGCGCATGAAACAATGGATCCGTTGAGAAATTTAATTGGTGGCCTAGATCGCGTGATATCACATCTCTGGAATATTTGCTCTGAAGCCAGCTACGGTTGACGCTCTGAAAGCCAAAAATACTTGTGTTACCTGCAAGAAACCAGTTACAATGTTCGAACGAGGTCCCCAAAATTGGGTCTTCTAAATAAACCAACTCAGACATGGTTATGGTCAACATTTACACGATATCATTTTCTAAGAGTAAATGCCGTGAATTGTTGTTTTAACTGATAGTTAAAGTGTTGAGTTTCTTTACAAATTTATGTGTTTTATTTTACATTATATATGAAACCTCACGACGAATTATCCTACACAAATATGCACAAATGGATGTCAATGCCATCTGACATGGAACATGACATGTTTCCTTGGAGAGGATATTCTAGACTTATTGTCATTGGAGAAACCCCTATATCTTCAACGATTTCATCGGGTCCGTATGCACTTTCTTTCGTCTTCCAGTGTCCCATGCCGTTAAATTCAGGGACTAACATCTCCCCAACGGAATATTCGAAACAAAAGGAATCATAATCTGTTGTTTTAATTTTAGCGGCATTCATTTCTTTCTTCAAGGGCCAAGTATTTTCATTCAAATTGTACATATCACAAACATTACTTATGTTTGTATGTATAAACGTATCATTGCACAATATCCACCTCAGCACTTAGTTGTACAGGAGTTCAGTTTTGAAGTCGCGTCGTCGGAGAAAAACACCTAATGGCTTTGACTAAATACTGTTTACTTACTGAAGCCTCACACAGGGTAGAAATTGATTCAGAATAAATGTAGTTGGCGAAGAAGCGAGCAACGATGACGCCCCAAAGAATACGAAGGTGCATCTGTGAGAGTGTTCCGCACCTACCGCACGTGAGCAAACGAAAATGAGGTTGAAACAAAAAGTGCACCGACAAAAGTAGAAAATGTGGAAGAAAGCCATGAAGTGCGATTGTAAGTTGCTTTTAAAAGACTCCTGAGATGGGTGGTTTTCCTCCTTCCTTAAGGGGCGTTCTGAGCACTTTAAATTTCTTCCGATGAACGTTCTAAAAGACAGAGGGAGGGGCAGACATATATCAACAAAGTGAAATGGGCTGCAGTGAAAAAGCTAAATGGGAAACAACTATTACTGCTTTTGAAACGCACAAAAAGTAGTCCGAGTCTGAATTCGTGGGGATGTGTGCACGAATAAATGCTGGCAACGGATGGGTTTGTGATTTAGCTTTGGTCAGTTATCGCATCGTTAGCATTCTTTGAGAGTGTGTGTCGGTCTGTGAAGTTTTTCTTTTTGAAAATGAAAGGATTTCCACAAATATCGGTAGATTGATGAATTCTTTAGTTTTCTCTTTATTTTCAAATTGGCAATTTCAAAGAAGAAGAAGCGTCCCTCAATAAACATTCAACGAAAAATCCTCTGTCAGTCAAGTTACAAGCTTCTGTCACAATCTGAAGCTTTTACTCGTAAATTGCCCTTTGAAGTCAAATTAGAAGACCGTGATGAGAGCATAAGAAATAAATTCAAATGCCTGCAAATTTTGTAACAGGGTCGGTTGCAACTCTCGTTTCTGCCGTTAATTAGTTTCATCTTTGTAGCGGGAGAAGTTTCCATAGAATGCAGTTGAGTCTGATAAAATTTCACTCGAGCGTATATGTTTTCCGTGCTCCCTAGAACTGAGATCAGGTCCACGAACGCGTTAAGGCGTACGTACTTTCATGTAATCCAACCCGGAAGTGCCCCATAAATTGAATACCATCCCGCCGGCAAAGCAGCTGCACCGTGCAAAAGGGACTCACAGCTCATCTACTTATTTGTTCTGCATAATTAAAACAACAACACACGCACACACACACACACGCAGTTGAGCCAAACGTTTCTTGAAAGCCATTCATCTATTCGTGCATTGCATGCGTTGCACTGGCATGTACTCCGCCTGGAATACAGGACACATTGAGTTTGCACGTGAACACCTGCCTAAGGTAGCGGACGGCTGGTCCCGCGACGAAAGGAAGGTGAACAAGAACAAAGCAAGTTCGTTAAAGTCGCCGCACCGCCCCACATGCGGCGACAAGGAATGTAACAACTACTTTAATCCTGCAAACGAAATGCTCATTCCATTCATCTGAACTTTATGCGATAAAGTCCATCACCGGAGTAGTGCCCCACCATTCGCAGTAGTCGGAGAATGAGATTTTATGCAAAGTAGTTGAAAGTTCATGTCAAGGATTTCAGGAGTGTTGTTTCGCCGCCTGTACGCTTTGGCTGGACTTCTATGTGCCGAGGAATGGATTTAGCTGGCGAAATGAGAGCGGAAATGGAATTGTAATCAGAAAAAAATCAGTCCACTTAATCGTGTGGAATTGCTGTGAATTGCTAGGATTGAAGAAGCTTTGTAAAAGCTTCTAATTAGCATAGGATGTGAGTTATAGTATTTTCTCTATCAAGGCAACAGAGACCGTCTCGAATCTTAATTACTTTCGTTGAAATGAATTTGTCCTCGGTGACATTTATGCAAAGGATTCACGGTTTAAAGCGGACAGTCGAAATAAAGTAGAAGGATCTGTACTATAGTGCGTAAGGTCACCGATTGCTTGAAATGTGGAATATTTGTGAATTTGAACAGGGTATTTGAATGAATACCCTTTTGGTGGAGTATTGACTTTCGCTTTTGTTAAACAACCAGTGCATCGGGCGTTATTGAGTTGTCGGTGTTGTGTGTCGCGGGAATTATTAATGTGTTCACGTTGTAGTGAGTTTTCGTAACGGTTTCTAGAGGGGATTCCTTTCAGGTTAAGTTTTGAATTGGGTGTATCACTACTAGTTTGTTTAGTGCTATTGTGTTTCTTTATAAGATTGCATTTGTATTTCTTTGTTTTAAGAAAAACGAAACCGAAACCCTTGGTCTTTCTCGAGAGAAAAGTTTTCTTTGACCGCTTTTGCGTTCAGGAATGGCATAGGCAACACTGCACAAGGCTCCACTACTGTAGCAGCGGTACAACATAATAAAGGACACCCACTGATCCAATGGCACACACAAATGGAGAAGAACCTTAACGAAATTGGAGTATGAAATTGGAGGCAGTTGGTTAAAGATGGTATTAGCTGGAGAGGCTTGCTGGGATGGGGCACCCCTTTCCAACTGCCACATTCTTTCCCCTTGGTGCCTCCAAATTCGCATATCAATTTGATTGTGACCCACTCTCACTTGTGTACTCCATCCTCGATGCTGACGTCCTCTGCTTCGGTATCCCTATGGCCTATATTCAAAGACTCTTTAGGCTGGAACAAATATTAATTTCTCCAAAATGTTCAGTTATTTTTTTGCTTGGACTTGAATCGATTCAAATCCGCGCGTTGTTATGTTTACCTATGAACCACTCACAATTGCGAAATTGGGATTGATGTTTGACCACATGACACGAAAACACATTTTATCGAACAATTCAAAAACACCAACCCACACAGGCACTCTTTTATTCATTCAGCGTAAAACAACGTATATTTTCAGAGGTTTTCTTCTTTATTTCAAAAAAAAAAAAAAAATTGTCCGCCTAAAATAAACATTCCGAATAGTTGATGGAGTGTTTGCATTTGGTTGTCACCCTACAGCAACATAGACCGGAAACACTGGTTCTGTACTCGCGTTGGGCAAAATTAAAACTTGAATTCAGTTTAAAGATTACAGTTTGGGTTTTATCGCATATACAGCCAAGAACAATCATAATGGGGAGCGTAAATCAAACAAACAGAGTAGAAGAGATTATCGAACATGAAGTGGAGGTGCATGTACGTAGAAACAACTGCTCGTGTTAATTTGGTTTTAATGATAACAGCAAGATATTCACAAGGTTTGTTAATTAATTTTAAATTAAAATATAATGTGCCCAACAGCAATGAAAAAGTTCACTCTTCAATTTTGAGGTTACAGACGTAGTAGGCTGTGTGACGCACAATATCGACGTCTCGGACAGAGCGTCACACTAGGCAGCAGAAACTTCCAGGTAGTCAAGGACTTCGTCTACCTCTGCTCCACGGTAAACAGGAACAATACTGTTTCTTTGGGCTCAAGAGGCAATTGAGTAATAAGCCCTCTCGGAGGACTAAGCTTGCTTTATATAACACCTTGATCATCCCAGTCCTCCTTTACGGCGCAGAAACTTGGACGCTACTAAAAGTGGATGAGGAAGCCCTTAGTCTTTTCGAGAAAAAACTTTTGCGTGCGATTGGTCAGGTTTGCGTTGATGGCATCTGGAGGAGAAAATTTGACGACGAACTCTATCGGCTGTACAGCGACATGCGCCTAGTCAAGCATCTTCGGATACAACGCTTAAGATGGTCATGTAGAGCGTATGGACACCACTGCTCCGGCCTGAAAAGTTTTCGAATCTGAGCCATTGGGACAACGCAACAGAGGACGGCCTAGGCTAAGGTGGCGCACACAAGTGGAGAAGTACCTCAACCAACTTAAAGTGCGCAATTGGCGAAACATCGTGCTGGCTGGAGAGGCATGTTGGTTGAGGCCCAGGTCCACTCCAGACTGTAGACCCACAGGAGGAAGAAGAAGGCGTAGTGGGTAAGTGCATCGACTCACATGCAAAACGTCTAGGTTCGATTTCCAGACGAGACACCTCACATTATTTCACGGCACCACCTCTTCGAGTTGCTGACAATGCTCAAAGAGTATCAATTGTCTATGAAAAGCTTCTCAAATCTCGCCGTTCGGAGTCGGCAAAAAACTGTAGGTCCTTTCTACTCGTGAGAGAACAGTAGCACGCACAACACGAGTAGTTGTTGTAGAAGCTCGGCCCTGGTCCCTTGTGGGCTGTAGTGCCACTCAATTAAATTATATAATATTTATTTATACTGCGAATGCGTCTACGAAACTTTAAACCAGACTCTCTTTCGGATTTCCATAGCCATTACTGTTTGCGCTTGACCTGATTCATTGTCATAAAAAAGGCTCAATGATTTCTCCAGCCCAAAATTCACACCACACAGTGACACGTTGAGGATGCATTTGCTTCTCGTGAATCACTCGAGGATTTTCCTCGCTCCAAATGCAACAATTCTGCCTATTGACGAAGCCATCAAGATGGAAATGGGCCTCGTCACTAAAGATGGTTTTATCGGCTAAATCAGCATTTTCATGTTGTCTCTTAATTAAAAAAAAGTAACGAACTCCCTTCGCTGTGTATGGGACTGACTTCAGTTCCTGAGTCAATTGAACTTTGTATGCATGAAGATGCAAATCTTTCGTCAAAATTCGCTGCATAGTGGATTTGGAAACACCAATTTGCTGTGCTCGGTGTGGAATTGAGGTGGATGGGGTTTGAGCGACATCATCACGTACTGCTGCGACATTTTCGGTCGACGACCTGGTCGATGGCGCGTTGCTGTCTTTACATCAGTTACAGACCCAGTTTCAGTTTTTGGAGCATTATTGTAAAACCAAATTGATCGCAATTTGCGAACTGTAGCCGCAAAACTTTCACCATTTTGGTAAAACTATTTCACAAGGAGAATGCGTTGTTCATTCGTGTAGCGCTCCATTTTTATTAACCTTATACCTGCTACTAACAAATAATAATAATTGTTCAAATGTCAATTCGAATGGCGCCAAATTTAAATCTTGCGTTCTTGTGGGGACACCCTTTATTTGAAAAAGAATGGGCGAAGTGATTCGATTTCACAATCTAAAATTGTTATGCGAGCTTGTAAAACACCTGAGTTATGAAGTCGAACACCGAGAACAAGATAGTCGTCCTTATGAACTATCAAGCACATCCTAAAACCTTCTGTTAACAGGTTTATTGTGTATATTAATGTGGTCATCTTTCACACTGAGCTGTAAGTGATTAGCAGAACGACTCAACCGAAAGAGTCTGTTGATAAGTATTATGCTTTAATTCAATGACCTGTCTCACTTAAACAAGGTCAGCAATGTCTTTAAGAAAAAACTGAGAGAATTCCACAAAGTGCTCTTATCAAATTACTTTTCAATAGAAATCCCAGGAGTTAACAAGTGCGTGTGTTCTTATTTAAAATTGTACGAAATGATTCCCTGCAGAGGCTGGGAGTGACTTTACATCATTCTTTTTATGAAATTCTCAACGTATTCCTAACGATTAGAAGGGTAGAAAATCAAACCCTTACAAGTTTTCACGATATCCGCAAACAAAAACAAATTTGATGTAAATGGAACATCATACGCTTTGGGACAATGCCTCCCGTTTAAGTAGTCTCAATAAACTTAGTGAAACGATTTTTTCTTGTACGTCCGCGGGGAGTACATTCACGTGAATGTTTTGTCGTGGAGGGCCCATTAAGTAAAACAAAAAGGGAACAGAAAAGTTGATGTTTTCTTGTGGGATTGTCTTGAATTTTTGAAGATGTGGGGCATGAAATGCTGCAATTACCCTTCTTTTTAAATATAATATGTATTTTTATATAATCCTTACGTTGTTTTAGAAATAATGAAATACGATTGCTTGCATTCAATTTTTTTCTGTTGTATTGAGGGGAAGAATTCAGTTGTCTTGGGTTAGATATGAATTCACAGAGTTGAGGCGATGATGGGACCGGGGCAGAGGCAGCCCTGCTTATTTTGGGAAATCCCACATTAAACTGCGACTTTAAAATTATGTATACGGCTTCTGACAGTGTTGAGGATGTTTAATTTCAGTTTGCAGTTGTTTTTGAGTTGAGTTCTGTGTTGTGATGACATTTTTAACTTTTGGAAAAAACACTTAGTAGCAAAAGCAAAAAGTTTTCATTTCTTTTAAACCTACTTTTAGATTCTATTACTATGTTAAAAATGCAAGACTTACGACAGTGACAAAAGCCGTCTTAAAACTAAATTTAAATTATTTTTAACAATTTAATAGAGTCTGATAAATCTCTGATAAATTTTTAAGAACTCTTTTATTGGTTAAACTGTCTCGCTAATTAATTTCTGCAGTCTTAGGATACCACGCTTGAGATTTCTAGGCCATGTAGAGTGGATGGACAACACTGTTCCGACCCTAATATTCTGCGGATTCGAGACCTTGAAACAACCCAACATACGACAGTCCAAGTTGAGTTGGCACACACAAGAGAGAATAACCTGAATCAAGTTGCTAGTTGGAGAGGCATGTTGGTTGAGGCCAGTAAAAGAAGAACAAAAATTTGCCAAAAGAAAATTCCGATTCCTATCACAGAATAAAAGCACTATTCGACCGTCTTCGTGTGAAAAGTGGTCCTCTAGCAAAACGTCTTCATCTTTGAAGGATTGTGATGGAAAATCCTTAAGCCTGGATTAAACCAATGAGGTGAAGGTGCAAGAACGCTTCTGGTGGAATAAATTCATTTCGGCGTGCATTTTTATGATATCCATCGTTTGAGTAGAAAGCTCCATGTTTCATCTCATCGAAAGTCACCGAAGTCATAGCTCTTGCTTATCAGTTTGACAATAAAGATATCCAGCCTGATCAAGTTTATTTCCATTGTACAAGATTTCGTTAGAATTGAATTTGTTCTTCTTGGATCTCGGGGTTCTGTACATCTCAAAGCTCGAAGAAACTGCCCATTTTTTCGTCTCCGGTGGACTCAAGTTGAACCATACCAGTCAGCCATACGCCATGACTAACCATGATACCTTCACTTTGGAGTCAAGTTGGCTGCTTCAAACCAACGTTCTTGCCATAGCGAAGGTTTTCCTAGCTTTCGCCAAACCCGTAGCTGCATGGATATTATCATGCCGATTTTGGCCACACAAAATGCCAAGACTTTGTATCACCCTTTTCAAAGTTAATGTCCGCCCACATGGGTCAAATATACCGAACTTTTGTCAGCATCTCTTGATGTCTTGATGGTTTCACAACTTCAACTTTCAGTTGGTTAATGGTTAAACAAGTTTCTGTTCTCCAAATCGTGGTTCGTTCACCGTACACACTTTCTGGAAACTTCTACCTTCTCTTGGGCAACCTCAACAATGAAGAACGATTTGTCGAGCACGGCCTTATCCGCATCGATACGTTTTCGGTCTTTCAGTCAAGTCGAATGAACTCCAAATCGTTCTGACCCCTTCTGGATATTTTTCATCTGCGACTTAGGCAACCAAACTTCTTGATCGTCTCGGTTCGCAAAGCATCTGTAAAGTGTCTTAAGTCGCGGCAGCAGTCAACTTTTTTGCACGTTCAGTACGTCGATTGCTTCGTTCTGAAAGATGTCCCCGTCTGTTTTAGGCGATATTTTGGGAAACGTTGTATCCACAGTACAATTTGTTGTATTCTCCATTTGTATGAGGAACCTATCAACCTCTTCGTTCGTCTAGTTTCTGTTCAAGGGTGTCGTCATGTCAATTGAACGTAGCTCTCTGGACAAGATCCTGAAAACGCGGCTAACGGGCCTTGGAGTGACTATAAGAGTACATTTCCATAAATTCCTCTAGTTCCACCATCTCGTTCGGAAACAGTGTCGTACTCCACAGTTGTTATCGCACCTTACTTTTTCAAAAATATGGTCGGCCAAACAGTTACCGTTAATGGTGTTCGACATTGGAATATGATAACGGTCTTCTTGTGGTCAGAAATTTAGGATATGGGCCTGTGACATGTGCTTCACCAGGATTGCGCTGCATGCTACGTTACGTTTCAGAGACTTCAGACTGAAAACATGGACCATCGGATAGAGGTACGCCACCAAAGTCGTAGCGAGCACTTACCCGACATTTTGTTTCACCCATAATCTCATATACTCGTAAGGTTGTCAAAAATCTCCCTTTCGCCTTTTTGTCTTGAATTTGAATTGAGTTTTCCGAACTCGTACCTGGCAATACTACATTTAAAAGATCTTGACAAAACGACGCAATGCATGATTAGTTTGGATATTGCGTTCAACAGTTATAAACTAGTAAATATGGAGTTCACTAACGCCGAAATTTGCGCTATTTTAAAGTTTTCCTTCGTTAAGGTCAAATCCGCTAGAGAAACGTTCCGTGAGACTAATGGTGTTTTGGGGGATGGTACTCTACCACTTTGAACCGCGGAGGAATGGTTTCAATGATTCAGAGTCGGTGAAAAAGACACCAGCCGGCGGAAGACCTGTGACAACGAATACCGATCGAATCATGGAAATCATCGAGTTAGGTCGTTATGTGGCATCTCGTACATCGCCCAGAAGATGGGAGTTAGTCACCAAACCATTTTAAACCATCTGCAGAAGGCTGGATACAAAAAAAAAGCTTGATGTTTGGGTGCCGCATGATTTGACGCAAAAAAAACATTCTGGACCGAATCAACGCGTGCGATATGCTGCTGAAAAGGAACGAACTCAACCCATTTTTGAAGCAAATGGCAACAAAAAATGGATCACATATGACAATATCAAGCGAAAACGGTCGTGGTTGAAGGCCGGTGAATCGTCCCAAACAGTGGCCAAGCCGGGATTGACGGCCAGGAAGGTTTTGCTGTGTGTTTGGTGGGACTGGAAGGGAATCATCCACTACTACCATATGGTCAGATGCTTAATTCTACCATCAACTGCGAACAACTGAACCGCTTGAAGCAGGCGATCGATCAGAAGCGTCCAGGATTGGCCAACAGGAAGGGTGTAGTGTTCCCCCAGGACAACGCCAGACCACACACTTCGTTGATGACTCGTCAGAAGCTACGGGAGCTCGGATGGGAGGTTTTATCGCATCCACCATATAGCCCGGATATAGCGAAAAGTGATTACCATGTGTTCCTGTCCATGGCGAACGCCCTTGGTGATGTGAAGTTGAACTGAAAATAGGCTTGTGAAAAGTGTCTGTCCGAGTTCTTCGCAAATAAGGAGTGGGGGCTTCTCCGACGGGGGTATTATGAAGTTGTCGTCTAGATGGAAACAGATTAACGAACAAAACGGCGCATATTTGAACTAAATCCGATCACTGTAACACTCTTTGTGAAGCAATTGAAAGAAGTCATCGTACGTTTTTGTTGAACCACCCCTTATTTTGCAAAAATTCGATTTTAAAAATATCTTCTAGAACATAAAGTTTATTTCTGTCTCATGTCACGAAAACTATTGGAACCGGTTTTGAAAGCGAAGAAGAGAGCAAATAAATAACAAAAGTCTCCGTCGTCAAACCTTTTCAACACCAAGTCGAAGCTAACAGGCAAAGATGGAGAAGATATGTACGAATGAACATAAACGAAAACATACAAAAATTCCAAGTCTCAGCTTTATCGGTGCATCGCTGAAGTAGGCGAACACATGTATTTCTCGAACTCTCGTAACTGAGCTCAAATGTGTTCTGAGTAAGCTCTCACAACAAATCTCGTTCTGCACTTCCGCCAGGGAATCCCATCGCAATACTTACGATGCAGAATAAAGGCTTGATAATCTCACCGAGTCAAAAATAGATTTCAGTTCAGTGATTCAAAGCCAGGACCTTATCAACTCAACACTGGAAGAGCACCAAAACCTTTTAGACGTGACATCGCATCAATTGATAAGCAGCAAAGTAAATCCAGTCACAATGTGTTCGTACACATAAATCACTTCTCTGGTTGCGACTGTTAGTCGCGATCGGTCGGTCACTCAATCAACAATGGCTGTGCACACGAGCACTTTATTTTTCTCGTTTTTCTTTTTACTACTGACTGTAGCTACTGGCCAAGAGAGTGGTGAGTACACGGAAATACCTGGAGCAAATTACCGAACTGAAGTGTGTTTTCAGGGGGCGCCTGTACCACCAGTGAAGGACGTGATGGAAAGTGTGTGAAATTGAAGAATTGCCCGCCAATCCTCAATTTGTTACTAAACATACCGAGTGAGCTCCGTCAGTCAAGGGTTGAGCGAGCAAGAGAGCACCATTGCGGAAACTTTGATGGAGCGGTGAGCGACACTGGGAATTACCCTTATTCATATCAGAAGAGAGAGGTGTTAGTCTTTTTTATTTTTTAGCCCCACGTCTGCTGTGAATTACCCATAACGCGTCCAAGTGAGGAGGTATCAAGTGAGAGCATTGCAGCTGGGACATCCGTGTTACTGGCGACCCCTTGCGGAACAAGTGACGCTAATCGGGTTGCCAACGGAGTGGACGCGCTGCTCTCAGAGTTTCCGTGGATGGCATTACTGATGTATGACAATAAGCTGGAGGCAAGCTTTGACTGCGGAGGGTCACTGATCACTGATCGATATGTCCTCACTGCGGCTCACTGCATAGTCGCCTCGCCGAAGCGCCTGTAAGACAATCTGAAATCATTGCGTAAATTCTCACTGAATGCTCTTTATATAGGGTTTCTGTGCGTTTGGGGGAACACGATTTAACGAAGACCATAGACTGCAGAGACACAGGTACGAAGTGTGCCCCACCCGTGCAGGACATCGCAGTCGAAGAGGCAATTCACCACAAGGACTACAACAGAAATAAATTACACTACGACATCGGCCTGATTCGTCTCGCGGAGAAGGCAACCATTCACAGTAAGTTTCAAGACTTGATCGCTTGGTTTGACGTCTAACTGGCTATTCCTCCTACACAGGCAGTGTGCGGCCAATTTGTCTCCCGGTGACACCAGCCTCGAAGGCAACTCAACCGCGTGCCCTGGTTATAGCCGGATGGGGAAAAATGGAAACGGGCCAAAAGGCGACCGTTCTGCAGAAGGCTTTGGTAAGCCCAATCACAAACGATAAGTGTCAGGAGACTTTCAAGTCGTTGGAGATAATGGACAATCAAATGTGCGCTGGCGGAGAAAACGAAGTGGATTCGTGCAAGGGCGATTCCGGTGGACCCGCGTTTTACACATCGCGCTATGGAAGAGGTGCACGAATTGTTCAGTACGGAATCGTATCTGCCGGTGTGATACAGTGTGGTTCGAAATATCCCGGCATTTATGTAAGGACACTACCGTTTGTGGATTGGATTGCTGGTCATCTTAAGCCTTGATCTAAGCGAATTTATTCAAAAATCACAAAAACATTTACATAACAAAATACATTCATTTTTTCATTTCGAATTTTGCTTTGAGAGTGACTTCTGTCAGCGGCAGTGGACAACAATGCTCTAGCATATTTAAAAAAATCCGATTTTCGGGATCTTGTATTGGTAGCGGAACTCAATTTGTATACGCTTGTGTTGGCAACAATTTGAAGGAAAATATAATTTACATGAAGATTTTTGTGTCATGACTTACATACGTGGAAAAGGAAGACCGCATTGATGAAATACATATGTATTTGTCTTCTCAGCACTGATGTGGACTGGACTGGGCGCGCGTGTTTCACTTCTATATGGAGTCTTCTTATGTGTTAAAGAGAAACGATTAAACTTCAGTTTAATTTCATATCGTTTCGTTTTTCCTCATTCCTTAATGATCGTTGCAGAGGTAACGTGTTCCGCGTAGCGAGTAGAGCATTGTTTGCCGATAACAAATTATATGAAATTTGACAGCTTGTGCACAGATTGCACAAATGATCCGATTCGGGGTATTCCACAATCAGGGTCATTAAAAGTCAAGAGTGTTTGAAGTACACAACTGTTGCAGTGCCCTATTGTTGTCTTCTTATCTCCTTGTAGACAATATATTTTAGTTTGTCAAAAGCAGGAGCCGATTTCTCTTCGGTTCATAAATTATTTCCACTGAAAAATCCCAAATTCGACAAGAAAAATGAGTATCATAACAAAGTAGTGAACACTACCTCATATTTGCACATCTCTGTGACAGGGAAAAATTGCAGTTTGCCTGTCAAAAGGTTGAGGAACTGTTACCAAAAAAGTCGTGGAATGAAGTCTCCAGTTGGAGATGAAAGAAAACTGTGCCTCATATAACGTTTCTTGTTTCCACCATGAGGTTGATCTTTTCCCCTAGAAATCTTAAGTTTTCGTACAACAATGCTTCTGGTTTCTGCACATCAAAGTGGATACACGCCAAAGTGAAAATAGACAATTTGTGAGTTGAGCCATGGACTGATGTAAATTCTTGACCAAGACAACGAGCCAAGCTGACATTTTAATTTAATGCCAATAAGTATGATTCATTCGCCAAAGTTTGTCTTTAAAATAAGAGATCATCTGCGAAGTTTTGTCCTACTACCTTCGATTCGCGTTGCAGGCTCAATTGATGTTTTGAACAGTTTCCGGAATGTTCTTGAAAAACGCAGTTTATTGTGCTCTAACTTGATTGTCAACTTATCGACGTCAAGGTTTAGACTTTAAACACCAAAACAATCTGTGGATAAAAGATTTTAGGTATTTGCATGCGATGACGCATGCATCATCATCTCCGGTTTGATGTCAACAACAAATTTTGAATTGTGAGGTAAACCAAACGTCTCAGTCAATAACCTTCAGCTGTTTGAGTCTCGTTTCTGAGTTGAGTCTGCCCCAATATGACCATGAATCAGCTTAAGTTTGTGTGTTAATTTGTTGTCGTCGTCTTCTATTATGACAAACCCCACACAAGAGCAAAAAAACATCACAAAACAACAGACTAAATGTTATCATCGTTTAACTTCAAAGAGGCGGTTCTTGTTTCTTAAAGCAGATTGAATGAAGATAAGCGTGGTTAGTCGGCCAACGATGTGTGTTGGCAGTTGTTAACGTCACGAAAACGTGTTCCCGTATTCATGGTTTATTATCTACGAAATTACTGTTTTTCGAGTATAGGCATGCGCAAACTCTGACGTATGACTGGCGATAAAATTTAAATTAATATGAATTGTGTCAAAGCAAATGGCAAACTGATTTGTTGTGGTGAATTATGTTGGCATGAAATTCTTGATACTCATAGGATTCACGCCGTAGGCCGTCGCGTCATGAACAACTGAGTGCGTCATGAATGCGAGAGAGAATGACAATGCTAAGGGAATTTCGGTGGTTAGAATTTTGTTCCTTTTTTCTGCTTAAAATTAAAAATAAGTGCTTAGTCTTTGATGTAATGGGGATGTACTTGGTGAAGAAGGGTATGCACAGATTGGCTGGTGAAATATTTCGGTATGAGTGGGCTTGCTGGGGGAGGGGTTAATACAAATATGACACAAGAAATTGCCGGTATTTCGGACAACAAATGCAATCAATGGAAATTCTTTGTTGTTTGAGAAATGGAATTCACATCGTTATTAAAAATCGCTCTGTACCCTTCATTCAAATCGATTTACATATGTGATCACTCAATAAGTCCCATGACTTACCAATTAAAATTAATTTTCTAGGCAAAATTCGACTTTACTTATCAACATAGTTTCCTTCAAGAGTGCGTACAATCAGTTCAACGCCGTTCTAACATTTCAAAACCTTTTTTATAGGACGATTCATCTTTAGCCTCAAAATAGGCTTCAGTTTCGGCGATCACCTTCCAGCGAGCATCGTTCTCAGGTCTTGAAAGAGACAGAAGTCGCGGTTTGCGCTGAAGCAATTCAAAGCCCAAGCTCGTGCAATTTGGCCATGGTAGCCAACGACTTGTGACACGGTGCATTGTCTTGGTGGAGGAGAATTTTTTTGTTCTCCATATGGGTTTTTTTCCTGAAATTTCTTCCCTCAAATGCAACATGTAGTATTCGCTGTTGATCCTTTTGCATTTCTGAAGATAGTCAATGAATAAAATTCTGTGTGCATCCCAAATTACGAATGCTATAACCTTGCCAGCCGACCGTAGCGTTTCTGGATGCCTTGGGCGTAGTACACCGGCTCCTCTCCACTCCGATGACTGCGGATTTCACTCTGGAGTATAGTGGTGAATCCATGTTTTGTCCATTGTGACATACCGATGGAAAAAGTCCTGTTTATTCTGGTGAAACAGCTTCAAACAGCTCTCCGAATCATCGATACGTTGTTGTTTTTGTGAGCTAACGCGGCACCTATTTCGAGAACAACTTTCTCATGAACAAATGTTCATGCAAAATAGTGTACAAACTGACTTCTGATATCTTGCTGGTGGCAGCTATCCCGTGCAAATTCACTTTGCGGTTTTTAAAACGATTTATGTACTTTTTTGACGTTTAGAATTGCCCGTCCAGAGCGTTCAGCGTCGTTGGTGTCCGTAGGGCCACGTTTAGATAAAGTTCCTGTAACACTTTTCCATTTGTGCCATAGCTGAGCTTGTGCGGTATTTCTTCACATCAAAAATCAGTGTTTAATCAGCACCCGAAATTCTGTTTTTTCCACTGTTTTAAAAATCGCACTTGAAGCACTGTAACTTGTAACCTAAAAATTAGGTTGTCATGAAAAATTTACAGGTATCATTTGTACGATTGTACTGTGTGCTGTATGAATATGAATTTTTTGTTACTAGGGCCCCCTATATGTCGGGACTTATTAAGTGATGTTTACAATAAAAACAAAAAAAAAAAAAAAAAAACAATTTCATAACAACAATAAAAGTGAGTAATGAACAAACCAAGAATCAGGGCCAAGAAATTGTATACTTCGCGAGACGAACGTTACATTGTGGACCGATCGAAGGATTGGTAAGTTAGTGTTCCAAAACTTAATGGTTTTGGTAGCCACATACTTAAAAAATTAGAGTTTGAAAACGGTGAAAAAGTTGTTAGCAAAAAGCCAGTTGCTCGCGAGAACAACAGAAAGGTTCGATTTCATTTTAATTACGTCGATGCGATGAAAGATTTCTCAGTTTGAGAAAATGTTTTATTTCCGGATGAAGGCAAACTCAACATATCTGGACAGATGGATGGATCAACGGGTGAAATAGACTAAACCCAGAAATATATCCAAAAAACGTGATGGTCTAGAATTCGTGCTCAGCGTCTGGTATACGTAATGAATAAATTTTAGTACTAGGACATTTTCAAAACAAAAATCACAACAAAGTGCTGAGAAAGCAGGGGAGGAGGAGAGGTGACTGTATGGGAATCTGCCCGAGAATTACCAAAACGCCTCCACAGTCCACAGGAGATGTACATTATAGGTTATTACCGTTTTTATACAAAGTGGATATCATGACTATATTAGTATTGCAGCCCTTGATCGAAGGACACAGCGCAGAAACTTGGACGCTACTAAAAGCGGATGAGGAAGCCCTTAGTATTTTTGAGAGAAAAGTTTTGCATACGATTTTTTCTCATATTTGCGCTGATGGGAACTTAATGGCGGCATGCGCCTGGTCAAGCAACTTCGGATACAACGTCATGCAGAGCGTATCGACACCACCGCTCCTGCCAACAAAGTTTTCGAATCCTGGCCATTGGGGCACAGCAACACAACAGAGGATGGTATAGATTGAGTGGGAAGGACCACAACCAACTTGGTGGCAGCAGCTGGTGAAAGATCGTGCTGGCTCAAGAGGTATGTTGGTTGAGGCCCAGGTTCAATCCGCACTGTAGCACCATGGGAAGAAGAAGAGGAAGGATATTCTGTTTTTTTTTTTTTTTGTTCTAATACCATTCCTGTACTTGTATTTCTTAATTTTTTTGATATTTAAATTAAAAAATATTTCATCTCATCAAGGCCACGAATTACTTTGTGTCTGTTTAGTCGGTTTTCCTGGAGCGCTTTATGAAAAATGAATATTTTTAGGTTGGGCCGTTTTGATTGTGACTCATGATTCCAAAAATGAACTTAATTTCAGACTTATCGTACGCTAGGCCCCCTTGTGAGATTTTCGCGGTGCCTGTGGTTTTATTCCCGAGGTAAGTGTATCGTGCTAACTAATCTGATTCAGAGTGTACACAATACTGACTCAAGCCAGGCAGTTATGGGGAGCTTCCCGGCTTAGTGTAAATCTGCATTGCAATTAGGTTTTATAACCTCTGTTTGGTCTTCCTTGCTACCAAGGTGGAGAGACTGTCTCTCAAACATAGTCTCACTTGGAACTTGGGTAGCTGAGGGTTCTAGTCTTTTAACTCACGAGAAAAAAATCCTAGTACTATAAGGCTGTCAAGCCACGTTATCACGTAAGGCCAAATCTCATATCTATCACTGACATGTTTGCGACATAGCACCTCTGTTTGGTCTTCCTTGCTACCAAGGTGGAGAGACTGTCTCTCAAACATAGTCTCACTTGAAACTTGGGTAGCTGAGGGTTCTAGTCTTTTAACTCACGAGAAAAAAATCCTAGTACTATAAGGCTGTCAAGCCACGTTATCACGTAAGGCCAAATCTCATATCTATCCCTGACATGTTTGCGACGAGCGTCCTTTTTAGACCAGTCTACACTATGGTGCCACGTGATTGAACTACAGTACCTTAGAGCTTTTTATAAAATTCGCGAGTTTTCCGGGACTAAAATCATCGACCTCAGTCAAATCGTCGAATGAAGTATGTTCCCAAGTGGGTGCAGAGCAATTGTGAACAAACTTACTGAGTTGCGGAATGCGTTAAAGAAGACAAAGAATCTTTAGACAATGAACATAATGTAATTTAAAACTCTCACATAAAACTAAACAGAGCACTTCGGTTTTTCAAGTTTTATAATATCTTTCTGCCTTTTCCTCACATAAGCCCTCGCGGGATTTTAAGATTCTGTTTATCTCTCGCCCTGAACAAATAACGAAAATGATGAAATTCCTTGAGAAGGTCGAGATTTAAGAACATTCATACAACTTTATTCAGTTCTCTTAAAAGAACAGTATGACAAAAAAGTATTGCTCGATACTGTTCACAATACGTCGTTAATTTGTGTAGGTAGTCTTGTGCGGTTTCCAGCTATAAATTGCATATATCTAGTTTAGTCCAACTTCATCCGGACTGTATTCTCACTTACAGTAGGCAACAATATTCACAAAGTAAAAATTTAATCCGATGACCGAGTTCGTTGAAAGTAAGCAAATTGTTTCCAAAGAATCAGAATGACCTGTTAATAGAACGTTATCTGAACGAACGTATCAATTACATTTAAATGCGATTTCACGAGATTCCAATTCACGTGAAGCAACAGAATTGCAAGCTATTACGAAATAAGCGAGATTCAAGTTACAAGGCACTTTTTGTGGCCTTATCAGCTAACTCTTAAAGTGAATTAGACGACTGGGTGTTTAACGATAATTGGTTCATCTTTCAGAAATATCTGAGATCATGCATCCATTCTCAAGCATTCATACTGACGGCGAAGAGAGGAACTGAAATAGGGTGACTCGTGTTGAGATCCAGATTGACTGCCTCAATAGCGTTTTAATTTCGACAGTCCCGAAGAATATTCACGCAGATAAAACGAACCTTAACCGAACTGGACACTATGTTCCACATGTAACACATTCCCAAACTAAACCTGGCTGTCAAATGATGTGGACTGGGACCTTGAACGCTGTTGGAATCGGAATTTTATTTCGAAAACGCTGCTTATTTAGTTAATTTTATACGTAAGTTCAGACAACTTCTCCATGATAATGATTAAAGATATATTGAGAACAACGTGAGTGAGGGAGACCTATTTTGAAAATTTCTTTGATTAACATTATAGAGGAGAAAATTTACTTCTACTACAAACTAAAAATTTTGTTAGCAAACCATAATTATGTCCTTGACTCAAAATTGGAGCATGGAATCTAAAGTCAAATTTTGTTACTAGCACTAACACTTCCAAAGATAATTGGCTTTTCGCATTTCATCTTCATTAGGGATCGGCAGAACCTTTTGTCAGAGTCTGTCAGCCAATATAATTATTTAATTGTCTTCCTGTGTGACCAATCCAATTGCATTCGTGTTCTTCTACCACAGACGATAGTTTTAAATTCATTGGGTACACCGAACTAGCAGAATTCTTCTCAGACACCGACTTACAAAATCTGAATCCATGATTTTGTGTTGTAAGAAACAGACTAGACAACTGGGCTCCTTCCACCGATATCGCCGATATTGAGTGCGGAGGACTGTGTTGGCGGAGATTTCGTTGTGGTTCGGTCTGTATCATGGGTGTCTTCATCGACCTAGCTGCAGCATACATGGTCCCGTCCGTTGATTGTTCCGCAATGGGATTTTCTAAGGTACTGGATGACGCTGTGGGGCCTGGGAGACATCATCAGCATCTGTTCAATGAACTTGCATTCGATCACAGGAACTCAACTAAATGGCATTTACATTTTGAAAAATGTTGGCCACGGCTACGTTTGGTATGATCCACTCGCAGGGTTCAATTTTGAGGAACTCATTCGAGCTTACCGACTGGCATCGCGCTGATAACACAAGTGATCGTCAATCATAGCTGCCATATTCCTGAAGAATTAAGTGTTTTCATCACCCTGTGCGAAAGTGTAATATCGCACGATAAATATTCCCAACCCATTTATTAATGTTGTCTTGTTGAAAACACAGCTTATCGAGACGCTTTAAGGCCGATATTTTGATGTAAATAAGCCAAGTTGTTGAATAAACTAAGCCATGCTGTTGAGAGTGAGGATGAGCCGCTATAGTTCGTCTTCTTACGTACACCCTCGGCTTTAGCTGGTACAATCTCTTAACGCCCACATATGTGCCGGATGTTGTAAGACCGTACACTAATGTTAACTGAGATTCAAATTTGTAAATGGCTTAAGCAAAAGTGGTTTCAGTAGATCGATTGTGCACACTCTTCCTCATCATCATCGCATGAAAAACATTTCTCATAGAGCGCCAATTTTCGTAATACACCTAAACAATTGGGAGACGCTGTGTCGTGTAAGTTTTATATTTATGATATGTTTATGATAACTTGGCAAACAATACTGAACCAAAATGACAAAGCAATTTGAAGGGAGTCATGCGAGATCTGTCGAAAAAAGCAGATTAAAAATCGATCCACACGATGAACCACTCGATAAATCGTTAAAAAGAATTTAAATAATTCTGAATCAGAAACTCTTGAAAAATATTTAATTCGGTTGATTTCAGTTTTCTACATACAAAAAAAAAAATTTTTCCGAGGAGTGTTCAGTGTTGTCTGCTCCAACAAAGAACTGAAAAATAAAACAGAATTGCTGACGCAAAGATGACGCCAGACTCTCGGACGAATACAACGCTGAGAAGAGCATACAGAAGAATATCGCGGTAGTCTGCTTCAAGCAGGTGGCTTTGGTGCTGAATAATCATACATTAACAGAAATCAAAAACAGAAAGGATATCGGCGACTGCAGAGAACTGAAGTGACAGGCATTTGCCACATCGAAAAATGGTTTCGACTATATTTCATCATTTATGTATGATGTGTGTGTGTTATATAAACAAAACAAATAAAAAAAAACAAATAAGGAAACTGAGTTCACACACCTAAAAGGGAGAATATGGTAAATTGGTGAAAAGTGAAGTTTAACAAGTTCAGAAACATCTCTTTACGTGCATTTTATTGCACTGCATCCAATGTAAAATCAAAGCCATTTAAATCGAATGTCATTCTGACACTTCTTCTTGTGGCTCTACAATCCGGGGTGGACCTGGGCCTCAATCGACATGCCTCTCCAGCCTGCACGATCTTTCGCTAGTTGCCTCCAGTTACGCGTTCCAAGTTGGTTGAGGTCCTTTTCCACTTGTGTGAGCCACCTTAGTCTAGGCCGTCCTCAATTGCATTGTCCCAATGGCTCAGATTCTCACCTCAGAACTGCGATTTGATTCCTTTTTGCAAGGCACCAATCCGGAAACAATTCAAATGTTCATTCATAAACAACCAAGAATGCGTTACTCTCAGTCGAAGCAGTTACCTGATCGACGTTATATTTTATAACAAATGGAATGAAATTCAATTTATTGCAGTCTTAAAAATGAACCTGTGTGTGACACACCCTTTCTATGCCATCCACTTATTTTTAAGATAAACAACATGGCCGTTGCTATTCTGCGTTGTTCTCGGCACTTCTTCATTACCTCCATGAATCACAGCTATAACCTGTCACACGAACACTCCAGCCCTGCGTCATCAATCACATAAGCCAGTTTTAGGCGTTGAATCGCTTTTATTTACCAAGTATCTAAATGTGTGTGTATTTACATATGTATGTGGCCTTATATATGTATAAATAAAAAAAATCTCTAAATTGCAATGTTGCTGGTTATCCAAGGCAGGTATGACGCCACCCGAACGTAGATACCAGGATAGTTTGAACCGCACTTTGTACTGCCGGCAGAGACGATGCCAAACTGGACGATTCGGGCCCCTCTGCCGTACCGCGCTGGCTGGAAGAGTGGTCCGCCCGAGTCACCCTTGCATGCGTCGACTTCATTTTGTCCGCCAGCGCACAGTTGATTGTCCGTAATTTGAATTATCTTGTGAATCTTCTGGCAGCTATCATTGTCCACAATTGGAACTGTCGCCTTTTGGAGAATGCTAGCCTTCAGGCCGGTTTCGATGCGACCCCATCCCGCGACCACAAGTTGAGTGGGCAATCTTTTGGTAGTTGACTTGATGGGCAAGCAGATGGGAATGACATTACCTGAAATCAGTCAATGTTTATCGCTCTGTTCGAGTTTAACTTTGTAGAGATCTACTCACTTCTGATGACAGCTTTGGTCTTAAGACGAAGGAGACCGATGTCATTCGAGAACCGGCTTGGATTGTAGTCTTTGTGATATATCGCCTCAGCGATGTCGATTTCCTGCAACGGCGGGGCGCACTTCTTCTTGTTTTTAAAGAACGTACAGTCAATCTCGTTGTGTGTGTCGTGCTCACCAAGGCGGGCAGCAACTCTGGAAGCAGTCTCGGTCAAACAAATTTTTTTTTAAACTAACCACTTGTGTCTTACAGCTTTTTCTTGGGATTGACGACGATGCAATGCGCCGCAGTGAGGACATGTTGCTCGGTGATCAGCGATCCACCGCATTCTAAAGTTTTGGTAACGCCGTCATCGTAGACCAGCAATGCCATCCATGGATACTCCGAGAGGTTGGCGTCCTCCCCATTGGCTACGCGATCATGCTCGCTCCTTCCACACGACAAGGACTCCAGCATTGACATGCCGATCCTTGAGAGTGACTCTGTGGGCTCCACACTTGGGCGTCGTCCACCGATATCACCGACATTGAGTGCGGAGGACTGTGTTGGCGGAGATTTCGTTGTGGTTCGGTCTGTATCATCGGTGTCTTCATCGGCCTGGCTGCAGCACACATGGTGCCGCCCGTTGAATGTTCCGCAATGGGATTTTCTAAGGTACTGAATGACGCTGTGGGGCAGGGGCCTGGGAGCCATCATCAGCATCTGCTCCACGAACTTGCATTCGATCACGGGAACGCACACTCCAGGCTGTCTATTAACTGCTGTGCACGATCCCTCTGCGAATTCAATAAGGCACACAATAATAACATCAACAATCTCACATCCACAGCGAACTTACGGGCTGTCGCGCTATCCAAAAATACCGCCAAGGCGATAAACATAACAACTAACGTCGTCATCAACCGCTGATTACTTTCCCCTAACATTATCGGACACGAGTCTAACAGTCTGAGCGCTACGATACGAGTAACTTAACACCGGAGAGAACAAGTGAACTTAAGTGAACACGGGCTTGAAGACGACTGAATGATGTCGAATTGGCACGAGAACGCTGGTTACCTCGGAACTCGTTTGCTAATTCACACGTATCAAGCGTTTCCTCTCTCGAGCGTGCCGGGGATTTCTGTTTTATCTTCTCTCTTCCAAGTAGCCTGAGCTGGCGCACCATTAATAACGCCGTCATATCTTTGACGTGCTCATAAACATAACCAGTTGTGACCGAGTGGATGTGCGCTAGTGTGCCGGCTACACTCGGTGACTTGGCCAATCAAAAACTAAAAAAAAATGAACTACAGCTTTATGCATTTGAGGCGCGTGTAATTGAACCAGTTGGGGACGTTTCTGGGAAGCATTTGTCATGCTTATTTTGTGTGTATTCTAGTTGGGGTTCTGGTGAAAAGGCTGCTTATTCGATTGACTACCTATTAGTCAATGTCAGCCTGAGGAAACTTAACGACACCGACTTTTGGTACGTTGCGCCTTCACGCGTAACACTCTGGTGGACCGTGCAACTTATCTAACATTGGTTTTTCCCAGTTCTCCTTCAGGAGGATGACTCCTTCTGCACGCCTAGCTAAACCAGACAACATCACTCCTGCTGGTAAGACGTTGATCGTTGGCAAGTAGAGACAATCACATAAACTAAATTTTTTTTCTCCCAACTTTGCTACGTTTGATGGTAGGGTGATCTTCTGGGGAGAAGGACTTGGAGAATGATTTGAGCTACACCTTCGTCTCGGTGCTTTACCATGGCATAGGTGGTTCCCTTATTAAGTATCCTCTGCGCTGGCACATATTCCAAACTCCTGGCGCACAGTCAGGGTAGCCTTCATACCGAAAATTGATTAAGGATTGCTCTCTCGCCAAAAACTTCAGGCCGATAAGCCTAACTTCTTTCATGCTGAAAAGCTTGGTGAGGCTGGTTGAACTGCAGCTGCGTTATAGTGCTCTGCGACTACACCCTCTATTTCAAATGCAACAAGCTTACCAGCGCGGAAAATCTTGCGAGACTGCGCTACAGGATCTCCTTGGTAGAATTAAAAGTACACTCGACGGGAAAGGATACGTCCCGGACTTTTCCATTGATATAGAGGGTGCTTTCGACAATGCACCTTTTGATGGCATGCGCAACGCGGCCAGAGAACACGGCGTAGAAGAATCATTGTTGTTGTGGATAAAAGCAATGCTAATAAATGAAACTATAATCGCTAAGTTTGACCAGTATGTAATGTCGAGGATCAACAGGAGCCGCCCCCAAAATGGCGTCCTGTCACCTCTCCGATGGTGCATGCTGGTCGATTCTCTGCTTTCCGCCTTGAACAGATCAAGCACCTACGACCAGGCTTACGTGGATGATGTAGCCGTACTGGTCACTGGACCATACCGTGTGTGCAAGTGGACAGACGGCCCTTGACATGATCGATGACTGGTGTACTAGGAATGGGCTTTCACTCAATCCTCTTAAAACCGAAGTTGTTCTCTTAACGCGAAGGAGGAACCTGACTGGTCTGACTAGATTAGTACTAAAATGTGTAATCGCACTGGAGTCTTGCTGACCTCGCGCACAGCGAGCTCTCATGGACATGCCGTCTGATGCAGAGTCACCAGCTGCGTCGCTTATATAAAGTCGACTTTTCGACTAGCTCTGGGCAGAAACTGAATCGGGAAGGGAATGCAGTCGAATTTTTACTAACGGCTCCAAGATGACGGAGGGATTTAGGAGCCGGTGCTTTCGTGGAACAACATTAGACATCACACCTCTTTAGGTAATTTCGCATCGGTCTTCTAGGCGAAAACTTTTGCGGTCCTAATGGCCACCAACTATAGTGTAAAGAACAGGTGAAAGGGGTGAAGTAAGGCCTTACCCAACCCTTTAACCACTTCCAAAATAGTCCTGGAATGCAAGACCTCCCTTAATTTGGTCGGCAGACTAAATTCGCTAAGACTTGTCTGGGTGCCGGGACACCATGGGATCACGGGAAACGAGATTGCTGATGAACTAGCTGGGCAAGGTTGTGAAAGGTAGTCGTAGGTCTCGAACCCACCTTGGGATTACCGGCTTCCTTGGTTAGGCCTTCCGTCGAGATGGCATGACTCTCCAGGATGCAGGCGGACCAAGTGCATACTCCCGAAGGTTAGCAAGAAATCCGCGGCTTTTCTGTTATATCTAGACAGGAAGGAGCGCAGAAAACTTGTCGGCGTACAAACGGGACACATTTCCTTCGCTAAGCACGTAAATCTACTTGTGCTTAGTGAAGACACCCTCTGCGATGCCTGTGGAGAAGGTGAAGACACTTTGGAGCACTTTCTCGGTCAATGTGTCGCCTTTGCTGGTGTCAGATGGCGGCTGTTTGGTGCCGATGTGGTGGGAACTGGAAACATAAGCTCTTTATCTAGACGCGCCTGCTGGTCTTTCTTCCGAAAATCAGAAAACTACAGTCAACGAAGGTTCCTTCCTGGTAGTATAATGGACGCTCCAGTGCAGTGTATTCCAACCTCCGAAAACAACAAAAAAAAGGATCCTCAGTAGTTCAATCGTGAAAAAAAATTAATAAAATAAGTCCGAGTTTCTAGCCTTGTGGTACTCTATACTTGATTCCGTTTTCAGTGCTTGCTACGTCCGATACTTTAACTCTAATCGTTCTATCTGTTAAAAACTTTTTAACCAATTTGTCATCAGTCCTCTAAGGCCATATTTGTACAGACTATCTATCAATTTTTCAGACTCCAGAGTGTCAAAAGCTTTACTAAAATCAAAGAGCACAAGGACATGGTGATGTTTGCTCAGTCCAGCGTTAATGGTGCTCGTAAATTCTCCTAGAAGCGATTGGGTACTCTTATATTTCTGAAACCTATGTTGATTGGGCCAATGATTACATAAGTCATCCTTATTTCGTATGAAAGTCCTCCTTCTTGTCTCTGCAGCTCTTGCAGAAGTCATTGTAAGTGATGCCAAGTCTGTAGAAGTGAACTGTTATGACGCTTATTATGTTCCATAGACACGTTTTGTTATTGTTTTGTTGTTGTTTAATCGGAGATAGAAAGAGAGAGATAGAGAGGTAGAGAGAGAGAGAGAGAGAGGGATAGATAGAGGGAGAGGGAGAGATAGAGAGAGAGATAGAAAGAAAGAGAAAGAGAGAAAGGGAGAGAAAGAAAGTGTTTAAAAGTGAACTGGCGTTTTTTTCGGGTTTGCTGAAGTACTTGGTAAACCCGTTGACAGCGGCCAAATCTCTGCCTGAAAGTCCTGAAGGAGGGACGGAGTGTTAAGTCTCTGGAATAGACCTCATTTTACACCCACTCGTGAATATACAAAGTGGGGTTTCTAGCGCCGTGCGTCTGACTTTTCCGACATTCTGCTTGAGAATTAATTCTCAAAGTTGAGCGCAGTCTTTGAACAGAAAGTGCGTAAGATAGAGTATGTTCGTTTGGGATCCAATTGAGAGTTCCTACGCCATTAAACTAAGTCTTTAGAAATTCTAATAACGACCCGTTATTAAATATTAAAAATTCCCCGGAATTTTGAACGTACTGGAAAATCAAACATGACTAGTAGTGAGTCAGAATTGTTTTCACATTCAAACATTTGTGTTTTTTTTTTTTTTGCTATCGACGACTCGTATAGCAGGTTGTGGAGTTGCCATTGTAAGCAATAAAGGTGTTAAACACTCTGTCCGTTTCTGAGATTATCTTCACTCTCACAAGAGGGCCTACCGCACGGTCAGGCTGTTGGAGGCGCCCCTGATCTCCAGAATATGGCCTTTGGTCGATCAATCAGATTCCCTCAACAACCGGTTCTCTTAGCCGCCAATGTAACAAATCGTCATTGGTTCCAACAGTGATTCCGTTGACATAGAATGAATCTGAATTTGACAATGCATTTATATTAGGTGGACGCAGATTGCAAGCACTTCTTCTTCTCCTTCTTCTTTTTCTTGTGACGCTACAGTCCGGGATGGACCTGGGCCTTAACCAACATGCCTCTCCAGCCAGCACGATCTTTCGCCAGTTGCGCACTTCAAATTGGTTGAAGTCCTTCTCCACTTGTGTACACCACCTTAGCCTAGGTCGTCCTCTGTTTCGTTGTGTTGTCCCAATGGCTCAGATTCGAAGACTTTTCGGGCCGGAGCAGTAGTGTCCATACGCACTAAATGGTCTATCTTAAGCGTTGTATCCGAAGACGCTTGACCAGGCGCATGCGCCGTACAATCCATAGAGTTCGTCGTTAAACCTTCTCCTCCAGATGCCATCAACGCCAACAGGATCAAAAATCGCACGCAAAACTTTTCTTTCGAAAAGACTAAGGGCTTTCTCATCCGCTTTTATTAGCACCCCATTTCCCTCATCCAAGTTCCCGCACTGCAAGGTAGGACTTTCATAAAAAGCCAGCTTAGTCCTTTGAGAGAGGTCTTTATTACTCAATTGCCTCTTGAGCCCAAAGAACAGCGATTGGCAAGAGTGATTCTGCGTTTGATTTCGGTATTGGTGTTATTGTCGCTGTTTACTGCGGAGCCGAGGTTCGTCTACCTTGACTACCTCAAAGTTTCTGCTGCCCAATGCGACGCTCTGTCCGAGACGCCGATGTTGTGTGTCCTTCCTTGATGACAGCATGTACTTCGTTTTGTCCTCATTTACCACCAGACCCATTTTAGCCGCTTCCGCTTCAATGCCAGCCAACGCCTCATTGACGGCTCGCTGTGTTCGTTCAATCACGTCAATGTCGTCGGCACAAACTAGAAGTTGAACGGACTTTTGGAAGATCGTACCTCTGGTGTTAACAGCGCGTCGGTTTGTCTAAAACCTTTTTTGACATTGAAGGTCTCGGTGAGTTCGTTCCCGAACTTGACGGAGCAGCGAGAGTTCTCCATCGTCATCCTACACAATCTGAGGAGTTTGGTAGGAATGCCAAAACTAGACATGACACTATACAGCTCGTCTCTATGCAAACTGTCATATGCGGCCTTGAAATCGACGAATAGGTGCTGAGTGTCGATTTGTATTTCTTGGGTCTTTTCCAGGATCTACCGTGAAGTGAAGATTTCGTCGATGGTGGAGTTCTCTGCCCTGAAACCACACTGATAAGGACCTATCTGGTTGTTGACGAACGGTTTCAGGCGTTCGCACAATACGGCAGAGAGGATCTTGTACACGATGTAAAGGAGACTGATAGCGCGATAGTTGGCGCAGTCGAAGGGGTTTCCTTTTTTGTGGACCGGACCGACAACGCTGAGATTCCATTCATCGGACATGCTTTTCTCCGACCATATCTTACAGATGAGCTGGTGCATGCGCCCAACTGCTTTAAACAGTTCTGCGGACTGTCCATCCGCTCCAGCAGCTTTACTCGACTTCAGTCTCGATATTGCTATCTTGACCTCATCTAAGTCGGGGGACCGAAATTTTGTCTATCATCGTCCAAATTAAGTGGAACATTCATCGCCGTCATCGCCGTTTAAAAGTGTGCAGAAATGATTTTCCCAGATTTTCAGCATCGATCGCGACTCTACTACAAGGTTTCGATTTTGGTCCCGGCAGGCTTCGGTCCGAACCCTATATCCTGGTTCCTTACTGCTTCTTTTAATCATTCGTTTTCTCCTGTTTTACGCATTAAATTGCGATAATAATTCCATCGCTTCTACTTGCCTAGGTACGAGAAGGCCTATTGAGTTAACCCTTCATAAATAAAATTTCTCTAAACCTGAGATTCCGAAAATCCAAGACATTAATTCTGAGTTCTAGGACTATGTATACAGATTCATCACCTGTTTACCGAACTCGCTTGTCACTGATCAATTTTTGATCCGTATGAAAAAACCATTCTTAAGAATTCCCATTTCTTATCAACCACAATGTCGCATTTTTGACATTTTGATGGACATCAAAAACCTGAATCAATTGGTAAGACAGTTTGAAATCATAATTGCTTACAAATTTTAGCACTCAATAGCTGACTAGTGGAGCATGGAGGGTTCTTGATTGCTGCTTCTTTTTTACAAATACCGAATGAGCAATTCTCTCTCGACCGAGTGAAAGCACGTATAATACGAAAGCGATATTCGCAATCATATGCTCGCTTTATAAATATTCTTTATCAATTTGTGGCGGCTACACATTTGCTCACAATAACTTCGCAGAGAGCCACATTTTTGAACTCAAGCATTATGAAATTGCTATCGCTGTAGTTAGTTGCTTACTGTTCTCTGTGATGCTGGGGTGATTAAGATTTTCATACATAAAAAAAGCACAATAAACGATGCTTTCCACAGAGCAAACGTTTACAAAATTGTGCTGTTTGCTAATTTTTTATTTGGTTTTGCGTTTGAGCTGTCAGACAATTGGAGTCACAAGCATCGGTACGTTGTTGGATGTCAGTGTATCAAGCGATGTGTAAGGAAAAGACTCGTTATTTTTTGTATTTCTTTAGAGATTCCATGCTTTGACTATCAGCAGAGGAGGGGTTTTTGTCGACCGATTGGACAATGTAAATTTCTGCTTCAAATGATAAATGCACACAGGGCTAACATTACAGAAATCATACCATTTTTGACAAAGTCACAAGAAGCATGTGCCTTTTTTGAATATAAGACATTGCATTGCTGCAGAGGTACAACACGTTTTTCCTGCGGTGATGAAGATGTGAATAAAATCGCCCACGGGCAAGATGCTGGACCAGCAGAATTTCCATGGATGGCGTTGTTAACTTCCCGGAAAGATCCAATTTGCGGCGGAACTTTACTTGACGAATGGAATGTACTAACAGCAGCGCATTGTATTAAACGAAAAACCGCCCCAATGTAAGTAATTTTCTGTTCCAACTCAACATAAACATAAAAAACTATCTCATAAACAGAACACATGTGGCGCTAGGAGTGCACGATAGCAAAAAGGATAGATACTGTTGGAAGGATATGAAAAATATAACCTGCATCATGACGCAAACAATACCCGTCGAAAAGAGTATAGCCCATCAATCGTATTTTCCACACGATTCCAACAACGACATCGCAATTATTCATCTAAAATTGAAGGCCAATTTAGCTCGTATGTCCTTCATCCTCACATCATGCACTTAAATAATACAGATTTTTCTTTTTTCATCAAGAGGGAGGTATTCAGCCTATCTGCTTGCCACTTTTCTCACGTACATTGCCAACGAAAGGCGTTATAACCGGTTGGGGATACTTTGAATCCAGAAATCCAGCTCGAATATTGCAAAAGGCTGATGTCTATATAACAGACGACAATTGTACGATTCGATTTTCAAAAAAAATCGAAAACTCGTTTTGTATTAAGTCCGACTCTAATGCTGGGACGTGTCAAGGCGATTCTGGTGGACCGTTGGTAAATAAGAACAATATGGGAAAGATTTCGCGTTTTATTCAATATGGCATCACCACCGGAGGACCTGCCGTGTGCAATGGTACTTATCCGAGTATGATGCTCGATGTTTCTAAATACATACCCTGGATAATCAAGCATTTAAAATACGCATAATTCAGTTTTCTTCAGTCAAGTTTGTGCAGTGTAATAATAAATGCAAAAGTGAAATAAAAAAAAACATGTTTTCGCAGGCCGTTATAATCTTAACGAACATCTCAACAAATAAGAGTTTACAGTTTCGCTTTAATGTTTAGACTGGCTAAGATCCTGGCATTTCTTTTGTGATTCCTTCCAATTGTGGAGTAGTCATTGTGCAATGAATTGTGCAGAATATACAAAGTTTTCTATCTTCTAAGGTAAGTAGCTGAAAGTTCCATTAAGAGATACGTTTTTAAAAAGTACCAAGACATCACTTCTCAGAGAATGTTTCAAATTTTAATTGAAATGCTAAGACGCCGCTGGAATGCTTGTAATGTGAAGTTAAAAAATTCTGTAAATATGATGTTATCATCCTGTTTTTCTACCCATCAGAATCTCCACACTTAATAGTGGATTTAAATTTCTGTTCGGAATACATCGAAATTTTCTTCACAACACTGAGTCGCTTGCATATGAAATAAAACCAACATGCGTGATAATTTTCCTTTTTTTTAAGTCTCATAGAGTGTGACTTAATCGCTAAAAGTGGGAATTTCCTTCAACATACCATGCGTCACGCAATGATAGACGCTGATAAATTGTAAAATGTATTTCTTTAAATAGATTTCTTATGCTGTAAGTTGACTTAATTCAATTGCGTCTGGGAATTTAACGCGCCGCTTTTTACAAAACTTATCCGAGGTTAGAATTATTTTGAAGACTTTGTAGTTTTAGAATCTCTATTTGATCGGCATGTCGGTCGCACTATTCATATCTCTTTATTGAACACTTTAGCAAAAAGCTGTAGTATTGTCATCTCTGTCAGTAACAACTTGTTACTTTGTTTTAAAAGCCCAATACTCATTTTGTTTCACTACAGCCCACAAGGATGTTCTCTCACGAGAAGAAGGGACCTACAGTATTTTGCCGACTCTGAACGGCGATATTTGAGAAGCTTTTAATAGACAATTCTTTAAGCAACTCGAAAGATGTGGTCCCGTCCAGAAATCTAAAGTAGACCTTCCGCGTGGCGGTCGATGCACCACTACACCGCGGCGAGCACTCGGGATTTTGGGGTTTTGAATTTCATTCATCCAGAATTTCAATTCCCCACTGAAATTAAACCCGACAGTAGATTTCTGTAAACAATTTTAATGAAGACAGGAGCAACTCAAACACTTTAATTATAACTGTCTTGAAATCCGAAAACAGAGCATTTTAGAACTGAATGAATGGCCATGTGCACACGAGGCAACGTTGTTGATCGCACTTAACACAGCGAGCTGCCAATGCTATCCTTGTCTGTGCACAAGTCAGGCTGACATACAGCCTCCTTGTGGCACCCCCTGGATAGCCATCACAACATCCGTTGTGTGGTGAACCACAGTATGCAGCCAACTCCTCTGCCCGAGGGTTAAATAATGGGTCTGACCTACCAGTCTGTAGGTTGTGCGTGAGGCTTACTCCCTCACCACACAAAATTACCGAGTTCAGAGACAACAACATACCTCGGATATGTACGGATCAAATGTTGACTTAGACGAGGTCAAGATAGCTATATCGAGACTGAAGTCGAATAAAGCTGCTGGAGCGGATAGACTGTCCGCAGAATTGTTTAAAGCAGCTAGAGATGATCTGGTTGAGCACATGCACTAGCTCATCTGTTACATATGGTCGGAGGAAAGCATGCCCGATGAGTGGAATCTCAGCGTCGCCTATCTGGTCCACAGGAAAGGAGACCCCTCTGAGAGCGCCAACTATCCTCCTTAACATCGTATACGAGATCCTTTCTGCCATACTGCCGTTTTTCAACAACCTGATTGGCCCTTATCAGTGTGGTTTCAGGCCAGGGAAGTCCACCATCGACCAAATCTTCAGACTACGGCAGATCCTGAAAAAGACCCAAGAAATGCAAATTGACACTCACCACCTATTCGTCCATTTCAAGGCCGCATATGACAATGTGCAAAAAGACGAGCTATACAGTGGCATGTCTAGTTTTGGCATTCCTACCAAACTCGTCAGATTGTGTAGGATGACGATGGAGAACTCTCGCTGCTCCGTCAAGGTCGAGCACGAACTCACCGAGACCTTCAATGTCAAAAAAGGTTTTAGACAAGGCGACGCACTGTCATGTGACTTCTTTAACATCATCCTTGAGAAGATCGTGCGTAACTCACAGGTTAACACCGGAGGCACGATCTTCCAAAAGTCAGCTCAATTGCTAGCTTACGCCGACGACATTGACGTGATTGGACGAACAGCGAGCCGTCAATGACGCGTTTGCTTACATTGAAGCGGAAGCGGCTAAAATGGGTCTGGTGGTAAATGAGGGCAAAACGAAGTACATGCTGTCATCAAGGAAGGACACACAACATCGGCGTCTCGGACAGAGCGTCACACTAGGCAGCAGAAACTTCGAGATAGTCAAGGACTTCGTTTACCTCGACTTAGCGGTTAATAGAGACAAACAATACCGAAATCAAACGTAGAATCACTCTTGCCAATCGCTGCTTCTTTGGGCTCAAGAGGCAATTGAGTAATAAAGACCTCTCTCGAAAAACTGAGCTGACTTTATATTTATAACATATTGATCATCCTATTGCCCCTTTACGGCGCAGAAACCTAAACGTTACTAAAAGCGGAGGAGGAATCTTTTGGAGAGAAAAGTTTTGCGATGCTACGAGTGGAGTTGCAGTGGAGTGATGAAAATAAGGTTTATCAAAATAGTCGCCAACATAATTGCGAATGCTCTCAATTTCACTGACTGCATCCGACCCTGTAATAAATATTTTTATTCAGTCACTCCACTTGTGCAAACCGAGTCATCCAAAAACACAAATCATACTCTTCGCACTCTCAAGTGATGAGTATCAAAAAATAACCCGAAGATTGGAATGTTCAGCTGAGCTGCTAAACGCAAAATCGGGTTCACGTTCTTCAATGGGACTTGAGAGGTATTGATTGACTTTTGAAAAGGTTCCTTTACCGGGCGCGATTGGAATAAATAATTAATTAGATTTGGATTATGACAAGAACGTGGAAGTCGTTTCATTATTTTTTCATTGACGGCTTCTGCGAAAGGGTGTAATGTCCTCCGCGCGATTGCATTCAGTGACTAAATGATGTCATCAAGATTTTATACGTCCTCTGACGCATAGGACTTTAAGTGGGTCTTGACGTTATCTTCAAGGCTGTAACGTCCCACATTGATTTTGTAAGGCCTCGCCTTGCGTTCAGCTTAGAAGACTGAAACATGTTTCTATTTTAAGTCTGATCGACAAACAGCCTGCTTTCAGTTTTCACATGTTTATTGAGTTTTTTTTTTAACTATGGTGCTATTTCCTCTATGTATCTCGTTGGGTTTTTCCACAGGCGACGTCTCTCCGATCTCCAGAGGAAAGCCTGTAACGGAAGCCGTGGTTTGTAGTGTGTATCCCAGGTCGAGTGAAATAAGATGTTAGGTGTTAGGTGGTCGGCTTGTTATGTGGCAGTGGGTAGTGAGTGCCTCGACTCTCAAGCTGAAGGTCCCAGCGTCGGATCCTCGATTGTTCATCTAACCCCATATATTCACATTTATCGAAAGCTTCTGAAATCTTACCGTTTGATAGAATAGAACCCTGATCTCCTATGGTGTGAGTTGCCACCCACTTATAAACAATTAATGTCTGCCATGTCATGTCATTTTTATGACGCACTTTTTTTGAAAGTGCGTGACCGCTTATGGACAACTGTATCCAAGATAAGGTTTGTGCAGGAAGCGATTGTAAAAATTCCAATTCCGGATGATCAGCGTTGGCTCTTAAGAAAATAAAACTAAGTCATGCTTCCCAATTTACAGAACGCACCATTGCGAAAAATAACGGTAGCTTTTGAGCTAAGTCGTATGCGCCTACATTCTTTGGCGCGAATAGTATGTGCTTGTTGGTTTGTAGTAAACGCAGCTTCCGGTCATAAACATAAAGTAAATAAATAATGAATTATCGCTTGACGGCCGAACCGCGAAATAAGAACCTCATATCTGACCACGTTTTATTTCTTTTTCTGTTCAAAGTCCATTTTTTTGTATTTTTTCGTAGTTATCAACAGAGAGATACTCGTGTTTGTTTTGACGGGTATGTGCTTGTGGTAGCGTCCTTTAAATCTGTTTTCTAATTTTCAAAAGGATAAAGCAACACGACTCACACGCCGAAGGTCCCAGGTTTGATTCCCCGACTGAACACCTCGCATTTTTTAAGAGTTGCTGACAACAATCAAAGAGTACTCATTGTATGTGAAAAGCTTCTCAACTATCGCCGTTCGGAGTCGGCAAGAAATTGTAGGTCCCCTTCTACTCGTGAGAGAACAGTAGCACGCACAACACGAGTAGTTGCTGCAGGAGCCAAATTCTGGTCGCTTGTGGCCTGTTTTATAATCATTTCTGGCTTGCTCTATGACGCGGCAGATGGAAAGGCCCATAGCCCTTTAGAGAGAAAATTTCTGTGTTCAATCGTTGGTGCTCCTTGCGGAGATGGTTCTACGAGTAGAGAGAAGAAGATTCAACAACATACTATACAGGTTGTGCAGCGACATGAGCCTCGTCAGGCATCTACGGAGTCAACACCCAACATACTGTACAGGTTGTGCAGCGACATGAGCCTCGTCAGGCATCTACGGAGTCAACGCCCAAGATGGACAACACTGCTCTAACCCGAAGAGTCTCGAAATAAGTGGAATAACAGCTGGTTAAAGATCGTGTTAGCTTCAGAGGCTTGTTGGCTGCGGCCCATTTAGAGAAGCAAAAGAATTAAAGTATAAGTTTTAGTTTGTTTACGTGCGTAATTTTTGGCTCCTAAACTTGCTTGGAACGCTTATTGCAGCAAGCTCAATAAAAGCAACTGCTGACGGCTCAACTTTTCCACCTTTGCGTTCAATATTTTGTTCTGTTTGTTTTCGTTAAATGTTGTTGTTGTGCTATACTTGAGGTTCATTAAAATCAAATAGAACTTCTCAAGGCTTACATCTGTTGGATAATGTGACGTAACTACGTACTACTACACATTACGCATTAAAACGCAAGTTATTGTTTTTTGGTTATTGTTTTGACAATTTTGGAAATTCTTTATGCAGCATTTTTGTAAAATTTCAAAAACAAACCAAGACTTCAACTTTACCAATGCCACACGCTAAGGTACATATTTATACACTTCTAGCTATCAAACGTGGAAGCATTTGATGGTGAAGTGCGTCTTCCGCAAACTCGATTTTCAATCCAAACGCCGTGAAATGTGATGCGAAGAGTTGTGATTAATTTCTGAGCTATGCCAGATCTGGTGGCTCTCTCTGAATCAATTAATCACAAATATTTCCACTTGGGTTCCACAGGCATGATTCAAGTTGGCATCGATGACGCACTTGTTTGTAACATTTGGATACGTTCTTCTGTAGTCTGTATATTTATGTTGGAAATTTCGGTGACGTGGCGTTTAATGGTTCTAGGCTTGCTTTGAAATTATTTAATGCATGCATGTGTGCATATGTTCATTCTGCTTGTATTATATATCAATTGGCATAATAGATGTGATAGATTGGTTGGCTTTTGTTTGTATTTGTTGATTAGAGACTCTTGGGAGATTTCTTTAAACATAAAAAAACACAAGCCCGACAGTTTTTAAAGTGAAAGTTGTTTTGGAACGGTGTAAATTGGATTGCATTATGATGATAAGAAAATGAAAGGGTTTTGTAGGGGTGATGATGGTGCGGGGTATGGCATTACAGTATATTAAATGGAAAACAGAGAATGGAAAATGGACATCGGTGAAGACCTTCGGGAAGTACTTTGGCATGAACTTGCACAAGGAAGTACAAGGATATGAGTATGGATAAGGCCTTAGACAATAGCATGATATAGAAGAAGATCAAGACAATAGAACTTAGATAAAAGCTTGGATAAAAACTTGGATAAGGACTTGGATAAGAACTTGGATAAAGGCTTGGATAAGAACTTGGATAAGGAGTTGGGTACGAACTTGGACAAGGACTTGGATAAAATCTTATGCTTTTAATAATAACTTAGACAGTGGCTTGGATAAGAACTTAACAATGGCTTGAATAGGAACTAAGACAAGGGCTTGGATAAGAACTTAAATAACGACTTGGATAAAAACTTGGATAGGGATTTGGATAAGAACTTTTATAAGGGCTTGGATAAGAACTTGAACAAGGACTTTCATAAAATCTTGGGGTTTTAATAAGAACTTAGACAATGGCTTGGATAAAAAATGAAACAAGTAATAATTGAGTGGCACTACAGCCCACAACGGACCAGGGCCTGGCTTCTACAACAACTACGCGTGTTGTGGTTGTCAATGTTCTATCATGAGTAAAAGGGACCTACAGTTTCTTGCCGACTCCGAACGGCGAGATTTAAGAAGCTTTTCATAGACAATTGATGCTCTTTGAGTTTTATCAGCAACTCGAAAGAGGTGGCGCCATGAAAAATGCGAGGTGTTCCGTACTTAACACTACGCCACGGCGACCACAACTGAGACATGTACTTGGATAAGAACTCACACAATTGTTTGAAAAAGTACACGAAAAGAGCTTCAATAAGAACTTGGACAAGGTTTGGAACAATAACTCAAACTATGACCTGAATAAAATGTGGACATGGGCTTGAATCAGAATTGAATAAGGACGTGAGATTGGAGCAGAAGTATTTGGACAAGGGCTTAGATCTTGGATAAGAACAGGGGTTAAGATAAGGATTTGAACAAGGGCTTGGATAAGAATTTAAACAAGAACTTGGATAGGAACTTGGCCAAAGGGCTTAGAGAAGTACTTGAATAAGAACTTGGGCTATGGCTTAGATAAGAAATTAGACAAAGACTGAAATAACAACTTACGCAAGGGTGTGGATAAGTACATAAAAATATGTCCAAGGTTTTGTATAATAACTTGGGTAAGAGATTGGAGCAGAACGAGCTTGGCTATGAATTTGGACAAGAGTTTAGTTAAGAACTTTGGACTTTAATAAAAACGTGGACAAGAACTTGGACCAGGTTTTGGCTAAAGACTTGGACTATAGCTTCGATAAGTAATTGGACAAAGGCTTGAATAAAGACTAGAACAAGGTCTTGGACAAGAACATGGATTTAGATAAGGACTTGAACAAGGGCTTGGACAAGGACTTGAACAAGGTTGGAGAACTTAGACAGTCCCTTGTATTATAACTTATACCAGGGATTGGATAAAAGCTTAGGGCATGGATTAGAGCTTGATCAAGTGTTCAAATAAGAAGATGTAAAATGGCTTGAATAAAAACTTGGATCAGGGCATGGTTAAAAATTACCATCAGAGTCCAAAGTAGGGGAGTAATACACACTGTCTCTGTATACTTTTGAAAGAAAATTCTCGAAATTCAGTGATTGTCTCATTCTGAGATACCCTTTTGGTGAGTACCTGCATTTTTAGTGTTATTTAAATCTGCTTCTTCTCGAGTTCAGTATCACTGGGGCTTCTAACTAAAGAAATGAGAGATACAACGGAACCTTTTGTGTGTGGAAGTTGCTCGCACTTGTCCCCTTTTATTTCTCGGTTTAATTTGTTTTGTGGCAAACGTAACATTCTTCAGTCAAAAACTTTGAAAAAAACGAATGTATCTATGTGCAGAGTTTTTTTTTGTACCGAATTTTTGCCTTTTGTTTGCAAGGTTAAGGCAGCTATGAAGCCTAAGAGATTGCCAAATTCTAACTTTACTACCGTTAATTCAAAGTCGTGCAAAGTCAAAGTCAGCAATTCGGAAGATTCACAAAATACGAACAAAATCTTAAACTCATTTTTACAGTTGCAGATTTTGGGTGTGCTTCAGGTCGAAATACAAAGATACCACAGTCAAACGAATAAAAACATCTCAGCGCATGGCAGTGAGTGGTAATCATTTGGTTCCACCTAGTTTTCACTGAATCATGAATGAACTCTGGCAATTCAATTGAAGGCAAGATTAGTTGGGAACCTGTTGCAGCAGTGAAAGGCACGCGATCTTGAGGTAGTTCACCTAAAATCAAGGGGACTTATAAAAATCTTTTGAATCATCTGTTGAATTAACATTATGGTGCGACGCGTGGCTATTTCGAAATTACATGGAAATAAATTTGGGATGTAGGTTTTGAATTCTATTGAAAGCACACACTTATCACCAAATAAGCGGAATAAATTTTATTTGTGACTTTCCCAGAAGAGACTCGGATGAGTTCGTGGGAATTCCGAAAATGGTACTCCGAGCCAATTGAATTATGTGTAATAACCTGATCGCACCGGAAGTAATACTGGAATCGGAAAGATGCATTAAAACCATTCCCAATTTGCTGTCTATGTCTGCAAAATTTCAAGGACTACCTGTTGCCCCTGTACTCAATCTGAGCAAGCACTCAAACAAATGTTTCTCTACTTCGAACTCATAATATTCTATCACCCACGCAGCGGCACTGCCATCTATGCGAATCTCACTCAAGCACCAATAACCGTTGCAACCCTCACTCGAGTAACTTTCCTTTTCACCGCATACTGAGGTCGTTGGGAAAAATTCAGTTGTAGCAGAGTTCTTGCGGGGGGTAGTAGTTGCGGTCGCACTGCATAAACATTCGTTGTATCGCTCACAGACGGGCAGGCAACTTGGAGCTGTGAAGTCCCTTACTTGCGGTGTTTCACAGGCAACCGGTTCTGTAGTTCATTGGCAGGTTAATAAACTTTAACCAGAAGCATAAAGTTGATTTCTTTCCTGTTTTGTGCCGGTATACACTATGCACTTGTGGGAACGATTACTCTGGTCACAGATTAGTTGATTAGTTTCCCTTGGCTAACACGTTCTCATGACAATCCCCTTATCGCACATCAATGTGAAGTCAAACGCGTGGCTCGCCATGTGAATCCCCCCAGCAATTAAAGCCTCTCAAATCTGAATATCTGTAAAGGTCAGAATTGAGTGTTCAATAGTTGGAAGTTTGGAGCCCAAAATTCGTTTGGATTTCCAGTCGAATATGAATCTATAAAAAAAATAGTGTTGCTTAATTCTTGCGATTGGAAACTTCACAGATCGTGGAGAACTCTGATCTCACCTTCTTTTATTTTCATTAATGAAGAAAGTCCCCTACCGTTTGGAAATTTAAGCTGGTGTCATTTTATTCCAAAAAAATTAAATATAAATTAGAAATGACCTTTTGTCATGTTTCCGAGGTTGCTCATTATTTCATCGGCTTACAACTTCTGTGGTTTTTTAGGGAAAAACTTAGCCAAGTGATTTTCAGCAGCTCTGGTGTCGGTAATTTTTTCCACCATCAAGAGGCATCTCACAGAGCCTAACGCAAACGGCTGTCAGAGGGTGCAAGATCCGGGCTATGCCGTGGATGGCTTAAAATTTCCCTACCTAATCTGTCTGCGGTATAGTATTGCCCTGATGGAAAACGAATCGTTTCTGTGGGCCGATTTTTCCATTGGTCTTTGTTGACTTCTTTATTCAAACGGTCGAGTGGTGCACAGTAGATGTTCGAGTTACCCGTTTCGCCGCGCTCCAGCAGCTCATAATGAACCTGGTCACAAGTGACAAATTACATTTGAGAAGCACTTCATGCGCCAGACGCTCAATGTGTAGACTACAAGTGATGACTACTTGTCCTCTAAATACGTCTCGTGAGCACACCTCTTAGGCGGTCAGCCAGAATCAATTCCGAATGCGCTGCCTCGGCGAACATGGCAGATGAACAACTTGACTTATAAGCGCAAGGAACAATCGTCGGTGATTAGGTGAACGCTGAGGAGATAACAATTGTGATGTGGTGTCAAATGGGAGGATTAGCAGTCTCGATTACAGTGATTCATACATAGTGACGTTTCTGACTGCAATGAACCGTGGGTGATCTTCGATGCAACGAGAGTAAAGCACCCCGAACTGGATCAGACAGTCGATCAGACAGACGGTGCTGCTCATATTTTTCAAAAATTATAGATGAACAAATTTTTTTTTAATAAATGTTAAGGTATGATTAACTTTTCACTTGATTATAGCATGATAAGTTATCACTTAGGCACCTTGTGTTCTCGATTATATTCTTTTGGCCATTACGCGGATTCTGACGCATAAATTTGACAAAACCTTGTTGATGACGATTGTGCCATTAGTTGTGTGGCAAGGGACATCACCATTATCATTTAGTGGTTCTGTAACGTGCACTGTTCGCCGAAACTTTGTTCCTAGTCTCAAAATTTTCAAAATCAAAACCTCAAACGATACCACCACTCAACAATCCGCACCACACCGTCACTCCACGCCGCAAACTTAGTCGAAACAATAACGAGTTCCAGATGCGACAATCGCACTGGCGTAGTTTGTAAGTGCGTCGACACACATGCCAAGGTCTGAGTTTCGATTTTCAGACGGAACACCTCGAATTTTTTACGGCACCACCTCTTTCGAGTTGCTGACAGCACTCAAGGAGTACGAATTGCCTATGGAAAGCTTCTCAAATGTCGACATTTGGAATCGGTAAAAAACTGTAGATTCCCTCTGCTAGAGAACAGTAGCACGCACAACACGAGTAGTAAAGGGTGCACCAACAAGAACGCAAGATTTAAATTTGGCGCCATTCGAATTGTCATTGTTTGACATTTGAGCAATTATTATTGTTTGTTAGTAGAAGGTATACGGTTAATTAAAATTAAGCGCTACACGAATGAACAACGCATTCTCATTGTGAAATTGTTTTACCAAAATGGTAAAAGTTTTGCGGCGACCGCAAATTGCGATCAATTTGAGGTTACAATAATGCTTCAAAAGAGTAAACTGTAAAGCGATTAATGGAAAAATTTACTGAAACTGGGTCTGTAACTGATGTAAGGACAGCAACGCGCCCGCTCGATCGACCGAAAATATCGCAGCAGTACGTGATGATGTCGCTCAAACTCTATTCACCTCAAGTCCACACCGAGCTCAGCAAATTGGTGTTTCCGAATCCACTATGCAGCGAATTTTGACGAAAGATTTGCATCTTCATGCATACAAAGTTCAATTAACTCAGGAACTGAAGTCAGTCCCATACACAGCGAAGGGAGTTCGTTACTTTTTTTTAATTAAGAGACAACATGAAAATGCTGATTTAGCCGATAAAACCATCTTTAGTGACGAGGCCCATTTCCATCTTGATGGCTTCGTCAATAGACAGAATTGTCGCATTTGGGGCGAGGAAAATAGTCGAGTGATTCAAGCGAAGCAAATGCATCCCCAACGTGTCACTGTGTGGTGTGGATTTTGGGCTGGAGGAATCATTGGACCTTTTTTATGCCAATGAATCAGGTCAAGCGCAAACAATGGTGTTCGGTATCGTGAAATGATAACCAATTTTTTCGTGCCTAGAATTGAGGAAATGAATGTGGAGGGGATGTGGTTTCAACAAGACAGCGCCACATCTCATACAGCCAGAGAAACAATTCAATTGCTGCATCAGTCATTTCCCGGTCGTGTTATTTCGCGTTTTGGAGACCAGAATTGGCCGCCTAGATCGTGCGATTTAACACAATTGGACTTTTTTCTTTGGGGTTTTTTGAAGTCGATGGTTTATGCGAATAAGCCGACGACGACTCAAGCCTTAAAACAGGAAATTGGACGCTGCATTAATGAAATACCGCAGCAAAATGGTCATTGAAAATTTCATTAAAAGATCGCGTACGTACCAGCAAAGCCGCGGCGGCCATCTGGCCGATGTGTTATTCTACACATAACCTCATCCTGTTTACTTTACTTATAATAAAGAATTCATGATTTTTTCTTAAATATCTGCGTTTTATTTAAAATTTAAATCCTGCGTTCTTGTTGGGACACCCTTGTGGGCTGTAGCGTCATTCAATTATCGTTATAGAACGATAGAACGCCGGAAATGCCATCAACGTCGGCCAAGTAGTAACCGCGTCTGCTGTTCGCTATCGCCAAATTAGAATGGACTTCTTTTGGTCAGAATATTGAGAATATGGACCTTTATGACATGTGCTTCAAACAGGACGCCCACTTACCATACAGACAACGAAACGATGACACTTTGGCGAGAGAAATTCAATGGGCGTGTTATCCCCCGTCATGACGTTGATAATTGGTCGCAACGATCACGCGACTTAATACTGTTGGACTACTTTCGTTAGGGATATTAAAAAGCAAAAGTGGACGTCTTGAAAGAGCCACTTAAAATCTCTCTGTTACCGTTAAGCCTCAATGGTACCTAGAAGTGTTCGATCCTATTCCACAAACGAGCTACGACGAATTTTGTTTGGAGATTTGTGATGACTGGTTGCATACCTTAGCTTATTAATTTTTCCATTATTTACCGTTGTACACAATTATCCTCTGTGACATCATGCAAAACAGCTACAGTCACTCGAATTGGTCTACACTCTACCACAAGTTCCACTTGGCAGCACAATTTTTTCAAATCCCCAGCACAAGGTAATCGAACCGCAGCACGTCACCTCACAGGTCACAAAAAAACCCCCGTCCTCTGGAATGTCGAAGAGTTAGTCAGAAAAATTCACAATTTCCGAGAACGAATGTATTTCACACACTTTTATTACGTGGCAATTAGCATTCCATCGCCAACTCGTTCCGACCATAGAGATGTGTCAGCGTCACAAACCAGATTTCGTTTCCTTATTTGCAGTTCGCAGCTCAAGGTTCGCATGTCATCAGCGCAGTCAAAGCTCGGTTCGTTTGATAAGAAATACGTCCGATACCCCGGCCTACGATCTCAGAAGAAATTCGATCAACAACCGATTCAAGTTCCTCGGTGATGCAAATCAAAGCCATCATACGACGCCCGTTCGTATGTCCAATGAATACTAATGCGTCGGTGTCTCTTTGGGACTGGCAAAATCTATGCATTTCACAAATTGATTCGAATGTATGACAGACGATTCATGGGTCAAGTCGATGCGGCTCTCTTCAGCTTTTGAATTCCAGGCAACTGCCTTTGACACTCCCAAGGCCAACCAATCGCCTTTGGGTGGATGCCAGTGTCCCTTTTCCGATTGAATCTAATTCAATTGCAGGTTGGAGAGGAGCGAAGAGGGGCAACCTACACGATGGCTTGGTGGTGGTTTAAGAAATTCACTCACGTCTCAAATTGCTATGACTGGCAGGCAGACCCCCGTTTTCCTCTCCTTCTTCCTTCTGTCGCCAGCCACTTTCTATTTGCGAAGTCGCCTGACGTATGTTGCCATTCGTCACATAACTTTTTATTATCTCAGGTTCTCTGAAGGGCTACGGCTGTCTGCATGATTCGTACGGACGGCTTGGGAGAGATAGGAGCGCTATTAATTTTGTCAAAATTGTGCGCTCTTTACCTTGTGGCTAGAGGATTTCAAATTCATACTGCACGTCGTCAATAAATGATTCCGAACGAGCGGTAAAGCTGGACAGGTTTATTGGACTGTAATTGGCTGAGGGTGAAAACATTGAAAACCGTAGCTACGGTCAGGTTCTCCTTGTTGGAAATGGTCTGTGGGCAGTTTTGCAGGCTATTTGCCAGATTGGTGCTATTATCAACTGGAATTGCGTTTTAAATCGATTGAGCCGTCCTCGTCTCCATCGTAAGCACTTCCGCTTTATCAATTCGAATCCTATTCCTGAAAGTGCTAAAAATGCATTTGAATCGGTTGAGTGAATATTCCAAAGGACCTGCATTCAGATTCTAGAAATGAGTAATCCTTTAGCGAAATAATGAAGATGTAGACATTCTTAAGCTACTTTTAAAAACGTCTTGCTGTGAATGGCGCCCAATAAGAGACATATTTTGTGAATATTTTCATTTCCCTTTGAGGGAATGCATCTGAAGCAGACCGCACATCATAACGGTCTGTATCAGACAATCAATCTCAGGATGTTCATACAGCGAAGGAAAAAAAAACAAAAATCAATTGTCTCCTTGTTGTAAAGACTAATTGCGCACGGTTCCATTCAGCCCGCTCCATCCGACTTCTGCTGTCACTTTATTGATTTTTTAACAATTCATTCTTGTTTTCCAGTCAGACAGGCACATGCACACACCTCTCATTCGACAGACAGAAAATCCATGACATTCCCCCTTCATCCATGACTTCCCCCACTTCAAAAAAAGTTTCACTTTCGTCACTGCAGCGGCACCGGATCAGGTGCATGCAATTATCCATTACACGTCCCCGGCCATTCCGGGAAACGCTTTTCAACCTTCCCCAGTTGCACGACAAAAAATGAAAAGCAGACACACACACACACACAGCAAAACACTCTTAAGTGGATGTCAAATGCACATTAGGGACCTTCTTTACTGCGGCACTACACGCCGGAAGAGCATGCACATGTCCTTTCAGCTTTCCCTCTCACACTCCCAGAGATATCCAAGGCGACACGGCTTAATCCCACTTCATCGCGACTACCGTGTTTCATTGTATGCCATCAGGGCTTAGGCTAATGCGGAACCGTTCGTCACAGGCTTATGCACTGCACTTGCATTTGTGTACATTTGCGGCGCGGAACTCATCTCCGAGACGCAAGTGCGATTTGTATGTGGATGGTGGCTGGGTTTAGATCTAGACATGTGATACAACTTTGTGTTTGCGCTCGCTCCTTGAGATCTGCACTTTTCTCACCTCTGTTGCAGGTGTACAGGCACCATCTTTGCATTATGCCTTCAGGGTATGGATGGCGTGATGAGTGACTAAGGAGTGTCACACTTAAAGGACAAGGTGAAACTCTTTGTAAGAGTTTAGTGACATTGACATTGCACAGGGGAGATGCTTACATTGGAAATAAATTTTGAAATGATTTAAGGAGGGAATTCCAGTTCAGTCAAAGACTCAAGCACTCTTATTCAATTGATCAGTTTAAAGTTTTTAGGACAAATGTGGTAAGAGGAGCTTTGCGATTTCGAAGCCTTCTAAAGAGAGCGGTCAAATATAGTTCTGAACTTCAAACACTTCAGAAAGTGTCAGTCAGAAAGTCAGTTTGGCTTCGTTTGAAGTATAAAGGTTTAGTTTGATACTGCGTGTAAATTCGGATTTGCTGTGCGGTAATAGCCTCAAGGAACGTCAAGTAGTTATATCAAAATTAGAAAAAAACTTTCTATCAAGACCATTCATTTGACATTCACGTCGGAAGCAAAATCTTACAGGAGATATTTTTCGATAAAAATTACTTGTTGGAGATAATTTCCTTTAAATAAATACCGTTAGGCAAGCAGCACAATTAGTAGGCTTGTTGATGTCATGACACTTCTTGATCTTCAATTGGCGCTATAGTCTTGGATGGACCTAACCCTTAAAAAACATGCCTCCTCAAATTGGTTGCCCAATCCAAGTTGTTTGATGTCCTTCTCCACATGTGTGCGCCATTTCAACCTAGGGCGCCCTCTGTTGCGTTGTTCTAATTATTGTGATTCAAAGACTTTTTGGGGTGGAGGAGTAGTCTCCAAACGCACTCTACATGACCTAGCCATCTTAAGCGCTGTCTCCGAAGACGCTTGAACAGGCGCATGTTGCTGTACAGCCAAAGAAGGTCTTCATTGAATCTTCTCCTCCAGGTGCCATCAAAGCAAACAGGAGCAAAAATCGCACGCATCTCGAAGTGGCAATGACGCTTAGACTTTTCGAAAAGGCTTATGGCCCTAAGACTATGGCACGGGTGGGCCCCTGCTTTAGTCGAAAGAAAATCTTGTTTTGGGTGCTTCCAAACCAACTTAGTGTTACCTACCAAAGGACAAAGGAGTTATATAAGTATTAGTGTACAGCTTCGTATGAAAAGGCGAAGAAGTTTCTATATCAAAATAAATTATGTTGACCAAGCCTCAGTCAACATGCTTCATGTATGCAAATTCAGTTTCCTACACCCAGGTGACACAAGTCTTATTTCAGCTGGTTACGTCATCGGAAGTCTGGTCTTCCTTTAACACTGGAAGACTTTCCGCGATGAAGGGTTAGTCTTTATTCCCTCTCCATGACTCAGCCACGCGTAGAGTTAGTCCATCACTCCTCCAAACTACTTCATTACAAACCCATTAAAAAAAATCAAAAGATTTTCCTCTTGTATGGCTTTTTTCGCATTTGCCTAAGCTTCTCCTGCATTTAGAAGAAGGCAAGGTGGCTTGAATTTCCCATCTAAGTCCAAGGACACAGCGCTTGGGCAGGGTTATGCCTTGTCATATATCCGTTGACATATTATTCAATGGCTAGTTCATTCCTATTCCTATTTGCGTTTGACCAAGATATCGGTGCCGATTGCGGTCGCCGTGGCGTTGTGGTAAGTGCGTCTACCACCAGGCAGAACATCTAGGTTCAATTCCCGGACGGGACATTTTCGCTCGCATTTTTTCACGGAACCACTCAAATCAGCATCAATTGTCTATGAAAAGTTTCTCAAATCTCGCCGTTCGGAGTCGGCAAGAAACTGTAGGTCCCTTTTACTCGTGGGAGAACAGTAGCACGCACAACACGAGTAGTTGTTGTAGAAGCTAGGCTCTGGTCCGATCTAGGCTGTAGTGCCTTTCATTTATTGTTGTTATTGTCGGTGCTGATGGACCCCTTTTGTAGACCCAACTTAGCCACGTCCTTCTGCATGTTCAAGATAACCCGTTGAATTAATTCAAATGGTGTGATTGTCATCCGCATATGCCAGCAGCTGTTGAGAGCTGTAGGAGATTGACCCTCTAGTGTTGCTGTCTGATTACGCAAAATATACGTAGGAACTATTCAGAAAAAAAATTAAAATCAAAAGCCTCGGTCTGTGGCCTTGATAATACAACGAAATCTAAAAATAACCAAACAATGCGAGTCACTTACTCAAAAGCAAAAAAGCACCAGATTCTTCGAATTCATGAAGAAATGTGTTTATTCACTGACCCACTAGGAATTCGTCACATATTTCAGCAGACCTTCTAACAGCGTACGCATAGCCTGTTGGAAGATTAAGATGCGAACTCGATAACCAAGGTAAGTGTAAGTTATTGGCAATGCAATTTCTGGAGTTTCCCTCAATACGTTCCGGCACACGTAGAACAACTATTGTCAACCAGAGCGGATGCAACCTCCCGAGGTCCTTCACGGCTTTCGCCGTTCACACGGAATTTCTAATCGCGCCGCAAAAGTTTTTAATTGGTTCACTTAAGGCTCTTCGGCAGCAATACCGCACAGCATTCACCCTCTCAGGCGGCCAGGTTCAAAGTGCGCAACTTTCCCATTCAATTCACCCTCCACCCCCGTATCGTCTCAGAGGAGGGAGGCAAGTTTTCATCGGCACAACCGCTTGATTCAAAACAAATTGGCTCTTGTGATGCATTTTGAGGACACCCGTGCGGGGAAATATTCGTGCAAACTAAATTGCTTCTCGGATTGCCATTGCATTTGATTTTTCTTTTTCCAATTGAAACCTTGCACAGGAGCACCGCGGCGCTTTGTTCGCCGTGATTTGCGGTCATACATGGATTTGGGTTAGTGGCTTCGACGTGACGTGCAGATGAATTTCAATCGAAGTCAAATGTAAGTGGTCTAGTGTGTTGGGCATCTCCGTTCAATGCGTTCCGAGACATAACCGCCAGAGTTACCACCCCTCCCCCTCCCGTCCTCGGCACTCTCTGCTGTTGCGAAATTAATTAAAATAATCAATTAAAGCATGCATGGCCTGAGAACGGCAAAGAACTGCAATTTTCTCCCCTCAACTTCCACCATTACTCTCTGTCTATTTAGTGAACGCTCACCGACACTGCTGATGAGGCAGTGCTTGAAGGAAACTAATGCACCTGACACGTTGAGTAAACCGAGGCTAACAGCCACCACCAGCAAGGAACGCCACACAGCACAGATGTGTATGCACACGCTGCCAGTTCATTCAATCACTCCCCAGGACGAAATAGACGGAATGAAAAATTAGTAAAATTTTTATGCGACCATATAAAGCTTGCTGCAAACCTGGCCGAAGTGAGTAAACATGTTTACGCCACCCATTCAGCTGTGGCCCGGCCTGACGCGGCGGTAAGTAATGCCGAAAAACTTTATCGTGTTATTTTGCTTTAAAACTCATAAAACTGCTCCCATTATCCTTTATGAAATAGTTTTCCATTGGTTGGTGTGTGCGTGTGTGTGTGCGATTGTCCTGCCCGAGGGAGAGTTGTGTAGTACATATGAGAGGTGTTGGGTAAGATGTTACCAAGCAGCGTGACTTTGTGCGAAATGTTCCAAAAATCCTTTTAGCCTTCTCTGCCATGAGGTGATGCTTGACAATGTAAGTTGCAAGGAAGTTTTAAACTGATTGCTGTTTTCAATGCTTTTCCGACTCTGGGGATTGTAAAGAATCTAACAGTTCGGGAGTAAGAATGTGGAAAGAAGACGGTTTTGTTGGCAATTAATGGATTTCATTTGAGAGGGATCTTTTGTAATAAATGGAGTGGGAGTATGGGAATTTGTGATTGAGTATTGCGTTGAAGAAAAGGAGGACAGGGACAAGGATTGACTGGCATAACAAATTTTCCTCTGTTCTTGGTGGGAATGGCAGGGAATCATCTACTACAAGCTACTACCAGAAGGCCAAACTCTCAATTAGTCTATGTGCTGTCAATTAGACCGACGGAAGGTAGCAATCGCTCATAAGCGGCCGGCTTTGAGAAGGAGGAGTTGTCAGTCATGAGAATAACGGCAGACCACATTTGTACGTCGATAGCTTAGGGAGCTGAGTTGGGAGCTTCTGAAGCTTCCACCATATATTCCGAACCAACAAGTTACAGGTAGAACTGTCTTGAGAAGACGTTTGCTAAAGTTCGTTCCTATGGTTTTTCGTTCATAAGGATCTTGTTTTCTAGGAGAGAAGTATAGGACATTACCTCCAAAACGGCGTAAATTTGATTTAGATCCGATCGTTCGATCAGCTTCAGTATTCTCGAGTGTCAGGCAAAGGTCGGAGGGATGGAGAGTGTTGAGAATTGTCAGAATTATAAAACTTTCCTCAATTAAATTGTAACAGCCCTGGCGGCAGCGCGTGACTCAAGAGCAGTCAAATAAAACAAACCTATGCGATCTGTCAACTTCACCATATTTAAATCGACTCATTATGAACGGTTTTTTTCGATTTCTGAGTTCACGGTGCCGCGACGGGTTTTCCAAAAGTAGTGAATTTATTGAATTCTGTGTAGTATGTATAAAATATGAAACATGTGTATGCAGAGAAAAAACGTAATGCTAAGCGTCACCAAAGGGTATGTTACTTCTTGAGTAAGACCCGGAGAACTCACCAAATCCAGCCAGGACACATTTTTGCGCCGCTGCGCCCAGAAATGTTCTCAATTTTTCGGCTCGGAGGCGGCATTAAAACGGTTGGTGGTTACCCTTGTGAGAGATGAAATAAGCCGAAGACGCTTGACCCTTGATTCTTGCTGCTCCCAATTCATTCATGTTGAAAATCACATGCAAATGGATAGTTTTTAGAAAAAATTGTTCCTTTAGTTTCCACGTTCTGCTGACCCATCGTGAGAGACATTGCATCTCGAATTTTTTTTTTTGAATGCGTCCAAGGATGTGGTAATCTTCCGAAGATACTAGCAGCCGGAGTTGCCAGCGTGCACGATTTGCAACCCGCGATAATTGATTACGGGAAAACGCCTACGTTCTAATCCACACCCTGCACACTTCAACCACTCTCCCCGTGGCACTTCTTCTTCTTCTTCTTGTGACGCTACAGTCACAAGAACCTGGACCTGGGCCTTAACCAACATGCCTCTCCAGCCAGCACGGTCTTTCGCCAGCTGCCGCCAGTTGCGCACTCCAAGTTGGTTGAGGTCCTTCTCCACTTGTGTGCGCCACCTTAGCCTAGGCCGTCCTCTGTTGCGTCGTCCCAATAGCTCAGATTCGAAGACTTTTCGGGCCGGAGCAGTGGTGTTCATACGCTCTACATGGCCTAGCCATCTTAAGCGTTGTATAGGCGTATGTCGCTGTACAGCCCATAGAGTTCTTCGTAAAATCTTCTCCTCCAGATGCCATCAACGCAAACAGGATCAAAAATCGCACGCAAAACTTTTCTCTCGAAAAGACCAAGGGCTTCCTCATCCGCTTTTAGTAATGTCCAGGTTCCCGCGCCATAAAGTAGGATTGGGATGATCAAGGTGTTATATGAAGCAAGCTTAGTCCTCCGAGAGAGGACTTTATTACTCAATTGCTTCTGGAGCCCAAAGAAACAGCGATTGGCAAGAGTGATTCTGCGTTTGATTTCGGTACTGGTGTTGTTGTCTCTATTTACCGCGAAGCCGAAGTAGACGAAGTCCTTGAATGATTCGAAATTTTTGCTGCTTAGCGTGACGCTCTGTCCGAGACGCCGATGTTGTGTGTACTTCGCTTGTACTTCGTTTTGCCGTCATTAACCACCAGACCCATTTCAGCCGCTTCCGCTTCAATGCCAGCAAACGCGTCATTGACGGCTCGCTGTGTTCGTCCAATCACATCAATGTCGTCGCCGTAAGCTTGCAGTTGAACTGACTTTTGCAAGATCGCGCCTCTGGTGTTGACTTGTGAGTTGCGCACGATCTTCTCAAGAATGATGTTAAAGGAGTCAAATGACAGTGCGTCGCCTTGTGTAAAATCTGCGGCACTGCCGTGAGGTATTACTTCGCGGGGATATTTAGCGACTCCCGCTCTGCTCTGGAGGGAAGCCCTTTCTGCTTCAGCCTGTCTAAGTTTTAAATGAACCTTCACAATGAATGAGCATAACTCATTATTTTGCAATGGATCATTTTATTGGCTCTTAGTATGTAGGCGCAAGTAGGCGCAACTGCCTCTCCTATGCAAATCGGATACAGAGAAAAATTGCGTGGTCTGCGTTCCCCTCGGAGTTTGGGCATTGTGGCACAGTGGCGAGTTGTAGTGCCAAAACCGGTGCAAATATTTTCGGTAGCCGCCGTGTCCAGAAAGGGCAGATAACGCGAATTCTAATTAAATGTGTTTGTAATGATGGCCATTGTGAAAGCCCTTAACAAAATCTTCACAATTTCTTCTATTTACCATTACGTGCGTCGTGATGTAAAATTGTCAGAACATCAGCTGGCACATCAAGTTAATGATATCTCTGTAGCACCGGTAGTAACACCGACGATCACAAATGAATTGAGTTCGTGACAGGTAACCCTCAGGATGAGAGACACAAATTGCATTCTTCAACCCAAAAAACGACAGACCATGGGACTGCCCCCTTTTCGCAAAACCGCTCATCATCATCATAAACATTCAAAAAAAGGTTATACCCCTCACACTTTAGTTAGCGTGACACCGTACTCTTGCTCTCGCCAGCATTCACCCCGAATTGAATGCACCCGCGCCTCGTTTCCGCGCCATAGAATGTCTTCTTTCCCTTTGTGCGACTATAATCATAAAACTCCCGGTTACAGAAATGTATTTCGAATGCAACTACTTTCGGGACAAATATACTCTCCGCAAGAGTATTGCACATCCGGAGGAGGTCGGCGGTCGACACATTCTTCGTCCCCACAGGGACCTGAGTTACAACCACCTAATTCGCAGACATGCTGTTCGAGTCCTCGTCCTCGTACTCGTCCTCGTTTGGCCGTCGTCGTGCAACGAATTCGGGAGCATTTTTTTGTGAGTTATAATTATTGGACTGCGGGGTTTTTGTTAGTCACGCAAGTTCTCCTATTCCTCTTCCGCCGGCCATGGCGGGTTCTATTGAATTATTTTCAGGAGTGGTGCAGGAGAGATTTTTTTGCACAGACATTCCATTCGAATTGTTGACTCAATTCTTGAGTCTGTGTGGCGCGGACATCTTGTTGGCTGTTGCAACATTTGGAGAGCTCGCTTTAAGTGGTACACATGGTAATTGAGCCCGGTCGTTAAACAATGCAGTAGCACCGGTTAAGTGTCCTTCGTACACGGATTGATGTTGACAGTGGACAGAGATTCAACAATGGCGGTTGTAGTCGCAAGTCAAGTGGGCATCGAAGCAGGCTCGAGTGTTTGTCGTCGGTGACGCTGACTCCCGGCAACGTGGGTGGGTTAATTAATTCAGTGGAAGTCCAAGTGCTTTGACTACTGATTTGTGTAGCAGATACAGAGCTGATGAGCCATGTGACCACAGGATGAAGTGGAGATTAGGCCTATGATCAGGCAATCAATCATTGCCGGAGGCAGATTGGAGTCCTGCCACTCTGGCTTGAACAGAGCAATTGTGTTTCCTGTGTGGTAGGGAATGTAGAGAAAATTATTATCAAGGATGCGTACATTTGGTGGTTTTCTGAAGGACGCATCTCATCTTGATCGACATCATTGACCATTGACTGCCTGAGTCTGGAAGCGCTTCGCATACAAAGCAAAGAGCCCTAAGTGGTTAGCATTCATCAAACAAATGCCAACTTAGAGTTCCTTCTGTATTGAGGAGAACTTTTAATGAGCCATCTGTAGGTCGACGCCATTTGTGAGTCAGACTCACTCAGAGAACTTTCTCGTTCCGGCACTTTGTTGCACGCAGTTTGCACGCTACAAGTTGCCTCGTCAACCTGATTCGCCAGGCAGAAACGGAGTCATAAATTCCAGCATAATGTGTGTGCATGTCCTTGTTGTTTTCGAAGCCCACGTTTCAGTGCGCTACTTCCACACGAATACACCTAGTACAGAAGTTTGCAGCTCCATTTGAACTTTCGGGACAAGGCTGTGCTCCATCACTGCCGCCACCACCGCTAGCGGCGACAGTGCCACCAAGTGTTGACAGAAATATTTGAATTCGAAAATTTATTGCGTTGGTGCATGGCACACATCCGCAGAGTTATCATTAAATTAATTAGATTCTTGTACTCTATGTAAATTATGAGAATAAGTTATGAGGCAGGAAGGATGCGTCTTGCTGTGGACTGGTGGCGGAGTTGGCGGGTACATGAACCTGCTCGAGCATGAGAATGAACCGAAATGAGGTTGCAAATGATGTACCACATTGATGGGTGACGCAGGCGGGGCTGCTGCAAGGAGAGCACACACTTTGGTGCAGAAAATAACGCCCGAGCTGCGACGATGTCTCGCATGCCGAAAAGCTGGAATGTGACAGAGCGACGCAGGCAATAATTGATGCAGTTGGAAATTGAGTTCTTTTGCCCACGAAGGAATTAGATGTGAAAGGAGAAATTAACGCATAAGACGTTCGTTCGTCCTTCCGACGTGAATATAAAATTTTTACTATCTAACTGGAAGAGTAACGCATGTAAATGATACTCTATCAAGGACCAGGTTTGCGTCAACAGTTCAATTCTGATCTAAAGATAAATGAGGGAGTTAACATCAGCATCCACTCTAGAATCCCCAATTTGAACCTTTCATATCTTAGGCTGAAACGATGACCATTAAGGACGAGCTTTTCTAACTTCTTACTTCACTTGCTCTGAGAGCCGAGAGACTATCGGGTCCCTGGATTGTAACTCCTTTAACAACAGATATCCATTTTGTGCCGCCTATGCAGGCGAGCTGCAACATTCACCTTGTGTAAGTGAAGTAGAAAACGGTGACATTCCGGGAATTGCATACCTGATGAATCTTAAATTGTTTGAATGCAAAATTTGCCGCGTTACCAAAACAAACTTTGGTCTTTAAGATTAACAGATCAGCACACTCGGAACACTCATTATTGACATCTCTGACCATTGTGACATTGATGCACACGCAAACGGACTAGGTCTGTACAATGAAAATGTTAATACAATGGCTCTTCTCTTATGTGTAAGAGCAAAAAGATGGAAGAAAGCGTTTCCGAAGATAAAGAAAGACCCACTCCTTCAACGATCTCAGGACGGAGGCGTACATTAGACTTTGTGGTTGAAGAATCTTATTCTTCGGCGGCTGTTTTAGTGATTAATGAGCAAATGAAACAAGTTTATGTTATTCATGTCGTCCCCACGTTTCTAAAGGACATCTTCAGGGGATAATTAGGTGATTCGTTTGGATTTGGTTGACATTTAACATGTCATACCATTTAAACTAAAACCTATTATTGCACATATTGTTGGCACTTCGTTGGGCAAAGATCATAGACTGATTTCCGCCCAACGATTCTTCAACCACAAAATGAACGGTTCAACTATAGAAGCATCGAAAACATCACGCATTTCATAAAGAACAACTTCAATTGGTTTTAGATCATATGAAGAGAAATCCTCAATCCGCAGTACAGTGGGCCGTATTTGGATAAAGTGGGGTTGTAACTCGTTGAACTCGTCGTTTTACCTATAAAAGGACGGATCCGCCAAGTCTGAAAATGTAGAATGTAGACCATAGTGCCGATAACTTTGAAATGTCCAAATTCTTGAAATGCCCAAAATTCCAAATTTTCAAAAAGCCAAACATTTCAGTAGGCCAGAACCGCAAAATGTCCTAAATTACTAAATGCCCAAAAACCGGAAGACCAGAATACCAATATACCCAAATTCCAGGAAAACCCAAAATCCTGAAATCCCGAAAAGGCAAAGCTCCAAAATGACCAAACCTTAATTTTCAAATGCTAAAAATCTCAAAATGCTCAAGAACCGAAAAGTCAGAATGCAAAAATGTTCAAAAATCGCAAAATGTTCAAAATCTCAAGCATGACATCTTGAAAGAAACATTTTTGGAAAGTGGGTCTGTAGAGGCAGAATTCATGATTAGGTCCGTCTCCCATTTCCTAAATTTTGACTTTTTTTTTACCTCTACGATGTATTTGATGCGTAGAAATAACATTTATTACCGCAAATAGGGCGTCGGGGTTGCAAGGGGCGGCATTAACGAAAACATAAATACTTATATATTTGGGCTTTTGAACAAATATGAAAAAAAAACTAGAGACTCTATCAGCTAGTGTATCGTAAGGATTCCATAAATCACTTCAAATTCATAAACCTACCATGTGTACATTTTTAAGGGGCAATTTTCAATTACTCGCCCAAAAACACGACTGAGCAAACCAACAATTTTCCACGATAGAGAGGCGATAGAGAGATTTGTTGTTCGATGTGTATGCCAACTCTAGACTCTGGCATATGATGAAGAAAACGAAGAAAAATTAGACACAACACAAGACACAAATGGGACCGAAAATCGCATGCAGAAATTTTCTTTCGATAAGCCCAAGCGATTCTTTATCCACTTTTGATGACTTCTTTGTTTCTGTGTCATAGTGGACAGGAACAAAGTTCTATACTTATCCAGACTGCTCTTTCAAAAGCGGTTCCTATTACTCAGTTGCCTCTTAAGTCGAATGAAACAATGATTGCTTACAATCATCGCATATTGAGGATGTTGCTCCTTCTAAGACCGAAGAAGAGATAGACGAAGTACTTGACTTCAACAAAGTTCCTTCCGTCCTTCCTTATTCACAGCATATACTTTGCCCTTGCCCTCTCTTACCGTCAAAAGGATTTTATTTGCTTTTGTTTCAATGCCAACAAATGTCTCCTTGGCGGGACGCGGTGTTCGCTGAAACTTGTCAATTTCGCCTGCGTAAGTCAGCAATCTGTGTGTCTCGGGTTTATTTGTAAGTTTCGAACGATCTTTTTTAGAATGATGTTGACAACATCACATGGCAGCGCGAGTCGCCCTATAAAAGGTGATTCATTGTGAGGTTTGATTTTCCATAACCTTTTGTTGGCAGATAACGCATGACTCCAATCATACTTGTATGTCATTTTTATTCAGTATCATTTGCCAAGTTAGTATTGAAGGAGTCCCATCACAACAGCGTTTTCAAATTGTTTAGCTATATTGAGAAGATCAGTGTTCTGAGAAAAATGTTTATTGTAGGATATTCGAGAAAATTACGTCTACAAACTTCCTGAAACCACTATTGCCAATACCGTTTACAAATCTAAGTTGCAGTTTGAATGGATACTACTCGACTGACTCGACCATCCAGAATCTAGCACGTACTGAATTGACTAAAGGTGCTGAGTGAGTCTTGTGAAAGCCCAAAATGATGAGTGAAATCAGAATGTTACCGTCAAAGAAAACCATTATCGCACCAAGCTCAAGGAGTAAGTATGTCCTTTCTGCAATTCAAGCACATGGTTTCAGTTAGCTTTGGTTACAACATGACGGCCTATGAACCATACCACACGAGAAACAACAGACCTGCTTGAAATTATTTCGGTGAGCACTTAATTTCACGATTTGCTCCCTCGAACTTTTGGACTATTTCATACCTTTGGAGACCTTTGGACTATTTTCTCGTGGTATATGTAAAGTTTCCACTTCTGTGCGCCACCTTAGCCTAGGCCGTCCTCTGTTGCGTTGTCCCAATGGCTCAGATTCGAAGACTTTTCGGGCCGGAGCAGTGGTGTCCATACGCTCTACATGGCCCAGCCATCTTAACCGTTGTATCCGAAGACGCTTGACTAGGCACTTGTCGCTGTACAGCAGATAGAGTTCGTCGTTAAATCTTCTTCTCCAGATGCCATCAACGCAAACAGGACTAAAAATCGCACGCAAAATTTTTCTCTCGAAAAGACGAAGGGCTTCCTCATCCGCTTTTAGTAACGTCCAGGTTTCTGCGCCGAAAAGTAGGACAAGGATGGTCAAGGTGTTATATGAAGCAAGCTTAGTCCGTGGAGAGAGGGCTTTATTACTCAACTGCCTCTTGAGGCCAAAGAAACAGTGGCTGGCAAGAGTGATTCTGGATTTGATTCCGGTACCGGTGTTGTTGTCTCTATTTAACGCGGAGCCGAGGTAGACGAAGTCCTTGACTGACTCGAAGTTTCTGCTGCCTAGTCTGACGTTCTGTACGAGACGTCCTTCTTTGATGACAGTATGTACTTCGTTTAGCCCTTCAGCCAACTTGGAGTGCGCAACTGGTGGCAGCTGGCGAAAGATCGTGCTGGCTGGAAAGGCATGTTGGTTGAGGCCCAGGTCCACTCCGGACTGTAGCGCAAAAAAAAAGAGAACATTACTCGTGGTCGATCGATGTCACCCAAAAATTTGACCTTCCCTCGGGTCCACCTGAAACGTAGTCGTGGTCAACTCTAGACCCTTTCAGCTTACTGTGTCCTTGGACATAAGTAAGTATATGGATACTGAAAAACGAATAACGAAAGGCGCTATATACCGCCTTCATAGCCTCGGACTAACTAGGCTAGGTGCAATAAGGAAGTTAAATATTTGTTCAAGAGATTTGATTTATATTCGTTTTCAGCATCTTCACCGATGGAGGAGTCGGACAAGTGTGAAGTCAATTCATCCATGCACTCCTGGCATAAAAGATAAATTGTGGGTCATTGAACGATAGAAAAAAAATTCCACATCCCCACCAAGGCGACTGTCACCCAGTATCCACTACTGCAAACTCATACAATATTAATTGCAATGAATAAAATGTCAAATTTTTCCCTGTCACACCATCACGGACATATATCCCGAGAAATCTCATCCTCCATCTCCGCCCAGCAACTATCGTTATGACCACATTCCTTTGGTGCAGATAATCGGCAGACATGTTCAAGCACCCTTGGCACGGATTAAGTGTACACGAAAGAAGTACAGCAGACAACATGCGATAGTTATCAGTGGGATCCTGGGACTGGAGGCACGAAGCTGGTGTATCGTGGCACTTTCTTGACCCTCCTCGACTGGCAGCGTCATCACGAGCACGCTCAATAAGGTGTGGCGGAAAGCGTGCGGAAAACTTAGACTGCACTGTTACGATGGACAAAACTTCGTGGAACACACTCCCACAGGAGAAGGGATTTTTTTTCTCAGTCCAGAACGACCGACAACGACGACGACGACGAAAGGAGCGATTTTCGCTTACTTGCGACGACTTTTAAGAAAACGAACAAAAAAAATATTGTATCTCGTATCCTTCTACAAAAAAAAAAAAAAACTCAAAAAGTTCTCGCTTCACATTGCTCCACCCTCTGGTGGTTTGAAATAAATCCGTAAAAAGGACACGACAGGCAACGGAAAATGGTAAACATCACGGTTGTGCAACGTGCTGGAAACCTTTCTAAGGATTCCCTTCGTTATCCTATTGCGCTGGAATGGGACGAAAGTGAAATTAAAAGTGCAACGGCAGACGATAAAAAAGCGGCTGCCGAACAAGTTCAAATTGTTCCCCAATGAGATTCATTTTCGTAAATTAGAAAATATGGTAAGTCATGGGAAAACAATTAGTCTGCCTGTAGTGCAGTTCGTGCACTTCGATTGAATGAACTTCTGGAATGTGGAAGGGGAGGCGGATGAGAAGCTTTGGAATGCAAAACATGGGGAAGTTTAATGGACTTCAATTTGGACTGGCTTACACAAATGAAGATGCACTTTAAATACGGTTGATTTCTGTCAAAAATTGTATCTGCCTCTAGTGTGGTCTATTGAAGACAAAATGCCATGGAGCGGAACACATGTATATTTAAGAGAGCAACGCATTTATGGAAAAATGACGCATGCTGAGGATGGCACAGCGATCCACAAAAACCTCTTCCAACCGCGAAAAAAACAGTGAAAACGGCTTTGCATTGGCTGACGAACTATCTCACACTCACGAATAATCTCTGTAAAAGAGAGCTCTATATGAGACAATGTGTTCAGTTCTTACAATGACGTGAGAGGGAATTCCGTCATCGCTTTATCTTAGTTCAAATAGCAAAGTTCTATTTAATCGCGCCGATTTCTGGCTATCAAGTGGCCATTAACCTCTATAATCTGTGTAAGTGTGTCAGATTCTAGCTTTTTTTGTTTGCTACTCTGTTTACTTTCACAACGAAAGAGCACTCTGAAGAGCATTAAATGTTCTCTCAGAGATGTGCAGAGATGTGACCCGATTGTGTACTACGACCAATATCCATTGCCAATTCCCCACGACACGCCTACACCCGCCTATATACGGCCGATGTAAAGTACCTTAAGTGCAATAGAATGCAGATGGTGTCTGATGTTTGAGTGCAAGTTAATGCCAAAGAGATTTCCAATATTTGACCTCATTTAATTGGCATCCGGAGAAGCCGCCAAAGTCTGTGGCTGCAACTGCACCTAACCACATTTGGATTCGCTTCAAAGGCAGCTCTGATGAGAAGGGGAACGCGGAGAAACTCGTCAGCGAACCGGGGAGGATGGCTCCAGCATTAAGTGAATGATGTAAAAGGACGACAGGACAGCCAGAGTTGAAGAAACTTTCAAAACACCACCATGAACAATGGCCAACTTTGCCATGATTTAAGATGGAAATCAAAACGGAAATGACTGTGCTGTGCCGCGTCGCGTTATGCCGCCGTTCGTGCAATGTGCAATCAGTTTGGGGGCGTAGACACAGGTGGAGCAGGATGCAAATGCAAGTCGACCTCTAAACACCGCCATAACATGCTTTCTAAGTTTTCACACCCTGCAACCACATCATCAACAGGAACCATGATTGTTCCTCGAATGCAGATTGAAAAGTTTTCCCATTTTCCTAGCCCCACTTTGCCAGTAACCGCCAGAGGCCAGTGCACATCCTGTCGGTGGGAGCGCTCTTCCGTAATTCTAGGGCACTGGGAGAGTTCAGTTAACTCTCTCAGTTACCATGAAGGTGCTGCAGTTCGATGTAAAAGTTTTTCTCCTTCTTTTATTTTTCTGCTGGAAAAACGAACGCTATGGAAATCTAGGCTAAGGGGAATGTGCCACTTTATTATTGGCGGGAAATGAAGGACTGATGGGGGGTTCTGCCTTTACCGCGAACTGTCTTCTGAAAGCCAGTCTGCGGTGGTGGGATGATATTGAGGATGTGTGTGGTGTGAATCGGTATATATATACACAAATTCAATTGAATGTAAAATGAACAGAGAATTAGGCCCACGATGCTGGAAAGTCCATCCTGAACCTGATGGGATCTTCTTTCAGTTCCCACAACAACGGAGGCTTATCCCAAATTCACTGCAAATCAGTAGTGAAACCTTTAAATGTCATTCTCCTGCAATCCCAGATCGCCGTCAATGAACTCATTAATTTTGTATACACAACCCCAAGGCTACTTGTGCAGAGAGTAGGAACCGAGTCAAACTGTGCCGCCAGGCCTTGGCCAACATGTGCGACCTAGGAAAGTCAATAATTTCGCCCTTTATGGGCAAACATTATTCACAATCCTGGAATTTTGTCAATATCATCCCTCAGCTGTTTGTGGCATGTGGTAATGTTTTTGATCCGAAATGTTGACTGGATATGGTGGGGGCGGGGGTTGATGTGCCGAAACATCCGTGGGACATCAATATGGATTCTTGCATGTGTAAGGCGGCAGTGGGTGGGCTGGCCCCGCATGTCAACATGTTTATGGAGAGCGTGATGGGATTTCCCTTCCGACTGTGGGTTTATTTAATGCCACTCGATGTGGAGGCTTAGTGGGATTTGTGTTGAAATTCGGGTGGATGTAAGCCGATAGTGCTTGATACTTTAATTAGTGTCCATAATGATTCGGTGGAGGACAGCGATTGAAAGCGGTTTGATGTGACTGAATGATCTGTATTACCCAATTTGTTGACCGATAATATCTCTATTTTCTTACGTCAATATTAATCAAATGCGGCCGATGAGACTTGGAATAACTGCGTGTTGATAAACGTTGTTATCGAATTTTTGAAAATTCCCATTTCGAGGATTGATTATTATCTGACTAATGGAATCTAATGAATTTGGGAATCTTGCACTTAATCAAAGGTCACAATCATCATTATTTTTGGTGATCCGAATGGGGGTCGCGGAGCAATGCATGCTCGAGAGAACTCTAGACCGCCCGATCCTCCGGCATCGACTCTTACTCGTCAGTAGCTATTCTAAAGCACAACCCGGAGAGCTTATGGGCTTGGTCCGACTACCGTGCCCTGTGTCAGCTGAGCGTTCGCCTTACTGATAGATTTGCATGTAAGGCACTCCTTGGAAGTCCGAAGTCATGTGGTATAACAATCGAAAAATGTTCTTTTCCCTCCGAACAGGTAGCTGCTCGACATTGAGTTCCTCCCACACTACCGAGCTTATCATTCTATAGCGGCAAGTAAATCCTGCAACATCCTACGGAATGTCATCTCGGTAGTTTTAATACGCGATCTGATACTTTTGGCCATAACATAAAAGTTGGAATTAACACTGAGTTACCGACAACTTGGCTTCGACACCAAGCTTCCAAATTAATTCAGTTTGGCCGATCCTACAAGAAATCTCAATGTTGCCTCCTTCCATCACTCGTGAAAAAGACCCCGAGATACGTACTCTTCTTCACCTGTTTAAATGGGATATCGCTAACAGGACAGGCGCTCTTTAAATGACATACTTTCACAAACCTATCAAAGGGGGAAACCATCAATCTCGTTCTTCTGTAGAACACTCCAGTATTTATTTCCAGGAATTTGATTGCTAGCCTTTTTCAAATTCATAAAACAACTAAAGATCGGCTTAGCATACTTCCAAGTCTTCTTATGAACACATTCAGAGTGAAAAACCTTTTGGTTGTAGCTCGGTCGGACAGAAAGCCGCTTCCGTTCATCCTGGCGTCTAACATAGCTCCAGACATGAAAACAAAAATATTTCTTGTCATCGAAGGCAAGCGCATAGCATCCACAACTCAGCTAGAACATCACATTAGGAAGCTATTACTTTGAAGTAGTCAAGGATTTCGTCTAACCTGGTTCCCAAGTAAACAGTACGAACAACATCAGTTCCGAAATTAAACTCAAAAAAATTCTTGCCAACCTTCCTTGGCGGGACGGGACACCTCGCATGTTTTCGCGACACTGCCTTTTTCGAGCAGCTGACAGCACTCAAAAAGTATCAATTGTCTAGAAAAAAACTTCTCAGATCTCGCCGTTCGGAGTCGGCAAAAGACCGTAGGTCCCGGCAACGCGTGAGGAAACAGTAGTACGCACAACACGAGTAGTTGTTGTAGAAGCTCGGCCCTGTTCCCTTGAGTTACATATAAAACATGCCAGTGCATCATGCACCATATTGGCACTGATACATTTATTTGTAGGTCGATGAGTGCATGCACAGGAGGGTGCTAACGCCAAAACCGCGCGCGCATATGCGTTTGTCTCCCTCTCAAGCTGACCCAGGCCAAAACGCGCGCACTGTTTATTGTTCTTTCTTGCATCGAATGATTAAGCTTGTCCAAGTTAAAAACACGCGCCTAATTGAATGCTATTCATGCAAAGAGAGTAACTAGGTATTGTCGTTGCGTGTGGGTTAGGGAGAGGCGCATTGCATTCTGTGCGTAATGGTATGATGTTGTGGGAGGTAGCGATTGTGAGACTCTCTCATTCTTCTCTTCTACAAATATGTGTCTTCTAAAGATTTGTACTAAAATTAAGTAAGAATGCAATACCTACGTATTCATTAGTAATTGAGACACCAAAGAGTGCACACATTGTAAAGAAGTTTTGAGAAAATAAAGTATATTAAAAAAATTAAATAAGCAATATTGTGTTTTAACAATAAACCATAAGAGCTCCCAAACTTTACTCTTATGGACTGTAATACCACTCCATTATTATTATTATTATAAATTAATTTGGTCCGTTTTTAGTATCAAAAATATGTTTGCTCGTTAAAAAAAAACGTAAAAAACATCACTCAAATTATGGTCCGCCAGAAGGGACTCATTTTCCCATCTCGCTTGTAATTTTCGTATACCACTTCTACAAAATAAGTCCTCCCTGGCAGCGATCCAAAGATTAAGCCATTCTTTGTGCTGTGTACTGTGTAAAATGGATTTTTTGTTAGCGGCGCCCCCTAAATGTCAGTCCTGGAACATATTGAGTGATGTATTACAAGCTTGTTGTATAAAATTGTATCGTAGTTGTAAAGATATGTTGTGGCCTAATTCTTTAAAATACGTCTTAAAAATAATGTTACGCAAAGACGTCCAACCACTTAAAATAAATGTATAAATAAGATGAGTACGTTTTTACATAAAGGTTCAACAGAAATATTTTTGAGTACCTTGAATTTTTATTTTCGAATCGAACTTTTAGTGTGTGAAAACTTTTGTTCATGAATGTATGAAAGCCCATATTTTAAACTTTTTTCGAAGACCGAAGACATACTATGCATACTCAATTCTCAAATGCCTTTGCCAATCGTTTCTTAAGTTTCATGCCTCAGACAAATTTCATTATTCAATGAAATTCCAACTTCTGGCGAATAGTCGTTCTAATGAAGACACCTCATAAAAACGCGCGAACTTTGAAATCCATTTAACGATTATTCCTAAAGGAGTTTTATTACTAAGGTTTACGGTCGATTCAATTATTTTATCCAATTTTTTGGTCTTCTCAGAAAAAAAAACTTATTGTTCCACAAACCGTCACGACAGATCTTAATCCGATCACGTAGGAACCGAAATAATTTCTGATTGCTTACCTAACCGCAATTAGTAAGCTGTCAAGAACACCAAAATAGCCGGCGCCAATTTTTTTCACTGTGCTCCTTGCGTGATCAAAAAGAAGATGACGTCACATGCAGTAGGGGCCTTGAGAGTATCCTAGGGCATTTCAACATGAGGGAGACTTTATCTACTGGGTGGGACAGAGATGCTCGTATATACAAAAATGATCAGTTATGATTTTATTTGTTCTTCGCGCGGTATAACGAGACGTTGTCCTTCATCGCCACGTTCAAATTCTGAGGCTCCGTTCCTTAAAGTGCGTTCAAATCGCATTCATCGCAAATTCCCTGTCCACTGAATGTTGACCATACGATGAGAGCAGAAGAAGGATGAAAATCTGAAGAGTGGAGTGAAATACGATGACACACCACTATCGTGATTTCTTACAGGACCATTGCTGGAAGAGATAGAACGAACTTATGCTGAGAGACGAAACTTCCATAGTCAAGCAAGATTGGACGCATAATGTAAAATGTGACTTACAAATAGACACCCCAACCCTTCGGTAGTATCCACGTACTCAACCCATGATTTCCCCGAAACCCTTTTAATGAATGCCTCGCACCCTTGAGATTGTACCTCTTGCAACGCTTATGAGAGTTTTGAAAGTCTTGGAAGATTTAATGGCTAAGTCACGAATAGCATAAGAGGTCCTGATGTGTGCTAAGTGTGCTTCGAGAGACTCCAAGAGTGTCTGAGGCCTTCAGAGATGTCCCGCTAAAGGAAATCACGTTGGATGCCGCAAAACTATGCGAGAGTGCCATTAAAACAAACGCATCCCATGAGTGATACATAGCTGGGAACTCAACTCAAATGCACGTTGGTGCCGGCTGGCTCTCTGCCTCCATGAATTTAGATTGGCATAAGCAATTGGGGACGGGTAAGCAACGACGCATGGTGAGTAATGATTGTCACGTTTGCACGGTGACGACGATGACTTTAGCCCTTAGGTTGTAATTCGTGCCCTTTATGCTCTGCCCAGGAGAAGGTGGGCACGAGGATGACACTGGGGAAGGGGATAGTGCGTTGAGAGGACAGTACGTAGATGTGTACATAATTAAAGGCGGAATGTCAGATCTGAAAGGATGTACCTATGTTGCTTGCCAATAGACTTTGCTTTGGTGAAAGAAGAAGAAGGAAAAGTACTCCCTTCTTCCTTTTTTGATGAAATGCTTAAACAAGCAAACTACTTATTGCCAATTTATGATTTGTGTCACTGCACAACATCACTTCCCAAAACTATGGCAAAAACAAACTTTCCTCAATTACTCATCCGAACAAAAGTTTCCCGTCTCTAATCGACGTGAGGCCGCAAAAAAAAAGATGAAATTATGAGTTTGTATTCAATAACACGGCCTTGTTTATTCAGCCACAGAGATTCTCTGAAATTCATCATGTAGACAAGACGATAGGGCTAAAGTTTTGCACGCCAGATGTATCGGGATGAAACGTTGCTTCGTGGTGCGATGACATTCGGAATCTTTGGGTATCTCTTTTGGTAAACAAAAACCGAAAGAACTCAACAACTCGTGTTGTGTAGAGTTATAAAGTTTTCTTTTCGGTGATAATAAATTACAGGGCTGTCATGACTGCTGTGTATCGCTGGTGTTCACCGCATGACAACTAGAAGGCTAAAAATGTTCCTTCATGTTTTTTTCTTTCCTCACAAGATATGAGTTAAATAGGGATGGGGGTCGACAACGTCATGCTATCATTGACTGACATGATGGGAAGGAATGAAGGGCGGGAATGTAGGAAAAGTGAGCAAAAATTTAGCTTTTGTGGCAGCGGTGGTTTTAAATCTGCGGGGATTAACCCATTGTCGCTGTTGACAATGTATAACAAACTGAAATTTGGGTAAGAAGTGGTGTAACAGACGGCCCTGCAGCAGATTCTGAAGGAATAAGTTGTGTTATGTATACGCAGCTTAGGAAGAAAGTTACTCATACAAAGGCCAGTAAGCCACCATAGCAAGGATGAGGATCCCATTTAGAAGCGAAATAAAATCTTTTTGGTGATAAGAATGACTTAACGACAGATATGAGATTTGGATTTACACAGTCATCTGCCTTTACGGGCTAATTCAAGGGAATCGTCTTGCAAAGTGTCGTATGTAACGCAATAGTCGAAGCCCTAGTCACCCAAAAGAGGGCACAATTCGCGTTTAGGTTGAATGCTTTAGGGGATCCTGGCGCCAGAATATAGCCTATGGTCACTCTGTCGCGACTTGTCAGGTTCCCCCAACACCTGGCTCTGGTAGCCGCAATCGAAGCAATGGCCCAGTGATTCCGTTGACATTTATCATGCGATTTTGAAGCATGTGATTCATATATCCAGTCCTATCATCTGGATGGCTCACGAATATCGCATCAACCTAATTTAGTTTGCGCTGCACTCAGATATGGGCAAGACCTTTCATCAAAAAAACCTCTCCAGTCACCTTAATCGCACGCATTTTCGATTGAGGTCCCTTTTCGCTTTTGCATGAGAACTGAAAATCGTAGTCATGGTCTATTGCTCTATATCTTGGGATTAGATTCGACAATTTTTTGGGCTAAGGCATTACTTTCCAACCGCTCTACATGGTCTAGTCAACCTAATCACTGAATTCTCACTCGTCTTTCTAAGTCGGTTTTATTAAAAAGCTCGTACAGGTCGTCATTACACCTTCTTCTCCACTCACCACCTCCACTATCTAGAGGGGATTGAAGCCAAGTACAACCTTGTTCACTTTTTGAAAAAGTCTATTCCTTTGCGCTTCATAGCAAAAAATGAAACAACAGAGGGCTACTTTGGTTGCTGGAGAGAACAATTTGTTTATCAATTGCTTTCTTAACCCAAAGAAGACCCGATTCAGAAGTGTTAACCTTCGTTTCAGAGCTGGTGCTGTTGCCTGAATTGAAAGCGGTCCCCAGGTAGGGAATGTGATATGCTGTCTTAGACGTCAGCGTTTGCTGTCTTTCCCCTTGATCTCATTCCTTGTTAACCATTTTTGCGACTTTCCTTGCACTACTTCTTACAGTACCATTGATGTCAAACTGCGTTCTTCCGATGGCGGCAATATCGTCACCACGATATTTTTCAGATGGACATCTGAAAAATGGTTACTTTGATGTTGCCATGAGATTTGTGGACAGTTCTTGTAAGAATGATATTGAAGAAGTGGTGTGACGCCCTTTCCCATTATTCTTTTGAAATCAACGCTTTCAGTAAGTTCTTAACAAGCCTTGATGGACCAGCATGCATTCTATGTGGTCATCCTGGCATCACCTGGGGCCTTAACCAACATGCCTTTCAGCTAACACTGTCTTTCGGCGGCTGCCTCCAATTTCGCACTCTAGGTTGCTTGAAGTCCTTTTCCACTTATGTGCCCCATCTCAAATGAGATCGAATTCTGTTGCGTTTTCCTAAGGACTCGGAGTCAAGGACCCTTCAGACCAAGGCAGTGCTCTCCAACCGCTCTATGTGACCTAACCACGGTGTTGAATCCGAAGACACTTGGCAAGTTCCCTGCCGGCTACAACCTACAGAGTTCTTTGTTGGATCTTCTCCTGCAGGTGCCATCAATGCAAACAGGACTAAAACTCAAACCTTCTCCTCGAAAGAAATGCAAGGCCTGCCTCATTCGCTTTTGATAACGCCCAAGTTTCTGCGCCATAAGGCAGGACAAGGATGATCAACAGCTTCGTTATTCGAGAGAGGAATTTGTCACTCAATTGCCTCTTGAACTCAAAAGAATCAGCAAGTTGGCAAGTGTGACTCTATCCATGATCTTGGTGCTGGTATTGTTGTCTTTATTTTATGCGAAGCTGAAGCAGACCATTTCCTTAACTATCTTAAAGTTTTTGTGGCCCATTTTCCGAAACATCGATGTTGTTTGTCCTTCTTTGATTTTCAGCACAAGTAAAATTCCGTTTTAATCCCATCAAACATCTTATTGGCGAGTCGTATAAGCCAGCAGCAAAAGACTCTTTTTCGAAGACCGTGCCTACCAAGAAAGATGTTGAAAAATTCATATAACAGCACGTCGCCTTGTCTAAGGCTTCTTTTTGTTTTCTCCAGCAAGCTTCCCAATAATGTCTTGCTGTGTTGTCCAATCACGTCGATGTCGTCCGCATGAGCTAGCAGTTGGGCGGACTTTTGTAAGATTGTTTCTTTAGAGTTGAAGTGTGAGTTACGCACGGTCTTCTTATGATGTTGAAGAAGTCACAAGACAGCGCGTCTCCTTGTCTAAGACTTCTTGTTGTTCCCTCATCTCAAAAGTCCAAAGTACAGAAATGATCCTTAAATGGGGAGGCAATCACCTTTGTGAACAGCTTTTGGACAGGTTTGAACGATGAAGTGTGTAGAGGAAGACCAAGTCCTCACTTCTCAAATTTTCAAAACCCTGCCACACTGCTCAGACCCTCTCTTCATTACAAACAGCTGTAAAAATGTATCACAAAAGTGAGATCACATTACCCTTCCATGAACTATCTTTTCTTTGTGGCTTAGTGCCTTTAATTCAAATAAGTCTTAAACTTAATATGCATTTGCTTACAACTAACGAATCGCGACACATGTTCCATGTGCCCCCATTACGCCCTTTTACACAATCGCCCAATGCCATATTGATTCAAACGCCGTTTCCTAAAACCTCATGACTTCTGCAAGGAATTAAAGCTAATTCTTTATTGGCTCCCGAATGCTGTGTTGGATGGAAGCACTTACTTCCCCAATTTGTCTCGGCTGTGTTGCCTTGTCTCTGTTTTTGTTTTGATTCGTTGGCAATTTAGCTTCAAGTTCACAGCTACTTAGAGATAGTTTGTCTGCATCTGTGCTTTGTCTCTTCGCGCGGAGACCTTCCACAAATTTTCCATTTATTCCATTCGGTAAATATTGAGATTGAAGTTGAACAGAAATAAGGTTGCAGACAAGGTTGAGGTACTTAGACAGACTGCATTTGGATGATGGACAAGATTCAGTTTGAAAATGAGGACACTCGGGTGTGGATGACGCGGGTGAAAGTCTTGTGTCTCCTCGACCCCTTCGGGCATTAATTGCAGCGGCGGGCTATGCACAATCAAAATCCCATTCCCATCTGTTTTCATTTTTCCAATATCCGATGTCCGACAAAAATTTTGAATATAAACCAAAAACTGCTGAGCCCCTAGTTCCGCTCATTACACAATCACCCTGTAATTAATGACAACCAGAGGGAAGTTTTTTTTTGGTGAGTGGCACCAATTTCATTCGGATAACTATTTATCAGTGAAAGTCCGACAAAATAAACATTTTGCAGCCGCAAACGTAATGAAGGTCTTACTCAGCTAGTTAGTTTAAAATGTTTCTTCTGCAGTTGAAGGCCACGTCGGGTTTGTTAACGATCTAGACGGAGCAGCGAAGCTTCGCGATTGTCATCTTACACAATCTGACGAGTTTGATGGGACTGCCACACAACTTACCGTGGTAAGTAAGGCCTTAAATTAAACGGTGGGTGTCCATTTGTGACGATTGTGTGTTATCCAGAATCTGCCACAATGTGAAAATGTGATCTCTAGTGAGCTTCTCTGGCTTGAAACCACACTGACAGGGACAAATCAGGGATAATTGAAGTATGCGATGATTTGAATCCGTTTTGTATCAACAGCAAGACAGGATGGGGGAAACCAAAATACGATGCTCTCACTGCCTCTAGTTTGTAAACAACTTCTAAAACAACTCATAGTTTGTTGCACTGAAACTTCTTACAGTCTGCAAACTGTGACTGTAACGATGACGTTGTATGATAAGCGATGCAGTGTTGCGGTTACAGCATTCATCATCAATGGCGAATGCATTTCTTATGCGCAGTGCTAAAAACACTTATTTGCGCCTCTTTTAACTTGATGACTTTGCATTTCTCATTTCTGGAAAGGGGGATGAAACGCACATACTCCCTCCAATGGCACGGTGACAACACTCAGTTCCAGAAAAATGCGTTTTTGTAACGTTTCAAAAACATATGGACTAAGTGCATCACGTCAGACGACGTACCATTCCATCTCTGGTTGATGGTGGTGGTGGTGGTGGTGATTAACCACGTCATCAAGCGCTTAGGTTATTAATTTATTTCCGCTGAAAAACGCACAAAACAACAGACTTGTTTACTTCATCTGAGCATATTCTCTGCTCGTGCAGTATAAGATGGCTGCAGGTAATGCGCTTGTTTAATTAAAACTTAATCATATCCCACCGGATGTGATTCTGCACCGTTTCCGAGCAGATGTAGTTGCGGTTGAAAGTTCGCATATTTACTAACGTACCGGGTGGATGTACACCTATGAGATGGCGTCATAATGAGATGTTTTTGAATCGCGTAGGAGTTTTGTTCAAAATTTCCGACGTCATTAGATTATCTTATATGACCGCAAGGCGTTTGTTTATGCGATGCATCAGTGTGATCAACATTTTAATGAAATTACTGAGTCGGAGCTTGGTTCTTGGGAATCTCAAAGATATAACCGATTTTCATGAAGCAATTAAATTTGCGTTAACCTGATAGACATTCAGCAATAAGCCACGAATGAGTTGCAAGTCACGTAGAGCATCTTGAAGGCATTCAAAACAAAGTAGTAAATTTTGAACTGTAAGGCAATTTTTGAAAAAGTTCATTTAACTGTCAAGGACTTGTGATTGTGTTGTTATTGCATTGAAAAGCTATTCGACTACGGGGCGAGGTGGGTATATCATTCATGTAGCGTCCAAATTGGTGGGCTTCGTCATCAAGACTCACTACATTGAAGAGTGCCTGATAGACATTGAAATGGCCTTTTCCTCAAGTTGATCAGCTTTTGCATAAGTAAGCCTTTACTCTATATGAGCATTGACATCATATCTGGTAGGTAATGTGTTGCGAAGAATGGCAATGCAACGTCTTCTATTCAATTGAAAAAATTTATTGGTTGCTACGGGGGGCAATTGGTTCGCCGAACTTGTTTTCTATATTCACCAAAGATCTCGTAGGTTCCACTCCAATCTTACAAGCGTTAATCGATGATCCAATCGCGTGCAGATCAGGCCCAAAATTCTAACTAATGACTCCTAGCAACACGGCTTAGAAAAAATTCAAAAATTTTGCGATGAATGGAAGTTGAATGCAATCGCGAGACTATTCCAATTTGAACCCCGCTGTACAAGCCATCAAAGGACACGAACAAAACTGGTGCCCGTTCGGCATAGTTGAGCCACAGGGACAGTATAGTAACTGTATGGTTGCAAAAATCAGTTTCAGTTCCAAAACAATAGTTCTGGCAAGAAGATTGTTTTATGTGCAATGTTTTGCAACTTAATCCATTCCTTCGAGAGGTAGTGTCATCAAGCATCTCTCCACTTGAATCAAACCGAATCCGAATACGAATACTGAGAACTTCTATCCCAACGAGGTAAGCCTGACAAAGAAAGATCATTTTATTATTACGTTGGTGAGGTGTCATGCTTCTAGAGTAATAACATTAGGGCCTAGTGCCCTAACACATTGACAACTGTCCAATTGTAAATAAAACAAAAAGTTTTCGGATCTTAAAATTTTTTTCTTAAGATAAAATTAGGAAACTATGTGTAGAATCATCTATGGGCCAAATGTCGTCACGCTTTCGGTAGAATACCTCTTTCCGATGGACAATACCTTCAACGACTATGAGACATAATTGAGGTTCAAGGTCGTTACTGTGCTGAACTATCTCATCTCTTAGCTCTTAAGTTATTCTTGGCATTCACTTTTCTTTATAATATCCCCAAAGAAAGAAGTTCAACACCGTGATCGAGGCGGTCAATTAACATCGCCACGACGTGAGATAACATGGCTATTGAAATTCTCGCCCAAAAGAGTCACTGTTTCGTTAGCTGTTTGACAAATGCCACCACCCTTTTGGAAGCACATATTGTCCAGGTCCGTACCCTCAATTCCTGGCCACAAGATGAACATTATCATCTCACCATGATTGCGAATCCCATTCACGATAATTGCTTGGTCGGCTTCATTTTCCAGAATGTAAGGCCCAATACGGCTGCTGCTCCAAACAGTCACTCTTTGTGAATGCATCAGCTTTTTAACAATCACTCATCGATTCCTATTTAGCCGGTTTGCTCATGTTTTTCCGATTGTGGACACACATTTGGTCGATTATGCCGACCAAAAATAATTCACGAAGTGCACGGAATGGATTTTGATTTCATCTTCCATTTAAGCAAAAGGTTTCATCAATCCTAATGCATTGCTCAATTGTGTAAAACTTCATGGCTGAGTTTGCTAGTTGATGAAAAAAGTTTACCATGAGATGGTGCGCTTTGGCGGCTTTATTTCACTCGAATAAAGAGGGTGTAAAAACAATGCACAAATTCCGTCTTTTCACTTCTCCTTTGCATGACTCACTCAAAATTAGTTCAGATACGTGGTCGAAGTGTTACATGCTCGATATCACACGACACAAGCTCTGTTTGATACTGTTTGATACCCGCAAACCGTGCATCTATATTCGTATAGTAATGCGGCGACACCTTAGACCAGAATGTTCAACGGAAGACTACCGTCACTCAGTAGGTTCTTTGGAATATCCCTCAATACCGAAGTAGATTCTTGTGATCTCCTGCTTCTCAGAACTCACAAGGATTTTTTTCGGTATTAAGAGTATTTCCAAAGAAATAAATTCCCCCTTATTTTCCTTCCGATAGAAAAAAAAAACAAATTTTTAAAAATGTTCCTAATTCTCAATTTTGAGCAGAACCAAATGCATACTTTGAGAACCAAGAAATGTTGGCGTGTCTTACGTATTGAAAGCCTAAGACTGTTAGTGAAAAGAGATGAAGGAAACAGCCACGGCTTCTCAGAAGCTACAGGAACAGTACGAGAAGTGAGCGAACTAGGAGAGATGTTGTGGAGTACTAAAAGTCCGAAAGTTTTACCAAAAAGTAGTCAGACATCAGACAATAGAAGAGTCGATGCTAATAAAAATAATTGAATGACACCAACAGTCCGCTAGGGGCCAAGACCTAACTTCTACAGAGACTTTCTCGTATTGTGGATACCTACTGTTCTGTCACGAGTAGAAGGGACCTACAGTTTTCTGCCGACTCCGAACGGCGAGATTTGAGTAGTTTTAAGACAACAATGATCAATAGTTGTTGGTAACTCGAAATGTGTAGGTGGTTCCGTGAAAGAATTCGCGCTGTTCTGTCCTAGAATCGAACCTGGGACCTAGGCGTGTGAGTCGATGCACTTACCCACTATGCCACTATGCCACTACCATAATGCCGAGAATGTAAAAAATCTATATCGGGTCCAAAAGAACCTCCTTCACGATACAATAAACTTCTGAACAATTATCATTTAATTCTCTTGACAAATGAACTGTAAAGCCGTGTCGCTTATTCTTACTTTTATTGTGCAAATTTTTGATCGTACGATAAGCTGTACAATGTTAACACCTCTTTCATCTCACTGGAGGCAAGTGACCAACCATCCACGTTCAGGGACATTCGTTTCCCAAAAATATTACTCCGCGTAACAAATCCTGAGCACAACGTTTGAATAGTGAAAGAAATTTAAGCATTCACTGGATTGTTTTTGTATTCTTAAGTAGTGCACAGTGCACAGAGCTATGAGCTATTCCTTAATAATCAGTTTAAATGAAACAGTGCGCCATGTGCTCACTGAAATCTCACTCTTAGGTCTGTTCGCCTATAACCCCTGACTGAATTTGTCTAGTTGGGAAGTGGGGATGAAATACTGTCCCATCGTCAGAAAATAACAAAAAAGTAAAAGTCCGAGATAAGAGAAAGCAATCAATTTTGACAGATCCCTCAGTCTCTCACGATTAAGCAAAACATTTTTGGAGAATTTTATGACGATGTCTCTTTTGTGAGAAGTTGTTCTTAGTTTTAACGAACAAGATTTGGACTTTGATTGGATTACACGAACACACGTCTTCGTTTCCTTATTCCTGTCGCGTCATCGTTTTAAAGTACAATTTTCTCTACTCGTACAAGCGATCAATTGCGGATCATCAACAACACAAACTGATCACTTTCCGAGAATTGCTCAGTTGGCCCGTCTGCTTGTGATCAATGTTTGTGCATGGAGTGAGCACGAATCAAAACAACAAGGGGAAGACACAAGAGTGAGGTAGAGAGATCAGAAAAAAACATTTCTCAAGGGATAATTTTTACACTGAATGATCTTTTTCCATACTTATGAGAACACCTTTATTTATAAAATCAAAACCGTTTTGTCAAATGATTCACATATAAAACGGATGTCACACTGCCCCACCGCTAATAAATCAAATAAACGTATGCATGCCCAACACCTTTCCCTCTCCAGATTAACGTGATCCACCACAACTGCATTGAATACACATAAAAATAGCCAAAAGATCACTAGCTTGTTTCCGAAACCATTTTCAGTCACGTTGAACTCCAGCGCTCGGCACGCTTATGAGTGGCAATTTACATTTGAAGAGCACTTAATGCGCCAGACGCTCAATTGTAATCACTACTAATCTTCAAATTGCTTCTCATGAGCACGCCTCTGCGGCGTACAGTTATATCACGCACTTGGCGTATTCTAGTCGGAGTCAATTCCGAGTGTGCTGCCTCCGCAAACATGGCAGATGAACAGCTTGTCGGTGATGAGGTGAACGCTGTGGAGATAACAGATGTCATGTGGTGGTGTCAATTGAGGGATAAGCAATGACAATTACAGTGATTCATACATTGTGACGTTTTTTTTTGTAGTTTTCATGTACACACCTACAATGAACCGTGTGTGATTTTCGATGCCCTAAGAGTGGAATATTACGAATGGGATCATTTGTTTCTGAATTCAAGTATAGACGAAAATATTGAAACTGAATTTTAAGTCAAACTCTTTCAGTCACTCGATTATGGCATTTTTGATCTCATTCCGTTGGTCATTACCAGTATTTCAAAACCATAGGTGAGATTTGAAACCCGCCAGTGTTGTAAAAATTATTTTTAAACTCTTTCATGATGGAACCAATTTAACGCAGAGGGTCATACATTTTGTGGTTTCAAGTTAGGGATGCTAACGTTTGACACCTGCCAACTATCAGCTCTCAATTAAAGTATCAAGATATTAGCTGAATATTTGCCATTTACGATAAAGGATCGCTCAACAATCGGGCAATGCGCTAAAACTTTTAAAACGTCCTAGAAATTGGTGATGCAAACGTAGCCACTTTCACGCATTACGCGATGATTTAGGTTGTCTTACTCGATCAACTACGCAAATAATCTGTAAAGTCTGTCTATTAAATAATTTGAACAGGGTTGAATTGATGCTTATAGCGTAAGGACTATGTTTCATCGCAATGTAGGTCCAAGTCGTGCTGAATATTCGAGGTTAGGGATTCCTCGCCAGCGCATTGAACCTGTCGTGCGTCTCCGTATGGCGGATTTTGCATCCCCATCCTTATGAGGCTCAACTTACTCAGCAATTGAAGGCTCTTTTGGGCGTTTAAAACAATAAGCACCAATTTGTCGAAAAATATTTCTTCAATGATGTGACACATTTTTCACTCGGAAACAAACAAAATTGCAGAATATGGAACTCCCAGAAACCCAGAAGTGATCGAAGAAGTACACTTGCATCTAGACAAAGTGACTGTTTGAAATGATCTCCGGTCGAAGGATGGCATGAGCCAAAGGCTACAATCAACTCAGGGTCGTTGCCGATAGAAACATTTATTTTGCTGGCTATGAAAAATTGCCACTTGAACGACATGTGCGTCTAACAAGACGGGGCAACAAGCGGAGATTTATTCTGTGAGAAATTTCCTGATCACATAATTCCTCATTTTAGCTATGACAAACATACCCTAAAGATTATGCGATTTAACACCGTTCGATTTTCTGTGGAGCTACGCAGAAGACCATGTACTCGTACAGTCTGAACTCTAGACACATTGGAAACAACAAATTATTCAGGTTATGACCGAGATAACTCAAGAAACGTACATCAACCGAATCGAATGCTGCGATTTTTTTATAGACGGTTATTGAATCAAATTGCTTTTCGCACTTAATGGCAAAGTTTGGGAATTATAAAGAACTACAATTTTCACAAAAAATATATCGCTGTGTGTACGTGATTAAGCTTCATTTTCGAAACCGAAAAAAATGAATGATCCTATAAAGAGATTGTCTGAGCCTCAAAAAAATCTTCATGATCTGTCAAAGGCAATTCTTAGAATCCAAAAAACTTCCAATTCAAAAAAACTTTCTTAAGCAAGGATTAGCGGCAATGTCTATTTTCCGAATTCTGAAGTGCGTACAATACTGTTTCAATTCATTCGGACAGTTTTCAAGCGATAACGCCATGATCTTGGAACAGATTGCCTACTTCACTGAAAAGCTGTGACATTTGTCACCAATAATCAGTGTGCATCAGCGTCTGTTTAAGACAACGACATTGTTTTTTTGGCTCATCGAAAATGCCTCGATTTGTCTGAAATCAACAGCATTTGCAAGAAGTTTTAATTTTATTTTTGAATTGGACGTAAGATGCAGCTGTAGCTCATCGAATGCTTGAAAAAGTTTATGGTGATTCTTTTCCGATCGATAAATCATGCAGAGAGTTGTGTCGATACTTCAAATGTGGTGATGTGAGCGTCGAAGACAAAGCGCGTCTTGAACAATCCAAAGCGTTTGAAGATGGGGAATTGGAGGCTTTACTGGATCACGATCCGTGTCAAAGGCAAAGTGAACTCTTAGAATCGTTGGAAGTGATTTAGCAAACAAGTTTAATTTATTCAATAGCAAGAAAATTGGGTGCCGCATGAGTGGAAAAGAGAGAGATGCGATTTTCTTACATCGGAACTGCCTTTTGAAGGACATCAAAGGAAGGGATTCTTGCATCGGATCGTGAATGGAGATATAAAGTGGATATACAACGAAAACCCCAAGAAACCTCGTGAACCCGTTTCATCAGCGTCTACGTCGACGCCAAAGGAGGGCATCCACGGTTCAAAGGCCGTGTTATGCATATGGTATGATTGGACGGGTTTGGTGTACTATATGCTGCTAAAACAAGGTGAAACGTTATCGATTACAATTGATCTGTGTGAGCCGCGCATTGCATGAAAAATGGCCAGAAAAGACCGAAAGGAATGCCGAAGTGATTTTGAAACATGATGAAAACCCTACGTGACTGTAGGATCAAAACTACCTGGAAACTCTGAAAATGGGTGGTCTAACCTCACCCATCGAACTCGCCAGATTTTGATCTTTCCTTGTTTGGAAGCATGCAAAATATTTTAAAGGGGTCACCACTTCAGGTCTTTAAAAGAAATCCAAGAATGGCTCAATGATTGAATCGATTCCAGAGAGGACTCGTTTTCTTGAGATGGTATTCAAAATTTACCAGAGATCTTGAAAAATGTAGTCGCCTCCGACAGACAATACCCAATAATTACTTTTGTTTATTAAATTAAACTTTAACAAATACCTATAACATCAGAATTAGAAAGATGAATTTAAACCTTCTATTTTCGCACTCGTCTGGACTTGGCATCAATAAGAAAAAACTCCCTAAATGTCGCTTTTAATTATCCTCGTTCTTGTGTGTTATCTCTGGTGCAAATATTTTTCGCTTTTGATTGTGCTCACAGAGCCGTTAGTTTGCATCATTTACAAAAAGTCACTCGCAATCAAATTACCCACACAATCCAACCCTCTCCAGGTTAAGAAACAAAGTCTCCCCTTTTTTCTGCTCCAAAATTAATCCACAACTCTCTTACAAAAGAAGAAGAAAACAATATCAAATTTCTCCTTGTAGGACAAAGGACACGATGCCCTCCCATCGACCGATGTAAAATTGGTGATTTTATGGACCATCGCATAATTACTGGATGACGATGGCGACGACGTACATAACGGCACGCAATTCGGATTATAGCCCACAAAATGCTTGACAATACTCATACAACGCGAGCCAAGACTGAACTTAATTGCCGCAATATTGATGTTGTCCTCCCTAAGCACCGGAATCAACTTTTTAATGATCTCAAAGTAAGTACGATTATGCGCTACATTCTCTAATTGAATACAGAGCCCCGTCCTCGGTGGCTCGGAGGAGCCGCTTGCCGATGAAGATTAATTATTGGTATCTAAGTGAGTGCTGCTTGTGGGAATAATTATTCATTTTATCGTAATCCGGCTAATAAAGCTGAAAATTGATGATATTGGCTGTTTGATGAGACTACACTCGAGAAAAACAGATGTTGGGAGCGTTCGCAGGGCGGGCAAAGAAATCATAAATTTTTCATAGCTTCCTCAGTCAATTTCAGCTCCAAGAGATTGCATTTGGTTTTAGTGCAAAATAAGCGTGAATCCTCAAATTGAAGGGGACATCTTATCTCCACAGGACACGTTTGTTTTTTTCTTTTCGCCTTAAAGACCACTACTCCCAGCAGAAAATCGACCGACCGACCCATTGTCCAATTGAACATCCCTGTAATTATAAGGAACGCATGCTTAGGACATAAATAACGTGATTTTTTTTTCAAACTTCAAAGGGACGCTCTACTCACAGGAGACCCCTTCGAGGATGAAGAACAATGGCTAGTCTCGCCATTAATACCTTTTCGCATCCCTTCGTGCGCTGCGGGCACGTGTGTGGTGCGAAGTAATCTCTTCTTATCGGATTTGTATGAAATCTATTGGGAGCCATTCGGCTATGAGCCGCTTAGAAGTTCTTTCATTTAGGATGCTTATCCCCTTTGATTTAGTTTGTGGTTGATTAGGTCGATTTTGAGGATTCTCTGCTCTGCACTAATGTGATGAGCCGAGTCGCAACGAAAAGCCTTATTGGAAAATATTGACTTTCAGATAGGAAACGAGCTGGGCGATAGATTATGGTTATGGAGGTTTGGTGATATCTGATTTATTTTTGGTCTTGTGGAAGTCTAAGCAAGGCGCGTTAGGGAATGAGTGGTTCAAGTCAATGACAGGATTAACTTCACTGCATTTTTCAAGACGAATGAGTTTTGATTTGCTTCTCAAATGTTTTCAGATTGCAGTTTACAGTAGTCAAACGGAACTCTGTAAATCTCACTCGGGTGTGCCATACTCAAGCGATCAAGGGATAACTCTCTTTGATTGGAAAATCCATGTTCATTTTGATGTACCTGCTACGTTGATTTCTGGTTGTCCTCCCTTAACTAGGTAAATGTGTTCAGCACGAAAAGAAGTCTGTTTGGAAAACATAAATTAAATTTTGAGGAAAATTCCTTCTTCTTCTTCTTCATTTGGGGCTGCAGTCCAGGGTGCACCTAGGCCTCAACCAATTTCGCGCGCCAAGTTTGTTGAGGTCCTTTTCCACTTGTGTGCGCCATCTGGTCCGTTGGCATCTTTTATTGCACTGTCGTGCTGGTTCGAAGTTGATCAGTGTTGTCAATGTGCTGTACATAGTCTAGCTGGCATATGCGTTGTATTCGTAGATGTCTGGTTCGGCCTGATTCAACACTACAGCGAGATGTCCCTCTTCGTGTCGACACCCTATGGTAAAATTTCCCACTCAAAGGCCACTAAGAGGAAATGTGACGTTCCTTAGAGTCGAGCTTGAAGTTTTTCGGCTTTTTTTGTTATTTAGCCCATCTCTCTGGATACGTCTTTTTCAAAAATCCGTCCTTTTGGTCAACTCCTTGTTATAAAATTCCGCCATTTTGTGTTTTGAGTTTTTTGGCTATGTACAAAGCGCTATAGAGCTCGTATCTGGTAATACTATACATCATTTGAAAGGTCTTGACATAACCTACAAAACTACGCTTTGCATGATTAGTTTTGAAATTGCGTTCAACAGTTATGAACGTGTAAACATGGAGTTCACTAACGCCGAAATTCGCGCTATTTTAAAGTTTTCCTTCGTTAAGGGCAAATCCGCGAGAGAAACGTTCCGTGAGATTAATGGTGATTTGAGGGATGGTACTCTATCACTTCGAACCGCGGAGAAATGGTTTCGACGATTCAGAGCCAGTGAAAACGACACCATGGATAAGCCAGCCAGCGGAAGACCTGTGACGATCGAATCATGGAAATCATCGAGTTAAACCGGCATGTGATATCTCGTGACATCGCCCAGGAGATGGGATTTAGTCACCAAACCATTTTAAACCATCTGCAGAAGGCTGGATACAAGAAAAAAAAGCTTGATGTTTGGGTTGATTTGAACCTTCTAGACCGAATAAACGCCTGCGATATGCTGCTGAAACGGAACGAACTCGACCCATGTTTGATGCGGATGGTGACTGGTGACGAAAAATGGATCACATACGACAATGTCAAGCGAAAACAGGCGTGGTTGAAAGCCGGTGAACCGTCCCAAAAAGTGGCCAAGCCGGGATTGACGGCCAGGAAGGTTTTGCTGTGTGTTTGGTGGGATTGGAAGAGAATCATCCACTATAAGCTTGCCCCATATGGCCAGATGCTTAATTCTACAATCTACTGCGAACAACTAAACCGCTTGAAGCAGGCGATCGACCAGAAGCGTCCAGAATTGGCCAACAGGAAGGGTGTAATGTTCCACCAAGACAACGCCAGACCACACACTTCGGTGATGACTCGTCCGAAGCTACGGGAGCTCGGATAGAAGGTTTTATAGCATCCACCATATATGCCGGACATAGCGCCGAGTGATTACCACCTGCTCCTGTCCATGGCGAACGCCCTTTGTGGTGTGAAGTTGAACTCAAAAGAGGCTTGTGAAAAGTGGCTGTCCGAGTTCTTCGCAAATAAGGAGGGTGGGCTTCTACGACGGGGGTATTATGACGTCGCCGTCTGGATGGAAACAGATTATCGAGCAAAATGGCGCATATGTGACGTAAATCCGATCACTGTAAAACTTTTTATGAAGCATTGAATGATGAGCAAAAAAGTGGATTTATATTATCACATATATTTCCCAGTAAAACAGATTTAATTGAAATCGATTTGGAAATCTGTTTCTCCCGCCTCTCCTCTCCCGCTTTACACACGGCAGTATGCACGTACATAGGTAGCCAGGAGCGGTGAACTGAGAAAGGAGTCGGCCGAACTTAGAAGACTTAGCGTGGTTCCTAGCTTGACAACCCGTCACTACCACCCTATCTACCCAAATCAGAACTGCTGTAGAGTGATTGCAAAGTTTACACATTTGTCCTTCATGAGTAAATTTCCTTAAATTCATCTTCCTAAAACATGAACACTTTCTTTCTGCTTAAAGATTCGTCCGGCTGGCACTTTGTCCCTGACTGACAACCCACCACAAGAAAAAAAAAAGAGGAGCTCCTCTGTCAGCCAAAATGACATGGTAATCTTTGAATTTATGCAAAATGTTGTCTCGAAAACGATATAAATGCTCCTTGGCAGGATGTGTGTCTTGGAAAATTTTAAATTCAGAAAAACCGAAAAGCCACACTTGCTGGTGCGTTTTTTTGCTTCTCTCGTCCAGGAAGAAAAAGAATATATTATGCGCATATTAAGGAAATGAAATGATTTACTCGTCCTGTAACTGTGCCTTATCGTCTTCCCAGATCGTTGCCAACCGACTTTGCCTGCTCCGCCTGTGCCGCGTTCGATTGCCAAAAATGCAAACGTTTGAGAGAACAACACGGCCGCCAGCCGGTGGCAGGAAAGGAGTCAAGGAGTTCAATGCATTGCCGGCTGAGGTGTACAGAGCGCCGCTTTAAATGTCTACCAACACTAAGAGGCAACCAGTCATACGTTGCTCCCTTAAATATGCACATGAATAACCTTTCTCGATATCCTGGCCTCTGGCGGAGAACGAACTCCGAGATAAATCGCAATTAAATGACAGCCATTTGAATAGTACACACGACGTACGTATTTCGAGGGATTTTTTCTGCCGCTGCCGAAGTCATCGCAGGGATTACAAGAAACTTTGTCCTGTGCCTATCCGCGTCGAAAGAAGACAGCGGGAAGCTCTGCCCGACTGGCGGCAAGGCTTCTCCTTTCTTGCAGACGTTTTCCATTCCATTGGTTAAGTGCAAAGTCATTCAAACTTTTGCTCCTTTCAGGGACCTGCTTCCCGGCAGCTCCCTGTAATCAATGCAATGAATGCATTGTTCCGTGAAATAAAAAGTTAGTTGTTTGGATAATGAATATTGCCGATGTGGCGACAAACACACAGAGCACTCCTATGGGTCGCCAGGAGGGACATGGCGCGACACTGCTCGTCGCAAACTTCTTAATCTTGTTTTGTGCTTGCTTTTACGGCAGCAAATGGAGCGCTCTATGGGGCAGCGACAATGTGACGTGCAATCTGCATCCCAAATGGAGTCGTTAAGGTGGTTGTTAAGTTTGCGTCTCACTGCAGGCGTTGTAATTGGACGAGGGGATGCTTTCACTGATCAGTTGTGGATGCTTATCTGTAAGTAGGTGACAAGGGCGAATGGGGGGAAGGATGAAACGCTTACAGAAACGAGGAGATAAGTCAGAGCGTTTTCCTCGATGGGCATCATCTGCTGAATGGCGTCCTGATGTCGTTGGCGTTAATGCGGTTGAGGCGCAACAGACGGAGGCAACGAGGAGGGCGGGCACATCTTCATTAAAAGCCGTCTACGAGGTGACTGAAGAGGACGACAGACGCTGCATAAACACTTGAACCCGTCTTCTCCTCGATTGCAAAGTCAAATGTTTGCGTCTGAACCAATTCAAGTTCAACCTTCCACTCGAACAACCCTTTGGACTCGCCACGCAACATTCATGGAAACCCTTCAAACTACGTACACTCGCGACCATATCGCACTTTAGACAAATTGAATTGAGAGGGAACCGCGCGACAGAAAGCAATTTGCGAGTGAAAATTGGACAATTACACCCGTGCATTGCTCATTAAAAATGAACCGCGACAACACACAAGCCGGTGGCTCCGGATGAAGCGCATTAATCTTGATGCGCTCTGAATTTAAATTCGAAAAGGACATGAGCCGTGATGCCTCGTGAAGTCATCGTTTTCGTTTCTCATGCCACACATGCACCCCTGCCGCAGGTCAATTAACTTTCTGGTCTCCACGTAGCCTGATTTCGGTAATTTATTTTTCATTCAAGGAGAATAATTTGTGGGTCAGGAGTTTCACACCGCACACGTTCGATAATTTGTTAATGTGTTGTGTGCTCCAGATAAGCTTGCCGTAAATTGCTTTTGTGTCCGCTGGGCATTGTGCCGTCAGATGGGAAGCCGGCTGAGTGGGTTTTTGTCTGTGCGATCCTTCAGTAGAGTGCAGACTGCAACAAAGGCGAATAAACTTGGACACAACATAATGAAGGCTTACCGCAATTGTTTCTTGAAACGAGTGAAGTGCAGGCAAGGACACTCGTTGGCTGTTGGTTGGTAAGTGTGAATTTGATGAGCTATTTAATGTTTGATGGACTTTGAAATTGAGGACAGGGGGAACAAAATTGATATGAGATGTCCTCCGGAGGATTTTGCAAATGAATAGTGTTCAGGTATACGGAGAAGAAAACCCGACATTGAAGGTCGTTTTGTTGGTAGCTTAATTTTTGAAAACGTCTTCTTGGAACTGGTCTTTATCGGAGTACATGGCTGAATAGAGAGAGGGGCACCTCAATTTGTCATTGAATCCATAGAACCCAGTGCTTAAGGAAGGATTAATAAAGAAATTGAAGGGCACTGCAAGTCAGAAGGGAGCAGGGCACATCTTCCTCGGTAACTACGCGTGTTGGGCGTGCTGAGTAGTATGGACAGAGGAAACCCTCAATTTATTGTCGACCCAAAACAGGCAACTTCTCATTGACAACAAGCAGCATCGAGAGTTGTCAGCAGCCTGGAGGAGGTTTGGTAAACAAGTCCAGAAATAAAAGCTATGACCTCCGGAGTGTGAGTCGATGCATGTACCCAAAACACCAAGGGGGCCATTAATACTCAATGAATTAGGTTTTCAATGGTCATAACTGGGACTATCAAGAAAATCGTTTGTTAGCTGACGTCCTTGTTTTGGAACAGGCAATGGTATCTAATAAGGCAAAAAGGGTGGCCATTGGTGAAGATTTGAATATTGTAATACAGCGCTTCATATTTACATTCTGCGACTAAAAGAAATCCAAATACTTCCGAAAGCAAAGCAAGATTATTCATTTTCTGAGCTTTTTAAAACCCCACTTCATAGAGTAGAGGGAGCAGAAGGAGATACTCCGTTCCTTCAACTGACGTATTAGCATTTGCCCTCTACAATCCGTCTGAGCATATGAGGGGATGAGGGGCGTTTGAATGTATTATACCAGGTTATGTTCCACAAGTTTTTACAAATAAAGGGTGTCCCAACAAGAACGCAAGATTTAAATTTGGCGCCATTCGAATTGTCATTGTTTGACATTTGAACAATTATTATTGTTTGTTAGTAGAAGGTATAAGGTTAATAAAAGTGGAGCGCTACACGAATGAGCAACGCATTCTCATTGTGAAATTGTTTTACCAAAGTGGTGAAAGTTTTGCGGCTACAGTTCGCAAATTGCGATCAATTTAGTTTTACAATAATGCTCCAAAAGAGTCAACTGTAAAGGGATTAATGGAAAAATTTGCTGAAACTGGGTCTGTAACTGATGCAAAGACAGCAACGCGCCTTCGACCAGGTCGATCGATCGAAAATATCGCAGCAGTACGTGATGATGTCGCTCAAACTCCATCCATCTCCATTCGACACGAGCTCAGAAAATTGGTGTTTCCAAATCCACTATGCAGCGAATTTTGACGAAAGATTTGCATCTTCATGCATAAAAGTTCAATTGACTCAGGAACTGAAGCCAGCTGAGCATGCACAGCGAAGGGAGTTCGTTAATTGGGTATTGGAGAGACAACATGAAAATGCTGATTTAGACGATAAGATCATTTTTTGTGACGAGGCCCATTTCCATCTTGATGGCTTCATCAATAGGCAGAATTGTCGCAGTTGGGGCGAGAAAAATCCTCGAGTGATTCACTAAAAGCAAATGCATCCTCAACGTGTCACTGTGTGGTGTGGATTTTGGGCTGGAGGAATCATTGGAGCTTTCTTTTATGACAATGAATCAGGTCAAACGCAAACAGTCAATGGTGTTCGGTATCGTGAAATGATAACCAATTTTTTCGTGCCTAGAAATAAAGAAATGAATGTGGAGGGGATGTGGTTTCAACAAGACGGCGTCATATCTCATACAGCCAGAGAAACAATTCAAGTGCTGCATCAGTCATTTCCCGGTCGTGTTATTCCGCGTTTTGGAGACCAGAATTGGCCGCCTAGATCGTGCCATTCAACACCATTGGACTTTTTTCTTTGGGGTTTTTTGAAGTCGATGGTTTATGCGAATAAGCCGAAGACGACGCAAGCCTTAAAAGAGGAAATTGGACGCTGCATTAATACAGCAGCATTTATCCAAAACGGTAAAAATGGTGAAAATTTCATTAAAAGATCGGGTATGTGCCAGCAAAGCCGCGGCGGCCACCTGGCCGATGTGTTAAAATTTAAATATTGCGTTCTTGTTGGGACATCCTTTAGTTGCCCTCATATTTCCATTTCTTCCTGAAGGGCATTGGAGTCCTGGGATTCTGTATCAGCTAGGTGAGGGTTATCTGTTCTAGAGCCTTCTATCGAAACCAGTTTCTTCTCAGAAGTATGAAAGACCGTAGATGATAGTTGGTGCATAGTCAAATATCTGCGATATCTCTGTGCAAGTTCTGATATATCAACAGAATACCTCCTCTGCTAACCACATCTTCCTTAGGTGTTCATGTAAAGCTGGCTGAACAAGTTCTTCAATATTAAACCGGCCATTTATTGACTGGACGGCATCCGCAAAGTGATGTACAAAGGAAATATATGGAATATACATTCTCAACATTTTAGTTTAATTTTTTTCGTTACTACTACAACGAATTCAATTTTGAACCCAATTCAAACAATTTAGACAGTCCGGAATGAAGTAATCAGGTACAGTCGTTTAGTCGTAAAAATACTAGTAAATGCAAAAATTAGTAAGAAGCTTAAAATTATAAAACGCCAAAAAGTATGCAGGAGTTTCGTGATACCAACCGTTTATATAAAGCCGCTGGTGATTGATCTTTCTTAGTCTATCCGTCTCTCTTATATAAATTTAATCTTTCCTTGTGGAAAGTAAATAAAAAAATATTTTTTCTTTTCTAGAGGAGAATTCTCTTTATTTCTCGAATGCCAAACTAGAACTAATTCACAAAAATTCTTAAAGCTACCTTACGAACTGACTGCATCGCTGCTATCCCACAGGTGTCGTTAGATTATGGAATGGAGGTTTCGCGTTGGGCCAGACGTTGTGTCAGCGATTTCGTTGTGCTGGGAACGATGGGCAGACACCTTAGGCGAAGCTTGGAGTCCTATAATATGTCGTTTCTTAACTTGTATAACATTAGACGAAATAGGCGGTTCTATGCAAAAATTCTAAGTGTGAATCAACGCGTTACGGGGGCCACTAACCACTAGTTTCCGAGAAAAATTATCAAACAACAATCAACCTTTTGCAACTTTCATTACATTCTAGCCTTTCCTACACTCTGTCGTCGAAACTGATGGACTTAGTCAGTGTTTGGTTCGGATTGACTCTCACTAGTGGAAACAATATGTCACCCCCTTTCTCCTAAAACGCCTTTGAATACTTAAACAAACCAGGGGCAAATGAGCGCCTTTTCAACTCGTAAAACATACATTTTGATTACTAGTAATCACATTTGCAAGTCTATACACTACTTAAGCACTTGTACGCGCTCAGGGATATACGAGCATAGAAGCGGCACACAACTCCATCACAACGCCCACCCATCCGCCACTGACAAGAGAATAAAACTTTTTATGGTTCCCTTGGCGACACACTCTCCGAAATCATCCCGCAAAACTTGCTTCGCCTGCCACAACAGGAAATCAGCAACAGTTACTTCAATTTGAATTTAAACTTTCACCAGATGAAGGAGCGAACGAATACAGACGGAAAGTGGAAAACGCTTTGTTCACGGCATCCGTCAAAAATACCCCCAAGACGAAATGTAAGTTTAACGCCTCGAATCATTTATGTAAATATTGCGGCAAAGAAAATTCGGTTAGACAGTAAATATCCTTTTCACAAACTTCCAGCAGAGTACACTTATGAAGCGTAATTACCGGGCTGATGCAATGTGAAATTTTGCATATGAAAAATCGCAGACAGTGTTGGGCCCGGAGACGAGAGCGCTTTGTCGGATGGATGCGCTCGGGGATGGGGGTGGGGAGGAGAGATTAATGAAAGTTTTTGATGTTTTGGAGTAGTCGCATGGCTTCCGCTGCACCAGTGCTGCGGGGAATTAGCAAAAGGACTATCCACTTAACCGTTTGCATGAGTTACTAGTGTCCTTAGGGATGTTTTTGAATCTTGAATGTTACTTTGTTGACACGGGATTCATTGTGACGGGGGAGAGTGTTGGCTTCGGTGTTGTGTGGGGTAATTTTTGTTGAAGCATTGTGACGGCCGTCATTGTGGTTTCTGCACCTCCTTTAAATTGTGTGCACTTCAAGGAGTGCTAATGAGCAATAGTCACAGGTTCCAAAGACTAGGTGATATCCTACAAAAGTGCACAGGGATTGGATAAATTCTGAAGAAGCGGAGACTTTCCAGAATTAGCTGCTTAAGTCTGCTAAAGAGGTCATCCACGAGTAGTATCCTCAGCAGAATCAAATACTTCCACCATCATCCACTTTCTACAAGAATTTCTAATCAATTCCTCGAATAGTTGAGAAATTCTTCTAAGAAAGCATTTCTCCCCTCCCTCCCGCTGGGTGGCGAAAGAATAGTTCCCTCATAAGGATATCACTTGCAAGTGCCGTCTCAGCATGACCCACACTCCTCCCTCAATTTTCAAAGAAAAATTAATTTTCCCAAAAAAAACATTGTATGTGAAAATCTTCGTGAGTTCCAAGGACGAGGACACATCATCTTGTGGGAAATTCTTGACTCCAAAGTCACTCAAGTAAAGAATTTCAAAGATGTTCTCTTGGTCTCAAGGAAATTACTTTCCTTTGTCCTTTCGACATCGGAAGGGGTATTTGTGACGCATTCAGTGTTGGAATGTAGGTCAAGGTCTGAAGGAGTTATTTATAAAGCCACCCATCACAATTCAATATCAGTCTGTGGAGACAACACGTCGACAGCGGGAGTGAGACGAAATGCCGCATGTGTTGCAGGATATTATCGAGGCAATTAACTTCATTGATTGCCAGGTGCATTGACTACTGTCCGACGTCCCTGCCGCTCCCCCGGAAGGTTGCCTCTTCCTGAAGGGGTTAATTATAGGTCAGTGGCAACGTTGTGCTCGATAGTTGGCTGCTCCAGATATGTCTGCCATAAATTGTAAACGTGTCCTCCGGGTGGGTTTTATTATTGCGATGGGTTCTTAGAGATACATTTAGCTGCTGCTGCTGGTGCTGATGCTCGTGCTGATGGTGATGCTGTTTGTGGGAACTTTTGCGCTCTACTTTAGTGGGTCCGATGATAACAAAGGGTGTAGTGAGGAACAATGTGTTGTTTTGTATCGCTGCCACCAGGATGTGGGGATATCGCTTTATTCCAGTTTTTGTTTCAACGTGAGCTTGGGGTAGTCCCGTGTTTGCTATCGATGCACGTTAAATGAATACTTGTGAGGATGGCTGTGGTGAGCTGAATGAAATGAAGGCAGAGAATTCCGGAGTTGCCTTCAAGGGCTTTTTAAAGGAATCGATTGTCGTCTGCAAATGAAGAGAGCATTCGGTTTGTTGTCCATAGACTTTGTTGGGTTGCAAATTTCTTGGAAAGGGTTGTGTTGTTGGAACCAGCAACTTGTGTCAATATTTGTTTCCTGGTGGAGACATTCTCGAATTATTGGTGAGGAATTCATCATGTGTTGTGGAAATAAATGTGTCTTTTGTAAATTTTTGGCTTGAGGATACAAATGAAATTGTTTTCACATTAGGATCTAAGTTTTTCCTAGATGCGCTCTTGTCTATGTATGGTGTTTTACCACAACTTCCAGAAGTAGCCTCGTGGAGTTTAAAATCTTATCGTGGATATAAAACTTATTGTAAGAAAAGAGTTAACGCTTGCTTACGGCTTATGTAAATATTCTCTCCAGTGATATAATTCGCCTGTGCCTGTGGATTGTATGAGAAGTGGCGGGAGGGGAAGACATTGAGTTGTGAAAAATACATACGTGCAGTGCGTCTAGAGAAAGGCTCAAAAGGCAGTTTATGGATTAACTGATGGACATTCGGAGTAAGGCATGTATTATGAAAGGGGAGGAATGCAACTGGAATCTTAAAACGATAAGAGCGACATGTCGTCGGTGTCTTAATGAAGCAATCAACAAATCACTTGTTTTGGATTCTGTCAGAGATAGGAGCGTTGTATTCATACTTAAGCCGTTTATAAATGGAGATTTTTAAGAGCTTTTCAAAAAAAAAAAAAACATAAAATTCAGAAAAATGCATGAAATCTTTATTTGAATCCATATTTTGGCATACTCTTTCCAACATTTCGGCCAGTATCTCACAAATAAATGCTTCAATGTTGTCTTCCAATGAGTCAATTGAAGTGGGCTTGTTGCTATAGACATAAGCTTTAACATACCCCCACAAAAAATAGTCCAAAGGCGTTAAATCACACGACCTAGGCGGCCAATTGACCGGTTCCGAACGTGAAATAAAATGTTCACCAAACTTGCCTCTCAATAAGTCTATTGTTGCGCGTGTTGTTTGGCATGTAGCACAGTCTTGCACATGTCATGCAAGTCAAGCTTTTGCATTTTGGGCAACAAAAAGTTGGATATTATCTTACGGTAGCGCTCACCATTCACAGTTACGTTACGATTCGCATCATCTTTGAAGATGAATAGTTCACTTTTGAAAGCGTTTTTTCCAGTCCTCGAAGCAGTTCTTGGTATGTCCTTGAGCTCTCTTAGTTGTTCGGTTTATATCTCCTCAATAGTTGTGAAACGTCATCCTTTGATGAAGCTCTTCAATCTTGAGAACAGGGAAAAGTCGCAAGGTGCTTAATTTGATGAATATGGTATGAGTATGGTGTTGGTTGGTTGGTTGGTATGGTTGTTGGTTTTGGCCAAAAATTGTGAACAAGCAAAAGCAAATTCAGCAATTCTGGAACGAACTTCGCTACCACACATTTTATGTCCAAAATTTTCGAGCCAACCAATATACCGACATCTTCAGCAACTTCTGTAATAATGATTCGACCCTTCTCCATAACAATTTTCTTGACTTTGTCATCATTTTTATCGGTTGTTGATGTGCTGATGTGCTCCCGTATGGGACACCTAGCATTTTTCACGGCACCACCTCTTTCGAGTTGCTGACAACACTCAGAGAATATCAATTGTCTATGAAAAGCTTCTCAAATCTCGCCGTCCGGAGTCGGCAAAAAACTGTAGGTCTTTTCTACTCGTGAGGGAACAGTAGCACGCACAACACGAGTAGTTGTTGTAGAAACTAGGCCCGTTGTGGGCTGTAGTGCCACTCTATTATTATTATTATGATGTGCTGGGGTGTCCAGGGCAAGCGTCGTTATTCAAATCTTCTCGGCCTTCTTTGAAAAGCTTGTATCACCTGTAAACATTTTTTTGACTCAGTGTACACTCATCGTATGTCACGTTTTTGAGCACTTGATTCCATTTTTCAAATACAAGTCCATTGATCCAATTTTCTCTACAGCAGAAAATCGCCGCTTTGTTTGCAGCGAGAGATGTTCTTTGTCTCTCCCACGCATGATGTATGGTTTGGTATGTGTTGTTGCCAGCCTGTGTGTGTAACTCGCGCTACAAGAAGGTAAGCTTCGTCCTAGGATCTGTCAACTGGAATGTCAGTGAAGATTAGGATAAGGGTCAAAGGGGAGTCTGAGTTTCGTGTGATATACCATAATTTCGGGCCTGTTTAAGCTTGTTCCAATTTTCCTCATTGTGGTTTGGCCTTGTAAGTGCAGTCTCTTTGTAGCTCAAGTCATACCAACAGATTTGGGTTTCATTTCCTTTAATCTGCGAGGAATGAAGGACTTCATTCCCAGCTCTTTGTGATCACATCAGCGACGGTATCAAGGACACCATCGATGGAGAATAGTGACCGGTTAGGACTCCTAAAGAAGTTGTTGAACCTCTCTCGTAAAGCCAGACAGTTATTCTTGGAATTTGTTTCTTAACTTTGTGCATACGAAAAATTCGCTGATACAACACAGTGGTCAGACGAGGTGACAATATATCGATTAAATATTTTCTGGCTGAGAGGTGAGAAACAGGTCCAAGGTGTTGACGCAATGTTCTGGAACGTTAGGTATTCGTGTGGGCGCACTTCAAAACTGGGTTAACTTGTTTACTCAAGCGAGAATTGCGGCATACCTTCCTTTGTGTATCGTCTGGTCTAAATGTTGAATCCAATTAAAATTGCGTATATTGAGATCGTCTGCAGCAACGATTTCAATGCAACGAAGGCGCAGAAGTCCTGACGAAAAAAATATGCGGCCAAACCATCGAATGCCCGTCTCAAGAAGTATCTCCACAATATTTAGTTCTCCCCGCACAATCCCGACGAGTAAATACCGTAATAATACGGTGAAATCACAGCTCGGTAATTTGTATACGCAATTTTATTCCTTTGGCCATTTTATGAGAGTTGGAACATACTCTGAGTTGAAAACCGACAACTCGGCCTTGACACCAAGCTCGGACTGTTTAATTTACGATCTTCTATGATTGACTCAGCTTGGACGTTTCTACAAGAAAGTTCATTATTCGTACAAAAGACCCAGCGAAGCTTCTCCACCTTCTATAATGGGACTCAACTAACACGTAGAGTGCATTGGACATGCGTTTTGGAAATGACCACCACTCCGGACTTGTTCATATTTACCTTCATTTCAACATAAGCACATACGGTCACAAAACTCGCGAACGCGCGGTGGACTTCATGCCTGAATGGATGTGAAGACAACTAAGTCGTCGTGTGAAGAGAAGACATACCCTTACCCATCGCCACATTCCCAGGCCATCTCGTACGTACTCTGTTGCGTTGTTGAGCAACAGCTCGGATTCGAAAGTTCAACAGCCCGATGGTCAAGCGCTCTACATGCCCTAGCAACTTTCTCGAGCACCTTCGACTCTGTAAAAATATTTGTGTAGTCAAAATGACTGTAATTTTTTGTATAAGTCAATCAACCAGCATTCAGTTTTCCCTCATGTTACTTCTATTCGCTTTGGCAGTTCCCTTAACTGCCAGCGTTAACAAATTGTTTCTTTGGAGGTATTCCTTGAGCACTCAAGGTCACAATTCCTTCTACCAGACGGCAACTTTTGTTAGCGGTGGTTTCTTGGTCTAGCAGCAGGCGCTTCTGTGACAAGGAGTCTGCATCATTAATTTCCACCAGATCAGTGCCAATTGCCTGCCTACTGATGGGAAGTGGTCGTCCTTTCCATTAGCGTATCAGGGGCTGCTAACACTAAGCCGTAGCACACTTGTGAGTTTAGAAAATGGCGCTGCACAGTACGCCTGTAAGTCATATGCTGTCTTTTCTGCCAAGAGGTAACAAAAATGTCGAAGATCTCTTGCAATTGTTTCATCCTTCAGTATCATGCCACCTCTGATTGTGCTTTTGGGAGGCTCCAACATCGATGGAGGTGCTAAGCGAAAATAGAGCAGCCCCACTACGGGTCCCAAGAGTACCTCCTCTGGTTCTTGTTTGTCATGTTCATCAGCGATCTCATTTTCCATGATCCCGTGGTATCTTGAGAACCAAACAAGTCTTAGTGAATTAAACGTGCCTTTCAAATTTAGGGAAGACTTGAATTCCTGTACTGCCTTACAAAGGTTTGAGCAAGTCCTTAAGCCCAGCTTAACTGTCGCTAATTTTTGCTTCACTTATATTTTCGCTTGGGAAACATTCACAAAACTACTTCAGGAGGAGTGTAGACTGAAGTCGTCCTCCCCACTAAGCCCCAACGCGAGGTTCTTCCTCAGCCTAGAAGCCAAACTTGGTTTACTTTCAGTTTCAGCATTGATTTCGAGTATATTGACAGAACGAAGTTCTGCCTACAAGAGGTGTTCTCGTAAACAACACTAAAAGAAAAGCCAAATTGTTGCAAGCACATCATCCACTTCTTACCTCACCAGCAATTGACTTCAACAGGATGCCAGCAAAATATTTCACGGCCAACAACTTGTGGCGAACGCATTTATCTTCTGCGGCTACCGCTGAAGCTTTATGCTCGCGTATAAATTATGTCCTTCGCCCCCGGTAGGGCCTGCGTACCCCCAACCCCCCTCGAATGTAGCAATAAGTCATTGCAGAGGGAGAATTAAAATAAATTTCGTAATAAATTAGAAAAGTTTGTCCCCCACTTCAGAGCCCGCCCATTCCACGCGAGCGACACTTAAAGGAATCGCAGTACTTTCATCTAATTATATGAAACTTTTGCTTCAATTAAAAATAACGAAGCGGATTACCTTCAATTTAATTATCGGGTACCGTCGTCGGTGAGATAATAAAGGGTTCACTGCTCACTGTTATCAATCACAAGGAGTGTGTCCTTAAGCAGAAGGATGACACCATTGAATGCTGTGTAAACGGCATTTAGTCGTTAACGTTCATGGAACGATGAAGACGCGTCTACGGGGGATGATGCTCGTAAAGCGTTGCTTAATGAAAGCAACGACGTACGGGTGGAATGAAGGTCGTTTTCTTTTCTGAGATGATCCTTAGCAAACATTTGGGAAGATTTCATGGAGGAAGTAAGCTGGGGGCAGAGAGAGAAGAAACTTCGTGGGAAACTTAAAAGGGAATTGTAGGTGAAAATTTAACAGAGCGACGCTTGAATGTCTGCTATGATATTGAGGTGAAGACAATGCTGAAGGAAGGAAATAAAGAACAGGCTAATTTTCACAGGCAATGGCACTTCCTTTTTTGACAGAAAGCACTGTTTAAGACATCAAATTGAAGATGAAGATAATTTATCGCGCCGTGAAAAGACAATCACGACTCTCGATGAGCCAAGCTTTGTCGCATTGTTTCAAGGAGATAGCGGACAGCGGAAGTCTCCACTTACACTGTGTTCCTGGGCGTAAAGGAAACATCAAGAGCAGTGGTTGATCTGCCAATAGCAACTTACCAGCACACACACTGTGCCTCAATTGAAGTTCCGTGTGAAACAAAAGTAAAATCGGGAGTGCCACAAGATTCACATTTCGGGCCGTTGCTTTTTCTTTCGTTTATAAGCGATGTTCAAAGAATGTTTAAGTAAAGCGAATTTGTTTTTCTATTGCTACCACGACCACATGTAGAACGTTTACAGAACAAAGATCCAACCAACATCGAAGACATTGGAAGCGACGCGACTGGGAGTTTAGCGTCTTAAATGGTGCACACAAGTCAAGGGCGACCACCATCACTTTGGTGTTCGAAGTCACAAGCAATTGGCGGAGAACGTAGAGGGGCAAGGTGGCTGTGACTTGGTTCCGGGACGGTAGCATCAATCACAAAAGATCTATGCATTGTGTTGAATGATATCAATGTTGAAACCACAAGCCATTGTGTAAGTGTGTGTGTGCAAGAAAACTACGTTTTGGAATAGAGTACAGCAGAATGTCACGTTAGAAAGCTATAGCCCTGAGGTACTGAAGGTGTCTATTTCGACTCCTGAGTAAACAGTACAAGCAACGTTAGTATCAAGATTAAATGCCAATCGCCAATCTTTGGGTTTAAGAGGCAGTTGAGAGGTGGGGCCCCTACGCGAAGAACCAAGCTAACATTATCCCTGTCCTGCTCTATGGCCCAGAGAAGCCTGAGCAATCTCAAGGGCAGGGTACTAAATTCTTGGTATTTTTGAGAGTTGAAACTTTTGCTCTGTTTGCGTTGATGGTTTTTGGAGAAAAAGATTCAAACACGAACTGTACGGACTGTAGAGTGGTATGAGCCTAGCCAGGCGTATACGGATTGAACGCCATGTAGAGCACATACAAAAAACTGCACCAGGTCAAAGAGTCTTCAGCTCTGAACTAGAAGAACAACGCAATAGAAGACGCCCACGAACCCAATGGCGCACACAAGTGCAGAAGGACCGCAATCAAAATTAGAGTCAACTGCTTAAAAATCATGCCAGAAGAAGAGGTTTGTTGTTTTAAGCCCAGGTCCACTTCGGATTGTAGCGCCATATGGAGAAGACTAAAAACAAAGAAAAACTTGAAATGTCACCCTTCACACAAGCTATAGCAATAAGTAAATGTATAAAGAATGCAATGGGTAACTGAGATCTACCTCTTCGTAGTATCCTACAGCATCCATGGGTCCTCAGTCGGATAGGTGTCTTCCCCACTAGCAACTTTAAGTATGTTCACAGTGCACTGCTTCAACATTAATATTTAAACCTTAGAAAAGACTAAACGTACTTCGCTCTTTTGTAGACAATTGGCGCAGGTGTCTCTGTTCCCCTCAATACTCCACCTTGTTCGTCTTTGCTGGCATTCTGTAAGTTACAGCATGCGATTCCCGAACGTGAGTATGGCAGATATTCGGAGAATTTGAACAATGAATTTCCACTGTACAATGAGAATGCACATTCCTTGACGTCTGCTGAGACCGGTGCACGGTTCCTCTTCAGAATCATCGAACCACACAACAAATTTATAAATCACCCAAACATTAAATAAGCACACGCATAGTCCGGAAGAAATGCAAAGCAACCACAAGCGATAGCGATCGGCAGTTTTGAAGCACAAACTGGTTTTGTGGCGCAAGAGACGATAGATAAACTGAGAGCAGACTTGCTGACGACTGACTGTTGTTAAATTTGCACGCGAATCACTCGCACAAGTCTGGAATTTTCGGTGCCATACTTTAGTTTTGGGTTCCGGTGTTTTGATCGCATTTTTGGTTTTCTTGGTTCATAGATATTTATTCATTCTCAACTTCCTGAGCAAACAAGTGATAAGGTAAGCCAAGTGAATTGGAGGTAGAGTGGATGCAAAAGAAAATGCTAGAGTAGAAGATGTTGCAATGTAAAATGTTTGGTTGCTAAAGTATGGCTCACATCCAGAGCCTTGTTTAAGCTATGTGGGGGAATTTCTTGTACGGTTTGTAATGAACTATACACTCATTCCGAAAGACAAATATTTGTCATTTACCACAGAAAGTGAATCCCACCCTACGCTGCGGTTGCGTAGCGATTTATAGATTTCGATCCTTGTCATTTACCTGGATACATTTTACAAATTTCAAGTATTCACTTTAAGACACATTTTCCACGCTTTCAACTATTTGCGGGTGCTTTGTAATAAAGACAGTTTTCCTGTAAAAAATACAATTAGCTGCTGCACCACATGCGTCCTTAAATCAACGGCAATACCAAAAAAACGGCACATTCGAGTATATTTTTCTTAAGTTCTCAGGCCATGCTCCTAAAAGTATGAAGTCCATGTAGTAAAGTTCTCTTCTCAAGTACATTTGCTGCGAAGTGCGATGGTGTTCACTACAATTTTAACTACTCATCGCTTTATGTGTCTAAACGCAACCTAGGAACGTCAACGGACAACGATTTTTTTCTCGATAAAGTAAATTTGAAGTTCATTTAAGGCGAAACAGGCCTCGGAAATTATAAAATGCTTACCCTCAAATCATTTCAAGTATATAGTAAATTTGCTCAATGCTTGAAATATTCTTCAATCCATGTGTTCCCAAGTATTTAACAGTTCAGGAAAAAAGAGAGATGATTTCAAGAAACATATTCCACCAACCTACTCAAAAGATAATGTCCTAGCAGCAGATGCAGCGCATAGAAACATGAGCTCTAACTCCTGTTCGTCTCTATAGATTTCACATTGTAGTGTCCAGTAAGGGAATCTGTATATTGAGGCACTACACGATGAGTGGACGATCAGCGCCGTTTGCCCGGTCCACAAGAAAGAAGACCCCTTTGACTGCGTCAACTATCGAGGGATGAGTCTCCTCAACATCGCATACAAGATCCTTTCTGCCGTATTGTGTGAACGCCTGAAACCGTTTGTCAACAATCTGATTGGTCCTTATCAGTGTGGTTTCAGGCCAGGGAAGTGGGATGAGGAAGCTCTTAGTCTTTTCGAGAGAAAAGTTTTGCGTGCGATTTCTGATCCTGTTGGCGTTGACGGCGTCTTGAGGAGAAGATTTAACGACAAATTCTATGGGCTGTACAGCGACATGCGCCTAGTCAAGCGTCTTCGGTTACAACGCTTCAGATGGCTAGGCTGTGTAGAACGTATGGACACTACTGCTCCTGAACCCGAAAAATCTTTGAATCTGAGCTATTGGGACAACGCCTCAAGTGGAGAAGGACCTCAACCAACTTTCTCTACAGCCACACACTCCATTGAAATGCATGCAAAGGCTTCCTGCAGCCTTACAACCACTAGGTTTTCTACAAGAAAAATGTATTTTCACTGAAGACATGACACGGAAACCTGCTGGCAGATGCAAATTGACAGCAAAGTTCGAGATTTTTTTTCCTTAGTTTGAAGTGAAAGCAATTCACTCCCTAAACAATGAAGTGAAAGTGCCAAACAACTTGGTTAACAGGATTCTTTAAGTCACTGAGACGAATTTTATTTCTGTCATTAAAATAAATCAAACGTCAAGCTATTTACAATCAAACCTGAAGAACTTTACTCGCATTTCAAGAACATAAACGACACCGGTTTTGTCGCTTAACCTGAACTTACACACCTACGTTATCTTAGTCTAAGTATGAACATGATCAGTTTTGGAAATTTAGCATTACTTTACGTCAACGCCGCGATATTGCTGCTTATCCACGGCATGAAGGGCTCAACGCGCGTGTACACATCTGGGAAGTTTGTGCCGCACTTTATACTGCCACCAGAAACGATACCATGCTGAACGCGTTCGAAGCTTTGGAAAAGCGGTCCACCAGAATCACCCCGGCAGGACTGAGTTGCGTTCACTCCGCCGGCGCACAAGTGTCTGTCCGTGATAGGGATCACCTTGTAAAGATTCCGGCAGACTGCATTGTCAACAACTGGAAGGATAGCTTTCTGCAAGATATTCGCCCTTGTTTCGCGTTCAGTGTTGCCCCATCCTGCGACCGAAAGCTCGTCAGTCAAATTGGTGCGGTACATGCCGACTGGCAGACAGATGGGAATGACGGCAGCTGAAGGAAATCACAATTCAGAACCATACACGAATGCATTGCAGCTCGAGTGTACTCACAATTAAAGACCGCCTCTGTCCTGAGGCGGAGAAGACCGATGTCATTTGCGAACCTACTTGGCGTGTAGTCCTTGTGATATACTGCCTTTGCAATTTCGATTTCCTGAAATGGCGGAGCACAGATCTTGCTTTCGCTGGAGCCAGCGCAATCAGTTTCAGTGCTTATGTCGTATTCACCCAAGCGTGCGGCAACTCTGAAAGTATTCTGTGTGAGAACACCCGCCAAAGCTAGGAACTTTGTCTTACAATTTCTTAGGTTGACGCACGAGGATACAGTGCGCAGCGGTAAGTACATGCCGATTGCTGATCAGTGACCCACCACATTCCAGTGTCCTAGAGACGCCATCGTCGTAGACCAGCAAAACCACCCACGGGTACTCCATCAGATTTGTATTCTCCCCATTGGCAACCGAAAGTATACTCACAGTGCAGTCCGCACCTTCCTGGTTCAACATTGATTCTCCGACCTGGGAAAGGGACTCATTAGGCTCCACGCCTGTACTTATCTCTGCACCTTTAGGGGCAGGGCGTTGTGTAGTTATTGGTGTCTCTGCTGCCCCTAAGTTTCCACGTCTTTGGTCGCAACACGCATAATGTTGGCCATTGAAAGTTCCGCAATGCGATTTCCGAATATATTGAGTGACTTGAGGTGGCAGCGGCCTGGGCGCCGACCGGAGAATTTGCTGAATTAACTTGCACTCCAATATTGGAATGCATATTCCTGCCCGTCCGTTGAGGGTTGTACACGATCCTTCTGTGAGGCGTAAGGAGAGCACAGTGAATTTGTGAAGATACTTGAACATTAAATGCACTTACGCCCAGTTGTATGCTCCGGAAGTAGTATCGCGGTGATACACAAGGCAGCAAGCAGCGACAGCAACTGGTGGTTTCCCCTTGCTAACATTTTCGAGCTGACTTTCGAGCGTGCAAGACGACTTAACTGTGCGCAGACTTCGAAACGACTGAATGATTATGGTGAATCTCGGAGAATATAGTATTCCTAATTCAGACAATTCTGTTGACCGCTGGAATACCCAGAGTTGTAATCCAGTTTTTTTAGGTGGTCGTTTGCGATGTGATCCCCCCTCCTCAGGTTTTCGGTCGAATTTACATAATTTATGCAACCGTCATTTTGATGTGTTGACTTTGATGAAGTGTGACTGTACTTATACGCGACTTGGGACTTACTACTCATTCACACGCGGCTACCTTTGCAAACAAGTGCGAAGACGTAAACCAGTCGAGCGATTCGGGAGTAGTGTGGTGCGTCAACAACGTGCTAGAGCAGAAGTTGTTTTCACAAAAAATGACGGAGGGAAGGAGAGTGATTCATGTGAAGAGTGTTTTTTTATAGCTGTGTACATTTCTTATATTAATTCAGATGATGCTGTTAGGGGCTGCTCAGTGAAGAGGGGCTTCCGCGTGTGTGGGAATTTAAGAAAAGCTCTAGAAATTGTATTCAAATGCAAATACTCACAGTTTGAGAGCTAAATATTGGTCACACAGCTTTGGCTAGAGGGCGATTTTAAATTCTATCTTCAGAAAGAATGACGAAGTGTCGTTCCATGCCAGGCAACTGGGTCTTGACGGCTGCAAACGGGGTGTATGGGGCTTCATGTTCGTTTCGAAAAACTCCTAAATAATTCTAGGAGCTTCTTCTTTTCACTTTCTACTAACTTGTATCCAGTTTTAAGACAATTTTGCCTTCGCCATTTTTGAGTGGAAAGTGGCCAAAAAATTCCAACAAGTTCAAAAAGTGTCCTAAGAAATCCGAACTTATAGAACGATCGCGCCACTTGAATGGTTGTGAATCTGATTGTTAGCTTACTTTTACAAAATTCTATGTCTAGAACAAGCCACTTAGTGACAGTACTAACGACAATGACACAACATTACTGCTCCACAAGACTTAACTCCTGGGCCTCAACCAACATGCCTCTCTAGCCAGCACGATCTTTCGCCAGCTGCTGCCAGTTGCGCACTCCAAGTTGGTTGAGGTTCTTCTCCACTTGTGTGCGCCACCTTAGCCTAGGCCGTCCTCTATTGCGTTGAAACAATGGCTGAGATTCGAAGACTTTTCAGGCCGGCTCACTCTTCATATGGCCTTAATTTGGACTGAAATGTCGAGTTCAGTACATGGCCATTCATTTTGCGCTTTCAAGTTGGTAGCCCTTGCATTTGACACCTGCAAAACTCAGCTGTCACTTGAAGTGTCACAGCATTAGTTGTGTGTTTGGCATTGCCGATAATGGATCGCAAGCCACCCAAATTCTTCGGCCGCCCTAGCTGAGTGACAGTACTAACGACAATGGCACAACATTCCTACTTCACAAGACTTAACTCGTTTTGCTTCTATTGCATACCCGTTGAAGCGTCGACTATGCGACAGAGCGGAGGATCATGAACACATATCCCTGGTGCTAGAGTTTAAAAAAAAATTAATTTACAAAATTTAGAATTTGTATATTTTTGCCCGAGATCACTTCTTCAAATACAAGCACCTGCAAGTAAAACAAAAATAACATACGTATGCCGATACACGATTAAATTTTTACAAAAACAACAAAATTTCACATTAACGCGCCAATATTGCTGCTTATCCACGGTATGAACGGCTCAACGCGGGTGTACACATCTGGGAAGTTTGTACCGCACTTTCTACTGCCACCGGAAACAATTCCTTGCTGGACACGTTGAAAACTTTGGAAAAGCGGTCCACCAGAGTCACCCCGGCAGGACTGAGTTGCGTTCACTCCGCCGGCGCACAAGTGCCTGTCCGTGATGGGGATTACCTTGTAAAGATTCTGGCAGGCTGCATTCTCAACAACTGGAAGGACGGCTTTCTGCAAAATATTCGCTCGTGAGCCCCGCTCAGTGTTGCCCCATCCTGCGATTGTAAGTTCAGTGGTAAGACTCTTTCGGTGCGCTTCAATTGGCAAACAGATGGGTTGGACGGCAGCTGAAATGAGTCCCAGTTCAGAAGTTTCTTTGAATGTCACACACTTTAGGTGTACTCACAGTTAAGGACCGCCTCCCTCTGAAGCCGAAGAAGGCCGACGTCGTTCAAGAATCTACTTGGGGTGTAGTCCTTATGGTACACTGCCGCTGCGATATCAATGTCTTGAATTGGTGGAGCACAGATCTTTTGATTGTTCGAGTGAGCGCAATCAATTTCGCTGCGGATGTCGTATTCACCCAGACGGGCAGAAACTCTGAAAGGAATTTCATCAAAAAATGTTTCAAAGCGAAGGAACGTTCCTTACAGTTTCTTGGGTTTACGCACGAGAATACAATGTGCCGCCGTAAGCACGTGCCGCTTGCTGATTAATGACCCGCCGCATTCCAGAGTCTTTGACACGCCATCGTCGTAGACTAAGAGAGCCAACCACGGGTACTCCATCAGATCGGTATTCTTTCCATTGGCAACAAGTATTCTGAATTTATTGCACTCCGCGCTGTCCGTGTTCAACTCTGTCTGTCCAATTCTAGAAAGTGTCTCAGTGGGCATCACACCTGGACGTATTTCAGCACCGTTTTGAACGACTGTTTGTCTTCGTGAAGGGTTTTCACGTGTCCTTAGGTCTCCACGGTTTCCTCTTTGATCGCAGCACGCATAATATTGACCACTGAATGTCCCACAATACGATCTCCGAATGTATTGGCTCACGGGATTCGGAAGTGGTCTCGGCGCCCTTCGAAGAATTTCGTCAATGAGCTTACACTTCAACATTGGAATGCATACTCCTGGCCGTCCATTGAGAGTGGTACACGATCGTTCTGAAAGGCGAACAATTAGGAGAGACTTGAAAGATCAAGAAAGAGACTTACGGCCTACAGCGTAGTCCAAAAATAAAACCGAATTGGCAACCAGGACAAGGAACGCCGATAGCAAATGATGATTTCTTCTCCCAAGCATTGCCGCTGAGTGCCTTTCGAACGAACAAGACAACTTATTAGGAAGCTAGCGTGAAGCCGACTGAATGATTTTACGGCTACGAGCTGTCAAGACCTTAATTTACTTCGCTCAGAGCAGTCAAGTTTGTTTCGGTGTGATTCCCTGATACAGTCTAGAATTTTTATATGAATACGTTTCGGTTGTAATTAAATTATTAGATGAGTCAGGGATCTTATTCGCCGCTTAGTCGTTTGCGTGAACTTCATTAAGTTCTCACAGAGTTTGCTCCTCTAGAGGCGTAAAACTGTAAACAAGCTGTTGAATTGCAAAACAAAACTGTTTTATTTAAGAGCTCTTACGAATGTGATTTGGGGGATACTTTATCCATTTTCGTTTTATGGAGATGCCAGCAAATGAAGTCGTAAATTTCATTGCCTTGTCTCACATTTGGCAGAAAAGTCTTAGTTGAGCTTAGTTTTAGCTCACTATTCTTTTCTTCTTGGGGCGCTACAGTCTATGGTGGACCTAGGCCTCAACCAACATGCCTCTCTAGCCAACACGATCTTTCGCTAGCTGCCTCCAGTTGCGCACTCCAAGTTGGTTGAGGTCCTTTTCCACTTGTGTGAGCCACGTTAGCCTAGGCCGTCCTCTGTTGCGTTGTAACAATAGCTGAGATTTGAAGACTTTTCGTTTCGGGTCGGCTCACTCTTCATATGGCATAAGTTTGGACTGAAATGTCGAGTTCATTAAATAGCCATTCATTTTATGGTTTCAAGTTGGTAGCACTTGCATTTTACACCTGCAAAACTCAGCTATCAATTGAAGTGCCACAACACTAGTTGTTTGTTTGGCATTTCCGATAATTGATCGCTTGATAATCGAAGAACGCACTAAGATTGTGGCCACCGTCGACCAACAAATCACAAAAAATATGTAATGTTTTCACATTCCAGATCAGTTATTAGAATCATCTAATATCTGCAGTCCATCTCTAGATAATGCATCCATCCGTCGATATCTATAGAACTTCTCTGCAAAAGTCTGGCCCTGTAGTACAGAACTCCCAAAGACTGCAGCAAATAACTTTGATGTCCCAAGGCTGGATCGAACATTTTTGAATTTAAAGTGAATGGTAATGACTTCAATGTGACACTATCAGTCTATAGACTTGCATGCAATTGATTTCAAATCAAAGGACTGCTCGTAGATATTGGTCCATATAAAATTTCAAATAGAATGGTGGCTTATATGGTGAAGTCCAGAAGTCCCAACTGAAGTCAATTGATTAAATCACAGAGCAGATAACTCTTTCCTTGAATTCAGAGATTGCATTCTCAAAAAATTGCAGTCCTTTATAAGTCTGTTGTTGACCTTCTGATCATATGTCAAAAAAGATTATAGGACAGAGGCAGACAATATAATCGATATTGGAGAAGATCAGTGGGCTGACTATATCGGAAATCTTTTTCATATATCTTAAAATTCAGCTTGCCGCTAACGATTTAAGAGAACTTTAAGCCCTTTGAAAGTCCTCCACCAGTTGACCAGGTTTAGCTTCGACAACGCAATGGACATATGCAAGGATTTATAAGTGGGTGAAAACATATGCTGATGCAAATAAAACAAATTTAATGATGTAGATGGTGCTTGTAAGACTTTGAAGATTTACCGACTGTGGTTTGGGCATATAGCAATCTGCTGCTGTTCAATACCGGTCGCTGTTTCTTGACTGTTTAATTAAACGCGCGGTCGCCTTGGCACTGTTGGTAAGTACGTTGTCGTTGTCACGACACCATCTCCTTTGAGGTGCTGACGAATCTTAAAGAGAACTTCTTGCCAATGAAAAGCTTCTTACATCTCGTTGTTTGGAATCGGCAGAAAGAACTCTCTACACAGATAGTTGTTGATAGTTGCTGAAGCTAGCCAACAGTGGTTTGTCCTTGCCGTCGGTAGAAGTGCAAACGTCTCCATAAGGACCTACCATTTTTCCGATGAATTTGACCCTGCCAGATCCAACTCCTATCGAGTCTTCCTTCCCCTGCGTACGTCGACGTATCTCCACTTTGGGTTTCACTAACACCCCGAGCTCTCTAGAGGAAAGATTTTACTTAAGCTCCACATCTTTTACCTGTAAAGCTTAGACTCCGCTTTGACAGGTTTGAAGCTTTCTCGAGAACCGGTTGTTTTTCGAGTTTTCGCCTGTTCTACCGCTAGCTGAGTCCTGACCGTCGATGTCGTGGCTTGTTGCGCATGCGCATTCATCTTTCCCATTATCTCCCGCTTCTCTTCCTTCTCCAATTCTTCGGCACTCTCCAAGGTCGACAATAACATAACCAATTCGGTTTTGTATTGATTTTTCTTCCGCTGCTCCTCCTCCGTGCTTGGTTGCGATCTCCCAAGTCCCGCGCTTATTCGATCTTCCATTGTGAGAAAAATTCGAGGTCTACGTACATTTTATTTTGTATCGAGCTTTTATTTTGTTATGCTGGTGCACTTGTCTCGAACATATGTTTACATTGTTTGTTAGAAACATACAACTTAGGCATGTTTTGTGCGTGCGGTAATTTCCTACTGTCGAAAATCGAAGATAAAGGACTTGCTTTTAGTTTTGTTGGAAAAACGGAATTAAGTGCTCAAAAACCCTTGAAATGTTTACAGTGGCATACGGCGGGCTTCTCTTCTTCTTCTTCTTGTGGCGCTACAGTCTGGGGTGGACCAGGGTCTCAAACAACATGCCTCTCCAGCCAGCACGATCATTCCCTCCAGCCTCCAGTTGCATACTCCAAGTTGGTAGAGGTCTTTCTCCACTTGTGTGCGCCACCTTAGCCTAGGCCGTCCTCTGTTGCCTTGTCCTAATGGCTCAGATTCGGAGACTTTTCAGGCCGGAGCAGTGGTGTCCAGATGATCTAGTACGTGGCCTAGCCAACTTAAGCGTTGTATCCGAAGACGCTTGACTAGGCACATGTCGCTGTACAGCCCGTCAGAGTTCGTCATTTAATCTTCTTCTCCAGATGCCATAAACACAAATAGGACGAAAAAACGCACGCAAAACTTTTCGCTCGAAAAGACTACGCTTTAAGTTAAAAAAAAATGTTTACAAGTGGTACAAGCTTTTCAAGGAAGGCTCAGAAGGTGTGAATGACGATGCTCGCCCTGGACGTTCCAGCACATCTACAATTGATGTAAATGTTGAAAGAGTGACGAAAATTAGAGAAGGCTCGAATCACTTTTAGAGAAGTTGCTGAAGATGTCGGTATATCGCCAAGCTCATGTTGTGCAATTTTTTTTTTAAATTTCAGGTATGAAGTGGGTGACAGAGAAGTGCGTTCTAAAATTTCTGAATTTGGACCAAAAAAATGTCGCATGAGCATCGCTCAGAATTCACCAGATTTGACCCACTGTAACCTTTTCCTGTTCCCAGAATTGAAGATTAAAGACCCATGAAAAGATGGCGTTTTACGACAATTGAGGAGACACAAATCGAATCGCTGAGAGAGTTCAAGGGCATACCAAGAAGTGCACATCAGAACTGCTTCGAGGATTGGAGAAAACGCTGGCACAAGTGAATTATATCTGAGGGGCACTAGATTTGCAGAAAAATTAAAATTCACCTTTATTTCTGAACAGGCCTCGTAGGACTCATTGTCAAATTGAACATTGCCTTGAGACTTAATTTGCTTCTTGTCTGTTTTAGATAAACCATCGCACAACATTCTTGACAATCTTAAACCTTGAAGAAGGTGACTGCCAGAGACCAAATGGCGAAGACACGGATAAATTTTTTGAAGTACGCAAGATTTTAATGTGAAAGTTACTCTATTTTCTGTCTGCGTTAGCCTTCAGATTTCTAAACCCCAGTTGTGGTAAGCAAGATTTCACGCATGTGGCCTAATTGGGGGTATTCAAAAATAAATTCACTTTAAAAGCGAACTCCGGATCCGAAACAAAAAGGAGCCATGCTTAAGAAGCCTGCTAATGGCCAAATCAATCATAGAAACAATTTTGGACAGAATTGACGGAAAATATCATCTGTGTGAAGTATAGAGAAGTTACAATACCCACCACAGTCTTGACTTTTAATCCGAATTTAACAAATTTTTATAAATATGCATCTGTGTAAGTCTTAAGAATCTAAATAAGTTTACATCAATGCTGCGATATTGCTGCTTATCCAAGGTAGGAACGGACCTATTCGCGTATACACATCGGGGAAGTTCGTACCGCATTTTCGGCTGCCACCAGAAACAATGCCATACTGTGTGCGTTCAGATTTTCGGAAAAGTGGTCCACCAGAATCGCCCCGGCAGGACTGAGTTGCGTTCACGCCACCGGCGCACAATTGTTTTTCCGTAATCGGTATTATTCTGTAAAGCTTTTGACACGTATCATTGTCGACAACTGGCAGTGAAGCCTCCTGCAGAATATTAGCTCGTATGCCACTTTCAGTGTTGCCCCATCCTGCGACAACAAGTTCGATGGGCAACAAACCGCTGCTTCGTGGCATGCAGATGGGAAAGACGCCAGCTAAAATGAACCACAAATCAGAGCACTGGTGGTGTGCCATGTCGTCAGGGTATACTCACAGTTGAAAGTCGCCTCCGTCCTAAGACGGAGAAGACCGATGTCATTTGCAAACACATTCGCCCTGTAGTCCTTGTGATATATGGCCTCAACGACATCGATTTCTTGAATTGGCGGAGCGCATTTCCTTCCGCTGCTCGATTGCGCGCAATCGACTTCACTGCTTATGTCGTATTCCCCTAAGCGGACAGCAGCTCTGAAAGCATTCTCAATTAGAAGAAAAAAGATGACAGTGGATTTGTTTTACAATTTCTTCGGTTGACGCACGAGAATACAGTGGGCCGCCGTGAGGACATGCCGTTTACTGATCAGCGATCCGCCACATTCCAGTGTATTCGAGACACCGTCGTTGTAGACCAACAAAGCCAAGAAGGGATACTCTAACAGTTCTGCATTCTTCCCATTGGCAACCTCTAATCTGCACATTAAGATTGGCGCGTTCAACTCTGACATACCGGTCCTGGATAGCGCCTCAGTTGGATCAACACCGGGACGTACCTCGGCAGTTCTTGAGACGACGGATGAGACTTCTCCGCGCTTTTGGTCACAGCAAGCATAATGCTGGCCGTTGAACGTTCCACAATGTGACTGTCGGAGGTATTGGGCAACCGAATAAGGCAGCGGTCGAGATGACGTTCGAAGAATCTGCTCGATAAACTTGCACTGCAATATGGGAATGCAAATCCCTTGCCGTCTATTGAGTGTGATACATGAACCTTCTATTGAATGAACAAGATATGGAATATTTCTGCAAAATCGTAAAACTTTAAATACTCTTACGGGCTGCTGCGTAGTCCAAAAGGAATGCTGCATTGATGACCACAACAGCTAGCACCAACAGCAGGTGATGGTTTCTTCTCGCACACATTGTCGAATTGATGCCTGAGCTAACAATTCAACTTAAGTGAGCGCAAACTCGGAGACGACTGAATGCTCATGAACTTGGGACTGAGTCAAACTGCAAGCAAATTGATTATTCCCACAGACCTCTTGAATACTGGAATTTCCAGTATTTTAATCCAGCAATCTCGTTTTCGGTGTTATCCCCCGTATTTTTCGGTTCGTTGGCTTACCATACCGCGATTGTGACAGTTGTGGTTTGTTTCGTGTCATACGTCATGAGACTAATGGTTTTCAACACATCTGTTGTTGTTCTCGTTTAAATCGCTTATTCACAGCATTCGCTGACACAGCGATAAGGTCCACACTAATTGGATGTGGTTGGTGTGCGAAAAACTTGCCAGAAAGAAAGTTGTTCTATTAAATGAATTTCGCGAACACTTTCTGATAAGACGAGTATGATTAAGGAGAAGTTGAGCTCTCCGATGTTAACAAAGTACGGGGTGGAGAGTAAGGATATTCAAACTGGTAAGCGAATTTGAAGGTGTGGACTAGGCTGCTGCCCGTTGGCCACGTGATAGAGAGAGAGAGTGTCTTCTAAGTGGCACAGATTGTGCAACCTTCAAGAAACAAAATGCTCTCGGTATAAGCGTCGACCTATTGAACACAAAAACAGTGGACTATACACATGCTCTTTCACTTTACCAATCGTAGACGTGGATGCTTCCTTATGGCGGAACAAAGTAACCCCAGTGTCAGAACGTTCTAGCCTGAGCGTGTTCTGTTGTAAAAAAATCCGCACTTTACGCTCACACCGCCTGTATAATGAGAACTGTTTCCTTGGCTAGACCAAAAAATTCACAAAGCCATCTACAGACAAATGTTTGTAGTTTTCACGCAAAAGTTGTGGTCATTAAGTCGCTCAGAGGGGGAAAGGCGTGAAGCGGAGCAGATCAGGCTTACTTCTGATGTAGATTTAGCCTGAGCGATACTTTACTAGAACTCAGTTGTTAATTGTTTTTCCAACCAGTTGCCAAGCTGTGCATATTTAAGCTGAGGATTTTTTTAAGGTTATCCTCCTCTCGAGAAGCCATTGTACGGAAACCTTTACCTTCCTTGTTTCAAATCAGACAGTTTTAAGATACCTCCAATCAGACGTACGCCACATTTGCCCAGCCTCATTCGGTTTATTCGTGAAAGACCGACATTTAGAAATAACTGCCTTAAAACTTGCAGATATCTGTCACTTTCGATGCCACCTTCAAGTAGTTTTTTTTTCAAGGGAATACAATGTCCCGTAACTTCTTCAACATCACTCTTGAGAAGACTGTGTGTAACTCACAAGTCAACACGAGAGGCACCATCTTCCGAAAGTCCGTTCAACTGCTAGCTTACACCGACGACATTGACGTGTTTTGTCCAACACAGTGAGCCATCGATGAGGCGCTTGCTGTCTTTGAAGCTGAAGCGGCTGAAGTGGGTCTGATGGTAGCGAAGCCGTCATCAACGAAGGACGCCCAACATTGACGTCTTGGACAGAGCGTCACACAAGGCAGCAGAAACTTGGAAGTTGTCAAGGACTTCGTATATCTCGGCTCCGCGGTAAACAGAGAAAACCGTACCGAAATCAAACGCAGAATCAACCTCGCCAATCGCTGCTTCTTTGGGCTCAAGAGTCAACTGAGCAATAGAGTCCTCTCTCGAAGGACTAAACTGGCTTTGCACAACAGCTTGATCATCCCAGTCTTCATTTACAGCGCGGAACCTTGAACGTTACTAAAAGCGGATGAGGAACTCCTTAGTCTTTTCGAGAGAACAGTTCTGCTTGTGTTTTTTCTGTTTGCATTGATGGCATCTGGTGCAACTGGCGGCAGCTGGCGAAAGATCGTGCTGGCTGGAGAGGCATGTTGGTTGAGGCCCAGGTTCACCCCGGACTGTAGCGCCACAAGAAGAAGAAGAATTGGTGGCATCTGGAGGAGATTCAACGACGAACCTTATAAGCTGTACGGAGACATGCGCCTGCACAAACGTCTTTGTCTACAACGCTTAAGATGGCTATACTATGCAGAGGGTATGGGCACCACTGCTCTAGGCTGGTGAGAGATCGTGGTCACTGGAGAGGCATGTTGCTTGCGGCTCAAGTCCACCCCGGACTTTAAGGCCTTTAAAAGAAGAAAAGTACGCAGATGATATGCGGAATCGTTCTTAACGCCATGGAGACAACTTGCAATGTTTATAATTGGCAAACGATAGCGGTAGCTGGCTTTGATTTAGCCCCAAGTAGAAATGACGTTCTGTGGTCACCGTGGCGTAGTGGTAAGTGCATCGACCGCCATTTAAAAGGTCTAGGTTTAATTCCCAAACGGGACAACTCGTGTTTTTTCACGGCACCAAGTCAGTTGCTGACAACACTCAAAGAATATCAATTGTATGTAGGGAGGGAACAGTAGCACGCACAACACAAGTAGTTGTATTAGAGGCTAGGCCCTGGTCCCTTGTGAGCTGTAGTACCAATCAAGTACCAGGAATGACGTTCTATAGCGGAGTGTACCCTATTTCCTATTTCCGGCAGAGACGGACCAACTGAATCTACGGTCAGGCGTTATATGAATGATGATAGGACATCCTTCTGTATCCTGTATCAGCCCTTTCAAATTTTAGTAAAAAAAATATATACTTTAAGCTGAATTAAGCTGGTTAGATGGACCTAACGTAACGCGCTGCCCTACATTAAGGTAGTATGTCCCAAAGCTCCGACTGTTAAAAGAAGCCATGGCTCGTGCAATATGCCCTCGAATCAGCTTCATATGCCTCATTATACAAGATCTCGTTCTTAGGTGTTCGATACAACCAGAGGCCTGACTACATTGCCTCTCGAACACCCTCATCATCTCCATCTGGGTTCAAGGTGAAGCACCACACTAGACAACAGTACTCCATGAATGACTGAATAAAGACCATGTTGCAGATCACCTTCACATTGGTATCAAACCTGTTGTAAAACAATGAACTTGCGGAGGCTTTCCGAACAGAAGCTTGTATACAAATACTGATCCAACCACATGGCGGCATAGATTACTTAATTTTTTAGAGTTGAAGGGCTGTAGGTTCTCAGCCGAACTTGCGTTTCTTTTCTTTCATTTATTTGAAACAACAATCAGATGACGCCGATCAGGTCACATCAGTGTTCATCAATCATCTTCCCGAGGTTCAGTTTATCTTAGAGACTAGTTCTTTAGCTACACCATATAAATATGAAACGTCCTTACTCTATGCTTTCGAACTATCATCAAAGGCCAATGGCACCAGTCCCTTCTCTCTCTTTAGTCAGTGCTGTGATTTCATCCCGATCACTTATAGGTACTCATCATCCGTAAGTCATCATTTTCGTATGTGAGACAAACTCAGAATGAAATTTCCTCTAACATTCCTTATCGACAAGTTGTACCGTCTGAAAGCACACTTCTTTATGGCATTGCGGCATTAGGTGACAGTTTCATTTTAATTGCCCAAAACCTTGTTCAATGTTCTCCAGTCCTCTACTTACCATCGGCATCCCCATCTCCATCTAATTGAATATAAAGTCGTATTTTCTATCAAATTTCCCACTCCTCTCCCATCACCGATTCCCGAAAATAAGGTAAACACAACTTAATTCCACACACAGGCGTATTAACTGATTCCCCAACCGCCATTCGCATTGAAATTATGTTGCCAAAAATCCCTTCGTGCAGGACCTGCGTTCCTCTTTGTGCCATTATCCTTATTCACATCATTAATTGCGATTGAAAAGGAGCAAATTTCCTGGCTTTGTGCCTGTGTGCCACCTGGAAGGGTAGGTTCAGAGTTTATTGCACGGAAAAAGTTAACCCGTAAAGCTATTTGCTGCTGTTTACGATCTCAAGATATGACCTTTGCTTGAGTGGCCTTCTGTATCGAGTGGGCTTCACGAAAGGGGGGGCGGTCGAGAAAACAAAGAAAATTCAATTTCTCGCACATCGTTGACTTGGCGATACAATGAAGTGAAGTTTTCCCTCTCTCTCTCTCTCTGTCAGTTGACCAAAATTAATATTCTCTCTGTACCTGTGCAAACAGTGACAGGACATGGGTTTGAAAAGAAGAAGATTTAATCCTTGTAACAAAACAAACTCATTTCTTTTGAATTCGGTTCCCAATTTATTGCCTTAACCTTCAAATGCTCGGCATTCCGATCCATTTCAATTTGGCAAGTTCACCGAGCCTACATCAATAATAATTAGGTCGAGCACGAGAAGTGTTGGGCCGACTGGTGACGAGTGGGTGACCCATGAACCGTGTCTCCTTTGAGAATGGCAAATTAAAATAAATCGAACCTTGCTGGATCAATATCTTGTTTAAACAAGGAATTTCTTTAATTGTTGTGTTGCTTGAAACTTTTTTGGTTTTGAATTTTCAGAAAAGTCATTAACCGGATGGGGAGAGAATGGTGATGGGTGTGTCTAGCCAGGATGCATTCCGAAATGTAACTTCTTCTGTGTAAAAATGTCGCCTGCTACGTCTGTGGTCTTTCTTTATTCCAGCTGCACTATCGGCCAAAATAGAGTGCACAAACAAAGAATACATTTTTGAAAATCCAAAAATTCTTAAAATTTTTAAAATTAAATTAATGTCATTACTTGCATTTTAAAAAAATATTACCCGTAGGTGCTTGTGTTTAACTGCCATCAACTGCCGTCAGAGATGATTGAAACGCTTCAAGTAGGTTCTTTGGAAAATTAATGAAATTAACATTGTTCTTCTTTTTGGGTTTCCTTTCGGGCACTCTTCTGTGGTAGGATCAGAAAAACAATTATTTCGCATATTTTGTTGTGCCACCACCACCACATAGTCTGGAGAAGAGGGTCTTCTGGGTAAGTATCGACAGTGTGTCTGTCCATTTCAGGATATAGCAAATAGATATGGACTACCAGCATGGAGATTTTTACACGTGCATCAGTTGAAAGTCAAGAGGTTAATTCCGACAGAAGACGGAGCACAACACCATAAGATGATCATAAAATTAAAATGGAGGACAGAAAAAATCCCTTGTCGTCTGCTAAAAACATAAAAAAAAGAATGGCAACTAAATGTAACTAGTAGGACGCTGTAAGGACGAGTAGGACGCTGCAGGGACTAGTAGGACGTTGCAAGGACTAGCAGGACGCTGCAAGGACAAGTAGGACACTGCAAGGACTAGTAGGACGTTGTAAAAAAGCGACTTACAGAACTTTATAGAAGCCTATGCCTTGTTCGGCAAATTCTAGCCATATGTAATTTGGTGAACTGAATGGACATTTAAACTTGAAACTCAAAAACAACGACACGGTTGTGGTGGAAGCCATTGGAAAGGCTTAGACAAAGGAACATACAAAGAGCCGAGAGCCACAGAAAAGGGTCAATTAAAGCCTCTGGACGTTTCTCCTCCAGCGGTGTCCGAAATGTTGTCAGAATTGATTCTAAAAGCGCGGATCTGGCTTATGTCAATGTCATAAGAGGAAATTTTAACTTTTTTGGTTTCAAGAATTTGTGTAGAAATCTTCGTATTCCAACAGCGACCTAAAGCATACAAACAATACGAGGTCTTCTGAAAAAATAAGGTGAATATTTAAAATTTTTCGGGCTACGTACATTCGATTATCGATTTTTTATTTTGTTATGTTGGTACACTCGTCTCGAGCATATGCTTACAGTGTCAGCATAAAAGGAGGCATACAAGATAGACGTGTGTTTTGTGATCGGCTATTTCCTGCTTTTGAAAAAATTACGGATCAAAGGATTTGCATTCAATTCTGTGTGAAAAATGAAATTAAGTGCTCAAAAACGATTGAAATGTTGACAATGACATATGGTGGGTGTACTCTGTGTCAAAAGAAATGCTTATAAGTTGATGAAGCTTTTTAAAGAAGATCGTGAAGCTGCGAATGACGATTCTCGCTCTGGACGCCCCAACACATGGACAATCGACGAAAATGTTGAGAATGTCATGAAAATTGTTATGGAGAATCATCGAATCACTATTAGAGAGGTTGTCCGCATTTTGGTTGACTCATGCCATGCAATTATTTTGGAAATTTTTGGGCAAGTAGCGTCTTTCAGCGAAATGCGCTCCAAAATTGCTGACTTTAGACCAAAATATTTCGCATGAGCATTGCTCAGGAATTGTTAAATGACGTCAACGGCGCTCCTCAGCCATCGAATTCACCAGATTTGGCCCCCTGAGACTTTTTCCTGTCCCCAAGATTAAAGAGACCAATGAAAGGAAGCCGTTTTGCGACGATTTAGGAGACACAAACACACCCGCTGAGTGACCTCAAGGCCATACAATGCTGGCACAAGTGTATTTTATCCGAGGGGGTTACTTAGAGGGCGAAAGTGTTGAATAAATAAATATTTTTTGAGAAAAATGAAACTTCAACTTAATTTTGGAAAAAACCTTATAAAGTGTGATTTTTTAGCTATTACCTTTTTGGCAATACTGTTTTTTACCAGGTGACGCACGTTTTGTGTTTTGTTTCACTGTCAAACATCTTCAGTTTGGTCTAGAATTTAACCATGAGTCGTCTTACAAACGAAAAACGCTTGCAAATTATTTAATCTCATTATGAAATGCTCTGTTCACGCACGAAGCTCATTTTTGGCTCAATGGGTACGTAAATAAGCTGAATTGTTGATTGCGGAGTGAATAACAGCCAGAAGCATTTCCAGAGCTACCAATGCATCCAGAACAAGTCAGAGTTTGGTGCAGTTTATGGGCTGGTGGCATAATTGGACCGCACTTTTTCAAGGATGATACGAATCGTAACGTAGCTGTGAATGGAAAATGCAAGAGCTTGACTTGCATGCCATGTGGTTTCAACAAGACGGTGCCACATGCCACACAGCACGCGCAACAATGGTCTTATTGAGAGGCGAGTTCGGTGAACATTTTATTTCACGTTCGGGACCGGTCAATTGGCCGCCTAGATCGTGCGATTTAACGCCTATAGACTAATGTTTGTGTGGGGCTATGTTAAAGCTCATGTCTATGCAGGCAAGCCCGCTTCAACTGACTCATTGGAAGACAAATTTTGACTAAACGGATGGACCATTTGAGGCGCAGTCAAAGTCAACATTTGCATGAAATACGTAAATACGTAATCTTCAAACATTAAATTATATGGACCGTACTATCGATTCAAAACAAGATTTTTCCTTTTTTTTTTTTGAATTGTATGTTTTTTTTGAAAAACTTTCCTATAGCTTTTAAGAAATCACCCCTTATAATAAAAAGCAGCGATAGAGCACCTTGGGACCATCTTCGATTATTTAATTCCATTTTAAATACGTTAAAGTACTTTTTGGGAAATCTTATGAATCTTACGTTGCTGCTAAAGCTAGAGTGCATAATGACCACATGGACCCCCTTCGAAACTCTGTGCATTTTAGGCGTTCCTCATATGTAATACTTTCCAGGGTTAATTGACGGTTTTTATCTCTTTCTGTGCACAGGAAGAATAAATCTATTCTGCAGAATATTCTCTGGAACAGTTTCTCTTAAGAATCTGAAAATGATAGACGGTTCTAGTTGTTGCAATTTCTTCATCTTTCAGTAGGTATTTACTGAAGCATTTCTACCATTTATAGGCAAGTGCACAAAGAATCTGCAGAGACCTTCATCAGATAACTTCAGTTTCCTCAGGAGCTTCCTATGTAGTCAGTGACCTATTATGAAGACCGTTTGCATTCGAAGGCCTTTCTTGTTCATAGTCTTGCAATGCATAAGATCTTCTTGGGTGATATTGACTTTCAAAATTGCTTCAGATTTCTGCAAAGATGCTTGTTTGCGTTCTCCTGAATTCTTCTTTGAGGATGTGATCTCTTACAGCAGATAATGGTTCAGAAAAATGAAGGGTTCTAATGCACCTCCTCTTACCAGCTAGCTTGCCATCTTATTGCCAGCAATTCCTATGTGACCAAGTATCCAGGACAGTCTAACTCTGTTGTTTCTACTTAACTCCTTTAGCTTTAGCAGTCGTTAACACTCAAGGTTGGATGTGATAAAGTAGGAATTTAGAGCCTTAATAGATCGTTTGTACAGCTGGTATACTTTGTCTAATCTGTCTAAAGCATACATTTCTGCTTGGAAGATGCTGGTCGTCTTGCCATAAGTTCAAAGCATTTCACTCTTGCCCTAAAACTCCGGGCCTTTATCTGTTCTTGTGCCGTTTATATGTCACATCCTCGTACTGTCACTAAACATGCCTCGACGTTTAAAAATTTTATTCAGATTCAACAGGTTTCCAACATGACCTACCTTCCAACACATACAGATTTTCCTTGCTTTAACAGAGCGAATAAATTTATTGACTAAAATTCGTTGCCTTCCCTCCCCTTCAATCCTTCGTGTAAACGATTCATTTATGAAAATTCAAAACAAACTGACATCCTGCGTAAAAAATCCTTAATTCGGGCGACAAATCCCAGTTTTTTAACCTCAAAACCGTCAAAAAAAACACACACACACATTCGTACCCGTAAACTGTGTTTCCACGAAAACTAATTCCGCAGAGTCTGCTCTGCTCTCTGAATTGGGACTGAAATAAATGACCACTCCGCCAACAGCCTGTAATTTCCGTCTGCCATGAACCCGACCCCCACTCCAATGTGTATTCAGGGTGAAATTTGGTCAAAGAAGTGACGTGCGAGCACAAAAAAAAAAACACTGAAAACAGAAATCACCACAAACAGTTCAGATGAAGACCGAAGCCAATTGAATTCCGGTCGGCTCGCTCGGGGGAAATGGTTCATTGTGTTGTTGGCGTAAACGCTTATTGAAAAAACCTAATGTACCGGCAGAGAGCCGGACTGCAGAAGAGCACACCGAACACTTCCATTAACGTGTTGTGAATATTTTTGGATCAATGCGTTTTTTGACAGAGCTAATAAATGGTTGGCGATGAACCAGTACTCGGGCCGGTTGCATTGAGAGGTGTTTCACTGTAAAGGGAGTTTTTCCTTTCAGGCAAAAAATAAATGTGACTGGAAATTTATTGCGACAAGCGATGAGTTGTGGATTGGAAAAGGGAATTGGCTTATATGGCTTATAAAAGGATTCTGATTTTTTTTTTCGGTGGCTTAAAATAGTGCTAAAAGCTTATTTAGAAAACGGCGGTAAGATGGAAAGTCATTCTGTTTGAGGTTAGGCCATAAAACAGTTCATAGCCATTTCAGTGGTGTCCGAGGCATACCTCTTCTAATGCAGAAAGAGCCATGGCAATAAAAAGTTTTCTACCAAAGAACTGCATTTGCTTGTGCTTGTGCAGTGCCCGGTCACCTTATCCGTCCTCAAGTTTCGAGAAAATTGTCTTCCTCTGAGTTCTAATCAAGTGGACCGAGGACCGGATATTCAGTTCAATTTAAGGGCGAGACATGATACTGTACATGGAGTGTCAAAATTGTTGTCCGACATTCAATGGAACATAAGAAATGCCTAGGGCAGAGAAGCCTGTTTGGTTGACTTGGACAACGCATTCCAAGTAATTCATTACTTTCCATGATCTATGACATGAAAGCAGATAGACAGTCCATTGTAAAATTTGGACGTGACTTCAATCATGGTATTCACTATAAAAAACTGTCCACAGCAGAGTGCAGTCTACTCTCCGATTTTGTTCGCAACTTTCACAAGTGAGTTGTTAGGCTCCATGCATCACTTGATTGCGTACGCCAACGATTTTATCGTGTACGGACCAACGCCACAAGTCGAGATGATCTACATCCTTCCGCAGCTTGGCTTCGAGGGCTACCTTGTGACATCTGGAAGTGGAAAATCTACATCTAGAGGTATGCAAGCACCATTTTTCAGACTGAAAAGCTGGCATAAGCTTGACATCATGGACCCTATGTGAGTGAGATATCTTAGCCAGCTGTTGCATCGTTACATTTATTTAAAAATAGCTTCAACAAAAGCTAAGAAAACCTTCGCTTATTTGATTTCAAAGTCAATGTGGTCTGCTACACGCATCATGATTGGCCTTAAACCGGCCAATCATGATTTATGACTGCCCTATGTATGTGGTTCAACTGGAGTCCCTTCCTGACCCAGAGTCTGCCTTCAAAAAATGTCTAAAGTTGATAATTCATTACTCGTGCCATAGCCTTGAAAAATGGTCTCAGATTTCTTACTAATCGAATCAACACGAGATCACTCTAAGAAACCCTTACTCCGTCCAAAGCTTTGATATACCTACGAGAGTGGACTGATCCAGGATGTGAAAGGGTGCCCATTAATACATCAAGTAGTACGTAGAACACGTTAGATATACGCCTCCCCTACGTCGGTGTTGGTTGTCTCTATCAGACGTGACTGCTGGCCCAGTATACTGTGTGGACAACGTGCATAAAGATTAAGTGAGATTCAGTGTTGGGATAAAGTAGTAGCCAAGCAGAGCAGGTACTTATCAGATGTTGAACATTTTCTGGTTTCTCCTCGCCCCTGGAACTTCTACAAAAACCATTCGAGGGAGCACTCAGTGATCTGTTTTTATTCCCACAACCAGGTTTATATTGGATTCTTTGAGCGATAGATCATGTTTAGAGCCTATAGGGCCGAGGGTAGGCCAGATTTCCTTTGAAATGCGGTTCGACCATACTTTGTTGACTAAGTGTATTGTCTCCATGTTTAGCTTACATGTGGTGAAAGGAGTACTTGGGTGTTAATGCGCTTGGGGTGCGGCTAACTTTGTTGCTTCTATGAAAAATCTCCATGACTTGAAACCCAGTACAGATAGAGATTAAATCACTCAGACATTTCTTCTAGGGGGGTGCGTAGCAATCAATACCCACCTTGGAGATTACTGAGACCGACTTCGATGTATTTTAAGTTGGTAGAGTATCCATAAGGAAATATGTCATATGGTATGTAGGCATCAAATTGAAATAAGTTTGAATCCATTATGGAACGGGAATTCCAATATCAGCACACAAATCTACGTCATTACCAGCAATCACTTATGAGGCGGTGCCTTTCAAATCTGAATGTTCCAATACTCGTGTGTACATGCACACTTGCACTTGCACCTCTGAAGTCAGGCTTTAGGATCTTCTATTCGAAAATGACTTTCCATAGCAATCCACTTTCCCATAAATTCTCTCCATACATTTCCGTTGCTTCAAGCACTGTATGACTCGTAGCGTCGCCTTATTGAAACCAGAGCTCACTGAAAGGATGTGTTTGAACTTCAGGAAGCCATAGTCCGTTGCATGGGCAAGCTACTGAAAAGAGAGCGAATCTATTTGTCGTGGTCTTCGCTACACTCAGTTACGGCTATAGCATTTTCACTACATTCTGGATGTGATTCAGCCGGTCGAGTGTTACCTGAATATTTTAATAGCCCATTAGTTTAAGTATGCGCGCCATAAGCTTGTCGAATCGCATGAAAAACATTTCTTACCTAAAGCAGACTTTCATACTACAGTTAAACAACTTGGAGAAACTGTTAAGGTGTGAGACTTTATGTAAGGATTTGCCAAACATTAGAGAACCAAAATGACACAGCAAATTCTCAGGAGTCACGTGTGTTCTTTCATAAAAAGCCTATTGAAAATCAATCCAAAAGATGAATCAGACAACATATAATCCAGTCGACGGTTCCTTTACAATTTCGAATTGGCAGCTTAAAACATAAATGTCGCTTTTGAGTATTCACAAACGTTTTGTTTCTTCCCTTTCTGGTATATGCAAGCATCAAACCCACTTTTCTCATTAGCGGCAGCCGAAGTGTGTGGGTAAGAGCGTTGGCTCACTCGCCTGGTCTAAGGTTCGGTTCCTGGATTATCGATATTGAATCATTTTATGCTACCACCACTATCCAGTTTTTCGTGACACTAAAGGGAAACAAATTGGCAATGGAATACTGCTCAATTCTCTCCATTCCGAGTGGTCTATTCTACTGAGGACCAGCCCAAAACAAGTACTTTCTAAAGAAGCTTTGCGATTGCTTCTTGTGGTCTGTGTCAATCATTTTATGTCCTTACATATTTTTTACAACAAAACATTACCCAATGTAAGGTTTCATACATAACAGAGTTAAGTGCCCTTCATTCACTCCCTCCCACGACTTAAGTCCAAGAGTCTCCTCATAAACCTTCAACAGCCTGCACATCACAACAAAACTCTCGAACTGAAAGTTAAATCTTAATCGAAGGCACATCCTCTGCATTCAATACGCAGGAGTATCTTCAGAAGTCCCCCAGTGTCCAGAAACACCAACCTATCGATCACCGAAAGACACTCCACACGCCATCTGCCTCCTCCCTGAATTCTCATATATTTTGTGCAAATGAAAAATCTATTACTTGACAAGGTGCTCTTGAAATATTTCAAATCGACATGACTGCACTTCATCCGCATTTCACATTCAAGACAGAATGGAGAGCATGTGCAATTGCAACGCTTTTCTATTCACTTCGGTTGTCAGATCCTTCCATTTCGTTTTGCAAACACCCATCCCCAGCATTTCCTCCCAACACTTCATCCTCTACACAAACGGGATGTGGGTGTGGACACACAAAAAAACAAAATCCCCGATTCTTATGAATGAGCCTTCAAAACAGATGAGGCTCACTGGAGTGTGTCGCGCTCTGCTTCTCCTTTTCGCTGCCAGTAACCCGGTTTGCGTTATGAAATGAATGCCTTAAGACATTTAATGGGAACATTATCGTAAATTGTCATCGTTACGAGCACCCAGTTAGCCGGTTGCAGGCGGAAAGCGATGGAGCCGAGTTACTCATTGACGGCGTGTTGTTGAGGAAAACCTGTAGATGACACAAAGCTAAGGAATCTCGCAGTGCGCCATGCGCGAAGGATAAACTGGAACAGAGCAGTCCTCATTTCAGCCATAACCGTGGACAACAGGCTGGCTTATGCATTGTGTGTGGTCTGTGGCGGACTCAACATTCAACAGACCACAATGCACACCAATCCTTTTGTGCTCCCCCCCAGGTTGTGTTGCACACTACACCAACTTGAAGGGAATTTCAGTCCGCACATGGACTTGACCATGTCATCTGCATCATATCCAATTGAGTCTGAACAATCTACCAACAATCCGACCAACACCTCTTGAACTGTCACCAGGATTGGTGTCCTGTCAGTCAGTTGCAGTAAGCGATGCTCTCGGTCAATCGATCCGTGTGCGAGGAGCATCCTCTAAATTATCATGCAGACAATTGCAAGCTAGTTCCTATATGTCTGCCACTCAGTGGTGCGGTACGGTGTACCGTGGTTTGCGGTCCGGTGTGCAATTATGTGCCCAACCGGGTTAAATGCTCATTTAAAGGTTCACTTCAGTCGTAGATGCAGAACGTTGGGTGGAAATGAAGAGCTCCATCCCGCTGTTGCTCGCGCTGGATGGATTGCACCGTTTGAGAGAGAATGTAATTTAGATCTGATTGATGGGGGGATGCGCTTTCATTCTGCTCCCAGATGCGGATGGCGTGTGAAATCGATTTAGATATGAATCCCAATTGAATACAGCGGGAAATTGGTGTCCGGGGAGCGGGAGTCTGGGCACTTTCAAAAGAATTTAATTCCACGACGTAATTATTTGTGACCCAAGTGGAAAGTGAGTCAGATTGGTTCAAGGTATCTTGAAGGTTTGATTTGTTGGCCCTCCGATGAACGGAAACTTCCAGCAGGTGGATTAGGAAGGACTCCCTGCTATTTCAACACTTCTTCGCTGTAAGCGCATCTGCTTTGGATGAGATCAAAAATTAATTGAATAGATCCGTCCTGTGTCCGATGCAAGCTGTGAACAGAAAACCCACTTTTCCAATTACACACACTCCACACACGACCTAACATCCACTCACCAGTAACAGGTTCACAAGTTCCTCCCTCCAACCAATGGCATGCGGTGTGAGTTTGATGAAGATTATCATAATCAGACATAACCTCAACGTTCACTAATTGGAATCCACATAATACACACATTTCTATTAATACTGTCTGCACCACAATTCGGTTGCACGGAGGAACACGGCGGCGGCGCACCGTCACAGATTTTCTCATTTCGAGGGCGAAATGGATTAGACTGCATAACCTCAAACTGTACCTCGTATGTAGCACTCTCTCGATTGCGGTGAATTTACATAATTCTGAGAACAAAATTTCCCCCAGGACTGGATGGTTTCTAATTTTAAAGTGTTGCGCGTGTCATGAGGTGGCAGTGTGTGAGGGTGACGTATTTGTTGGGCGTTAACTCGTGTGTTATTCAATGAGGTGGGCCGGAAACTTTGTCCCAAAATTGAAACGATGGTGAGTGAGGTGGAGGAAATTTTGTGGTAGCAGGGGTGTGTGTCTGGAAATTTATCGAGAAATTTGGCCGTACACAGCGAGCCGTCAATGAAACGTTTGTTGGTATTGTAAAGGAGGTGGCCAGCATGGGTTTAGCGGTGAACGAGGGTAAGATGAAGGCATTCATGAATGAAGTGTTTTATTGAGAACATATCGGCTGCTCGGTAAGAGCGTCAACACAGGCAACTTTAACTTTGAGGTAGTGAAGGACCTCAATACCGAGACTGAATAACTCTTGCCAACCGTTGTAGCAAGTGCCTAAAAGGCAGTCAACTAAAGGAACCCTTACTCGAAGGACCAGTCTGGCTTTGTGTAACACCTCGATCATCTCTGTCCTATTCTCTGGAGCGAAAGCTTGTCAGTCATCTCGAAAGTGGATGAGAAAGTTTAGTCTTTTCGAGAGAAACGTTTTGCGTCCAGCTATCTTTACTCCGGTTTGCGTTGATGGTATCTATAGGAGAGGACTCAACGACGAACTCTACAGGCTGCATGACGGCAAAGACATCCTCCAGCCCTCCTTCAGTGTCTGCGGATACAATGGATAGGAAGGCTAGGCCATGCAGAGCGTATGAAAATCACGGCTTCACTGGGAGTAGGCCTCGCATTCGAAGGGATAACGCAACAGAAGACGTTTTCGTCTAAGATCGGCCACGCATGTGGAAATGGCTATCATGTAACTTAGCGTATGGAAATAGGATTAGTTGGCGAGGTATTTTACCAGCTCCACCTCCGACTGAAGCGCCAACCCACCGCTTGGGATGTAGATTACACACACCGGACCACAAGAAGCTGAATCATCCATGTTAATAATACAACAGACGACGTCACCTGACGCACACAATGGAGACGGACCACAACTAATCTGGGGTGCGAAGTTGGGGACAGCTGCCGTTAAACCACGTTAGCTGGAGGGAAATCTTGTTGAAAAACAAGTCCAGTTTGATTGTGACGCCAAGGAAAAGAGAAGAATAATGTGCAGAACTGAGTAATTAAGTTTCTGCCCCAAAAGTAACTACCATCATCAGTGCAATCAATTCCACGCAATACAGAAAATTTCTCCAATTTTTCAAATCTCTCTCACAATGTACAGTGCTGTTCGAGACATATTTGCTCAAACAGTCTATTGCCCCTTTTCCGGTCCAGATCTCGGAATTTATTTGAGAAACATTTACTTTGCTTTAGGAAGCAAAATGCTGTGAATACAGTGCATCGAACGACATCGACGCTCTTTATGAATAAGAGCTGCATTGGCTCATAAGAGCAGTCGCCAACGACACGAAGTAAAACATGATGGAAAAATAAGATCAGAGTGCAAATCGAACACTTTCACATTTCTAAAAGATAAAGGTAGCAAACGGTGTCATGGAATGTAAAGAAATATTGGAAATCTGGCCTACAAGGACAATGAAGGGTTTAGGGAGGGCAAAAACCCGACAAAACCAGTGGAAGATCGTTTAGTTGCTGCACAGTCGAAAGCATCAGTTCCTGAGTTTGCTGGACCCTAAATACGACCCGTTTCGACCCGCAAGGAAAATTATTTTAGTAAGCTCAGTGAGGAAAGGGATCATTATAGCTGGACTTAGTGTAAATGTTGGCTAAGACCACGTGTGATGTGGCCCATTTCGTCCAGGTCCACTTTTGGGCGACGTGAGCAATCAAGGTTTCTCGGGGATGAGACGAGTACGAGTATTGTAGCTGGCTTATAACCGAAGACTTTACATGTCCCCAGAGAAAGTAGGCAGTCAGTTAATCGTAGCAAAACGTGAAATTGAGTGCTCACCAGAATTGACTTTTTAACAAGTCCATTTGCTTCAAGCTCTGTATGGCTCGTAGCGTTGCCTTATTGAACCCAGAGATCACAGAGAGGATGTGATTGAGTTTCAGGAAGCAATAGTCCTTTAGCATGGCCAAGCTACTGTGAGCGAAAGCGAATCTATTGGTCATGGCCTTCGCGTACACTCTCAGCTACGGCTATAGTCTCTTCACAACATTCTGGACGTTGTCAAGCGGGTTAAGTATTGCGGGTTAAGTATTGTCTCAAACTGGCAATAGCAATAGCAATGGTTTCAGTACTTTAAGTAAGCTCGTCGAATCGCATGGAAAAGATTTCGCACAAATAGCAGATTTGTGCATTTCTGTTGAACAATTTGGAGAAACTGTTCCTCCTGTGATGGCGTTGATGATGGTTGTTGTGAGTCCTTCTGTGATGACTTGCCAAATTATAGTGAACCAAAATGTCAAAGCAATTTATTAGGAGTCACGTGTGGTCTGTCAAAAAAAGCCTGTTGAAAGTCAATCTTCACGATGAATCACCAAATATGTCATATAGTCGACGGTTCCTTTACGATTTCAAACTGGGACTCTGATACTGCGTCTCTGATAGTCAGAAACATAAATGCCGGATTCGAGTATGCACAGACGTACCAAAGTCGAGCGTCAAACTCTCGAGAATAAATCGTCTGCAACGAAAAACGGTAATTGACGACAGAATTTTACGAGAAATGTAAACTCAAAAAAAAAAAAAAGACAGGGAACAACACACAACATTATAGTGTCCCTCATGACTATAAGGCGACACCTACCTCAAATAGGTAAAGGCAAAAAAAAACTCGACAAGTGGGTACCCCGAGAAATGGACGAGGCCAGTACCCGGGTCAGACTAGGATCTACACCCCATTCCTTAAACTTAACGTAATGAAATTTGTAATTCTTCCGCTTCTTCTGATATTTCTTCGGGGGATTATCACTTTCTCGGTAACCCACCATTTTATCAAAGTCCAAGGAAGCTCTAGAAGGCTTTGAACACTTTTTACCGTCAAAAAATCAAATCATCAAAAATGTCGCATTCAAACATGCGGAATGGATCTAATTCAAAAATTGCATGCAAATCTGTTGAAAAATGTTGGAGATATATTGTAAATTGTGTGACGCTTGTGACAGATTGTGACAGATGGAGGACAAACATTTGAGAGAAGGAACCCATAAAACCACATTTTCGACAACGTACTATAAAGAACTAAAGAAACCTTAATGGTGTCACGATCACGAACTTGTGATCAACGCATCAAAAACCAAGATGATGCACATACGAAGTCCGCAGTTCAAGGCCACCCAAGATCCAATACTCTACAGAAACAACTCCTGTAGTAAAGCAATAAATTGTTCAATCGAAATTGTCGAGAACTATAAATATCTCGGCATCACAATTGATACCAATTTTCTGTGGGATACGCATATTGATAAGTTGCGCACAAGTCTTAAAAAAGCTTTATACGCACTTACAGTGCCAGTGTTGCGACAAGTCTACTGCCTTGGCGGAATCAAAACTGAGGTATGGTATTCTAGCATGGGGCAGTGCATCTGCCACACATATAAATAAACTCAAAAAACTTCAAAATACGGCTCTCAAAATGATAGACCCAAATCACTAGCTCAACAATCCAGAATAATAAAATTTCAAAACTCTTTCTGACGACGACATTTTTAAGATAGCCTTAATTCTGACAACCGATTTATCGTACCAATTCAACATGGGCTTAATACCAGAAGACGGGCACAAGGTATGCTTCAAGAATCCCGTTTCCACAACAACTACGGCAAGAGACAGTTGAAATGCATTATTCCTAAAGTATTCAATAATTTACCACAAGACTTAAAAAATATCTTAAACGTAAAAACAAGGAAATCCCTTATAAAAAATTTTCTTGTCAATACTCCAAACACTTAAGACTTTAAAGTCAATGTTTTAATTTTGTTTATGAATATCTTAATTTGTTTGTAGATGTTTTGTATAAGAATCAAACTTTATAATGAATTGTACAACTATATACTATTACTATTACTTTAATAGATTGCCAATATTAGAGATGCGATCTCCTGCAGAAAAGCCTCCACAAGGCTTCGCAGGAACATACAAAATTTGTAAAATTATGAATTGAACATTAAATAATATAATCTGATCTAATTGGTGAAATGTTTTGGTTTCTGAAGATTATCAAACTTGAAAACAGTCACAGTGACGTTTGCAATTGGATATTCTAAAAACCTCCAAATGCATATATGGAAAAAGTTTTCTGTGAAACCGAGTGAGCGAATAAAGTCAGTACTGAACGGCGACTTGAATTTCAAATTTCCAGAAAATATTGTGCAGTTCAATACCAACTCAGAAGGGACAGGGTTTGAAAATTTTTCCTCGACAAGTGACACTCCCCACAGTTTTTGTAACTCGAAATAGGTGAAGCCATTAAAAGAATTCTTATCTTGACGTTCTGGTATGGGGCTGGACACCAGAATTCCCATTAAAACTATTCTCCTTTCAGTCCCTTTCAGTCCTTCACTCATTTCCCTTTCAAACAACACTATTTAAAGCCATTGGGTCACAACCATTATAAGTCCCGCGGTTGACAAAGTAATGACTGAAAAGTTGTCACCAATCGCACCCAATCTAAGATCAAATGTCGAAGCCCTATATTCCGACGAACAAATGTCCAACTGAACGTCGAACAAATGTATGAAAGAAACAAAAGTTTTCCCCCGGGAACACACAAGCTGCTAATCCTTCTCCACGCTCAATGGAAACCCCGTAACGTGTTCCACTTCGAGTGAGGGCGATAAATTCATCGCCTCGAAATGTGAAACAGGTTCTGGACCCCACCCCCTCTCAACCACAACACTCTTCGATTGTTAATGAGAATTTATAGAAAACCATTGTTGTGCTGTTGCTTGAAATCGAGTCGGGGTTGAAAGTTTTGTGCAACGGCGCATCGTGTGAAGAGTTGAATCGAAATTTATTGCAGCCCAACTGTGTGTCGGGCAATCGAGCGTTTTATTTATTTAACCCGGTCAGACGACAACAGCGGCATTGCCGTCGAGTGAGATCAAATAAATAATTAACGCCCCCACCATTGCCGGCGGCAACGTTGCATCGTCTGTCGCATGGATTAGGAGTCTCGTTCGAAGCGATTCCACTTCACTTCACGGCACTCTGACACGAGTCGTGAATAAATTGTGTGAAGCAGTTGAAAAGTTGTTCCGACGTCGAGCAGTGAGACAGTTGTTGACCTTGATCCACATTTGAAATCGCATCGGAATCGGGCGCGCAAAGAGAATCTCACTAATCCTTGCGACCTACCCCACACGATCAGGTGCAAAATTAATTCGAAAAGTTCGACGAACGCCGTGAAATGGCTTATTGGGGGGAAACTTGGAATGATTCTCTTCGGAAGCGACCGTAATCGGCTTTGTTTGCGGGCGCTGTGGCTGGGAATTGAGAATGAGAATGACGGTAAGGCGGTTTCTAGTGTTTTAAGTGTTGATTGACTCTATGGAGGAATGGGAGAGTCACATTACTTTTCAGAAGTTGGCGCCAATTGTTGAACTCTGATCCGATAGTAGTTTTCAAGTGTCTAGATGTATAATACTGGAGAGTCTTTGAACCCGAGAGCTTGACCCAACGCAACAGGGTGGAGAAGAACTTCAACCAACTTGGGTTTGGTGAAACTCCATGCTCGCTGGACAGACTTGTTGGTTGAAGCCCAGATCCACCCCGAAGTTCAATGTCGATCACAGAAAAAGACAAGTGTCAGGGTGCTCAAGGATGAACCACATCCTTCTGTGTAAAAGTCCAAGTAGTCATTTTGATCAATTTAAATCCACAAACACATCCAATTCCCAAGGAAAACATTCCCAACAACCCACGCCGGAGGTCCATACGTCAACATCCCTTGTTGCTGCCGCTTTAAAGGGAAACAACTTCAAAAGCCACGTAATTGCATGAAAAATCCGCAAGAGTACATCGACTTCATGCCCAAGAACCGGGTCACTTAGTCACATGTCGGGGACATGGCCCCGCACAAGGAGTATACGTCTCTTCGAATTCCAATAAACAGCCGTGTCTGGGAGGACAGAAACTCACAGGAACAACCGACATGCTCGCAACAAGAAGTAATTAGTCCGATAAATCATTTGGGCACAATGCGTAGCATTTATCTGTTTGGATTTTCGCCCGACAACGACGACGACCGAGACGGAAGAATTCCAGATGAAATATCTTTTGTGTCGGTTTTTGCCGGCTGGCGGACGGCGCGCCGGCAGAACAGTCTGTGTGCGGGAGACCACTTGTTGGTCCGAATTGTATGCACACTCGGCTGTGGTGAACGTAAGTACGGGTGACATCCTGAAGTCGGATACACATGTTGATGTCGTGCTCCAGATAGCACAGGGATTGCTTAAGACCGCAATAGGCACACACACACACACGTAGAGAAAATAACGTCTTGGTGGAATTGAGTGTTTTGGTTGAGCGGGATAGGTCGGGAGGCGTGCTGCATGCGGCAAAACATCAGTTACTGTCAGTTTTGCATGAGAACATGTGTGCGGACGTGCACTGAATGGAACCCCATAAGAAACCGAGAAGAGTTTATTTTTATTTGAGTTTGTCTTTAATAGGATGAAAGCGATTTAAAAGGCACGTTCGGAAAATGGGAAAACTTATGAGAAGCAATCCCTAAATGTTTGCTAAAAGAATACGAAACTAGAGGGAAATGCAACTTTGAGAGGTTTGTAGATTCACTTAAGACTGTGCTTTGGGACGAACGTAGATATCAGTGATTTCCAATTTCGAAGGGCATATTTAAGGGAAACGTTGCATCCAGTGAAGGACTTTTATTTCTGCAAATTATGTCAAAGTCTCTCTGCAATGAATTTGTGGGAACTTGTGGGAATTCGTGAAGAATTTTGATCTGACTCGCAAAGAGTGCATTCATTTGGTAAAAAGGGTATAGAAGGTTGTCTGTCAAGTTCACAAGAGAGGAGACCCCTGCGACTGCGCCAACTATCTAGGGATGAGACTCCTCAATATCGCCTACAAGTTCGTCTCTGCTCTGCCGTACTGTGTAAATGCCTGAAAACGTTTGGTCAGTAACCTGATAGGTCAGTAACGTTGATTTCAAGGCCGCGTATGACAGCATGCACAGAGACGAGCTATACAGTGCCATGTCCAGTTTTGGCATTCCTACAGATTGTGTAGGATGGCGTTGGAGTACTTTCGCTCCGACAAGGTCGGTAACAAGCCCACCCAGATCTTCAATGTCAGAAAAGAGGTCTGTGAGCAGGCGACGCGCTGTCAGGTGACTTCTTCAACATCATCCTTGAGAAGATTGTGGGTAACTCTCAAGTCAACACGAGAGGCACGATCTTCTGAAAGTCCGTTCAACTACTAGCCTACGCCGATGACAATGACGTCATTGGACGAAACACAGTGAGCCATTGATGCCGCCTGGCATTGAAGCGGAAGTGGCTACAGTGGGTCTGGTGGTAAATTATTGCAAAACGAAGTTTATGTTGGCATCAAAGGCAGACATCTCCGACTGAGCGTCAATCAAGGCGGCAGAAACTTCGAGATAGTCAAGGGCTTCGCGTACCTCGGCTCCGCGTTACATAGGTACAACAACATTTGTACAGAAATAAGAAGTAGTAATCGCAAAGCCATTACTAAGCTCAAGCAGACTTAGGTGCTTAGCGAAGGTGAAGTGTCCCGTTTGTACGCCGACAAGTTTTCTGCACTCTTTTCTCCCTAGAGATAACAGAAGAGCTGCGAATTTCTTTCTGACATTCGGGAGCATGCACTTGGTTAGCCTGCATCCTGGAGAGTCATGCCATCTCTGGTTGTGCTGTTAGGAGTCCCAAGGTGTGTTCGGGCCCTACAAATGCCTATTTAGATCCTTGCCTAGCTAGTTGATCAGCAATCTTGTTTCCAGTGATCCCGTGGTGTTCTGGGACCCAGACAAGTCTTAGGGAATATAATCTGCAGAACAAATTAAGGAAGGTCTTGCATTCAAGGACTATCTTGGAAGTGGTTAAAGGGTTGTGTAAGGCCTTAAGCACAGCTTGGCTTCTAGCTGCAGGCTCTGATACTTCTTCCCTTCCACCTGCTCTTCACACTATAGTTGGTGGCCACTAGGATCGCAAAAGTTTCCGCCTGAAAAAGCGATGCGAAATTACTTAAAGAGGTGTGAAGTCTAATGTTGTCGTCTTCCACGAAGACACCGGCCCCAGATCCCTCCGTCGTCTTGGAGCTATCCGTGAAAATCCAACTACATTCCCTCTTCGGTTCAGTTTCTGGCCAAAGCTAGTCCACACAGGGAAAGTCGACTTTGTACAAGCGACGCAGCTGGATCGTTGGTGACCCTGCATCAGACGGTATGTCCATGAGACTTGTGTCATAGGTGTTGCGGTGCAGGAAATCATGAAAGCTCCAAGGCCCCTGTACAGCCCAGATAGACCGTTGTTTGAAACTTGGTGAAAGCAGCAGTTACGTATTTTCGCGAAAGCTTGTTTCACCAAACGACTGATACATAGTAGAGAAAAGGTTTTATTGCTGCTAACTTTTTCGGGAGCTAAGCCATGTAGAGCGTATGCAGATGACTGCTGTGATCTAATAAGTTTTCTGAAGGCACGTGGTGACAGATCGTGCTCGCAGGAGTGTGGTCATGTTGGTTGAGGCCCTGGTTAACCCCTGACTTAAGTGTCATTTAAAGAAGAGGAAGAAGATATGCGTAATCGTTTGGAACGCCACAGAGACAAATATCAATGCCCATGTATCAAGAAATATGGCGGGGGCTAGTTTTGATGCAGCCACTAGTAGAAATGATGTTCTATGCCAGACTGTGCCCTATTTTGGGGAGAGATCGCCATGCTAAGCTGAAGGAGATCGTGCCTACGAGCGACGTCGGCTAAAGACATGGAAAATAAAAGGACATCCTTTCTCATCCTTGAATTTATAGCCAATAAGCCGTTTCCAAGTCTGCTGAAAGTCTCTATACAGGGACATATTTGCCTCAGTGTATCATTTCAAAAAATGTCTTTATGCTTGACAGCCGTCATTTTGCTTGTGGCCTAGAATATTATTCATGACTATGCCTTCCATGATGCAAGTTGATTCTTTTTGCTTTTTGAAGATAGCAAGAGTATGGAAGTTCAACTGACATTCTACTGTCAGCGCTTTCCAATTCGGTTGTGATACCATCCAGAAGGAAATTTTTGTTGAACGTCTCTGGCCCATAAAGTGTGTCAATTTAAATATATGACAAGGCGCTATAAAACCTGTCTTCAGACTGAAGTGAAACAAACAATCACAAATGAAACTCAATCAACTGATGTGCTGGCTCAGGTGGCTACTTCATTATTACTCGGATCTTATTCAGACTGCAGCACAAAGAAGACTTATAAATGAACCCACACAACCATCAAAATGAATCATGAAATGATGAGATGCCAGAATGGCACAGCAGATCGACTGAAATTCGCAGAATCTGCGAACTATGACAGAGTCTGTATTTCCCAGACTCACACTTCTCGAAAAAGGGGAAATCTTTATGACCGACTGCCTTTTCAGACTTCGTTCTTCCATTTCTGCTGAACACTTGTACATAAGCCTTCAGGCTAATCTCGTTTTAACATTTAAGCCAATGATTGAAATCCCATTCTCGAAAAGCCACCAAGAATAACATTTCAAGAGAAGCCCCTTTCCCTCGTCCTCTTCAGTAACTCTCTTTTCAAGACCTTTCAAAGAAATCGTAGGACTTTCCAAGTAGAGCATAGGACACTATAAATTTAATGCCACACAATCAACGTCAACAACATCCGTCCGGTAATCAATTTAAATCTCCAACGATCTCCCGCCTTGACTTTCCCACGTCTGCCTACGTCTGCCTGAATCTATTTGCATCGGCCCACGCACCACCCACCGCCCGGTAAACAACAAAAAAAGTCCACGACTCCGTGTATTTATGATTATCTGTTGGAAAGTAAATATCGATGTATCGCCCACTACCCGCATCTCGTCCTTGCGATGACGTTGAGCTAATATTGTATCTTCGCCCAGCACGCTAATCTCCATCTCGAATGAATTCGTTATGGAAATGAAGATGTTTATCGACTCGGTTATTGTGTGCAAATTTCGCACCCATCCCTGCGCCTTCGGTTTTTTAGCGAAAATCGATATTTCAATCTTTGCCTCGATTAGCCCCTCTTTTGACTCCTCGTGGCAGTCTGGGGTACAGTGGCGAACTTTATCAACTCCTCCAACGTTTGCCGTTTCCCCGATTTATACCCAAGTATCTCGGGGATGTAAAGTCGCAGCGGTGCTTGTTTGCGAAACGTGTGCGTTTTTATTGCCAAATTAAGCTGTTTCCGCGATAGCTCGCAGCTCTTTCGCCTCGAAATGGTATGCAAATGCGAGCGTATCTCGCAGGTTGCGATAGATAGATCCAATCAGTCTATAAATAGCCGATGATTCAGTGCTCCGAGGCTAATTGATATATAGAAAAGCCTTGGAGCACATTTGGCTTACGGAACAATTGTGAAGCGCGAGGGAGGGGGGGGGGCAGCACTTTGGCTTATAGATAGGGACCACCGTCGGTCGGTGGTGCATTGTTTATGTGTGTCCCAAATTCGGGGTGTGTCGTGGGGAACAGCACAAAAGTCACGTGCTGTCTGTGCCGTCCGCTTCGTTAGGTGTCAACGGCTCTCGAAATGGTTGTCGTCCCATCATCGAGACGGTGACTTGTGTCTTGACGCATCCGATGTGACAGCTTACCATTTCGTAATTACTCTCGGTTCTTAAGTTAGGATACGATTTATCGGGCATCTGAAGTGAGCGACGGTTCCCCTGGGGATCTCACTCCGGGACTGTGAGTGATATTTTGTGAAGCGTGATGGGTGTGAATACGTGAAGTCGTGGATGAAATGTCACACAATGGGATTTTCGTTTCTTTTGTCGTCGTGTGCAGTCATTAGATCCCAATGGACACCTTTATGAGCTTTGAGTCATCTTGGGATGGAAATAATCCTCTCGGCGGTGCCAAATCAAGGGGATTTGGGGAGCAAATGCGATGACAGATGCGCACGCTTGCAGCACGATGTTCAACATACTCGTATATTTTTACAAAAAAAGGGCGACCGTTAGAAGTGCGCAATTCGAATTTTATGTCTGTTTAAATTTAAGAAAGCAAGTGGAGTGTGGCTTCGGTTTGTTTCGGTTTTCCACCCGAAGGTCAAATTGTTGTTGGCACTCGTTTATAGTGCTTCGGGGACATGGGTTGTGAAAATTGAATTTTTTCTTCCGCTAGATGTTTTCCGATAACGATGGGAAATGTAATGAATTTTATGGGTAATGATCGAGTAGCGACCGAAGCGTTTGATCTTTGCTGGCTAGTGACAACGCTTGGGCTGATAATGCGTTCGAAGTGGTTCACAAATTGCTTCAGAATTGGATTGGATTGTGGAAAGTTGTGGCAGCTGCTTGTGTTCACACTTGTCTTTGATGTGCCACAAGTGAGCAAATTGAACGGATTTCGAAATAATTGATGCACTCCATGATGAAACTGACTAATGAAGCATAGATGAGACTAAAAAGTTTTTTTTTTTTTCAACGATTGGGAACCTTGTGGTCGTGGCCACATACTCAACTAAATTCTCAAAAAATTTAAAGTGAATCTTAGGCACTGGTTGAGGCCCAGGTATACCCCGGACTGAAGCGCCACAAGAAGAAGAAGAAGAAGATTCTTAGGCACTCTGTTATATTTGCCTCGAAGGTCTTAACGTGAAATTTTAAGAACTGTAGAAAACTGCATATTATAGGGGAGGGGGGTTCCTGATGGGCTTGGGCACATCAGGCAATGTCAGTGATCGCGCTCAATATGGCGGGCTCTCGACACTATCCTCGTTTGTGCTCAGGTCTAGTTAACACAAAGACTCCTCGTGGTGCCTCCTGGATAGTTGTCATACCACCTGTTGTTTGGTAAACTGATGTGTGCAGCGAACATCACTGCCCGAGGGCTATATTATGTGCCTAGCCTTCCAATCTGTGAGTTATTCGTGAGGCTAACCTCCTAACCTAACCTCCACCTCACCACGTAAAAATAAACACTTCAGAGGCAGCCACATGCCTTGGATACGAACAAATCTACTGTTGTCGACCCTAGAAAACGATTAAAGGACAACGACAAGACCATGTACAGCCGAAGACCTTGCCGAGGCCCTCGACTGCTGCAAAGCAGATCGCCATCAAGGAAATGCGGTAGTATGGGATGGATAAAAGGTCCATTGCAATAACTATAACAGCCTTTGCAAAGAGACAGAAAGCAGCGGATTCGTTATTTGAAGCAGATTTAGGCAAAACACCTTATTTGCTTCACCCCCCTTAATAATGACCGCGGGCACTTATTCCAGCGCTTACTGATCAGTTTTACAGGATTACAACTCCTAATAACGCGAAGTTGAAGACGAATATGGATGATGTAGAGAAGGTCGTAGAATGTGGAAGATGCAAATTTTGTTTTGTAGATTTGTTGTCGTACACCAAAACCACTAGTCAGCATAGTTTGTAGAGAAACCTAAACCTTCTTCGTGTACTCAAGCAATTCGGTCGCAAAAGCAAGTGAGTCTGCAACATTTTCAGTTTTCATTTAAGTTTAATAAGAGAACATCCGAATTCATGACCAAATGCGGGAGACCAATCACAAACGAGTCCGAAGACTGGATGGTAAAGCAAGGTAGGTTGAGAGTTTAGTGGGATTGTACTCATAGCTCCTGGAACGTTGCAAAACGGTCAATTCGACCCATTCTTGTGCACAATTCGACAGTTTAAATAAATTGAAATTAAGTGATAGTACAGCTCATAAGAGTGTAGGGCCTAGCTTACGTTGTGCCCTGTTTTCTCATTAGCAGAGAAGAGCTTCTGGTTGGGCACCTGCACCAGCTCATCTGTAAGATATGGTCGGAAGAAAGCATGCCCGCTGAGTGGAATCTAAGCGTCGTCTGTCCGGTCCACAAGAAAGGAGACCACTTCGACTGCACCAACTACCGAGGGATCAGTCTCCTCAACATCGTCTTGAAGGTGTATTGTGTGAGCGTCTTAAGCCATTTGTCCACAACCTGATAGGCCCCCCCACCAATGTGGTTTCAGGCCAGGAAAGTCCACCATCGACCAAATTTTCACACTACGACAGATCCTGAAAAGACTCAAGATGTGCAAATCGACACCCTCCACCTTTTTGTCGATTTTAAGGCCGCATATGACAGCGTGCATAGAAATGAGCTATACAGTGCCATACCTAGTTTTGGCAGTCCTACCAAACTCGTCAGATTGTGTACGATGACGATGGAGAACTCTCGTTAATCCGTCAAAGTTGGGAACGAACTCACTGAGACATTCAATGTCTCACCGAAACCTTCCATATTAAAAAATGTTCTAGACAAGGCGACGCACTGTCATGTGACTCCTTAAACATCATTCTTGAGAAGATCGTGCGTAACTCACAAGTCATCACCAGAGGCAAGATCTTCCAAAAGTCAGTTCAATTGCTAGCTTCATTGACGTGATTGGACGAACACAGCGAGCCGTCAGTGAGGCGTTTGCTGACATTGAAGCAGAAGCGGCTAAAATGGGTCTTGCGGTTAATGAGGGCAAAATGAAGTACATGCTGTCATCAAGGAAGGACGCGCAACATCCACGTCTCGGACAGAGAGTCACAATAGGCGGCAGAAACTTCGAGGTAGACAAGGACTTCGTCTACCTCGGCTCCGCGGTAAATAGGGACAACAAAACCAGTCCCGAAATCAAACGCAGAATCACTCTTGCCAATCGCTGTTTCTTTGGGCTCCAGAAGCAATTAAGTAATAAAGTCCTCTCTCGGAGGACTAAGCTTGCTTCATATAACACCTTGATCACCCCAGTCCTACTCTATGGCGCGGAAACCTGGACGTAACTTAAAGCGGATGAGGAAGCCCTTAGTTTTTTCGAGAGAAAAGTTCTGCGTGCGATTTTTGGTCCTGTTTGCGTTGATGGCATCTGGAGGAGAAGATTTAACGCCGAACTCTATGGGCTGTACAGCGCTATGCGCCGAGTCAAGCGTCTTCGAATACAACGATGAAGATGACTAGGCCATGTAGAGCCTATGGACAGTGAGCTGCGGGCCGAAAAGTCTCCGAATCTGAGCCATTGAGACAACGCAACAGAGGACGGCCTAGGCTAAGGTGGCGTAGACAGGTGGAGAAGGATCTCAACCAACTTGGAAGTGCGCAACTGGCAGCAGCTGGCGAAAGATCGTGCTGGAGGGACATGTTGGTTGAGGCCCAGGTCCAACTCGGACGTTAGCGTTACAACAAGAAGAAGAAGACGAAGACGTTGTTCGTTCGTGTGCTTTACCATGATGAAAATGTTGAGCTTACTGAAAAATTTCGCGCAGGAAATTTGCCAATTAGTGGTGGAATGCGTTCACAAATTAAATTCAAGCTCCTTATGGGAAAACTAAATCAAAAATTTCATGCCACTTCATTTAAGTGTGAATGACATCAATATTTCCGCAACATCATTCATAATACGAGTATAATGCAATGGGGAGCTATGGGCAAAGGTGAAGGAGCAAAGGGAATAGAGAGCCTAGCCTCTAATGATCTTCTCAATACCATTGTACCTGATTCAGGCAAGCTGCAAGGTCTCACAAGACTCATCTACATCATCGACAATAAGATCTGTAAGCATTTGTTTTCGTCTAGTTGTTTATTTACATAAAATCGCTAGTTGCAAGCCAAATTTTAGGGTTAACGGAATGGACACGATTTCCCAATTTTTTTCAAAAACACTACAGAGTAGAATCAACTTCGTAAAAGCTGTTAAATGAAACAGTTTTCCTCAAGCATTGCTTTGCAAGTGAACAACTTGTTTAACCTTTTCCGCATATAAACGAACAAAGTGTGTGAGAACTCAATAAAGTAAACGATAACGACTCAATCGCGGATTAGACCCCTGACTCATCTAAAAAATAAATCACAACCGCAGCATATCAAAATAGAAATTCCAGACTGCATCACGGAATTACATCGAAACAGACTTCACTGCCTCGAGATAACTGGAAAACTAAGCACATTTGTGAAATGAATTGATAACGGCTCGAAGCAATATGTAACGAGGGTTGGTATGTAAAATCATCAGCAGTCAGTCGGCATCAAGCTAGCTACCTAGTAAGTTGTCTTGTTCTATCGAAAGGCAATGCTTGGGAATAGAAATCTTCGTCTGCAGTCGGCGTTCCTTGCTTTGGTTGCCAATTCGGTTTTCTTTTTGGACTATGCTGCAGGCCGTAAGTCTCTTCCCTAATCTTTGGAGTTTCTCCTGATTGTTTGCCTCTTAGAACGATCGTGTAACACTCTCAACGGACGGCCAGGAGTATGCATTCCAATGTTGCAGTGTAAGTTAACTGAGGAAATTCTTCGAAGGGCGCCGAGACCACTTCCTAATACTGTGACCCAATACATTCTGAAATCGTATTGTGGGACATCAAATGGCCAAACCTATGTATGCTGTGATCAAAGACAACGGATGTCAGTTGAAAGCCCTACCCGCAGGCTACCCGTCGTTCAGAAAAGTGCCGAAATACGTGCAGGTGTGAATCCTACTGAGAGACTTTCTAGAATTGGTCTGACAATGTTGAACACGGAGAGCACGGCGTGCAATACAGGAGGATCGTTTGTTGCACATGGCGAGGACGCAGATCTAACGGAGTATAAGTGGATGGCTCTGTTAATCTATGACGACGGCGTCTCAAAGACAACGCAATGTGGTGGGTCACTGATCAGCAATCGGCATGTGCTTACAGCGGCACACTGTATTCTCGTCGCCAAGCCGAAGAAACTGTAAGAAAGATTCTCCCGCCTTGGGAATATATTTCAAGTGACTTTTCTTTCAGAGTTGCTGCCCGTCTGGGCGAATACGACATTCGCAGCGAAATTGATTGTGTTCGCATAAACTATGAACAAATCTGTGCTCCAGCAGCTCAAGAAATCTATATCACGGAGGCAGTATATCATAGGGACTACATCGCAAGTAGATACTTGAACGACATTGGTCTTCTCCGGCTTGAGAGGGAGGCGGTCCTTAACTGTGGGTACACCCAAGGCGTGTGACATTCAAACAAACTTCTGAATTGGTTTTCGTTTCAGCTGCCGTCACACCGATCTGTCTGCCAATTGAAACGTTCAGAAAGAGACTACCCACCGAACTAACAATCGCAGGATGGGGCAGCACTGAAACGGGTGCACGAGCGAGTGTTCTTCAAAAAGCTACCCTTCCGATGGTCGACATTGATACATGTCAGAAGATTTTGAGGATAATACCAATTACGGAGAAACACTTGTGCACCGGTGGAGTGACCGCCACTCAGTCCTGTCGGGGTGATTCCGGTGGACCGCTTTTCCAAAGTCCTGAACGTGTTCAGCAGGGAATTCTATCTGGTGGTAGCAAAGTGTGCGGCTCAATCTTCCCAGATGTGTACACCCGCGTTGAGCCGTTCATACCGTGGATAAGCAGCAATATTGCAGCTTTAGCGTGAAATATTTTCGGTTTTTCAAAAAATTTATCATGTGCCGGCATTCCTCACATGTGCTTTTATTTGAAGATTGCCAAGAAATGATTTTGGCTAAAAATATAAATATGATGCAACTCAGCAAGCGCCTTAGATGTCTTTTTTTCGTTCCCTTAAACGGACACCTTCCTTGGGCAGGTCAAGCAGTATATGGGGGATGTTCGGGAATCCTATTCCCTCCTCCACTTGAGCACAAGTTTAAAAGTTGATTACAAGGCTAAGATGCAACGAGGCGTTTAAAAAAAAAATGTTTCAAATAAGTCAATGACACACGCCAGCACATAAACGAGACACAAGCTTCAGTTAGTGTCCTAATGAGTGCCCTCCTTTGCCGACATCACCGACTGACGGGTAAGCAGCAGTCCCAATGAAACTATTTCTCCTCCAATTTCAAGTCAATTACAGTTAAGCATGGTTTCACCTTAATTCACAAAAGTATCCGACCCAAATCATCCCAGAGAGGATACCTCAGCAACGAGATGTTCTCATCCTCAAGCGACAACCACAACAGACAGATGCACTTTCCCATTTCGACTGTCATTTATTTGCCCAGGCATCCCGCCCCGTCACACCGCCGCACAGCTACACCGCACGGCACGAACGATTAAGTTTAACAACTCCAAAGGATACACATGATACACGAATGGAAGACATTAATCCTTCGGAAAAATCCTTCAACTCACTTGAAAATCCAACCGAATGAAGTTTAAAGTTCCGGAACACTGCACACTTCCTAATTACGAGGAGAAGGCGAATTAATTTCAAAGTTACCCCCATCCACTAATTCATTCTCTCTCTCCCTCTCTCTCTCTCTCTCTCACTCACTCACTCACTCTCTAGTGAGCGCTGAAGTCCTGCGAGGAAGTTTGTAATGCGTCTGTACCCATAACGTCTGCATAGCAACGACAGTTCCCGGCGAAAGAAAAATGAAATCTAACTCACGCTGCAATTCCCCCTCACAGTTGTAATGTCCTTTCCAGAGGACAACTATTCCACATCCGTGGAGCAATAGGTCAATTTAAAAACCGTCATTTTCGTTTTCAAATTCGATTTACCTGAAAGTTTGCGGATTTAAAATGAAATTAATGCCAGCAGGGGGGTGCTGGCAAATATTCAAATTATTCCGCGTATCCCCCGCCCCCCTAATCGAGGTGGATGTTGGTGTGTTTTTCGTAAATAATGCAGTCAGGGGCCGATGCACTCAACACCTCCGCCCGCCAATTCAATTTGCGATAATCGAAAGTTGAACACACAAATGAGGTAATAAATTTATCCACTTTTTAATTCGCCACAGAGTCATGAGAACATCCGCAGGAATCGGATCGGATCCGATAGGATTTGTGCTCTAGTAATTGTTAAATTATTTCAAGCGGATGCGATGGGATTTGTTTGCGCACAGTGCTCTCGGGTGGCAACAAGATGCTTCTTTACGTGAGTAGTGAGATTATGTTTGAAGCCATATTGGTCGTCATGGATGGACGCCGAACGGCGTTTGGTAGTGAGCTTCGGCCAATCTCTGACAGAAGGGAAGTTAGTATGTGACCCAATTAGATGCGGGGTATTGTACAATTCAGTATTTAAGTCGCTTCTTAAGCAAAAGAGACACATGTGGCGAGCTCTACAAACAGTCCCACCTTCGTCCTTAACTCGGCGTTTTAGACCCATACCACGCAGATCGAGCTTCTTATGAGATCTGTGTCTTGGTCGATACCTATTTCATTCAGCTCACTTAAAGCAACGACGAGGTATGCTTCCAAGTGGGTTTTTCTTCATCTAGAGAGGGCTACTTAGGAGAAGACTAGACTATGGCTTCTTCGTTCTCATCTCAGAAACTGCGGAGATGGGGATGACCCAGTTCGCTTGCATGAATGCCAATTGGATCCAGTCCATTGATCAAATCGCTGGTCTGTTCAATGTGATTAAGCAAAGCAGTTTGTTTTGGGCCGGATCAGCTTGGTAACACGAAAGGTTGCTATTCGGACCATTCACGATTCATGTTACAAATCATGGTCTGATGAAGAAGATTGCTTACTTAAGGCATTTAGCATCCTTGACGACTGTGTAGTGAGGTAGTGTCACTTCTGACGAGCAGAGTGTCCTGACACCCACACAGGATGCTGAAACAGATGCAGCTGATGTAGCAGATTAAAGGTGAGACAATGGGACGTTCTGCAGTTAAAGATGACGTTGTGCAGGCTGTCTGACTGTCGGCAAATATATGTTTCGCATTTCTTTGGAGAGTGTCCCCTTAATCGCCATCGTTTGAGCCTAAGTTATGTCCCAAATACGCTCAAGTGGTGGTCCTATGAGTGTATGACAATCCGAAATCCCAGGTTCGTCTTCGACTTGTCTGTGAAACTTCGCAAAGGGGAGTGCACCAGACACCCGCTCATCACAAGAGGTAAGCTAATGATTGAGAAGTCGAAGGTGAGCTCGGGTAGGTTGGGATCAGTGTCTAAGGGGGAATATTACATTGCTATTTTGGGACTTTCCAAATTGATAATTCGTCCACATATAAAGTCACTTTAGATGCCGAGAACTGTGTCTAAACGACGCAGGTTAAGTACGTTAGGTGAAGGCTTCGGGCTGTTTCTTGCACGTGGCTAAGGAGATTCTTTTTTACAACTTTATCAAGACCATGTTAAGCAGGATAAATAAAGGAATTTGGGGAAACAAGGCATGTCACTAAAGTTATTTCTTACTTTGGTTCTTGATGGTTTAACCATAATGCACAATGTTAATTGTAAATTACACCTTAACGTCGAATGTGTTTCTTCTTCTTCTTCTACTGGTGCTACAGACCGGATTGGACCTGGGTCTCATCCAACATCCCTCTCCAGCTAGCACTATCTCTCGCCAGCTGCTTTCCATTTCGCACTCCGAGTTGGTTGAGGTCCTTCTCCACATGTGTGCGCAATCTCAACCTAGCCTGTCCTTTGTTGCGTTCGTCTCGGACTCGAAGACTTTTCGGGATGGAGCAGTGGTGTCCATATGCTCTACATGGCCCAGCCAACTTAAGCGCTGTAAGAGGCTTGACCAGGTACATGCCGCCTTATAGCCTATAAAGACCAACTTAATTTGACATTTAATTGTTTCAGTGTTTGACAAATTCAACAGTAGATATACAGATAGTAGACAATTGAGCAACTCGTTAAGACTGTTGACGCCTTTTACAAAATTGCAGATCAAGTCAAAATGCATTTCGTGATGTTTTTGGTCAGCATAATCAACGAACGTGTCCTCAATCGCTAGATTTGAAGCAAAATTGACACTTTTGTGCAAATGACAACAAACGAGTGAGTGTTGAAAAGCCGATGTCTTCACAAAGAGTGACTACTTGGTGTGATTTATGAGCTGACGGCGTCATCGGGCGCACATTTTCAAAAATGTGGTGTGCTGAGCAGTTACCGTGAATGATGTTTGCTATTGCTGGACTATGACGGACTTCTTGTGGCCAGAAATGTGGACCTGTGGAATATGTGCTTCGAACAAGATAGTGCCACTTGCCACACAGGCAGCGAAACAATGACTGAAACTGGCCGAGTTATTTCACGTCGCGGCGATGTCAGGATCATAAGATTTGAAACACCGTTGGACTCCTTTCTTTGAGGATATTTAAAAAAAAAAGTGAACATCAATAAGACAAGATATTCGAAGGGGGAAAGAATGAAATAATTCGGCACATTAACGACACTGAACCTCAATTGTGTCTCAGAGTTATTTAAAATATGGACCATCGGATAGAGGTATGCCACCGAAGCCACGGCAAGCCAATATTTTGTTTTACAAATAATTGGCGAAACTCCAACGCGCTTCTGAAAGATTGTGGCGGTATGTACAGATGCCGGAATGAAGGTGAACGTGGACAAGTCTGAAGTAATGGTCATTTTCAAAACGCCCTTCCAATGCACTCAACATGTTAGTGTAGTCCCATAGAAACAGGTATAGAAGTTGAAGTATCTCGGGGTCTTATTCACGACTGATGAGAGGAGCAACACTGAGCTCTCTTGCAGGATCGGTCAGGCTGAATCAATTTTAAAGCAGATTGACAGATTAGTAATAAAAAATGGCCGAGCTTTGGGGCAGAGCCAAGTTATCGGTTTTTAACTTAGTTTTGACTCTTACCAATGGTCATGAAATGTAGATCATGACCAAAAGATTGCGAATTAAAGTCTGCCGGGAGTTTTAGGTAGCTACTCGACGGGATAGGCTGAGAAACTGAGCGGTGTAGATGGAACTCACTGTAAGCTTCTTCATCAGACGGAAAGGGCTCTATTTCTTTAGTTTGGCCATGTGATACGAATGCCCCCTTTATAACGACTTCCGAGGTGCGCTTAAGATGCAACTTCATCAGACATCCGGCCACTTGGCAGACCCAGTGCGAGGTGCTTGGATCAAGTCCATAAACTCGCCTGGTTGCTCTTGGGAATAGCTCGTAATAAGTTAGAGTCGATGCCCGAGGATTGGGGATCTCGCGACCACTTTAGTGGAGCATGTGGGTTAAAGAATCTAATAATGATGATGACGTCATAATTGTCCTTATTTTGTATCATAATACAAAATATTAAGACAACTTTCTGATAACTTTTTGTTTCATTTACAAATATCATTGTAAGTTTTCCTTGGACCAGCCTTTAGTGTTCAGGCTCAATATAAATTCCTCGGGAAATTGTTGGTTCTTGGAATACATTTGTTCCAAAGAAAATGTCCTATTATTGTAAGTTTTCGCTGGACATTCTAAAAAGAACCAAGGCCGAGCTTCTTTACCAACTTATCGTGTTGAGCGTGCTTCTGTTCTTTTACTTGTAGAGGGGACCAACAGTTCTTTGTCGACTACGAACGGTGAAATTTAAGGAAGTTTCCATTGATGTTTAGAACTCGAATGAATTGGTACCCTGCTTTGTTTTTTTTTTTTCATAAATTTTGAAAAATACAATTTACTACTAGAAACCCCTCGTCTATTAGTTAGACCTCTCTATTAACTTATCATCACACAAGGATTACTTCCACATCTTGGTCCCATGGTTCTTGCTGAGAAGTAAAATTGTGTCTCACTAACATCATCTTCTGGCCAGTTTTTGAGGTCGCTCCATCACCAAAAAAAATACTGTATGTCGGCACATTTCGTCCTCAAATCTTCACAATTCACTGAGCTGTGTACAATCCTTGAAAGGCTCCAGACAAAAACCCACCAAAGGAGAAAGTATTTATTGCGATGCCCAAAAAACCACAATCCCTTTGACAAAACCAGTTCCTCCTTAAACGCAGATCGACTTGGATTGAAATTGTCACCGCTTAAGTAATGGTAATGCATTCTTGCCGTGACACCATGCAAAGCACGCTCAGATCACACTGCTTTGCATGTGCCAACAAAGAGTCTTGCCCCCTCGAAGGACGCACATAAAATATTTCCCACGCTCTCTCCACATGTGTCAGGAGCACTAACCCACCCGTCAGTGGGGACATTGTTACACAAGTCCCTGCAAGCGACTGCCCCCGTTCGCCGCTTGCTCATGCTGCATCTCATTCGCATCAAATATGCGCAAGCTAAACGCATACTTTCCGGGGAGATTAACTTTCCGCTGCACACAAGCATAATAAGGCGCCGCACGTCGCTCAAATGCCCGCCACGCCATGCACAAAGCGCGCCGAGATAATTCATCGCCAGGCATAACATAAATAATTTCAATGCTGCGCACCCATATCACGTGCCCGGGTATGTTTTGCTTTCGGCAGACAAATGCACTTTGGAGCAGAGAAAAAACCGAGGGGGAAGGACACAGCAAGGACGTCGCGCGGTGGCTGCCAGTGCCCCGTCCAGTTTCGGCGGGCGGGTGGGTTTTAATTTAACAGAAAGGAAAGGACAGAATTAAGGAAATGCTTTTTCGGTGTACGTCCTCCGGTGGGCGGGGGAGGGAGGAACAGCGACAGCGGCGGCGGCACTTCCTAGCCGGCGCGCGCTCGCGGCCTGGTGGGCTGGTAGCAAACACATACAGTCGTGGAATGGGGTCGAACTTCATTAGAGGCAGGTTGTTAAATATTAACGAGGTCATAAAACCTATTCAAACATAATTCAGTGGTGGAACGTGTTTTCTGTTTTTGGTTTTGTTTTGTGGACATACCCACGAATCGGCGGGAAATTTATGTGAAATGAAAATTGTCATTTAAACGATCGGCGGGGTGGCGGCTGTGCGGCTGATATGAGTTTAATTTGCCTGCACTCGAATTGATGTCAGCCGGCGACGGTTTTACTGATGCACCAGATGGACTGGGATACGGGCGGTTATTGAAAAATTGAGAAATTAAAAAATTGAAAAATAATCAGTCAATGAGGTGAATTGCTGTTCGCAAGTCAGTGGCATGTCAAGCGACCTCTGGGACTTACCATCGGTCTTGCTGTTGATTGGAGGCGTTTTGTTGTTTACCGCCATCGCTTATTCATGAATTGACGCAACGACTATCGCTTCAATCAATTTGTGCATATTGATCTTTCAGTGGCGTCAGGTCAACGTTTGCTGGGGACATGCAGCTTTTGGTTTATGAATTCATTCAGTCGCCGTGACGGAGTGGATGGGTGAGGTAGGAGTGACTGGTTAACAATGGGCACCACATTTAGGTCTCAATGCGAACCAATTCTGAACACGAGCGGATAGTCTCCCTTAATGTCCTTAAAAGCGGCGGCGGTTGAGTTCACACAGGTTACCAAAGAAGTACATCCCAAGGTGTTTCTTTCCTCTTTTTGGAGGAATTTGGAAGTCGCAGAGGACGAGAACTACTTTCTCGTTCCTAAAGTCATTGTCAGGGATGTCAAACTTGGAGGTATGTACCTTAATTGTGGCCTGCTTTGACACCTATTAGGGTCCGTAGGCGCACTTTGTATAACCTAACGAGGCCGAAAGAGCGTTTGGAAATGAGCTTTAAGCAAATTGCGTTGATTATAAGCCGAGTGTGGCTCTCGACCATTCTTTGTTTAATTCGCTCAATGTGTGGGTTTTTTTTGTAGGCGAAGGGAATTGATTGTCACCTTCGGGTGAGACCAAGGATTTGCTACCATACCTGGCAAGCACATCGGCTGTAAATTTCCATGGATTTCACTATGACCCGGCACCCAGACCAGGTGGATATTGAAGTACTTCGCCATCTCGTTGAGAGACAGGCAGCACTTGTGGGAGGTGTTTGAAAGAAAGTTGTGGCCTGCAGGAGATCTGATTGCAGCCCGGCTGTCTGAGCAGATGATTATATTCCTTTTGAATTTAGCATTGTCCCTCAACCGTGACATTGCCTGTTTGATCGCCATAATTTTTACCTAAAAGAGGCTAGAGTATGAGTGATAGAGAGAAGAATGCCTAGGATTCTGGAGTAGACGCTAGCCTTTCCTTAATTTTTTATCCATCCGTAAATATACAGGGTAGATCTTCCAGTGACGTGAAAATATGGTCCCAGTCCGGTCTTTCCGGGTTGCTGGTTAAAAATTCTTTCTCAGAAGTGAGTTGGGGTAGTTGTCGTATTGGCTGCAATTTCGTTTTTTAGAAAATCTACTGGTAAAGGGCGTCAATTCATACCGGTTTCGATTCTGGGACTAAATATCTCTCTTTTTCGGTACCACCTCCTTCACAATCAAAAGAGTTCTTCTCAAATTATGCCGTTTGAAGTCGGCATAAAACTGTAGGACGTCTCCACTTGTGATGGAGCAAGCAAGCACAACACGTGTTGTGGGCTGTAGTGCCACGCAATTCTCATGGGGTCATTGGGGGTTGATCTCACAGCAGAAGTCAGGGCAAGAATTTAAGTTTGGGGACACGACTGATATTCGATAAACTGAAGGAGGATCATTTTAATTACCTAGATGCTTTACAGTCAAGAAAACTACATTTCTGTCAGCATGCTGTTGATGATTGTTTTGTTGATTTTTTAGTCCGTCTGAAAGACGTATGTATGAAAAATTGGGCTGTTTCGATGAGAAGTTGGTTTGATTAGAAGTCCGCTGACGAGTACTCTCACTGACATCTTTGTCAAATTTGACGTCAAAATATTCATTAATGTTCTAGACACGAGTTGCTTTGTGTAAATCTTAAAATTAATTTTTGTTCTTTTTTATGCCTGAAACTATTCAAAATATTTCCGACTGAAATGTTGAGCACACTGCGAGAGATCTCTAATAGTTTACAAGTGGTAAAACATTTTCAAAGACGATTGAAGACGCCTTGACGATGAAGCACGACCAGGACGACCATCAACATCATCTGAGAACAAAGAAGGAAGTGAAAGTCCTTTGTCTTGAAAATTAAAAAAAAAAAAACCTTACCACGAGTGCATTGTATCCAGATGGAATGAGACTACTTAAGTGGAATAAACTGATTTATAAATAAATTACCCGTGTTTTCTCCGGCATTAGTTTTCGTGGCGTTATCTATTCTCCTCCTCTTTCAGTACTCACAGCCTGTGCTTTGGACCGACTCCAATGGTTTAAGTTTATTAGTTTCCAATTTAGAGTGCGGCAGACATGAAAAGAAATAAAAAATTAAAATGGAAATTTTGTCATAGTCAGGATCGTGAGCACTAAGCTACCAGATTCTTAGAATCATGATGAAGCTTATTCATTTTGTCTTCTCTTTAGTTTCGCCCAATAGAAATTGCTCCTAATCTATACAGAAATTTTTGGAGGAAAACACGTTTCGGTGACTTTAGGAAACATAACAAAAGTCTGAGATAAGACAATCACATCTCCAACCAAATTTTCAAAAAATGCATACACTGATTAGGTGAGGGTGGTTCAGAAGGGCCTAATATCGAGACAAGCACTTACAGTGGTTCCTTAGTTTCAGTGGCCATGACAGCGCATTCTCTAACCCCTGTTAGAATGCGTGCTTAGCTGATTCTATCGCTATGGCAGTATACGACTACCAACACAACCCCAAATCTGATGACTTTTTTGATGTCAGGGTTCTAAATGTTCGCCAATCTTCTGAACTTCTGTTTCCCTAGGTATATATAGGATTTGGGTAAACACCACTGAGTTGATTGCAATAGTCCTTAAACAACGCAAGGCTAAAAGCCTGCGTTACCCTAGTACCAAAAAGAGTTAATGATTGAGAGAGAATCTCTCCATCCTGGTGAGCAGAGAGGCTTTTCTATCACCTCTGTCATTTCTATGGTCCATAATCATCGGTTGCGAAGCAAATTCACACTGATCCGGAAAGTCCCCACAACTGTCTGGCCTGATTTAATAGGGCATGCAAAATTACTTCAAACTAGTCAGCACAGTGGCAAAGCGGCCACGATACTCCCGAAAGGGAACTTACTTCACAGTCAAGCGTGAGCAAAGATTTAGAGAGCTCACATGGTACCAGTATATGGCCTCTGTCACTGTCAGTCAAATTCCCTAAACAAGTCTGGGAGCCGCCATCGCACCATTGGGCAATGACCATTGCCTCCATTAGTTACTTCGTTGCCACTAATTGTAAGTGTTCTAGTCCAGTTACATCATGCGTTGAAGAACTGAGAAGTGAGAAGGAACGTGCTCCACCCTTTCTTTTTCTTCATTTCTACAACTTCTACAGAAATCGATTTCGGGAAGGACTCTCCTCTCAATTGAATCGATTCATCAGTACACACCAGTGAGAAGAACTCAAAAAAAGCGCAAACTTTTTCTGTTGTCTTTTATAAGGGGGTCAATCCGCCCTTAGGGCATAAGCCATGGGACATGATAGAGGCAGAGTTGCCCCGTCACTGTTCACTTGATAATCAAACAAACTTCCTTCTAGTGAACCATTTGGCTGAACTGGATAGCATTGTTAGTCGTTTGTTTGAACTTTAGCTAGACCGTCTAACTTTGTTTGGCTTTTCTCTTCCATTACTGCCGGAATGTCCAGGGACTCAGCAACGGACAACTTTGTGACATCATAGGCTTCTTAGCTCTTTTTGCAATTTTCGACAGACTTGGAATTAATAAGTTGGGGACTTCAAAGCAGCTTCACTGTTCACACAAAAGATGATCTCGATGTCCACTTGTTGCTCAATCTTCGCGATTCCCTTCCAAGGATTTCTGGTTCAAAAGACCCTGAAATACTCAGAAGCACAATTGGCATTACTTCTTAATCCCTCACTCCCAACGATAAGCATACACACTGCCTAAGGTGAATTTGAATGTTGTCCTGATACATTGTTCTGAAAAAACTAAAACAAATACCCACTGTGCCTGTTTCTCTACTAGAGCCGACCGTCCTTGAAATAAACCCCAAAATAAAAACCTCATCAAAGGTCGATGTCCAATTAGCCTCAATAACCCCTCTTAAAAATGTCAACCATAAATCGTTCAGTTGTTTGAAATTCACTTCGAAAAACATTTCAAATCCAATCCAAACAATTCCGAGTGAAGCACATAAACACAACGCCGTGTTGCAGCAACATTTCCCATCACCAGCAGCACTTTGTTTACATTCAGTGCTTCGCTAGAGTCCGCCTGGCGGCGCTCAGCCACCCACCACTCGACACAGTCATCTGCCCGTTGGTAGCTCGAGTGAGTTTTCCTCAACCGGTTTCCGAAAGGTATTCCACTCAAACGCGCGACCGAGGCACTCAGTTTGGTTTTGTCCGTTGTTGCGTGATGTGTTTTGTGTTCTGTGTCAGCGCGTGTTGAATGTCAGGGGTTGTTAGTTAAACGTCGGTTTCTCCTGCTTGCATCGCGCCCTTTAAACGGACTTCGTTTGCGAGAAACCATAAATTCCACTGAGCGCGTATTTTTCATTCAACAAAAATCCGGCCAACGGTGCCAGAGTTTGCCTGCCCACACGGAGGAGGAGTGCACTGAAATCGTTCGAAAGATGAATCCACAGGTGGCTTCTATTCGTGTCTAGTTTGTGCTGTGTCAACGGTCTCCGCGTCTACGAACCATTTCTCTCTTTCGATTGTGCCGCGAATTGACCAGGAATAGCTTCGCTTCGGGATTTGTTTTGTTTACGGGATGTGCTGAATGAGATGCGAGCGTCTGAAATTGTTTTTTCTGGCCGAAATCCACAGAAAAATGTAAACGAAGTGAAGTAGTTCGCCTCCCCGTGTCTTCTCCGTGTGCCCTCCAGTCGCTCAGGTGTGCTGATCGATTAACACACACGCACACTAACCCGCCATCACCGTCATCCGTGTGTTCATTGTTCTCTAGCCGCAGCAAAGGTGCGAGCGCGCAACCGACTACGTGAGTGTGAGTGAGTTCAGCCGTTGATCGTGGCTCAAAATCTTTTCTTTCCCTCTCTCCGGTGATCGTGATCGCGCAAACGAGCTAAAAACGTGTTTTCCCCTTACTGAGTAAAAGAGCTAACCATACAGCGGACTGCTGTAAATCTCTCTGAAGTGCTACGTCATAAGTAAATAAAAAAAAATTCTCGATATGTGTACCTGCTGTGCGAAGTGACGAGAAAAGCCAAAAAAAAAAGTTTACTCAAACCTCTGGTGTCCTGTGAAAGGAGAGAGAGAGAATTACAGTGTCCACCATCCACCGCACGCACACACCCATCCAGCCGAGCCGGAAAATGGAGGAACGAGAAAGGCGGCATTTTTCCAGTTTTCAAAGGATAACAAAGGCGCGTTTATGGATTACCTGTTTTACGATCGTACTCGTCGGAATTTCTCCGTGTAGTTGTACAGGTATGCGAAGCGGACGGGCAAAAAAAAAAAGGGATTGGGATCGTTTAAGAGTGTGTTCATGGCTAAGTGTGTGTGTGTGTCTTTTGTTTTGTTGGCTATTTATTTCGAATAACTGTGCATTTTGTTGTTCTCCTGATGGCCCAGTCAAGATGGTTTATTTATTCTTTTTGAGTCAAATGCAGATTTTGGAAGTTGATTGCAATATTTGTATGCAATGTCTTTGTCACATTGGGAAGATTTTGGTAAAACTCTGATAGAAATTCGATTTTTTCGTTGACCATTTCTAAGTCAGAACTTTACTTGTAGTCTTGGCGAACGGCCACAAAGCCACGATTTTGATATTTTACTATCTAGAGTTTCTTGACAAAGCCTTTTTAGTGCCATTTTAAAAGATCAGTCGAATTTATAAGAAAAACTTGTTTAAAGAGCGGATATTAAGCAGTTAGTAAGCAGTTCGAAAAAATGTTAAATTCGTTGGTTTTCGCTTGAAACAATTGAATGCTTGCGCAAAGTTTCATCTGACCTGTATGTAAGAAAAATTTACGAAAGCATAAATTTATTCCTTTAATGTACACAAATTTAAAGGATGTCTGAGAAGAGTGACCGCATTTTGCTTAAATTCAAGGACTTGTCGAACAGACAGAAATTTGGAAGTACACAAACGCGCTACAGCAAACATTTTTGCGCTGATTTTGACATTTCGCCTTCTGCACTCAAGACCAAAAAAAGGAAGTTGGTAAGCATGCCAGGTTCGACAGGCAATGTATTCATATTGTATTCGTGACGTCATGTGGTGTAGGTCAAGACAACATTTGTTGGATTTTAAGTGTTATAGTAAATGCTACAATTAGCAAAAACGAAAATTTGTTTGTAGTCTGACAGCGCTGAGTTCTGTTTGTTAAAAAAAAAATTGTTGGGAGTACAAATAATTTTTTTTTTTAAAAACTAAAAGTACATCACTGAAATTATTGTCCGTCGAAAGCGACTGCTTTTCTCCATCTCTCTGGTTATTTTCGAATAATAATAATAATTGAGAGGCACTACAGCCCACAAGGGACCAGGGCCTAGCTTCTACAAGAACTACCCGTGATGTGCGTGCTACTGTTCTCTCACGAGTAGACGGGACCTACAGTTTTTTGCCGACTCCGAACGGCGAGATTTGAGAAGCTGTTTTTTTGTCAGCAACTCGAAAGAGGTCGTGCCATGAAAAAATGTGAGGTGTCCCGTCCGGGAATCGAACTTAGACTTTCTGCATGTGGGTCGATGTACCTACCCACTACACCACTGTGACCACTACTATCAACTTAAAACTATGAAATTAATGACGCTGTTCTTTTCAATAGTCTGTCTAATTTAGAATTTGGTGCAAAAATTTAGAACTTCTGTATGACCTTGACTGGGACTTACTCTAAATTAGATGAGTTAGAGTGCACAAAATTGTATAAAGAGTGAATTTTTAAAAGCTATAGGAAAAAAACACATAAAATTCACATAAAATTTAATCGATAGTACGGTCCATATAATTTTATGTTTGAAGATTATTTCATGCAAATGTTGACTTTGACTGCGCCGCAAATGGTCCATCCGTTTAGTCCAATTTTGGTATACTCTTTCCAACATTTCGGTCGGTATCTCACGAATAAATGCTTCAATGCGTCAGAAGCGAGCTTGTCTGTATAGACATGAAACTTAACATAGCCCCACAAAAAATAGTCCAGAGGCGTTAAATCGCACAATATAGGTAGACAATTGACCGGCCCCGAACGTGAAATATGCATCATGCAAGTCAAGTTCTTGTTTATTGTGCAAAAAAAAGTTGGTTATCATCTCAGGGTAGCGCTCACCATTCACAGTTACATTACGATACGCATCATCTTTGAAGAAGTACGGTTCAATGATGCCACCAGCCCATAAACCGCACCAAACTGTGACTTTTTCTGGATGCATTGGTAGCTCTCGCAATGCTTCTGGCTGATATTCACTACAAAATCTACAATTCTGTTTATTCACGTACCCACGGAGCCACAAATGAGCTTCGGCGCTGAACACAATTTGAAATGGCTCTCTCCTTTGAGGTCCACATACACTACTTGTTCATCAAATTTTCATTAATTTTTATAAATTTCCTAAAAGGAAGTTCTCGTATAAGAGAGGTTTAAGTGACGTTGTTTTTCTTCAAAATTTGTTTTCTTATCTTTTCTTTTTTTTCAAATCTCTGGATCTAGAGATTTTAATTGTTCAAGCCTGCATGAAAGAAGGAAAGCTTTTTACCACTTAAACCATCGAGTGTCACAGTTTTATGATGTCTTTCCTAAGAATTTTGCGAAATCAGTTTAAACTTAATTCACTTATCTTATCTGACTGTTGTGCAGAGTCAATAAAAAGTTGTATTTGATCTCGTTGACTCATGCATACTCAGAATTTACTTTTACAAAATTTTAACAATTCTGTTCTTTTCTGCTAGCTACAAGACAATCCAGTGAAACGTATTGGTGGGGGAGGTGAAAAAGCACACAAGTATGCCTTTGTGTTCTGAGTGCATTGCTTGTGTACAGGGAGGGAATTCTTTTCGGGGCTATTAACCTGATCAGTTGGTCTAACATACAGTGACAATAATTTAACAGCTAAATGACTGATCAAACTGAACCCGATCTTCAACTAATGAAGTATGATGATGAGTTATGGAGTTCAGAAATAGTTCCCTTTAAACCTAAAATGTGGCACCAATGACTCACTCGGTGTGTATGTCGACTTCTAAGTGGTAGATTTAGGCTTAAAACCAAGTCTGTACAGTCGCCCAACCATCATTTTTGACGGCTTAATTTCTCTTGAGTTTCTGACAAACCTCGGAGAGGTGCCAATTGCAAAGTTCGAAGTTGGCCTTAAACTGTAAAAGAATATAGGTCTTAAAGGAGTTAGTGATGTTCCAATCCTACCATCAGCAGGCTGACATTTCAATTCCTTCATTTTGTATCGCGATTTCACCAGCTGTCATGTCATATTACTCGTATTTATGATTCCACGTTGATTTACCTCCCTTCATTGGTCACAACCTTGCAGCTCATTGATGCCTACAGTCATGAACTTTGTTTTAAATATTTATGATTCTTCGGAATTCAAATAACCTACGAAACGAAACGAAACACATTTCCTCAACAGAACACACGCATCATAAGTGCCTCCGGAAGGCTCAGGATAATGACCTTAAAGAGGCGTTCTAACCATTAAACATTTAAATCGAGGGTTGATTGAGTTGCAGCCAGGTAAAAAAAATACCCTCAACTTCTTCAGTGTGTGTCCTACCTACCTGTCAATTTGGAAAATCCCCGAAACATCGATGTGAATAGTCCCGTAATAAACTTCTCCTTTTTCCTTGTGAATCTGCAACCGGTTATGAGTCTTACGTGTGGAGCAGATGTCCCGGAAGCGTCTCTCTCCCTTATGTTACCCATCGTTACAGTTCGTTGATAAAACGATGCTCCACCAATTTGCAACTCCATTTCTTCGAAAACAAAAAGAAGAGTAATTGGAGTAAATGACGGAACCAATCAATTTTCAATAATTTCGCGTAAACTTCCGGCCAACCCCCGCCGTGAAAATTAAATTGCAAAACGCTGAAGCATCTCAAATTGTATCACCACTTGAATCAGTTTCGCGCCTTGTTACACTCGCTCGTACAAAACTTCCTCTCGAACCAATGAGTTCAAAAATTCACAGTTCCCTTTCCAAGGGAAAACCATTGACCTGCATATCATCATTCTTCCAAACTCTCTCACGCTCCGCACTTTCTCTGGTCCTTTCCCCCTGCCAAAGCAGCAGCGACACCGTGCACCTGGTGATCGAATGAGTGCGCCAAGCGACAAACAAGGACGGAAATTGCGTTCCCTTCTCAAAGTAACGTATCGAGTGTCACAATATCATTAAGGACGCATCCTTCTCGAAAATACCCAAGGATCCCCACACAATCGGTGTCTTGTCTCGCAGCGCTGCCGGTCGCCATCCATCGCGTTCGCAAATATTCCCTCGCGAACAACAATAATGATTGATTGTCAAAACTTCCAAGGCGAGCCGCTCCAAAGTGCTTCAGTCCGGCGATTTGCACCGGAATGTGTGTGTGTGCACACAAAGGATTCCTTGAGGTACTCTCTTCAAATATTTAAATTCACACTCGTGTCGGAAGTTTTTCGGTTTTTTTGTTGTTGTTTGCCGCCAATCGCGTAATTGCGCGAACGGTAAATAATGAGGGAAAAAGTAAACATCCCCCTTTGGGGGATAGTTTTGTCGAGCGACTTTGGAGATCCAATTTACCTTTTCAATGTACCGGCGGCGCACTCCCAATGACACTCTTGTAACTATTCTGTTCTGCGTTTGAAGTTGCTCGAGCCGGTGTTTGTGTTTGTTTTGCATTTCGACTTTTGAGTTTATTTTCATTAATTTTAATTGCTTTCATAATCACCAGCGTTTGTAAGAAAACGAAACGGTGGCACGGACGGACGGCATGTTGTGGGAAAGTTTCGGGAAAGGCAACAGAAAGCGGCACAAAGCAAAGCGCAAAGTATTGAATTTAGTACTAAGTGTTGTAGTCAGAAGGGGAATTTAATTGAGTCGGAAAGGACTGACAAAGGAGAAACCCTTTGGATGTCCAGTTTCTGAAAGAAGAGAAACTGTTTAACATTTCTGCAGATGGAGATAGTGTACGCGGGAGTTTACTCAAAGGCTTTCTAAAAGGTAAACATAGCTTTGCAAAAAATGGTTGTTTATGGGGGTATTTACTTGGCAATTTGGGTTGGAAAAGATCAACTTGAAGAAGGGCTTGTTAGATTGTTGGATGTCAATGTGGGCTAGTTTTACGACAGTCTGCTTGTTGAAAGGACAGGCATTTGCTTAGGTTTCCATTTTCTTCTTCTTCATTGAAGGTTTTTATGTTCTTTTCTCATGAAAGTAGACTCTTGTTAATCGCTGTTTCTTTGGGCTGAAGAAGTAATTGAGTAGTAGGGTCATTTCTCAAGGAACCAGTCTAACATTATATAACACCTTGATCATCCCTGCCCTGCTTTAAGGCGCAGTAGCCTGGACAAATTTAAGATCAGATGACGAAGCACTTGTTTCTTTTCGAGAGAAATGTTCTGCATTCAATTTTCGGCCCTAGTGAATGGCTAGGTCATGTAGCGCGTGGACAACACTTCTCAAGCCCGTAGAGTCCTCAAATTCGAACCAGTGTGACAACGTAATAGAGGACCTGATGGCGCACACAAATGGAGAACAATCTTAACCAACTTGCAGTGGAACATTGGCAGCAGCTGGCTACAGATCGTGCCAGCTGGAAAAGCTTGTTGGTTGAGGCCCAGGTCCACAAAGGACTTAAGCGTCAGATAAAGAAGAACAAGTCTCTGTAGAAGTTCGGCTATGGTATCATGCACTGCCATCTAATCTTTAATTTTCAACCACACACTCAGTGTTCACATATTCAAACAAAAAATTCAACCCCATCTTCTGTGCCACCTATGTATCGAGGGATCGGTCCCCTAATCATCGCATACATGATCCTTCCTGCAGTTTTATGTGAGCTCATGAAGCCAATCGTCAATTTATCAAATTTTCACATTATGGCACAGTCTAGAGGAGATCCACATCCACACTCACTACCTCTTCGTCGATTTCAAGACTGACTATGATAGCGTGCGTGCAAGAGAAGTATACTTTCAATCCCAATTTTTGGACTTCTCAAACGTTCATCATCCCTACGGCAGCGTTCAATTTCAGCTGCCCAAAATTTCTCTGTTGTAAGTGATGCCGTAGAGTCCCCATAAATAGAGCTCAACACATCATTGATTTGTCTAGTCGTATTGTCTTTCAAAAACCAAATTTTAATAATCTCTCGGGAGTTTTTTTCTATTTCTTGCGACGACTTACCCAAACAACTGTCAACCAAAAAAAATCCATAATGACTGAAACTTCGAAGAGAAACTGTCAAAAGATGTACAACTAGCATCCACTAGCTTTTATTGACGACTGCCCCTATTCGTACGTCCTGGTTCGGAATTTTTTCAGTCAACCCTCGTGCTGACGATAACATTGCTAAAGTCTACCAGTATAGTGTTAGGTAAATGTAAAATTGAGACAAATTACGGAGGTAATGAAAATATCGAAAGAACGTGTTCAAGATTCAAGCTCGAGAATGCGGTCCGCCCGTTGGTTACTACGTATGCTGAGGTTAGACCAAAACCGTGTTCGAGTGAACATTTCCAAAGGTCTGATAGCGCGATCCTACTGATTTTTGACTCCGATTAATTACTGCAAATGAAACTTGGATACACCGTTGTACGCCTAAAAATACTGTCAAAACAGTGGACATCTAAAAGAGCAAAAACTGTTGTATCGGTTGAAAAACTGATGGAGTCTGATTTCCTGGGGCTGGTAAAGCCATTAAAGAAGGAAGTAACAAATTTATTAAGCTGAAGGCAGGAATTGCGGAAAAAAGGTCAATTTTGTAAGACAACGCGCCATCTTACATCGTAGTGGTTGCCATAACAAAAGTTCACGATTTACGGCTTGAACTGCTTAACAGTTCGCCTTACTCACCAGATTTTGCCCTCTTCCTCTTTTAATGGCATTGCCGTTCGGGATGGACGTAGGCCTTAACCAACATGCCTCTCCGGTTAACACGATCTTTTGCCAACTGCCTCCTGATGCGCATTCTAAGTTGGGTGAGGTCCTTCTTCTCTTATATTCCCCATCTCAACCTAGGCTGTCCTCTGTTGCATGTTCCCGATTGCTCAGATTCGAAAACTTTTCGGTTCGGAGCAGTGGTGTCTGTACGCTCTATACGGCCTATCCGTCTTAAGCGTTGTATCCAAACACTGTAGCCCAAGCACATGCCACCGTACAGCCCATAACGTTCGTTGCTAACTCTTCTTCTCCAGATGCCATCAACGCAAACAGGACCAAAAATCGCAAGCAGAACTTTTCTATCAAAAAAAACTAAGGGCTTGCTTATCCGCTTTAAGTTCTCTCGCCGTTGAAGGGGACAGGCATGCTCAAGCTGTTATACAAAAATAGCTTTGTTCTTACCCAATTGCCTCTTGAGCTTGAGCAGCGATTGGCAAGAGTGATTCTGCGTTTGACGAGTACCGAACTGTTGTTTTCCTTATTCACCCCGGAGCCGAGGTAGTCACAATCCTTGACTGCATCGAAGTTTCTGCTGCCAAATCGATGTTGTAGATCCTTCTGGCATGGCAGCACAAACTTCGTTTGACCCTCTTTTATCGCCAAACTCATTTTAGTCGATTCCCCTTCAATGCCAGCAAACACCTCATTGGAGTCTATGTTACGTCGGTGTCATCGGCTAGCAGCTGATCTGACTTTTGAAAGATCGTGCCTCTGGTGTTGACTTGTGACTTACGCACGATCGTCTCAGGGATGATGTTGAAGAAGTTACATGACAGTGCGTCGCCTTGTATTAGACTTCTTGTTGTTCCCTCATCTCAAAAGTTCAAAGTACAGAAATGATCCTCAAATGGGGAGGCAATCACCTCTGTGAGCAGCTTTGGACAGGTTAGAGCGATGTAGTATGTTAAGGAAGACCAAGACATCACTTCTCAAATTTTCAAAACCCTGCCACACTGCTCAGACCCTCTCTTCATTACAAACAGCTGTAAAAATGTATCACAAAAGTGAGATCACACCGCCCTTCCATGAACTATCTTTTCTTTGTGGCTAAGTGCTTTTAATTCACATAAGTCTTAAACTTAATATGCATCTGCTTACAACTAACGAATCGCGACACATGTTCCATTCGCCCCCATTACGCCCTTTTACACAATCGCCCAATGCCATATTCATTCCAGCGTCGTGTCCTAAAACCTCATGACTTCTGCAAGGAATTAAAGCTAATTGTTTATTGGCTCTCATCTGCTGTGTTGGATGGAAGCACTTACTTCCCCAATTTGTCATGCCTTGGCTGTGTCGTCTTGTCTCTGTTTTTGTTTTGATTCGTTGGCAATTTAGCTTCAAGTTCACAGCTACTTAGAGATAGTTTGTCTGCATCTGTGCTTTGTCTCTAACGCGCGGAGGCCTCTGGCCTTCCACAAATTTTTCCATTTATTCCATTCGGTGAATATTGAGGTTGAAGTTGAACAGAAATAAAGTTGCAGACAAGGTTAAGGTGCATGGACAGACTGCAGTTGTAGGGCGCACAACATTCAGTGTCAAAATGAGGACACTCGGGTGTGGATGACTCGGGTGAAAGTCTTGTGTCTCCTGGACCCCTTCGATCATCAATTGCAGCGGCGGGCTATGCGCAATCAAAATCCCATTCCCATCTGTTTTTATTTTTCCAATATCCGATGTCGTTCTGCAAAACCAACAAAAATTCTGAACATAAACCAAAAACTGCTGAGACCCCCATTCCGCTCATTACACAATCACCCTGTAATTAATGACAACCAACCAACAACTCTTTCGCATTTTTCGTCGTGTCCCGTCTGTCACATTGTCCAGTGTGCATTTGGAAAGTTTTTCCTTTTTTTTTGGTGAGTGGCGCCAATTTCATTCGGATAACTAATTATCAGCAAAAGTCCGACACAATGAAAATTTTGCAGCAGCAAATGTAATAAAGGCCTTGCTCAGCATGTCCATGCGTCAGCATGTGCTGAGTTCGCTCTCCTTCATATTAGTCATTGTGGTGACCGACATGCATTCAGTGTCCGACCGCCGGACGGGCGTTGCGATACATGCTCGTGCAACGTCCAGCAGCTGGCTGTGGTGGAGCTTTGCGAGACGTTTCATTGTCCGCTACGGCTGCTGGTTGGACCTCGTCAGTCGATGGTCATTAGGTTTCTTGCACACTGACCCAAATGATGGCTGACCGCAGTGAACTTTCTAAACAACGAGCGTTACATCTCTGACACGGATACACGAGCGAGTGCGATGCATCCGAAGTGAGACAATTAATCGTTCTAATCGGCTCTGCGACCACTTACGTCTTCTGGTTTTGTACTGGTTCCGGTTATATAACTGCGTACCGCCTAAGGTTGGGCTGGGAGAAACGAAAAGTGGGCTTCGTCGAGTTTCCAGTTTCACCCATGCGCGGAGTAATTCGGTCTGAAAATGATGCCAGAAACGTCAGCGCGTGCAACGTGAGCCGAGGGCTGCTCTGTGGGACGGGGCTTCCAGTTGTCAGGTGCAGGCTCTTCCCACTGTCAAGCCGGCGCGGCGATTTGAATTTCAACGGCTTTCGTTATCTCATGGCCTTGCCGGGCGATAGACAAAGTTACAGAATGTGGCACTCGGGCGGCGTGTTTTTTTCTCAATTCCGCAGATTTTTTGTCGTTTTTGTGGGACCGCCTGCGGGGTGTCTGAAATGCGGTGCAACATTCCAATGTGCGGAGTATTTGCAGACACTGTCTGTGCGAAGTCAAATGGTCGTAGTCAACATTGTTGTCTGTGCGATTTCAGGTCAGTGAATTTGTTATTTAACCGGCGTGTCGGCGGCGGCGGGCACCCCACGAAATCACGGTGTGTATCTGCTGCGGCAAGATACCTTGTAACTGGGCGGCGGATTTGTGGATTTGTGGCTCTGTGACACAAGAATGCATCAAACGGCTAAAAAGTGGTTACACTGGATGCGCTTGTGTGCATTTTTTGCTGTTAGCGAAACATTATACAGTGCGCCCCTGGTGGTGGAGAGGGGCTGTTGGTCTCTGTTGTAATGGTCAAGAGATAGATGCAAATCGCTGCATGAATTGGCGAGTGTTTGGGGCATCAGATTTGCATAATCTTCACGGTGGTCTGAGAGGGGAGGGGGGAGGAGGTATTCGAGATTAACTTGTGGCGGTTACGACCTCGGAGTGTGTTTTATGAGGAGAAACATTTTTAAGGTTGCGCAGAGCTGCAGAAGATGTTTGCGCTGTCGTGGGAGGCGCTGGTGTGTGCAGCTTTCAGTGAATTGCTTGCATACAGTGGGTGTCAGTATCATGTTCGCCGATAGTGCCGCTTTGCGCTGCATATTAAAAGCACCATTCGTTTGCAAAGACAATGGCGACGATGAACGTTTGTTAATGAGTGTCTTTTGATGGCAATTGTTTCGAGACAAGTGATCTGTGTTGAGTGATGAATCATTCATTGCAGTCTGTCAACTGCGTTGGTGAATCATTCGATGTAAGTTATTTTAAGACGGGGACTTGCGTTCCGATTTTTTTAAGCAAGACAGTCACTTCCCTTTTCGAGGACTTTCGAATGAATTCCACATTCTGGCAACAAGACCATGAATTAGATTCTAGATCAACCATTTGTGAGAAATTGCTCATGTGAACGGCGCAGTAGAGGAAGACCGCGATTTAAGTAGCGCACGCAAACGGAAAGGGACCTCAACCAACTATGCGTGCAAAACTGGAGACAGCTAGCAAAAGATCAAGCTGGTTGAAGATGCTTGTTGGTTGAGGCCCAGATTCACCCCGGACGGTAGCGCCACCTTAAGTAAGTCAAAAGCAAAGCGTACACTTAGTCAGCTAGCTTAAGAGACAGAACTAACCTGAAGTCTATAATCTACATCAACTCTCTAAAATTGACTTCCCTTTGTTGTTGGTTCCATGGCTTTTCGCTTAAGGAATTTCACTGTACTTGATTCTCGTTAGATTTGTTGTGTTATTCTCACATATTCTTATTACATTTCTATATATGCTCATTGGAGAATGTTGTGATTGCTTTTAGGAAATGCTGTTGAAAAAAATAAAATCGAAACCATGTATGTGTGAGTAAAACTCTGATTTGTCCAGTTCACTTAAACAGCTTTCGCATATTTTTCATAGTCAAAGAAATGAATAAAGTGGTTGGCTATCGTTTTATCACAAGTAGAAAGGACATGCAGGACTTTCTGCCGATTCAATTAATTCCACAGCAATTCGAAAGAGGTGGGTATGAAGCGGAAGGAACATTGGAGGTTTGCGTCTTAAGCTGCCTAATGTGCCTTAGTTTTGAAGCTCATATGTGTGTCGTATCGTATTGATTGAATCATGAGCAACATGATCTACAGTAACGCGCCATCTTTGGTTTGTCGGAAACAATTGCACTGCAGCTCGCATTGTACAGACGAAACAGAGTTAATAAACCAAATGCAATTTTATGAAGCTGATAGCATGTGAAGACGCCATTGCGGCGGGATGATATCGCTTAGAAATCATTGTTCTAAGGGACCCTAAGTGGAATTAAATAAATCGATCGAGAATGTAATAAGATGATTTGGACCAGTGTTAAGACTTGTTTCGCTGTTCTATGACCCGTCGCTCAAGAAGTCGGATGCATAGGGTGCGTGTTGGCAACCTAAAGATACCATATCTCAAGCATTAACGAATCCAGTCCTCCTTTCATCAGTGCCGCTTTCCTTTGTGGCACAGATGTGAGCGAATAAGGAAGCCCTTGGTTCTTAAACGAAAATTCCTGCTTGCAATTTGAAGTTCATTTTTGGATTCAACGAAATACAGAACAGTGGTCAGTACAGTGTCTAAAAAGCCAACGCTTGAGATTTTTTTGTTGGATGTTGGAAAACACTGCACTGGAGCGCTAAGACTCAAAAACTAGTCCAATGTACTACCAATCAGTAACCTTCGTTTACTGTAGTTTTTTGGTTTTACGAAGGAGGTCCAGGAGGCACTTCTGTGATAAGAAGCTTAAGTTTTCAGCCTACACCACATCAGCGTCAAACAGCCGCCAACTGATGCGACCAAAGGCGTGACATTGTCAGAGAAAGTGCTCTGAGGTGTCTTCACCTTCTTCACAGTCGTCGCAAAGCCATTACTAAGCTCAAGCGAAGGTGAAGTGTCCCGTTGATTGTCAAATTAAGAGGAAGAAACAAATCCTTCAAGCAGATCTGCCTTATTTTGAAAATTTTCAAACATTTTTTATTTCCTTGGTCTTCGTTTACAGTGGGTCTCAAAATAAATATTTTGCACATAAGAACTTCCCCCTTTTCAGCCACTTCCTCTGCGCAATATCTGATGTCTGCAACATCTGATTCATGAACTTGTTTCTTTCCACATTGTATGCCTCATTCCTCTTTGTCCTCCAACTCCAACCGCCTTTGTCTCACCGCACCTTTGATCCCAACAAACTTCTTCCAAGAAGCAACACGGTCTATTCTTGAGACCATCGTTTTTTGTGTCATTCGATTCCAGAAGCACCCAAGCGAGCCCACACCCATAAAAACGTTATTTCCTTCATGAAATCGACATAAAACGCGCTTCAATTGTCATTCGATTGCCACTTGGAGCAATGACGAACGATACACCGAGCAAATGTTGAAGCCCTCTTATCATAACTATCAATCGATTATTGTGTCCAAGCACACAAACTTCCCCCCACCCACACCTCCACTCCCTGCCATGCAATTTGAATACCAAGTCGGTCGCGTCGACGTTGCCGTCGTCATTGTTGATGGTAAACGTTTGCATTCCGCAAATTGATTCATTTCTGGCAGACGATCCCTCATCCGCCGGCCGGTTCTATCGTTTAAAAATATTCTTATTCAAATTCTGCTCCGCTCTCTCGCTCTCACCGTCGTTCTGAGCGGACGCGTCAACCGAAGGCCCCCAATCATTGAATGGCTTGGACACATATCCTTTTCCGCTGCAGACGGTCTCCCTTAGATTCAGAAGTTCGATCACGTATCTATGCGCTATACCGCCGCCATATCGCCGTCATCGACCTGGGACCTACCCACTTCGGCTTCAAGGCCCTTTTACGTTTTCCGTTCTTGCGAGGGTTGTCTTATCATTGTTCCAGAGAACGACCATTTAATTTGTTTGCCTCCACCCACCACTCCTGCCACTGTCTGACCGGCGGCGGCGTCGACTACCACTACGACAACGACAAAGGCGGCAATTTGAATGCAAGCTGCATGTCGTTGTGCGTGGAAACGTTGACGAGGAGAAGGGTTCCGAACGCTTCAATTACCATTTCGGTGAGTTGGCAGTTGGGAGTTCAGCGCCATATGACGTGGCCAAGATGTGGAATGAGGTGCTGCTGGTTGAGGTAAATGCCAAGGGCGATAATCACACACTTCTTTCGTTTTCGGTTGACGTTCGTGTCTTGTGTTTTTTTTGTGGAGTTCAATTTGATAGTGGCTGAGAGAGGGAGAGGTACAAGTGCATGTTGCTGTCCGTCTGTCATGTGCAACCGAAATGTGTGCCTCAAACGGGTTCTTCCACACGTCAAGAGAGACAATTGTTTACAGTTTGTTTCTTTTCGGAGAAATCCATGAGTTCGATTTGACACCAAAATTTCAGTTGGGCAGTGACTGTCTCTGAATCTTTCGTTCCACAGAGGATGATTGTGAGTTAGACCCTAGTCGGACCTTAAAGCTTTGAGGGCTTAATGCAATAATTCCGAAATTCATGGTCACGTAGCTGTGGATTACTGATTCTATTAAGAATGCTGTCGTCACGGCATCCGGGGTGAATTTAGACGATGGGAATTAAAAACCGTCATTTGCATGAGAACTTTGAAGTCACTTCGTCTGTGCCAGCTGTGCAGGTGCCTAGAACTTTGTATCAGAGGTGCAACAAGTCGATGTAATCTTGGCAGACATTTATGGTCCGTTGGTACCGTTGTGCGATGAGCTTGGTGGGCTAGGTGGACAATGCAATGCGTGCCATTTTTGAACCACTACTTGGAGATAATGTCTCTTCCACACGTTATTGGCTCTGATTTGGAAGTTTTCATTGACAAGTCCCAACGGTTGAAGGCGACAATGTTTGGACACATTTGGTTTCTGTTGCCGCTTTCAAAGACACGCGATCTTGCTTGGTTTCGTTTCCTGTTTGCATCTGAATACCATTTTAAGCACGCATTCGGATCAGTGTCGTTTGCCTAGGGCAAATGCGAGCTGAAACACCAGGACATCCGCCAAACACCCCACGGACGTCATCTCATCTTGAAAGCAAGCCAACCACATAAACCTTGTAATTCCTTAAAATGAAAAGGATTCCCATCCATTTACGGAAGTCACTCAAACCTCGAAAAAAAAAAATGGAAACAGCAAAACATCTCCTTGCGACGCGGCGGTTTGTGGAGCCATCAAGTGGATAAGCACTCGCCTGTTTGTCGCTGTAATTAAAACAACAACGGCAGCAATTGCTAAATGAAGTGAAAAGGTGGTGCCGTCTCGTTGCCGATGTCTGCACGCTCTCTTAAGTGCGTTGCCATGACATGCCCTCTGCTGTGCTGCAGAAATTATTGCCTACCCGACAAAGCTTCAGCACACAAGCATCCATCTCAGACGACTGTACATACAGTCAGCACCCCGCTCACACGACACATTTCAGCCACGGCCAGGTGCATGGTGTACTATCATTATCCGTTTCCGGTCTTTACAGCATTCCGTCGCGCGAGGTATTCTTGCATGACAACTCCTTCTTGGGTCGTGCTGCAGCAGTACAGCGAGCGCGCACACACCTTCAACAAAGGTGAAGTGGACGAGGGAGAGAGCCCCAAGTGGAAGACAAATGCGCATTTAAACCTTATTTGCGGTGTTCAGCCGAAGGAGTGCGCGTCCTTTGCCTCGTGAGTGTTGTTTTGTTTTGCTTCCTCCGTCCCGTTCCACTCCGCCCGTCCTTGTTGAGTGCCTTGAAGTGATTCTATTCGTCGTGCACTGCTTTAATGCTTATTCCGGTTCTATGAGATTTCAACTGATTCCCTTGCGTTGACTTAAGTTAACCCTGCCGGTCGTTGGCTACACAGAACCTCTGCAGATGGCGGTCGCGGTGGAGGGGAGCTCAGCCCCTCGGCTTAATCGTCTTCGTTTTCCATCAGATATAGATGATGGCTAAAGTCTTTAATTTCTTATTGTTCTCCGCTCCGGCTGGGGAAAATTGAATGCGGCGAGTGGTGAGTGAAATGGTAATTTCGGGGCGTTCTGGTGGATGTGATGGGAATGGAATTTCTTCGACTTTGTGTCCCGCGGACGCCCCCTTGGGAGTCGGAAGGCGCTGACCTGTTTTTGTGCGGTGTGTCACGACGTGGCGCGGCGTTCGTTGTGCAGTGGGGTGTGCTTCATGAAATTAAGTGCAGGTATCGATGCACGGCTCTGCCAGTAGACGATGATGATGATGAGGCTGTTGTGATGAAAAACGTGACTGCTATATTGTTTGGCATCGCGCTTGAATACAAAAAACTTGTTTTCCTGTATATCCACCGCGATCTTTGAGGTTTTACCCGTCAGACTGTGGTTCGAGTTGTCATCCGGTGTAAGCTTTAAGCGAAACCAGCACTGTGGTGGGTAGTTTGACACTGTAGACATTCAGACGTTCTAGTGTTTCAGCGAGAGTTGATTTTCAGTTAAAGGTCGATGTGGGATCTCTCACAGAAGTCTAAGTTTAACCGATATTTACTCCGGATCTTGATGAATCTGCCGATGTTGGAGAACTTCCTTCAAAACTCTGAGCCCATTCCGCTGCCATATCTATTAAGCTGTCGCACACACTTCCTTCAAAAGTGCTGTTATCGATTGGGGCTTAAGGAAAATCAAACACAAATTGTCCCACATGATTGGAGTGCTTGGTGTTATTTGGCTAAGCCATTCTCTTGTTTACAAATGAGAGTAATGCTTGACTTACAATCGATGTCACCTGACATCGATGTAACGACCACATTTTCGGGCCTTTTGAAAACACCACTGGAGCCGCCGGCAAAATTAGGGATGATTGATGTAAATTAGAGGCCTAATGCACAATTGTATAAGTCGGCGTGTATTAAATTTGATAAATTACACTCCATTGCGTAAGAAGACAAATTTCATTAACTTGCAAGCAACTTTCAAAATTTTGTGTTTGAATTGAGAAAGAAATCTAAAAAGATGGGGATGTACAAGGGCGGTCTAGTGAGTGTTTATCCTAGGGACGATTTATTGCCCCACCCCACGCCTGATTTACTTGTCCAAGCGATACTAAGGAAAATTCGAAACAATATGAGTTTTGAAAGTCTGCGTTGCCCCGATAACCCTCTCATTCGACACAAAATTTGCCTACTTGGCGCGTGACGCATTTACGTTTTGAAACACGGTGCCAAATTCAGGGAATACGGTGGTGAAGGAAGCCTCATTCGACCATTTTTGTGATGTGTGAAGCTTAACCTTGCGTGGCCGAAAGTGCCAAGTTCTTCATCAACACTGTCGTCCCTCCGAATCAGTCTAACATTTTAGCAAAATAGAGCCCCGTGATTTTTTTCCTTCTCCAGGTAGTCGAGAAGTTTTCTGTGAATTCCAGAAAACGGTAACCACCACCTTTCCTGCCGATAGGACAGTCTTCACCTTAAGTCAACAACGCTTTCTGGTTGAAGCTCACTATTTCGTCTGTTTCTTGGTCTTTGTGTGTAAACCAGTGGATTATTGTTTTGGTCTCTGAATGACCAAAAGCACCTTCCGATTGCGCTTGAACATCTTCAAACGCTGGTCCGAAGTGGTTTCATGGTTGCACTTGTTGTCTGAAGTGAGCAACCGCGGCACCCATTGCACAGAAAGCAGGGCAGGGAGTGGCCCACATGGTTTATTGAGGTGCCTACTATCTCACATATCTCGTTCAATTTGTGTCAGCGGTCTGTCAGTAGGTGATCGTGAATTTTTGTCATGTTTTCCTCCGTTTTACTGGTTATCGGCCGATCTGGGCATGATGGCGTACGGCAATGTTGAAACTCGTCAAACCAAATTTCTACGGCTGTCAAAGAAGGGGAGGAGTCATCAGTGCTAGGCTGCAACAAAACATCAGTGCTAGAACTTCATATTAGCAAAAGTCCATCGTACTTATGTATACAGGAGCTCTAGAGCAAATTCAAGTCTCGTGCCATACCGTGGTAACCATCTGAGGCCTCTGCGCTTATTTTTAGAAGCACTGTCAGACAATGGAATTCAATAATGCCGTACATAAGATTCATATCTAATCATTCTAATCTTAAAAGTGAAATTTTTAACGCACAACAACATTAACATCTTCTTCTATGTACATATCCTTGAAATATGTAAACAGTCTAAAGAGAGTCTTTCCTCCGTTTATGAGTTGTAAGTTAATTTCAACTTTTAGTTCGAATACTGAATCATATGTGGCAGCCGTGGGATTGTGGGTAAGTGCGTCCACTCATACGCGAAAGACCCAGGGTTTGATTCCAGAAGTAAAAATCTAGCACTTTTTCTCTCCACAACTTCAAGTTGCGGACAAAAACCATCTCCAAGGTCGCCTGCAGGTCTCCTGTCTTTGTGAAAGAACAGTATCACTGTTTGATTGAAGAAGCTAGCCCCTGATCCCATGTGAGGTGCAGTGCCCTTCAAATTTTGTTTACTATGACAATTACATACTTACCAGGCCGATGACCTAGAGAGAGTACAAGCCTTAGATATCGCATCGCAGCCTTCCATCGTTGACGCTCCTGGGTATGCAGTTTCTATTCATCAAAACCAAACTGTCCTACGTCCGCGATGACGTGGTCCTTTTAGCCCATATTCGGCCTTCTTTTCCTTCTCGAGCTGGGAGGCTCGGATTCGAGCATCTACGTCCGCGATGACGTGGTCTTTTTAGCGCATATTCGGCCTTCTTTTCCTTCTCGAGCTAGGCTCGGAATCGATGACTCTCTTTGCTGGAGCACTGCTGTTCATGCGCTCGATGTCAGTGCCGTTGACAGATTTTTGCTTTCAGGACACATCCTCGTACGATCTGACAGGTTGCGATAACTGTACTAAAAGAAGAATTTAATTAAATGTAGAATTCACGTTAAGAAATAAATTGATGTGGACTTGAGCTGAGTGGTCGATTAAGGACACCTCCAGGTATGTAGAGGCTGGTCGCTTGAAAAAGTTCCGTAACAAACTGTCGATAAATCGCTCTAAAGTGTTATATCTCTTTGCATCTGCCAATATTGGCTGGCTGATGCGAAAGGTGACACCTTAAGTTACATTTTGTTGGAAGACCTTATTAGAATCGCGTTTTGGCATGGAAATTATTTACTTTTGAAAATGAGTAAGAAAATCTCAAAACATTATTGTCATATTTTGCTCCTCTGTTTGAGTTTCATAAATTGTATTAATAGAGTGGCGCTATTGTCCACTAGGACAAGGCCCTAGTATCACCAAGCACTACTCGTCTTATACGTAGAAGCAGCCCAGTCTTAATGTCGACTCTAAGAGACAAAATCTTTTCGTTGAATTGAAACTCTCTGAGGGTCTTCAGTAAGTTCGAAAGACATAGGGGAGAGAATGAACGTCCAGATCAGTATGCCAACCTGGACCTCCAACGTAGGATTCAATGTCCTTACCCACTTTATGAAAATGGACAACATTCTAGTTGCATGCACAAACACAAACAAAACCAATCGGCTGAGAATTTCAAACTTCATAAAACATATCTTCCAAACATTTAATCCCCGCCAAAGAAAACGAAAATTCCAGTTGCACAACTCTAGAACTGCATCCACATCCCTTTCGTTTCTTATCAGCAGCACGCTCGTAACCCCAAGTTCACGTCATAATCTCCACCGGATGCAAATACACTTTAATCCCTTTTGAAACGCTTCTCAAAAAAAAAAAAAACACAAACGTACCCCATCATCTATACCCTCCGCCCCAAGCCACAACTAATCTTGTAAAAAAAGAATTAGAACTCTCAGCGAACCGTGAAAGATAATACCTCGCGTCTATTTGTGGCTCCGGCTGCAGATGTTCCCATTTCCAGTCGTAAATGAAAGCCTTAAGCATGAAGTATGCTGCACCCGATACAATGCAGTGCTTTGTAATGCGCATAAAAGCGTTCACTCCACGCGGTGGCTTCGCACGCTGACTGGGTCAAAGCGTAGTCTTATCTAATCTTATCTTATCGCCGCCAACAACGAAATCGTGGAGAGTATCCCCCCAAACCTCATTGTATCTGACAAATTCCCCGGCATTATGAGTGAAGAGGTAATTTTTATATTTGGCTTGTTGACAACACTTGCGCCTGGCGCGGAGGACGATGGGCAACGGCTGTCATCGCGGGCGAATTGATTCCCGGTAGGCAGACGAATGTGCGCCGCCGAAACCAATTACCGCGAATGGCCGCGAGCGTATGTTTGGTATTGATTAACCTGCTGAATGTATCCCAAATTTTCGACAAACCCCTCCGTCGGCTGTGTGGAGTTGCTTGTTATCGATTTTGGGCAGTGCTTAGCGCAGGGGGATAAACTAATGGCTGTGTGGCGACGGCAGCTTGCCTAAGATATCGTGACAAGTGCGTCTTAATTGACGGCTGGGCGGCGAGAGGTCAATTAGGGTAATGGTCGAATGGAACGCAGCAGGCCCTCGGGATGGCGGCGTATCTTTTTTTTCTGTCCGAGCTCCACTGAAGTTCGACATTTCGTGCTAATTAGTTAACGACGATTTGTCACAAGATGCTGTAAAAATTCTCGTGGCATGAGACGGTGTTGTCATAGCCGGTGTTTGGGCGCGAACGTTGCGCCTTTGACCTTGCAATGTGCTAAGTGGTTTAATTGAGTTAGAATTCGATGTCATGACGGAATCATTAAGACAGTTGAATTCACGCATAGTATCGCAATCGAATGACGACCTAGGCGCTGCTTTTGGAAATGGGGTTCCACTGGGCGAAGGACGGCGGTTATGAGGGAGGAGACCTAAAATCTAGGGCACAAGATTTAGGTCACACACAAGCCGTTGCAAGGTGAGACGATGTCCGATGACCGATAGCGACGGAAGTTAAGAAATGCAGTTCTGAGACAGCTTGAGGGGGAAGGTTTTTTTCTTTTGCGTCTCACATGACATTGCAGCAATTTGCGGCTTTATTTCCGTCAGCGAAACTTCAGGTGAGTCAACGAGCGAAGGTTCTGTTCATTTTGACATTTGCTTTATACAGAGTTAGTCTCTGTTGCAAATTAAAACGTGCCAAAACAATAGAAAGAAATCTTTCGCTCGACTAGCTTAAGTTCTTTTGGATACTTCTATCAATAGGACCGATGTCATCCGCCGGTCTGACAATCATAAGACGTACGGATACGTCCTGATTTTTCACAGAGAACAGTGGTCTATTATTTGGGCACGAACCACAGAAAGCCGAATGATCACTTTGACAAATTACGTTTAAACTTTCAGCTTAATCGGACTAGGGGTGCCAAAAAGGGTAGATTTGGTAAACTTGATATCAGTCTGATCCTCTTGCTAAACAGTGTACATTGAACTGCAAAACTGTTTGCCGCACGGATTTTCTAAAAACGTTCAAAGTTACAGTTCAATGGGCAAGACATATTTTCCTTTTTTTTACCAGTTAAGGGGCTCGCGGCCGTATATATTCGTTTTTCATGTTGTGCACGATTTTGGTTCAGGTTTACCTACGATGATCCCAATGATCAAGGCTTCAGACGTGTGCTTAGTAAAGACAAAAGTCTAATTGGGGTCAATCCAAAAAACGAGCAATTTCACAATTTCAGAAAAGACATGTTCTTCCAAAAGGAAGAAGTGCCATCACTCTTGAAGCGGCTGTAGGACTTGGAGTTGGAGTGAAAATCAGATAATGCACACTCTGAAGAAATTTTTCTCCAATTTGTCATATTGGCAATTTCCTCAGTTTTCGATTTTCGGGGATTTGGGATTTTAGGAATTATATCTGCCTTCTGACAAATGGCATTATCTTTGTGTTATGTTGACAAATGCTTTTTACCACATTCTTTCCTCTAAACGAGTTTTCTCTTGAATCTAAATTGTAATCTCCAAATGAATCTGGTGCTTTTTCTTATTGCGCTATGTATAATCTGTCGACGCCTACTTCATTTTTAGAGTTTTGTCGAGGAAAACAAAATAATATAGAATTTCCGAATGATTCTTTAAGATTTCCGGGCTTCATTTCCAAAAAATTGCAAATGTGGCGCCCAACGCTGGACTCGAATTATATATTTTAAGGGCATATTGAGCATTGCGTGTACATGTATATTTGTTTTTTTTTTTCTTGAACGCATAAGGTGTTCAAATTAATTCCATTTGTCGGTGTCTCCGCCGTCAGACAGTGGCTAGAGCGATGGGTAGGGGCGATGATGGGGCGTCTATGGCAAGAACGGCAAACGTAAAAAAATATATACCTGGATAATAGCCATATGGGGACGCCAAGGCGCATAAGTACTCAATTACTTATTAGGCTGTAAAGCGATGTAGGGTCAAAGACTAAGCTAATGTTGACTTCAATTCTCGACGGTCCTGGACACTGTCATCCAAACCAAGTTCCTCAACGACTGCGATCACTTGATCCCTATACTGGAGGTTTGATCTTCCTCTTCTCCTCGAACCAGAAGTGCTGGGATTTGATTTGACTTTTAGCTGGAGGGTTCTTGTCTACTCGATCGTTGTGGCGAAGCCAGTGTTGTCGGCGGTATTTTGTCTTCCGGACTTCATCCGCATCTTGTAACAGCGATTGTGGCTTCTCCTCCATTCGCATTTCCAGATTCGCATGTCCAGATATCGTCCACATTTCGTCCAGCTGTCGTCTCCGTATACCAAGACTATCACGATAAGTGTCTTGCTAAGCATAATCTGAGTCTCTCGCGTAAGGTGTCTTGACAGTAATTGCTGATGAACTAGATGGGGAGGGTTCTAAAGAGGCATTCGTTGGGCCCGGCCAAACCTTGGAACTACCCGCTTCATGATCCCGAACGTCAACAAGAAATCCGCAGCTCTTCTGTTATTTCTAGACAGAATAGAGTGCAGAAAACTTGTTGGCGTACAAACGAGACACTTCACCTTCGTTAAGCACCAAAGTCTACTTGGGCTTAGTGAAGACAACCTTTGCGACGCCTCTGGAGAAGGTTAGGACACCTCAGAGCAATTTTTCTGTCAATGTCCCGTCTTTGCTCGCATCATATGGCGGCTGAAAACTTAAGCTCTTTACCACAGAAGCATCTGCTGGTGTTTCTTCGGAAAACCAGAAAACTACAATAAACGAAGGTTACTGCCTGGTAGTACAATGGACCAGTTTTTGTGTCTTAGCGCTCCAGTGCAGGGTTTCCCAACCTGCGCTAAGATGTCGTTTGCAAAATTCACGTTCGTCAGTGGTTGATAATCTTCTTATCTACCTCAAATTGTTCGCTGTCGCCAGTGACGTTTTCTAGGAGACAGTGTATGGCTGCTGGATTTTCCCTAGACAGCATTTGGTTTCATTCTTATTGACTTCTAGACCAACTCGTTTCACCTGCTCTTCAATTGCCGGACAAGCTTCTTCACGACCCTCTGGCAACATGCCACGGTGCCATTTGGCTTGTTCAGCAGCTGCACTGATTTGAAGAAGATAGTGCCTTCTATGCCTGCCCTCCGCACTCTGCTCTACAGTACAAGATTGAAGACATCACACGACAGAACATCTGGTTCCAGAAATCCAGTAAAGGCTCCAAGTGATTCTGAGGTTTTTGAACCCGCACGGTGCATCGCAAAACATTTTGAGGGGATCTTGTACTCGGGCATAGCTTAAAAAGGTATTTGGCGATGAATGACGTCGTGTGTGACTTTGAAGTAGACAAATAGGTAGTGTGTATCGCGTTGAAACTCGCTGGTCCTCTTCGGGATGTGCTTTGGGTTGAAAATTTGGCCTTTAGTCTATTTGCTAGCTCGGAAGCCACACTGGTACGTCTCGATAAAAAAACGATTTTCTGAAATTTCAAATGAATACAACTGCTAAATATCGCGCTTACAGATATGTAGGGTTACAAGCGTCTATCTTTTATTCGAAATTCATTCCCATTCGACAGCACTGCGGTTAATTTTGTGTTGCCTGATTTCCATCAAAAAATTCCTCAACTTGCAGAAGTTTTCATTCAAACCTGAAACGGTCGGCGATTCTAAAACAATCTTTGCACCTGTTCACGTTGACAAACCTATTTTTCTAAAAGTAATGTGACATCGAAACTAAAGAATTGAATTGTCAACTTGACAGGTGTTTCTTTGCCGGAAATTGTCAATAATTTTCGCTCAAATTGCTAAGTAGATTGTAAGAAATTAACTTGTGCTGAGACCTGATAACATCATGTTGAAGTGAATGCGGTATTGAAAATTGTTCTCCCACTTCCCCCGCTAAGTAACAAGATAGTTCCACCTCCAGAAAGATACCTCGTTCGGTTGTGACTCAGTCCTCCAGCAAATACTCACTCACGAGTGACTCATATCCCCATATCGCGTCTTCTCCAATTATAGGCATTCTATTTTGAAATTCTCCAGCTTTATCTTTCGTAAATAAACCGCAAAAGATGATTAGTACCGCGCCACCGACGGTGGCGCTGCTGCAGCCGCAATAATATTTCACTTGCTAATTTGAACTCTCACTAGCTGTGAAGCTCTTCCGCGTGTGTTCCCCAGCCATCTCAAGAACTGCAATCCCAGACCATCCTCCTCCCCCTAACTGGCTCATCACAGAGAAACACATTCTCGGTACAACGAATGTGAGAAAATTGCGTAATTGCAAACATCTGATGCACTTTGCTCCACATTCTCTCCCAATTACGTTCTAAAAATATGCTTTCCACACCCATACGAGTATGGACGAGCGTACATGTGTGAAGACAGTCCAGACATGTAATGGGGGCGGCGAAGGTAGCTTCACTCCACCACCCTCAAATGTTTTTCTGCTTCCTGTTCCTCACTGTGGCCCCTCACCCACCCAAGACCGATGAAGACGTGTGCTTAGTGTGTGGCAATCGACATGTGGGATGTATTCAATAAGTTTTCAATCGTTCCCATGAAACATCTCGTTAATAAATTCTCCTCTTCCCACTCTGCTTGTATCTTTTCAGGTGAGCACACAACACGACGGCCGAAGACCGAAGACCGAAGACCGAAGGTATTCGCATGACGAGCCGAACAATTAAAAGGGAACCTCACGAATCGATGCGCGTAAATAATTGACTTAAACAAAAAGACTGCGTGAACGTTTAACAATGCGGACGCCCAGTGTTTGATGTTAGCCCTCAACGACACATCGCGTGAGAGTGGCCCCTTTATAAGCCTGCCTACAGGATTAATTATTAATCGCTAATGCATAACAAAATTCAGGTAACCTGGTTTCCTCGATTCACTGCGGCAGCTGTGCGCTCAGTTGGCACTCACACCCGCGTCGCGTTGCGCCGCCGGTAGGGTGGTGATGATAGTGTTGTGTATCCTGGATTCATGGCGACAAGAGAAAACCATTCCTGTGATGAATTCTTAATCGGGAAAGTGCACTCCACCGACACACTGCCACTCACAGCATTCTCTAATCAAACCTGGAAGTGCCTTCAATTGCTTGAAGAGATGCTAGGATAGTTGTGCCTTCAGGAATAATCTATTCATGTATTCAAATGCCTCCCCACTTCACCGCACCTTGCCACTCCACCCCCCACAGTCGGTTGTCTGTGGTGGAGAGTAATTGAGTCACTTTCCAGAGATCAGTTACACGCAATTACCGCATCACTGTATCTATCTATCTCGTCTCGTGTGAGTGTGGTGTTAAGTGCGAATAATGGCTTCGATCGTGTCTAATAGATTTCCATCGTTTGTTTGGCGCATCAATGGGCCTGTTGTCGATTACTCGTGTGCTGGGTGCGGATTGCGGGGATTTGTCCGCAACATATTGCGTAATTGGTCATTGTGGGGGGTTCGTAATTGGGTGGTGATTATGAGACGCTTGTTAGGGGAAAGTTTACGATGTCGAGAAAACAGGTAGACACCGCTGTGTACATGACAGATGGTAGTCGTGTCCCCTGAACAGTGGGAGCTCATTAGGGCTTATCTCGATGTCCTTTTCCCGTTTGTTTGTGGGCCCTTTTCTCAGGGTAGGAGAAGAATTGTGCATCCTGAATGCATCTAATTTACGACCGGTTTGCTGTGAAATTCACGGCAGGTGTGAACGCTGATGAAATGACATTTGGAACCCGTCCCTGAAATGACTTCTGTCTCTGACATTAACTAGTCAGTAGTGTTTCAGTTTGTTGTTGAATTGACAAGCCAGTCCAAAGCCGGGGGCAACCTTTGCCCTAAAAACGATATCGCCATGGATATGCAAAGTTTTCATGAATTTTTCGCGTGTACACGAGGCATAAGTCAATGCTGTCCCTGTTGCCGTTGTTGGGTATATTCGGGCGCCGGAATTTATCGTCCACTTATGGCCTGCCAGTCGTCGACACGTGGAAGTGGGTCACGGTGGTGCAGTCTGATTCATGACGGAGAACAGCTTTATAAAGAGCGAAATTTTATCGATTTCGAGACTTGCATGCAATGGGAGGAGAAAGTGCTTATTTTCATGGAAATTCAAATGACAAGAGGAGATGATGAACAAAGTTGACAAGGGCTGTCGGAGTGGTGTTTAATTAATTTGTCTTACTTTTGCGATAATAGGCCTTATTTTGAGGCTTTGTTTGACAGAATGCTAGAATGAGAACAATGATCTTTGTTTTACGATGATTCTGAAACCGAGAGTCTCCGGCAAAGGGAAATGTCCGGTGCTGCCTTTAGTTCCGCCCAGCATGTGGGTTAAGTTAATTTTCACCTCTGGAAGCCGTGTCAATGGAGGGCCTTCCATGTAGTGATGCCCAAAACTAAGATTAAGGGACTTGCTCGCTCTACAGGGGGATACTCCAAGAAACCGCCCAAAACCCAGACTTAGGGATTTGCTCGCTTTACAGGGGGATACTCAAAAGAAACCAAACTGTTGAGTTTTCGGAAGACCACGTTCTACCACGGTCTAGGGGCTTTCCGAAGTCAGCAAGCTTAAGAAGCCTTCTCTCGTTCTTGTGCGTTTCTATGCGTTCGTCGTTTTATATATTGAATGGCCCCCTTTGACATCCATACCATGGGTCGAACTTTGAGCGCCATCTTCAGACAAAAAAGTGCTAGGTCTTAGGTTTGTCTCGCACTGGAGTTGTCATGTATATACCGTCTGACACACGGTCGCCAATAATCCAGCTGCGAAGTACAAAAGAGTGGCGTTGGACAGACAAGATCCCATTTATCACGCCTAATTAGCGCCTTAAAAGCGTTATTTTGATATCACATAACATGGTATATCTCAACCCTCTGGTGTCGGAATCGGGTTTTGTTTTCGCACTTGCTCCCGATTTTTCAAAGCAATAAATGAAGCCTAGCAAAGTTGGAATTTTTGCCTCCTAGAATTTTTGAGGGTTATCAACGAAATGGCGGGCATTTGCTCGGAGGTGTCGGGATCAGTTACTTTGCGGCAGCTGGGGTGTTACATACTTAATGGTATGCCTATTCCTTTAGCATTCCTGCCAACAGTCCAATGTGCAGCACAGACCGCTATAATCCTCAATTTGCCTCTTCTACTGTTCTTGGACACAATCTTGGTTCCCCTTTGAATGTAGTTGGGCCATAAGCTTCTAGGCAGGGCACGCTTGATTCACCTCTAATTGGCGATGCTGAGGAATAGATTGTAGATGTTGATTTGCACAAAGTCTAGCGTGGCCTCGTTCGTACTTATGCCCGTGTGCCCGGTAACCCAGATTAGGGAGATCCAGCTCTGCGACCTAGAAACTATGTTGACTGTGCCAGCACTTAGAACAGGCGCTGGGTATAATTGAACTCAGGAAAAACCTGTAGTCCACCTCCACAAGTGGCTGCAAGACCAGTTGAGGTTTGGTTGCAGGCGATGTGATGGAACACGAGAACATAGTGTAGGATACGAGTGTACACCTCGTTAAGTGATTTTTCGTCGGTCTTCGAGGCAGAAACCTATTCGATCCTAATAAACTATTTTGGGAAGAATAGGTGAAAAGTGTCGAAGTGTTTAGCCTGTAGTTGTGCTCCAGGCTCAACCCCTTAACCACTTACATGAAAAGGGTCGAACTGTTTGGTCTGTAGTTGTGCTCCAGGCTCAACCCTTTACCCACTTTCAAGACAGTTCAGGACAGTCTTCTCTAAATTTAAAAGGCGCTTCGAATTCGCTTTGAGATCTTTCGGTCCCGGGATATACGGGGATACGGGATGAAATGAAATCGCAGATGAATTTACCAAGCCATCAGGCAGAGGAGGTACTCCCACTGTCTGAAACCGCGTTAAGGCTGCCCGCAACCTTAGTTTCAACGCCTTCGGCGTACAAAAGATTCGAGTGCTGCAGTCCAGGGTTATGATACCTCCGACAAAATGAAAAAAACCAAAAGGCCGTCTCCTATTTGTAGTTTTTTCTTCACAGGGTTTAGACAATATGAAGGCTTTCCAGTTTTGAAAGGATTGGTGAACTCTGTTGTTTGAACAGAGGAGGAGACCTGATTTTTGAAATTTGAGTGACTTGGGTGACACCGCCTTTTACTGTTCTTAAATTTTTCACTATAGTAGACTCGTTACCATCAGATTTATTGACAATTCAATAAAGGGATTCCACCTAAAAAGCGGTAGACCCCGTGACTTCTTTTTGTTCTGTTACACGTCTACAATGTAAAGAAAGGGGAATGTGAAATATTCTGGTCTGAAATGAAAATGCGTTTCCTTATTTAATTACAATATTGCTGTGGGCTTTGTTGATCTTTTTGTATTGTCAGGTTTGTTTTGTAATATTTACTGACTCTGCAACGCCATTGAAATTCGTCTACATTCTCCACTGGTTTCGCTGCTTCGTTTGAGGAATCACATTCATGGCAAACAATTTGTTCTCTCTCTATTTGATTTTAAAAATGTTCATTGTACATGAAAAATTTAAATTCATTTCTGCATGAAGCTGGCAATATTTACACCTCTTTCCATAGTAAACGTGATTAATTTGCTCAAGTCTTGCAACTTTTTTCATTTCATCTGAATTCACTGATGAGAACAATTCTGAAATAGTCAATTTCACAGTCATAATTAATGATATAAACATAAAATAACATAAAAAAATATGTCGTGTCTCTACTAGCAGATGTGGATTGAAACTCTCCTTTGATTTTAATAATAATAATTGAGTGGCACTACACTCTCTCACTACACTCTCTCACGAGTAGAAGGGACCTACAGTTTTATGCTGACTCCGAACGCGAGATTTGAGAAGCTTTTTCATACACAAGTGTTGCTCTTTGAGCTTTGTCAGCAACATGATAGAGGTAGTGCCGTGAAAAAATGCAAGGTGTCCCGTCCGGGAATCGAACCCAGACCTATAGCGTGTGGGTCGATGCACTTAACCACTACACCACGGCGACCACCTCCCTTGACATTGCTTGATGGCAAAACTTATAACCAGACACTGTCTGATCGAGGAGCATGCCAGCGACTAAGTATCAAACTTCACAAAACATTGGTACAGAACCTGCATAGATGAAGAAGAGCTAAAAATCACATATCCCGCACGCAATCCGTCAATTGAAGTAGCTTGCGTCCACTCGAAACAACTCCTTTTGCCTATGTACTAAGTTTTTGATTGGGTATGAATGTTCGTCTTACCACGAACACAGTTTATCCCACCTCATTGGAGTGGCGTCAATGATTAAGTCTAAGACAATCCACCTTCACTCAATCAACACAAACACTTTAGCAGAAGAGAATGAAAAGCATAGGTAAAACTGAGTGCTTCTTACGTAAAAAAAGGTCACTGTGATAAAAAAAAGTACTTTGTAAAAAAAGACTCACACAAAGGTGACTTTGACACTTTATTGTTCCGCCATCCGTGAGAGATGGACCTGTGGCCTATGTTAGACTTGACTGTATGATCTTCAAACGGCTAATGACCCAATCATTTGATGTGAATCTATAAAACGGGTTCTCCATGAATTTTTTAGACTTTATTTTATGGTCGATAAAATAAAACTTTTTCAGAAACAAATTCACTATTTGATGATCTGGAATATTAGCCATTTGTTTTTGCTAGCAATAACCGGTTGTCGGTATTTAATTACTTTTTTTTTAGAACAGAAATCCTAAAGTTTTCTTTTGTTCAGTCAGAAACCTCGTAAGGTACTGTTTGCTAATGATGTGGATTTTGCCTTCGTTGGTGGGCAGTTAAATACTTTTGCTTGGATAGGTTTTAAATATTCAGTGCTCGGCTTTGTGTATTATGGAGAATTAAATAAAAAATTGGGTGGCATTGCAACAACAGGAAACTGTCGCTGTACAACTTACAGCATCGTTAAATCTTCTCCTCCAAATACCATCAACGCAAACAGGACCAAAAATCGCACACAAAACTTTTCCCTCGAAAAGACGGCACGGCGTTGTTTTTCTCAAAAACTGCAAAAACACAGCAAAGTCAATTTATAACAACCTCAACATTTCAAAGAAACACTGAACTGAGTAAAACAATCAACCAACTTAAGAGAGATAAACGAAACCCTACCCACGCAACTAAGAATCGGAAAACGGAAAATAAAAAATCGGAAACTGAAAAATTTGGATGGACCTGAAAGCTATGAGCCATCCAAATCTAATGAAATAAAGATTCCTTTTTGATCGGGACTTTCCCCACTCTGTCGAGGAATAGTGAAAAATGTTTTACAAATTTAAATGGAGTGCACTGTGCTACTGGTCTTCTTGAGTAATTTATTTCTTGGTTTAAGGCTAATGTTAAGAGGCGAAAATCAAAACTTTCAACCCTCGGTCTTCGGCGCCAGAAACTTGCTGAAGCAAACCGAGAAATTGCATCGGATGTAAGGAAGGTGCGATAGGCGAATGTACAGCACGGTCAGTTTGTAAGGTCCTCAAGGGGGAGCCTTTGAGAATTCTCGAAAAGAAAGTTACTTTCGACAATGGCGCTCTTTAGTGTTCATTTTTATTGCGTATGAGAAGCAGTAAGACTGGAATCGTTTCAGTCTTGCTGCCTCTTTTACGCAATGTTAAGAAGGGAAAACCAATTACGGGAATGGACGATTTTTTACAAGGCCACGTCAAAGAATAGTTAAGAAACAGGAGGAGGTCGTAAACATCAACGACGAACCCAAGATTGATAAGTATACATGTAAATGTCCGTTTTGTCCTATTCTTATTCTTACACTTAAACTCAATCCAAAAGACCCGAGGATTGATACAAACACCAAGAATCAATAGGACATGGAAACGACACCCTCTCATGTTTTCCGCACAATCAAAGTGGAGTACCGCTGGGCTTCGAAGAGAGACCCATACTTGTTCTCGTTGCTCCACTCATCTTACATTTCCTCCGCTCCGCTGCACTCTTCTATCGAAAGTATCTCGAACCATTCCCGATCCCATCAATCATCGAACACAATGCTTCCATTCAGCAGAAGTAACAGTGAGTTTTCAGAAATTACTGTATCTGCAAGCCCCCTGTCCCAGCTCACTTACAAAAACGAGAGTATTTCAAAGTTTCAGTACAGAAAAAAAACGACGCGAACTCAGAATGGATAAAAATTAAATTTAATTCCTCGCAGCTCGCCTGCGTTTTTGCATTTCAATTGAAACACGTGCAGCCGAGCTGCAACTGCAAAGAGGAGAGTAAAATGAAATTCAATTTACTAAAATACTGCCCTCGCTGTGCACAGTTTGTATCTCAACTTATAAATATCTGAATTGAAAGGGTTCCTTGCTCTTGTTTTCAGACCGCGTTTTTTTTCGAAATTTTTTTTCTTCTTCTTCTTCGGTTGCAACCACCAGTGCAACGCACATGCATATGGCGGACTGCTGGTGGTGAAGCTGACAACACTGCACCATGCAAAATAGGGCGACCTCTTTAGGGTTGCTTACCATCTCGGAACAAGACCAACACCGACCGCCCGACAGCTGTGTGTAGATACAATCATTGTGGTTTTAATTAGGTTCTATCATTTCTTCTTGATGAAAAGCGCTGCGAGAGGGGTAAGCACACATTCGGCTGGGAATTTGTTTCGCCAGGGGGTGGGGAGAGCGAGAAAAAATTTGTGCAACCCAACCATGCCAGGTGGTCAAGTTTTTTTGGTTTTTGTTTTTGGGAACCAAGCGAAAAGGGGGTGAGTCCGGCGAATGCAGTATTATTTCACAAGGTGAATGCAAGTCGCACCCGTTCCTCTTCGGCTGCATTTGATTTCATGGTCGGCTGGTGATGTGATCGCCCGGCGCTGGGTTATGCAAAGTCTTCGATTGTGTACTCATTCCGTCACCGCATGCGATTCGTGAAATCATCTTTCCATTGTTTGCGATCGGGGCCAAACCAATTCATTGAGTGGCCGCGTGCGTGCGATGATGGCAGTGGTCTTATGAGAAGCAATTGACTTCGTTAACGGCGGCTAGACACAGTTCAATCGATGTGGAGGGCGAGCCTGGCGAGCGCCCAGACAATGGCCGATGTGTGGGGTGGAAAGTGTGCAATGCGCGAGAGGCCTGCTGTGCGATTTTTCGGATTGTATTTCGCGTCTTTGTATCACTGAAACGTAAGAATCGCTTTCTACCGACAAATCAACATGTTTCGAGGAAATAGACAGTGAACATGTGTTCGCCCTTTAAATGAAGAGACAGAGATACATGACTTAGAGGCCAAACCATTCACGTCTACAAAACGATCTAATTCATTTATCTGACACAAAACACCATCGAAGGAGGGTTCAACTGTTCCGAATGTAGCCCAGATATCTTATCCATGAAACCAAACAAAACCACACCGGTAATCCATCTAGATACGGTCCGGACGCGTAACAAAAGAATTTTTTTCTGTTTCGTGGGAAAACAAAGCAACAGAACAAGAACAAGGGGTCAACAAATTTCATAGCCGTCTGATTTGAATTTAATTGAATTCTTCATCCCCTCCCTCCTCCTCCGTGGACAGTCACATGAGCTCAAACGGCAAAATAAACATCTAAGCCCAGACAAATATGCTAATAACCGGGACAGTAACAGTCCACAAATCTCGTCAGACGCAGAAACCGAAATCATGTGTCACCGGACCCACAAGGAAATCCGATTATCATCACTGGATTCGAAACAATTTATTACGCAATCAAGATTGAATAAATTAAGACCCAATTGAGACTTCCTCTAGCCGGGCTCCGCTGACGATGAGGACGCAACGCCCTTTGGTGCGGGCGGCGGCGGTGATGGCGACGCGTTATGCCCAGGGTTCAAAGAGTCATTCAGTAATTTTTTAATTACATTCCCCACACACCACTGCAGAAGAGCGTCTCTCTCTCTCTCGCTCTGCCTCCATCCCTGACGACGCAGATGCATTCGTCGCGATAACCCCCGACCATTTCGGGCTCCTTCTGAAACCAAGAGGCACTTGACTCGAAGGGCCAGTCACTGAAATGTTTATCATCGACGTTCGTTAGACATGTGATGACATCCCAAAAAGGGGGACCGACGCTACGACGACCATGCAACTCTAACCCCCCCCTCCCCCTCCCAACTTCAAATCCAAACCTAAACACAAGTTGCGATGGTTGGTATTCTGTTCTCTTTGCCGTCTCGTGGCCTTCGCTTTGGCTTTGGGACTCTGTCCGGCTTTTGTTCCAATGATTCATAAGAAATAGTTTCTCACACACAGTAGGTGCCCTCTTCATGGTCTTCCTGTCCCGTTGCACTGCAGACAACCCTCACCACCAGTGCCGCCGGCCAGCGACAACGATTGAACAAAAAGCGAACACGGAGCGGAATAATTAGATGAGTTGCTTGTTAGTTGTCTTTTTGTTGTTCTGCCGTTTTCCTGAATTATGTATCTCAAAACATTGCCAGGAAATATCTGATGACAGATGGTGGTGTCTTCTTTCACTTGCTTTTTTGTCTAATTAAAGTTTTTGGAAGTTTTTTGAGCGCAAAAACTACTTTTTCGTAGAATGCCACAGCGACGACAACCGACGGCGGCGGTGGCGGCGTCGTCAGTACTGAGTGCTTCCTGAGGATTGTTGATACAAAAATATTTGTGCAACCCGAGAGAGAAACATGTTTGCTTTGGCAAATGTACGTTAAACGAATAGATACCGTCCTTCCTGCAGCGGAGAGTTGCGCTGCTGGGGATGGGAGCTTTTAAGAGCAATGAGTGTTCGGATTGGGATGTGATGGATGTACTTATGTTGTCTGTGTTGAGGCGCAATATTCCAAAAAGGAGCACAAGCGTTTGTGGAATTCAATGAAATTTGAATTCAAATTTGATGCGCTTTGCAGGTGACAAAAATCACAGAAAACATTGAAATTCCGTCTAACTCATCTCCACATTTCCAACCCCCTCTTGTGCGGTAGCAGTCTAAAGCTAGGAATCACCATGTATTTAGTTTCATTCATAAAACTGCCAAACACCAACTTTCATTGCACCCCATAACCACCTATGAGTCACAAAGTCACAGAGTTTTAAAGGCGACGCTACTTAGTGTGACTTGTGCACACAACCTGAGTGACTCCTAAGAGGGTGTATTTTTGCGAATATCGATAGTAGATAGTAAAACTTTTACACACATTACCTCACTCAAACTATAAAGCGCCAATGGAACTGATAAGATACGGGTGGCAACTTATGGTTTTGTTTACCCATCGGCGACGCAAAAGTGTCACTGCTATGCTTGAAAAAAAAAAAATACTGTGATCAAAATTACACGTTAAAGAAGACCGGTCATTTCGTTTTATTGGGATTGGAAGAGAGAGAGAGAGAGAGAGAGAGATAGAGAGAGCACGATTGTTTTACGAAAAATATACAAGAGTCGTTGGGGGTAGTGATGAAAAAAAAAATCGTGTAATACAGTGAAGTCTCTCCTTAGTGGACAACCAAACAGACAAGGGACCGGAGGATGTTTGTTCACAGATTAGGGCAGCTGTGATCATGAACATAAATCTTTTAAGGACATAAACGCTAAATTGAATATATCTCTATTAGAGTACAACTCTTGTTGAATATTCAAAGAAATCTGTCATTACTTGAATCACAAACGCTTTAAGATGTGAATTGAAATGAATATCGGTCAATCGATTAGGTAGATTGGAAGCGCCTTTTACCTAACACATCAATCAATAAGTATCGGGATATAGAGGGGGCGTCACTAAAGAAAAAAAAGATATTAAATGAATAATTTTGTAAGTGGCGCCCCCTATACGTCACGGGACTTATTGAGTGATCTGTTATATTTGAGGCAACAAAGAAGAAATGAAAAACATCCTCCACAATCTTTGTTTTTGTGCAGAGTACTCAACGCAAGATAAACATTTTTCTAATATCCATCTTTTAAGTCGGAAGGGAGCGAGGGTTTTTAGATTTTCTCATTAAGGGCCGAGAGCCTTTACCTCAAAACAACGTTTTCAGACTTTCGAGCTTTGCCGTCGGTGATGTTTTACGATTTTTTGACGACTAAACTCTTAAAACCTTAAGTTGGAAGTTCCCATCAAACATAATATTTTATAAATGTGTTCTTTTCGCTTATGATGAATTTTTCCGACTTTGACGCTTTCCTTCTCCGTAAAGGTACTTCCATGCGAAAAGTTCTCAACTGTACCTTAACGTCGTATCAAAAGATCTGTCGATTGATACGAGTATACATATCATACGCTGAGGTTACGATACAATTTACAATTCCGCACCAACTTCACGTATGTATATGTTTTACCCAGTTTAAAATTGAAATTTCATGTTGACGCTACTAAGCAAGGTGAATCTTGATCAAAAATTTCATAAAAATCGCTCGTTTAGGAGATATGAGAAGTGTGACAGGTAAGATGAACGGATGAACAGACAGGCCTAAACTATAAATGTTTTGGTCAATGGAACGAAACCTTCAAAATGTCAGGGAAATTTGGAACCTAGTGGCGATTTGGTTGAATATATTCTTCTTAATAGAAAAGTGAAAAATGTAACAGCACGGTACGTGAAAAAGAATTGTGTTTTCTATGCGTTCTATCCGTCCTTGCAAACAAACAAATGTTCTCGTATGTGTTGGCAATTCTTTATTGCACACAAGCTATAATATCAAAGAAAAAATTACATTTAATGCATTAATGTTCAGAACTACTCTCCATGTCCCCTGAATACAGGACGGCAAGAAACCCTAACACAAATCAAGCCAACAATAGCGGACAAACTCATCCGCTTATAGAAGTTCTCCACTTAAGACGGGCGGTCCACTCAGGTGGCAAGCCTCTATCCAATGGTCCAAATTTTCAATGACTCTTGGACTCTAATTGTGGTTCAATCTCGTCCATCCTTTAGGTCTAGACATGTTCTTCGCTTAAAGAATTTCAGAACACATGTTCGTGGCGGTCAATTAACATTGCCACGACGTGAAATAACGCGAATTGAATTTTTCCCGCAAAAGAATCACGGTTTTGTTGATTGGGTGGCAACTGAAGCACGTATCACCCAAATGCGTAACCTCAATTTCTGGCCACAAAGAGTTCGCTATCATCTCCCGATAGTGTACGTTATTCACTTTAACTACTTGGCCGATCCCACACTGTCCCAAACAATAGCAAAAAACAAAACGAACTGGGATAACGTGCCGGTTTACTCAAATTTGCGCACAATTCTACCGAGTGTGGACACATTTGGATGATTATAATAATTGATTGGCACTACAGCCTGCAAGGGACCAGGACCAACTACTCGTGTTGTGCGTGCTACTGTTCTCTTACGAGTAGAAGGGACCCACAGTTTTTTGCCAACTCAGAACGGCGAGATTTGAGAAGTTTTCATGAACAATTGATACTCTTTGAGTGTTGTCCCGTCCCGTCCGGGAATTGAACCTAGACCTTCAGCATGTGGGTCGATGTACTTACCCACTGCGCCACAGCGACGCGATGTCGACCAAAAAAAGAAATGTCAAATTAAGTTGGGAAAAAGATCTTGAAGTTAAGGTGTGACTCACAATTGACATGGTGCATTAGGGATGGACCACCCTTCATGTTGTCTTCCATAAGTTGGTCCTCCATGCCGTCCAGAGGTAGTATCTCAAACTTAATTCAATTAGTGCTGCTCTATGCCAATGGTCTGTGGTCTTCCTCCCGATAGGAGCTGCTGGGACATTATCAAAAACAACGTCTAAGAATTCCCATCAGGAGAGGTATTCCTTTCTCATTTGACACATTCCTGTGCTAACGTCGTACGTCACCTAAGTCTATTTTGAACCAAAAATTTTCATTCTAATTTTGGACATGAAAAGAATGTCACACACGTTTGACTTTTTAGAGACACCCAACCCCAACTCTTTTTCCGAAAACCCTCTCACCCATAATTTGTTTCCTTGAGAGCAGAATCACATACTCATCCATACCTTTGTGCAGTGTTGTGGAAGATTGCCTCTGCTTCGTTTCGTATTCCCCCCCAAATTGGATACGAGGGGAATTTCACAGCAATTGGAAGTTAAAAGGTTTCGGTCATTTACTAGGTGACGATTTTCAAATAAATTTCATCGCCAGAGAGACAAAGTGTCCCAGACTGTACTTCAACTAATTCAGTAATCAGCTTGAATTTGAAAATTTACTCAGCAGTCCATTGTTGACTTAAGCTGACATGGAAATGGAGCACAAATCTGTTGTCTGTTGGTCTACCCTCCCCGACTCTCTCTCTCTCTCTCTCGATAAACACACATTGGATTAAATTTTGTGAAGTGAATGGTATTTGAAAAGCACTTCATCTTCAAACAAACAATCGTCCGAAGCATTTCGATTTGCTGGCTTTGCAAAAAAAAAAACACTAATCCGCACTTGTTAAAACACCCACAGGCTACCCCATCCCACCCATAGAGCGGCCGCTTTAAGTGCGGCAACCAAGCAGCAATCCGCTTTAAAAATAAAATATGGGTCATTTATTGGGGAATGTTCTGTTTACAGTCCGCGATGAGCACTTACAGTCCCGCAATGTGAAGGGCGACGGCGTTTTTGAACGTCAGACGCGTGCATAAATGAAATTCGAATCCCATAATCTGCAATTCAATTACGTTCACATCGGTCTGAGGAGCATTGACAACCGAAAAGGAAACTCTGGGGCTGTCCCTTGCTTGATTGGAGACCAACATTAATCATTCCCTTTCAGTTGTCAGCTCACACGGCTACGCGGTGCGACGGTATGCGGCGCAGCGCGACGACGGCAACAATAACAAATTTTGTAACGTAATTATCCTCAATTGTGGGGGGGTGGCAGGAAAGAAATGAGTAAACGAAACGGAAACCCCACTGGGACTGACCTAATGATCGGCGGGGGCGGAGAGTCTGCAAGAGGAAACTCAGTTTTGTGTCTCGATTACATGATTGTCGGTTGGGAAAGGTTCGGTAATTACTTTGAATTTATTTTTTTAATTAATTAAAAGCGGTCACCTAACGACTCCTTGGTGGCGGTGGCGGTGGCGGCGGCGTTGGTCAGGAATCAGTGAGTGCTTGGCAACGAAACCCTAAAAATTTTGGAAGGGGTTTTGATGGAGGATACGCCGTAACTGGGGAGAGTTTGACGTCAGTCGATGAACGACGGAACACGACGGTGGAGGGTGTTGTTCTTTTGAGATGCGGAATGAATCTTGGAATAAAGATTTAATAAGAAAGTGAGTGAATTGTGGCATCCCTCCACAAAGCATCCACCTGTCATAGAAATACAAACATTTGTACGTCTGTGAAGAGCCTAGTCTTTAGCTTGAAAGCACTCAATTCTCAATTCCAACTACCGTCAACCAAACAAATCCAATTAACTGCTGCATAGTTCGCGTCAATGTACGCCGCACACAGCCGGCCCGTTCTTCGTTTATTCATTCACGTCACTGCTCGCAATAAAATACCAAATTCCATTCACCACTGTCCATTGAATTCGAAATGTTTTAATACACGTTGTATCTTTGTACAGCACAGAAAACGAAGAAAAAAAACGTCAAAATCCAGAGCAGCTCCAGTATTGGCTCCCCCGTGGGTATTGTTTAACACCTCTGCGTGTTGCCTCAGACCAAAAACTGAGCAATTTCCAACGGGCACTGTCCGGGCAGTCAGCCGGTTGCATTCTTCAACCAAATTGATTCCGTTGCTTCTGGGGTTACATATCCGGTTTTTTTTTTTTTTGTTTTGTTGTTCTCCTGGGGCACTGTTAACCAATTGGCTACGGAGGTGTTCAAAAATGGCGAACACTCGGCATAGATGCAACCCCGCTCCAACCATGACTCCCCGTATGTGGCATGAGTAATTGATCAACAAAAGCCGCTGAAAAAAGAACAAAAAAAAACGAATCCCATGTCCGGGACCAAGGCACCTCGATGTCCAAAATAGGGAATTGCTTCGTTTTTACAGCGATTCCGGTTCTGTAACTCTGTTCCCTATTTTTTTTTGTTAACTTGTTGTTGTTGTTTAGTTGTTATGTTGCATCCACTCACGGCGGCGGCATTCGTGCTCGTGCCGCTGCCACTTCTGCTGGCGACTGAAGCCAAAGCCAGATACCGTGCCTGGAAGCGATTGCAATAGGTCATAGAAAAGTGCTCCACTGTCATAGATCCCCAATGGACGTCCGGATTTTTCCGTTTTTTCTCCTCCAAATTAATATTGGAATCTAAAAGTTTGAAGCACCAAAGCCACAGTGTAGATTGTACCGCTTGAGGTGGCTTGGCGTCGCATTCCGATTGGATTGTGGCCGGGAGACCTTGTGTCAGTGCGAGTGTGTGCTGGGAATCCGATTAACGAGTTGGGGAGGCACAATCGTGGGTTTTCATGTTCACGCATTCTTTGGTGTCGTTTAATGGATATGACTGAAAGCGGAAAACTGCATCAAGGAGAACAGTGTGTGTGCGTGTGTAATCAAGTGGTATAAGCCGGGGGACAGTTTAAGGATTTTGCGGAGTGAACGTTTAGGTCGGAATGGCCTTCAATTAGAATTTGTTGCGATTTGCAGTTCAAAGGTGATGGATGGCATTAGATGGTTTGTTCGCTGGCGCGTTTTGTAAAAGTTGTGCGAATGAGGGTGGAGGGAAACCTTTTCTGGTGGTTTTGCACAGCCGTTTGTTGTTACGTAGCCCAATCGGGTCCGAAGGTGGTTTATATCAGTACCTAGGCCAATGAACGTTTCATTTATCTGATGGTCAAATAGTAAAGGTAAAGGAAACGAATTTTGTACACAAGACCTGGACTTCAGGTTACTTCCACAAATTCGTAACAACTTAAATAAATGTTCAAATTGATTTGAGGGACACAAGAAGGCTTGTCTTATAACACTGAATGCCTTTATAAAGCCACGGTCGCACTACAACCCTGCCAGAAGGCGGCAGGTATTAAGTGGAGACGATGTGTCTATACGAAGTAACCTTATGGTTGCCAGCACAGTCCACACCTCACACCTGCGCCTACTATTTATTTGTATACTTGGTGCTTAAAACAACACCCTCGAGAGCGCTACAATCAATCTAAAAGCCTTTGCTGGGTGTGCAGGCAAGCTAAAGACGGCTTCTACCGACCTTCAAAACTGATCTTTTCTTATCAATAGACCAAATTTGTCGGTTATTTGAAAACTCCTGAAAATGAAAAACTGCTTCTTCTTTGCTTGGTGTTACAGTTCGAGGTGAATCATGGCCTTGACCAACAGGCCTTAACCATCTTTTCCCAGTTGCACACACCAAGTTAGTTAAGGTCCTTCTCTTGTTTTGTGCGCCATTTCGTTCGAGGACGTCCTCTACTATGCTACCCTAATGATTCAGAAGCAAAGACCCTTCGGCTCAGAGCTGTGGTGCTCATCCACTCCACATGTTCCAGCCATTTCAAGCCCTTTAAAAAGATGACGCCGAAGATATTACATCATTCATCCCGCAATATGTGTCCAAAATACGCATTTTAGTCAGTGGTGCGGTCCACTTTGGTCCAACTTGTGCCATATGGCTACGCAGTAAAAATCAATGGATCCAAAGTAATGGACTCCAAAGTGCTTACGCTAAGTCTATCATCAAGACATTTTTACTAGCGAAGACCTTTCTTGTCTTAAGCAGTTAATTTTGTTATTGAAGGATATTCTCAACTTCACTATTTGTCAAAGTTTTTGAACTAATATTGGCGCATCCCAACAAATTCAATCCTTGAACTGTGTGTTAGGTCAGAGAATCACTCCGAGTATGTACAAAGTGGAAAAAGTGGCTAGGCATGCCACAGCGTTGTTGTTTCTGCAAGAATAGCAAAAGTGAGTGTGAGCTAAAATTGCATGGAGACGCTATCCGCTTAAAGAATTTTAAATGTGACAACAAATCTTTCTGTCGTATCTACAAATCTTTTTTTCTAATCAGCTCTGACAAATCTTGGCGTTTTCTGATGAAGTCTCCTTAAATCTCTTCTGTGGGTGTGTATGGATGAAGAAGATCATTCACTTTGCGTCACAGTAGTAAGTCCCATCGCTCCTACTTCCTAGCTGAACTACTTCACACAAGCTCCTTCCCAGCCGATTTCTTAAAAGTACTCTAAATGGTTTACCATAGAAACGGTTACAGATTATCCTCGTGCGGTAGGAAAATAGTCCTCTATTATGTAACATGGCTTTTGAAAAATAATCGGAATTTTAAAACTAGGGAGGGATAAATTTACACTTTGCATTGCTATGATGAAGAACAAACTTGTGGGATCATCATAACCATTGTGAGCCATTTTTTACACAAGATGTTTCTCTGATGGGGGCATAGAAGAGCTAATGCCAATTGGACCGTCCCGTATAAAGCATTTTACGGCATCACCTACTGTTAGGAGAATTCTTATAAAGTGCTTACCCACATTGGACTTAGGCTTAGGAAGCGAAGAATGTCATCTAGGCTTTGGATGAGACCCTTCTTTACTCTAAGCTGTATCTTAGATGATGGTGCGGTGATCTCTTAGTTCATCAACTAAAAGTAAATGATTTTAGAAATACCATAGTTTTGTTGAGAGATACCAAATGCCTGCCCACGGCACCGATCATTCCACATTTTCATTTCAGTCTTCCCTTTAAGATCAGCAAAAGGTGGGTTAACCCTTGTAAAGCCAGCCCCTCCTTTCAAAAAACCTCTGTCAATTTTATTCCTACGTCCAAGAACATAGTTGAGTTATCCCTTGTTATGACCCAAGAGTATTGGGGTCTTTGTCATAGCTTGACACTAGATGCGACTTGATTTTAATGTTCAAGATCACCTGACTCATCAGTAAGACTGGTGAAATCTTCATAATCTTCTTATAATTGTAAAGCTACAGATCTTAAAGGACCTGGGCCTCAACCAGTGAGCCTCTCCAGTCAACCTCTCCACTCAGCACCATCTTTCGCCAGCTGCCTCCAGTTTCACCCACCAAAAGTTGGTTGGCAAGGACTCCGATCCCTATCACTCGGATTCAAAGAATTTTGTCTTTAACATACGCCGTTTATGTTCTATTTGTCTCAAACGTTCTATCCAAAGAGGCTTGATAAGGCACATGCCGCCGTACAACCTATGGAGTCGTTGAATTTTTTCTTCCCGAAGCCATCAAAACTAGCATTATCAAAGATTGAGCGATGAACTTTTTCCTCGAGAAGACTCATCCGCTTTTGATGTAGTCCATGCTTTCGCGAATGAGTCAATGTTTAGTGCAGCCTATCTTTGGTCCTTCTGGAGAGGTCTCTACAATCCAATTAGCTGTTAAGCCCAAAAAGACAGCGGTTGCCAAGAGTTATTTTGTACTGACATTGTTTGTAGAGTTTACTTGGGAGCCGAGGAATATGAAGTCCTTCACTGCCTCGAGGTTATAGCTGCGCCCTGTAAAGTATATGGTCACCGTAGACTGCTTGGAATGATTCATTGCGTTCAGTTATACCAGAAGTACGAAATTGGAAAATGCCTAAAACGCAACAAAAAAAAAAACTTAAAAAAGCTGATTTGGGTCAGCAGATCGTTAAGCTTCCACTGCAGGAAATTTTGCCTTTCTCTGAGGAGATTGAGTCTTCGCACTTTCAGACTTCCAAACTTCTCACGGTAAGAGGGGACCTACAGTTCATTGCTGACTGCAAGCGCTGTCCGCCTTATAGACACAGGACTCCTTGAATTTGTAATTCGAAAAAGGATAGTCTCATAAAAAGTTCTTGGCTTCTGTCAAAGGTTCACTGACATGCTTGTGAGCTTCTTCTGTCCCCAAGTGCACCCAATTCGTCATTGTGAAAGTTTATCGTTCCCCACCTCACATCACCCAAACCCTAAATTGAACTCGTGGGAGATGACATACTATGTACCAGGACCTATCTCTCACAGCGGGTTCGTGCCACAAGAAGCAGCGACAAAGTATCGTTTTCAATCGAGTTTCTTGACCACACTGCCAATGCCAATGACTGTATCTCTCAATTGCGAGATGGGGTCCATTGAAGTTGAATATTGAATTCAATTGGCGGGTAATCAAGCGAATTGTGTATGCGCGAGTGTCAGAGAATTCCGCGTTTATGCAGCTCCTCCGTGCCAACTCGTGTAAGTGTGTGCTGACAAACGCAGACGATGTGATGGTCTTCGGTCAGATTAGGAACGTGCCATGTCAAGAGCGTCGCCATCCAGCATCCAATTCAATTTCCACAAGCCAGGAGAGGGGAAGAGAAAGCAATTCAGAAAATAATTGAAACAATTTTTTTGTTTTTTGCACTTACCCTTCGACCGTGTCACGATGCAATGAATCACTTCGGAGATTTGAGAATCAGTTCGAGAGTGAAAGTTGTCGTGAATGTCAAAACGGTTACCGGGTGCAGTCTTACTCATTCGCGGTGCGCAACGGGTTCTGGGAAGAGCAAACACCTTCCAGTCACCTTAAGACCGTCGACTATCGAAACGAATGATGATTCAAAACCAACGATGCCGATGGCGTTACTCAGCACAGCTCCGATGGAATGTGAAGGTGATTTACGGCTCGACAACGAACGGGCCAGCGGTATGGATCATCGCAGTGATGTGCGATGCGCGCAACCATCGCATTCGTGACACATTGTATTCGAGGAAAACCTGTTTTCGATGGTTGGCCGCAACTTACAGATGCGAGTACGAAACTGGGAGGAATTTGGTCATTCCGAAGCCGCTGTAGTGGATGTATGTTGAATGGGATCAGGCGGAGATCAATATCTTTATGTGGGCTTTAAGTTTATGATTGAGAGGGGGACGACGAGGGTGGAGTCGAGAGCAGATTCTTTTGTCGAGGTCCTCACTTGTTCGACTTGTTGTTTGATTTGTCAAAAGGGCCTTGGTGGAATATTTGCTTGGAAATCTGTTTTCGCCCTGCCTGTCCAGGATGGTGTGACTGGGTCTAGGAATCACATAATTCAAAGTCCCTCTCAAATATCAAGAGAATCAAGGACCCAAAGATCATTCGGTGCGAAGGACCCAAAGACCAGTCGGTGATATGGTGGCTGACGGACCCAGACATGAGGGAAGCCTAACTGGCAGTTGCAGCTTGACCAGAAGCTATATTCTGGTTCCATGGCAGGTCAGGAAACTCTGAAACATCATTTCAGTTTCGCGGGAAGAGCAGAGGAAAGTGCACCGTCAGACCGGCCTGACTAAGACTGTTAATCCTACTGACTTAGCCAAATGGTTCTGAAGCCCTTCCCGGCTAAGTGCGTAATTACATTGCAAATGGGTGCTGCGACCCATACGACGGCAGAGGTGTTAGAAAGGCCTCGCTCTTCGTCTTCTTCTTCTTGTTGTGCGCTACAGCCCGGGGTGAACCTGGGCCTTAACCAATATGCGTCTCCAGCCACCACGATCTTTCGCTAGCTGTCTCCAGTTGCGCACTCCAAGTTGGTTGAATTCCTTCTCCACTTCTGTGCGCCACCTTAGCCTAGGCCGTCCTCTGTTGTGTTGTCCCAATAGCTCAGATTCGAAGACTTTTTGGGCCAGAGCAATTGTGTCTGTTCGTCCTACGTGGCTCAGCCATCTTAAGCGTTGTATCCGAAGACGCTTGACCAGGCGCATGTAGTCCTCGCTCATCACCAAGCTGATGTCATTGTCCCTCAAGCATGATCTCAGCTGGAACTTGGGTCTTGCATTTCTTACAAATCTCAGGAAAAGTGTTCGCTCCGATTAAGGCCCTCAAAGTAGGATTTCATGAAAAACCAAAACTTATCTCTCACATCTGATACACATGCTTTCTCATACTTACAAAACATTTCGCAGAAATTCATGCAAATTTAAAATACAGGGTGATTCAATGCAAAGTTACAATTTGATTCTGTCTGAAATTTAAAACTCTTGAACATACTTGACTGAATTTGGTACAGGATTGACCACAAAAACTTGGCATTTATGAAGTTTGTAAAAAGATACATAGATTTTTTTCGAGTGCAGAATAAAAATTTTGAACTTTTTCCAAAATAGAAAGTTACGTTTTGAAATGCCATTTTTCTGCACATATTCTGCACTCAAAATTTCCGCTCCGCTTGTGAACATCTCTGTGTGATATCTGAAATTGAAAATTTAACCTCCAAGTGAATCTCTAACTTGACATCGATCTAGACATTCAGCTTAGGATGATCACCGATGTTCTACGCTCGAGGCACTCCAATTATTCTCTTCAATAAATAATTCCATTGCTGCCCCCCCATCTAGACACAGCCCAGCACAACATCAGTGACTTTGTTTATCGACATCAATTGGAGAGAGAAAAATTGCCTTAAACTGCAGGAGAAGAGGAACTTGAAATCCAATCTAGAAAACCTCATCCACCAAAGTGGAAAACCTGTCAAAGAATGCACGCTGTCGTTTGGAAACAGAGAAAAACACAAAACTCCTGCATCCTGCATCACATTTGACACCCGATTCAGGAAGGATATGCAAAGTGAAAATTGCGCAATTCATATTCTTGAGCCTGAAGTTGTTTCCCCCTCCCCCCACCGCGTTCGCACACACAGAAATTCTTTTGTTATTTTCCAATCGAGGACCCAACTGACATCTGTGTCCCACATGACATTTCTGTGTTACATGGCCGACAACGACACATCTTGGAAGGATGCCCAGCCCGCCCGTCAGGATGCACTTGAGCATGCATTACAGTCTCACACCGAGCAGGAAAGGAAAAAATTATTGAACATTTCTCTTCCGTCAGATGGATGACAATTAGAGATGGGAAATTGGAACACCGAAAGAGACTTATGAAATGCCTGAGTCTACCTGACAGGATGAAAGGACATCTGAAAGAATTCATGCCCATTAGAAGGCATCTCCGCAATTTACACTTGCTTGCTACAGTCCTTCTATCCTGTGCGTCACATTCGGGATAACATGCCTTTTGGAGTGGGACAGAAAAAAAAGGACAAGATGGAGGGAAAACGAATCCAACCGCCTCTGCTGGAGTTTTCTCTGAGTTCGTTGTTTATCTTCATCCCGGCAATGTCCTCGTAGCCGTGCATATGTGCAATCTCCGAATGAAAGACCGCATCCGACCTCATTCATTTTGCAGGCTCAGATACTTTGAGGATAAGCTGAACGGGGACACGGATTCAATTTAGATTAATGCAATCGAGACACTGTGTCAATTTGGGGTGATTCGGATCTTCCTTGAACTGTCACAAGGACAAGACGTCGCGAATAGGCGGAAAGTTGATTTTTAGCTTGGCCCCACTTTCCGCGACGCCACTGTCATCAATCGGAGGGGTGGAGACGAATCAAAAGCTTCCATTGAACCGGTGGATGGCGCAAAGTGAAAAGGAATGCTTGGCGTAGTGCACTCACAAGTATTTTAGAACAACAAAGCCTGCGAAGTGATTGCTTCCATAAAAGGAACAACCATGAGGACAACGATGATAACGTCGACAATGGTGGCGTCGACGACGCACTGCAATTGTTCTTTAGTCTGAGAGGCTACGGGGGGTTGCTGTGCAACACCAACTGACACCACACCATAGGGGTGTGCATATGTGTGTACCCGTGGCGTTGTACGATGAAATTAAAAACAAACAGACAACATTGGGCTTGGCAAACCGGTAAGTAAGTTGAGGGGCGTCAGTGGCAGCGCAAGAAGTTATTGTTTGTCGAATGCATTCCGCGCATCCTTGCTGGCTGCTGTAAATTGCTTAGTTCCGCCATTCGAGCATGAGACTGGTGTTGATATCGATTTGAGGGCTAAGGAATGACACGTTAAGTGGCAGGAGATGAAATGTTTGTCAAGATGAAAAGCCTCCTGTTGAGTTCCTAGTTTTAATTCGATTTGATGTGAAGGACGTGTGTCTTATTTTCATGTCGATTAACTCGTTTGTAGGCTCTGTCTACTGAAGAGCATCAACGATTTCAAGGAAACAAGATCTGTTCATCCCTTCACCACATGGAGGAATCTCTTTCTTCTCTGACAACCGGGTGGCGACAAGCCTTCTGTTCTTTCTCCGTCAAAGCCTGACGTTTGTGGCAACCCTTGACAGTGTCCAACACACATCCTTTCCGCACACACTGCATCCATGACACTCGTGTTTTGATTTAAACGCAAAAAACAAAAAACAGCACGAGGAAGGAACTCATGTGTCCTACCAGCAGAAACGACAAATAACCATTATTCATGGGGTTACTCGGTAAAAAATATACTTCCCGACAGAATGTGACGGGAGTTAGGAGTTGCCACTGTGCGTCGCGCTGCTGCTGCTTTTTTTACGATGCACGCTAAAAGGACGGAATACCAAACAAACCCCGAAACGAAGAAACTTCTCAAAGTTTCGATAGTGTACACGAGCATGTCACAAAGTTTGCTTTAACACATTTGTTGTTGTTGCTGTTGTTTTCGAAAAGTTGCCCTTTTTTTAAGTTATTTGTGGTAAACACTATCATTTTGTGTGTGCTCACAAGTTTGGGGGGAGAATACAATTTACAAGTTTCCGAAAACACGACACCCAACACTTTTACAGGGTCACAGTTCTTGTTGATAGAGCGGAGCGGGTTTTTTGTGACCTGGTAAACACTGCTGCTTAAGATGACAAAAGACAATAGGAGGGAGAGACTTGAAAATGAACTGAGTTGTGGCCTACAGGGATGGGTCTCCTATGTTGAAGTTTTGTAAGCGGATTCATGCACTTTGTTGGAGTTGTGTTTGTATCTTGGAAGAGGGGGGATCCTCATTAAAATGTGATAGAAGTTGAGTGCTGGTGGAGGTGTGAAGCTATGTAAGAGGATGTCGCGTGAAGTGCAGACGTGAGTCAGTTCGGTGATTTAGTAAAGGATGCCGTTGGTTAAGTTAGCGGACAGAGGTAGTTACGACCACATGGGTGTGCAGAATTGAAGGCAACTGGAGGGAGAGTCAGTGGTGGCTGAAGAGCAAATGGAGTAGGTCTCAGGACAAACCAAACTGTTGTCAAGCAAAGGAAGAATAAGACACAGTTAGTATCCGAACCACGATTATAGAAATCCCCGTTCTTTGTTAAAATCAAGGCTTGAAATGCGATGAAATTCACTTTGCACTTCAAACTGAATGTGATCTGATTCCTATTTCTAATTTCATCTACGACGAGTATCCAACACCTGAAAGAAGGTGACCAACAGCACGAGTACCCAACACGAATGTCGTCATCTCGATGTTATGGAATTTGACAGAAAGTTAAATTCATTCCATATGCTGTGACGATCTGTGTAGGAGCCTACATCACTAACCTATCCCTACTCCCTTATGACTCGATTAAGGAATTTTATTTATGACAAGACTAACTCCGGATAAATGTTGCTTTCCTGGCAAACCAAAGATGTATCGGTTGAGACTTCCTATGACGGCACGTCACATCTGGTAGCAGCCACTTTAGTGCGGTTAAGGACCAGAGACCAGAAGACGACACTACCTCCTTTTGGACAAACAAATGATCTAAAAATGTTTGAATCGAAGGGCAGAATGCCTTCTGCCCAAAACACTAATCCTGTCAGGGCTGCTATGTGGAGCCGAATGTTGAGCAGTAAGTGGGAACGCCTAGAAGGCTTTAAGCATTTTCAAGAGAACAGTTCTTTGGCTACCCTTTGGTCTTATATTGGAAGAGGGCAAGTGTGGAGAATGAACAAAAATCCCGAATCCGATTAATTGATGTTGTCCAAAAATATGAGATATGATTTTTGTCCTAAATGTCAAACCTTCAAGCACTGCAATAGCTTCCCCAAATATTGATCGAATGGATGGTAGTAGTCTAGGAGAATCCCGAAATTCCTATGAACGTCCAAAATCTTGAAATGCCCAAAATTTTGAAAAGCCAAAATCCCGAAAAATTAATGCTGTTGAAGCTAGCAACACTCGGATTCCACACTTACTCGAAATTTCACAGCAACCCAACGCAGGAGGTTTGGTTTGAGTCATACTGTCCCATAAAGTTACATTTCTGAAAAATGTTACAGGGACCCTGGGACTTCAGAATTTTTCCCCAAATATTCGAATTACAGAAGACTTAAACCAAACTTCCATTTCAAGGACCGAGCTTTTGTAGATACCAGAGCGCTTGATAGAGTACGCGCGACTTACTTCCTTCTCCTTCTCCTTCTCCTTCTCCTTCTCCTTCTCCTTCTCCTTCTCCTTCTCCTTCTCCTTCTCCTTCTCCTTCTCCTTCTCCTTCTCCTTCTCCTTCTCCTTCTCCTTCTCCTTCTCCTTCTCCTTCTCCTTCTCCTTCTCCTTCTCCTTCTCCTTCTCCTTCTCCTTCTCCTTCTCCTTCTCCTTCTCCTTCTCCTTCTCCTTCTCCTTCTCCTTCTCCTTCTCCTTCTCCTTCTCCTTCTCCTTCTCCTTCTCCTTCTCCTTCTCCTTCTCCTTCTCCTTCTCCTTCTCCTTCTCCTTCTCCTTCTCCTTCTCCTTCTCCTTCTCCTTCTCCTTCTCCTTCTCCTTCTCCTTCTCCTACTCCTTCTCTATTTGAATGAACTTTTCGGGCCAAAATCTGACTCCCAAGAGATTCCGATCAAAATTTTAACGCCAAGTTTGTACCAAATTTTTGGCCCAACTTTTCATATTTCGTTGGCAATCTAAAGGTCTTTTTCAGACAAGATCCTTAACACTACTGAAAACAAGTTCCTGCCTCTTAAAGATTCCTTTCGATGACGATGTTGACCTCACAGTCTTCGAATTGAACATTTTGAGCCGAGGTGCTCTTTTGTATCCCAAACCGTTAGACGCGGCAGACTTCATGAGTCCCAACACACGCATTGCATAAGAAGTTTGACAGATAGTCCTTCTGTAAACCACAAATTCCCCAAAGGACATGTGTACACAATTTCACACGACATTCGTCTGCTTCTGCAAATAAATTCCCATTAAAGCGAAAAAAAACCGATTAGCACAACTAATTTCAGTGATGACCATCTCTAAGTGAACACTCCTTACATGGCCGTAACAACATTTCCGATCGTCTGACGTCCATCCAAGCACCAATCCCAACTCAGCCGGACCTCAAGTCAATGTCAGAAAATTCAATTTTAAGTCAGCCTCGTACGGTCGACGCGTTCAAAGATACTTAACGTTTCATTCGATGCTTGACACTATGCAATCGCTGTACGGTCGAGTCCGCAAATCAGCTGAACATGCCTTCCAGTGATTCTCGCCTGCCCGTGAGAGAGAGAGAAAGAGGGAGAGATGCTTGGAACATCGACGATAATTATTTAATGAACCATACAGACATCTGTTAATTAAAAATAAAACTGTATCCCACAGATGCAGCGCTATAGCTGTGCACAGTCGTGCTGCGCCCCAAGAAAGTAAGGCCACTTGACAGACGCCCATAATAAGTGGCTTTTCCTCATTCCACACACAGATCGGTCTTTCGATGCTGCTGACGCTCGTTTTATCCCGCAGGGATATGCGAAGCGTTTTCTTCGTTTATTTTTTATCTGCTAGTCCTCCTCACCGTCTCGGCGTTCGTTTTTTTTGTTGCCTTCTGCTGTTGCCTTTTTTTTTCTTTTTTTGTTGGTGCCGGTGAAGCGGTGGAGGGGGGGAGCGTAAGTAAATATTTAAGCCCAGGAGTAGTGGAAAATTTCCTAGGGAACTCTTCTTGAAGCCAGCCGACCGAAATGAAGTGACTCTAGGTGTACTTCAGACATGGCGGTCGTGTTGTGTGTTGTTTCTCTGGATGTGTGCATCCTGTGGACGGGACCTACCTTGCGGTGGAGACGTGGAGCTCCATCCACTAGGTCGTGTGGTTTCAGTGGTGTCGTGGTGCCGTGGTGCCGTCCATGGCCTGCGGAAGTGTCGCAGAGGAGGATGATGGCTTCTCCCTTATGAGACGCTTCTTCGTGATGGTTGTAATGTAATTTGAAGTTTTTTTTTCGACTTCTCCGAAGAAACACCCTTAACCTAGGTCTCTTGAGTTGGATGGGCCACGAATTGTAAGGGGGCAAAAAAACAAGACCGGAAGAGATCTTATGACAATTACTTTATGGCCCATAAAAGTGTGCTGTGTGGTGGAGCCGCTGCGTGCTGGAGATCATTAAAATGAGTTTGCAGCTTGTAGTTTCCAGTCGAATTCGGTGCCGCTTGGAGGATCTGATGATGAAGAAATGGGTCTGAAGGAGGTCAGCCACTTGAGTGGCAGCGGAATGTGTGCGGGGAGGGATTTCGATGACAGATGACAAACTGTTGTCGCGGTTGTTGGCGGATGTTGTTGTCGAAGAAGTGGCACACGGTAGGATGTTGGCGGAGTTTCGGGGACAGGAAGTGATTCATTGCGAATTTCTCATGAGCTTTGAATGGACTTTGGAATGTTTGGATATTGAGAGAAGTGAGGCAGGAAGAAGAGGAGGGTTGAAAATTATCCATTTCATTGGTCCATTGCGACGTGACACTTATCAGAGATCTGTTGTAATGCTCGTTAGCTTCAAGCAATTAGAGTTGTTTACACAGTTAGCGATCTGCATCTGATGCTTTTTCCCTCAGTTTATTTCGCTCAAATGATCAAAGTAGTATGCACCAAAATGGCTTCGCCTTCTTCTAGGCGGAATTTCGCATGAGAGGCGCTTTCTACTTCCCTCTTGCCACAGTAACTGCCCCAGAAGTTACTTGAAACTGTGCCGATGATGCAGTGGCTAGTAAGAACTTCAGTGAGTGTTCTAGCCGCCAATCTGTCATTTCAATAAGTGCCCAGGGTTCTATTTTAGGCTTGGCGGTGCAGCAAACTGGGCTTTCGAATCATCTAGGATTTCTGCTACTAATCGTGTCTGTCTGAAGATGATGTTTGATGAGACGTATGATTTGAAGGGTCTTACTTCATGAGGGATGGGAGTCAGGGAGTCACATTTTGCATGTTTTGTGTTCTGGCATCCGCATGAGGTGAATATTGAACTAATTTGCAATCTCCTTAAGAGACATTCAGAACGAAAAAAAGTTTTTACGGGTAACGCTACAAAGATTGTATCCCGACCATCGGAAAACTTCCGACGGATTCGAACGATGCTGGGATAGGTCCTTGATGGGTCTATCATCTAGAAATACATCTACCCTTTTGCTAAAATACGAGGGCTCGTACTCTGTGGACCATCCAGTGGCTGTCAGTTAGATTCTCCGTAAGTCTGAGATTAAAGGGATCTAGAGAGAGAAACTTGTCGGGATAAGTAGACCCCTGATCTCTTATGTGTGGAGTTATGACTCTATTTGATCGAAGTTATCCATTTTCTTCGCCTTCTTAACGTGTCACGGATCTGCGGATCAACAAGCCACTCCGGAGAATACAATTTTTCGTCTTTTGCCTGCAGTTGCGTACATCACGGCGGTCCTCCTTTAGACAAATGGAATGTATTGACATGTAATAACTTACTAATCATTCCAAGGACTGAGCCTGAGCTCTAGCTGCCTTTCATTCCTGACAGACCCGTGCACGCTGCTGCCAGTTGTCAACACCAAGCGCTGGTGCCCGTGGTCGCTTGACGTATAACCTATTCTGGAAGTTCGGTCTTCCTCCCCTTCTCGAACTCAGAAACTGGAATTCAAAGACTCTAATAGCTGGAGCGTTAAGAGGTTCGACCAGACCAGGGTATACCTGAAAATTCTTTTTCTCCTTCTTGTGGCGCTACAGCTCGGTGTGAACCTGGGCCTCAACCAACATGCCTCTTCAGCCAGATGCCATCAACGCAAACAGGACCAAAAGTCGCACTCAAAACTTTGCTCTCGAAAAGACTGAGAGTTTCCTCATGCGGTTAAAGTAATATTCAGGTTTTTTGACATTGAAGGTTTTGGTGAGTTCGTTGCCGACCTTGACGGACCAGCGAGAGCTCTCCATCGTCATCCTACAAACTCTGACGAGTTTGGTAGGAATGCCAAAACTAGACATGGCACTGTATATCTCGTCTTTATGCACACTGTCATATGCAGTCTTGCAATCGACGAATAGGTGGTGAGTGTTGATTTGCACTTATTGGGTCGTTTCCAGGATCTGTCGTAGTGTGAAGATTTGGTCGATGGTGGACTTTGTCATCCCTGAAAATTAGGTCCCTTATGTTCTTGCCTTCCTAGTATAGAACTACGCTTATCATTCGTCATTTTTAAAAGGCTGCACTCTTAGATTCGGGCGTGTGCCCAGTGCAGGGAGTCCCGAAATCGCATTTTTCTCCACTTTTAGATTTCTTTTATTTTTATGTTCATATCGTATGGTGAACTTTAGGCAGACAAGAATTTTGTGAATGACACAGACCGTGCTGTTAGAGACGATTGCCGGTCTCAACTCTCAAAGGAATACAACACAAGCAATTTTTCGAGTACTCGGTTTCCTAGCTATTGTTACTGCAAAGGTAAAAAGTTGCGGAAAATGACATTTGTACCCAAAGTCTTGAAGGCTCTTGCGTTACTATCCCATACCCTATCTGATCTTTTCTAGTGACTTTCTTAATTCCAGCATTTTGAAGTTAGTTTGCATCAGATGACTGTTAATGTGTGCTGACTAGATCTTGAAACCGATTTGTCAGTCTACTCTCACTAGAATTTTTTGGAATATTTGACACAATATTCACCCAAAAATAGTAGAAAGCACGTTAACAGATCTACACAAAAATGCATATGTATAATCGCTGTTTTATGCAAGCGTATGACCGCGCGACGAGGGACAAAAGGGAATTCAAATGTTTGTACATTTATGTCTGCCCCACTTGTGCAGACCACGTCTCCAGTTCGTTTAGACTTCTCTGTACTCGGCAACATCGTCTAAGTGCTTGTCTAATTTGCTCGGATTTAAGCTTTCCTGGTCAGTAAATGGAATGAAATATGACATACTAGTTACACTTCAGTTGCTGCATGTGAGGATGCCTCATGTGTCATATGTCATCGCATCGTCTGTGTAATTCGGACTAAGGATCTAACTTTTGACTCGAAAAGGCGTTCATATCTGTTCGCAATCCTGCTCATATTCATAATTCATCAAAATGCGATGACCTGAGTCGACAGGTTGTGGGTGACGTATGTACAACGACACCTCTGTCCAAAGTTGCTCACTTTCCCGCTTCTGTCTTTTAAATGACAAAATTCAATCTCATCAATGTCACCCTCGGATGTAAGCTCTTGTGTGTACCTCTTTCTAATGATCGTCCTTTCTGAATCTTGCATATGTTTACCGCTAAGGAAGAGTTCCCTGATGAACCAATTTTCCTCGTCAGATTTACTTGTGATGTGACGTTGAATTTCGAACCCTCCTGATTTGTGTATAAAAGACAGGACTTCCTTTACTTCAGTGTTTGTCATTTCCCCCCGCTTACCAAAGACGGCAGTGGCCACCGAAGCAACCTGCGAGTCTCAAGCTCCGGAGAACCTCAAATGCGTGTCTGACGGGTTCTTCTCTTTCCTCTTCGGTCTTTCGTCTTCTATAACAGCGACTGTATGAGGCACATTAGAACCCCTCTAAGAGTGAAGTCATGAAGCTCTCCACAACTCAAGCTTGACAGCGACTATGTGTTTTTTTTTTTTGCACCAACTATGAGCACCTCTAAGCCGCGAACATCTCAGTATGTCCGCAGCCTCTAGACAAACAATAATTCTCGCATAAGACTCCACACCAATCGAGTGACCACTCACTTCCTTCATTTAACAAAAACATCCACTTCACTTGAATGAGTTCTTAATTCGAGAGACCTAAATCGTTTAGAAACTAAACCTGCTCCCAACTCCATTAATCATCATCTTCATGAACTCAATGTGGGACAAACAAGAAGTCGTCCCATCAAACCGCCTGACCTGGGCAACAACCTGCAACCGGTCAAACAACCGACCGATCTCATAAATCCGTTTCCAAAGAAAACCCTGCTCACAATGCCCAGGAAGACAAACAAAGAAGAAAACATCAAACGAGCACCTTACGCAAGCAGATGCAACCAGCGTCAAGATGATGCAGTGTTTACCCTCATTAGCGATAGATCAACTTTGTTCGACATTCTGCCGCAGATGCTCGAGTCCATCCACGCCCATTGTACGAGTGTAACACAATCATATTCATATCAGTGTAAATGCGCTCGCAGTGTGTTGTGTTGGCGTGACATTTTCGGGGAACGTTTCACGTTCGCACAATAAAGGCACTCCTCGCCGGGTACTTGTACTTTTATTGCCATTCCAGAGCGGCGCATATAAATTGCGGGCATTCCACACTCACTTAACCTGCGGCTCTCCTCCGCAAGTGCCTTACGTGCGGGCTGTGTATCGATGCACCACGAGGCACGTATTTTTTAATTAAAAACGTCAAACTAATTACAAAATAATCCCGTCGACGCGCGCCGGCGAAGGCATCCGAAAACTCCTGAAACAGAGTTAAATTCCTGCATCCAAGCACTCAATAAATCAAATTTCTGGGGAGAGGGTGGACGCACTCTTTAACTCCGAACGCACACGCCACCAAAGTCAGAGGGAAAACCATCTCGAAAGAAAAACAAATCAGCCACCGCAGAGTTCATCTCGCATGCCACTGCGACGGCAGCCCTCCCTCCCCCGCCACCGGCAGTGCAGTACTGAAATCTAAATTGAAAAGGAAAACATGTTCATTAAAGTTCGATGTGGATATTCGTGGAAGTCGAGTGCGCAGAGTGGTGGGAGGAGTGGTGAGTAGGACCTGACAGCAGAATGCATCGTTTGTATTCCGATTCCGAGCCGATCGCATTTACCAGCTCTCCAGCCATTCGGGGAATTTGAAAATCGTGTAAGTCAACAACGAGCTCCTCGAATGATTGATATTTTCCAAAAAAAAGAGAAGAAATGTAATTGAAAGGGATGGGGAAGGGTTGGCTGGAAAATGCATCCATCAGCATTGATTTGGAAGACGTAGCATCTCCTGCTCGCACAGAGGGGGACTCGAGTCGGACTGCCGGGTAAAGTTGAAAGCCATCATAATTCTGAAGAAGTGATGATGGCGAAAATGGCTGTCATAATGGAGAACTGAAATGGATGCATAACTTAGCAGGGTTACTCGGGACTGACGCGACTGGACTGCAATTAAATAGAAACCCGCTTGGGGTATGGAATGGACAAGACATTCATATGGCTCATCAATATCCCTCGGAGGTGTGAGATTCTGGATGGATGTAATAGTCGATGGTATTCTGTATAATGTTTTGAAGAGAGCTTCATGTACTTCAATCATGTGACAGATGCGTCGATCATCCTATTCGACGCAGTTCCCCATGGAACGAGGAACTTCTTGCATGTGAGACAATAGCATTTATTTTCTCGTGCTCGCTCCTATGCATCAGTCGTTTGGTGGAACTAGCTTTCGGGAAAATACCTGACCTACTCATGAGCTAGGCAAGGCCTTAAAGAGGCATTCGAACCCAGCTTGGGACTATTCGCTTCCTTGGTTAGGGCCTCCGTCGACGGTTGGGTCCCCCAACAGCGCAACCAGAGTTGGCACGACTCTCCAGGATGTGGGCTGACCAAGTGCATGCTCCCGAACGTCAGCAACCAATCCGCGGATTTTCTGACGCCCTTTGCGACGCCTGTGGAGAATGTGAAGACACCTCAGAGCACTTTCTCTGACAATGTCCCGCCTTTGCTCTTATCAGGTGGCGGCTGTTTGGTGCCGATGTGGTGGGAGCTGAAAAGTTAAGCTCTTTATCACAGGAGCGCCGGCGGGTCTTTCTTCGGAAAACCAGAAAACTACATCAAACGAAGGTTTCTACCGGGTAGTACAATGGAGCAGTTTTTGAGTGTGAGCGCTCCAGTGCAGTGTTTCCCAACCTCTACCAAAAAAAATTCTTCTGGTGGAGGTAATCGAAGAGAGGTTGCTGTAGAAGTTAGATTTTTTAAGGTTGAAGTTACTTCTTAGGATTCTTTTGCCGAAGTTCCTCGCCTAGCTAGGGCGTAAAACGCGGCAGTCCGGGGAGAAACTAAATGTTGATGAGCTTCTTCTTCGGACGCAAAGGGCTATACTGCGCTGGTTAAGCCACATAGTGTGTGTGTCCCTCTTGCCACGACTTCCGTGCCGTACCTTAGATGTGAATCCATCAGGTGGACGACCATACGTCGAGGTGGGGTGCAAGGTTGTTGGATCGAGTCCATAATCTCGCTTGGTTGCTCGCTTGGGAATAGCATCTGCTGAGTTAGACTCAATGACAGAGGATGGAGCGGTCTGTAGATCCCTCAAGCGTTCATTGTCCCTGCAACCCCCTTTAGTGGAACCTGCGGTTCAAGGAATGTGATGATAAGGAGGAGGATTCATATTCCTATTCCCTTTCCTCTTAATTTCCCTTGAGACTGGTGGCCACCGTGGTGTTAGTTAGAAGTGTGTTAGTTCGCCCACAAAAACGCTAAAGGTCTCAGGTTTGTTGCTGGGACTGAATAGGTATGGGATTTGGTTTTACGTGATCAACCTTAACGATGACCTTAACGGCGTATATCATGAGTCTCATTTTCCCAAGACGTGATGATAACGCGAGACTATTCGCTGCCCAAGTTTCGAATGAGAACATGCTTGAGGGACAATCGTCCCTCCTTGTGTTTGGGGCTAGGCCTTTCTAAAACCTCTGCCGCTCTCTGGGTCGCATCACCCGGTTGAGAATACAACTCCACACTAAGTTGGGAAAGCCCCGTAACCCTGAATCAGTAGGGAAAACAGCCTGATTCAGACCAGTCAGCACAGTAGACTCACCTCGAGCCTGTCCGGAACTGAACAGATCCCACTGTTCAAGGCACCACCTCTTTTGCCTCGTTATCGACAATACTCAAGAACATATTGCCAATGTCTTCTTAGATCTCGCCGTTCGGAGTCGGCGACAATCTGTAGGTCCCTTCTACTTGTGATAGAGCAACAGTACGCACAACAAGAGGATTTGCTGATGAAGCCTGGTTACCTGTGAGCTGTAGTCCCCATGGAACGTCCTTGTTGCAGTAGTAAATTTCAACACATTTTGTGGCGTATGCTTCGGGGGAAGAATTCTTTAGACGTTTGAAAACAACCAACAACCTCTTGAAATGATCTTCAACTCAATCTACACCTTGACCAAGTTAGCCACCGCCACACACCTAACTATTTATCTGAAAAATATTTGATGACTGCACTATCATCAGAGGAAAACCAATAGACACCAACGATGTCCAAACGGGACTTATCTAGAATGCACCTCTTCAGCAAACTGTAAATCGACAAAGACGCCTCCAGTGACGCACTTCTTGTTCACCCTCCGGAGGTGATTATGTATTCTACGAGCTTGGTTTAGTGTTCTTTCATAGCTGTTGCTGAGCTGCGACTGGTTGGCGACAAGTCAACGAACTCGTGACACACAAATTTCTAGGAAGCGATTGATTGTCTCAAAGAGTAGTAAAATCTGTTGACTGGGCATATTTCATGGAAGTGCTCTGACGTGGCGATAAGACTGATGCATTGATGCTTGGTTTGTGTGCATTGATGCTGCAGGGTCTTGTCTGTACTGTTATTCAGGGCAAGAATTGGTTGTTTCATGTTCTAAACGGTAGATGGACGCTTAAGACTAGATGTATCAGGTTTATCGGTATGAAGTGAGAACACTTAAGTAGTGCAATCTGTTTTGGTGGTTGCACCAACCCCAGGAGACCAACTTATACTTAGGCCAGGTATGCGAGCTGTACATTAATGCCGGTCTTTAGTTTTGCAGGCATTCGTTGATGCCACTGTTCACCTGATATTGAGCCACTTCTTTAAACCGACTTTGCCACTGTATTGCACTTTTGTGTCGCTTTTCATTTTTCACGTCATTCAGGCAATAAATGGATTTCACGTGAATACATCGTTTGAATCAAACCAAATAGTCACCCAATTTTCGACTTCCTAGTAGGCTTCGAAGTGTTGTCCAGCCAATTCGTGTTTTATTGATGGAAACAAATGGTAGTCAGATAGAGCCTAGTCTGGTAAATACAGCAAGTGGGGTAGCCGTTTCCAGTCAAACGCTTTGATTGTATCTTGAATCAGCTTTGGTTAGTTTGCCGGTACATTTTTATGGCGCAAAATGATACACTGACGTTTTTAGGCACGATTTCATACAAAAAAGTTTTTTTTTCTGGTTTTTAGTACTCTTTGGGTGCTGTCGGTAAACACACAACACATTCAGTTCATTCACCTAAAATCTTAACGTTTGAGTCAACGCACCTACCAAGTACGCCACGGTTGTCACATAATACCAGTCATTCTTAAAAGGGCCTTAGATATACAGCACGGAGCCCACTGTATTGAAGAACTCGAATATATAAGAAAAAGTTCTGGAAAGTAGCCAAGCTCAACGCCTGCGTAAGACACATATACTGAAGAATTAGGACAACATGTAGCTTATCGTGTGAAGTTTCTACATTACTCAGCGACGGGTAAATTACCCTGTTCCAGGTGATAATTAATTCACCGAGTTATGCAATATCAGCAAGACGGGAACGTGTGATTTTTATACAAAAAAGTGGACTTACAATCCACAAGGGAACAGGCCTATTTTCTTCAGAAACTTCTTGTGATGTACATGCTATTGTTATTTTACGATTAGAGGAAAATCACAATTGACGTTTGAAATTTTTTGACCAATGTTCAAGAGACATGTATGGGCTGTATAAGTCTAAAGTTGGTTCCAATGAATGTTAAACGCGGCGATGATACGGATGTGGCATGTGTTCTCTGTAAGACTGAAGGCCCTATCACAATTTACGGCGAAATTTGTTTACGAGAAGTAACCAGAATCTAACGAAAAGTAACCAGACGCATCGTTATTCTGAGCACTTGGACACAAATCAGTTATCATTTGTGGTGTGGATACTAATATTCGTCCTCCCAAGCTCCTATCTGGTCTGATGATCCAAATACCTTTCTTCATCTACTGAGTAGAATTCAAAAGAGCGGGATGAAACTCATTGGAGAATTACAATACATCGCTAAGTTCATCTTCATTGCCCTACTTAAAGAATTGTTTCTTAATACAGGCTTCTGTGGGAATGCTCATCAGTGCTAGCCTATAGATGTCTTACCTCAGCTGGCATATTATCGTCTTTATTGAAAGAAAAGTTGTTTCACTCTCTTAGATTCGAGCAGAAAATAATTCGTTACCACCCTAGTTCTGCCGGAAGCTGACGACGATATGCACTTGCTAACGACTCCCAGTACAGCGTCATTATCAGACATTACTTAGCCATGGAGCGATTTATATTTAAAATTGTACTGCATTGACGTTTCAAAACTTTTCTAACGACGAAGAAGTGATGCTCTGAATAAAATGCAAGATATATGTTCAGCCCACGAATCGAACCTATCGATGGGCAATTGCGAATAAAAACAATCGAATAATTCGATTGTTGTGGCAATCGCAATTATTCGAATTCAAATTAAGCCGAGTCGATTGTTGATTTTCGATTCTTGTACGTACGATTCCAATCGTCAACGAATGTGTGTATTCGCCGATTTTTCATTTCTGAGCGAGATTGTTAGATTGTGTGTATTCACATATTGATTGTTGGATTGTATTTGTATCATGTGTGTATTTGGCTAGGTGTATTGCTGAAACAACTATTTTATTCGCAATTGCCCATTGCCTTTTTCATTTTGTTTCACTACTAAAATTTAAAGTTTACAAATATGAGAGCGAGAGTACAATCCTCCCACTAATTGGGTGAGAAGGACGAAGAATACAGTCGAACCTCCAAAATTCAAATAGCCACGGGAACCAATATTTTTCTGAAATTTGATTTTCCTTATAGAAAATTCGATTTACGGATGTTCTAATTACAGAGGTTTGGCTGTATTTCCATTCCCAATGTTCCTATTTTGTTAGGTATAGTTTCTTATTGGAACAACAGCTTTACGCTGATTTTTTGTACGCTGTGTGAGTAGGAACATTTTTAATTTGCATTCTTCGATTGTTTTAGTGCGATTTTCATTTTATTCGGTACGACAATCGAATTCAATTTTTAACAATTGCCAATTTATTCGATTCATTTTTCATTCACGCTTCGAAGGACGTAACGCACGGAACATCCTTAGCACGTTACCGAGTCATCGAACTAAAGCCACTTCCGTCCGCATTTATCAGACTATCCGGTCGAGTAACTCTCGCAACGTCACTGAGAAATCTCATCTCCACAGCTTATGTTTGGAATTGTAATCTTTCGTTCATTACCCAAATATCATGGACGTAGGCGAGAGTTAATAACCAAGAACTTGACTTTGACAACAAGCTCGTCTTTCCTGTATACTGATCTTCCAAGTTGCTTCAAAATGGATTTCGCTTGGCCAGTCCTACACAGCTCAATGTTGCTCCTCCCATCACTCGTGACACATATGCAGATTTCTCCACCTTTTTCAAAGAAACTCCACTAACATGGTGCATTGGACAGGAGTTGACCATAGCTTTAAATTTGTCACATTCACCCTTATTCCAGCATCAGCACATACAACCACAAACCTATTGAGTACGTGCTTGAGATCTGTCTCGGGGGATGTGAGGACATTGCATCATAAAAGCAGTGATGCATTCATAGACTCGAAGTCATCGTTACATTTGGATACGTAGTAAAAAAAAACTCGTTGTCCAAACGCTGCTAATACTCCAACTTCTCACAAACTACAGACATGATTAACAGACACCGACTCCCTACTGCATCTAGATCTCGTTGGGAAAAGCGTATTATCAATTTCTGTCGCGTCAGGTTAAAGGATTCCAGTGACGATCTCCTGCAGTACCTTGATCGAAATGTAGTGGAGCCTATCAAATGCAACTCCTGGACATATTTACTTGACCACGGGGACTCCGAAGGGTAAAAACAAACTTCCTCAATACCCCTAAGAAACCCTTAAAATTTCATTCCAAACTTCAATTCCTCTTGAGAGAGTGAGAAAAATGTCACAGAAGTCAACACTGTTCCCCGGCGAAGTGCACACCTAACACACACTATTCTCCCTAATTCCAACATAATCCAACAAAAGTTCAAAGACTTCAAGCAGATGAACATCCACTGCACTGTTTGCCATCAAATGGCGAAGATACACAAATGTGCCATCAAAGCCCGAAGCGATAGCCTCCGACAACTCTATTCAAAGCCACCACCTGAGTGCACTTCATTAAATTGATGGCGAGGCGCAAGTCAAATATCCTCCAGGCTGCGGGGGCTATTCGGCCCTAAGTCGTCCCGCTTCCCGCTCCGTGCAAGCTTACCGAAACAGAAACTAAAACAAATATTTACTCTCGAGGTGCACACGTTTCGCCGCCAACCCTACCGCCCTCATAAACCATCGACGTACACCTGTAAGGGGTTAAGGTACTTCTTAGTGCTGCGCGCTACCTCTCGAAGAAAGAAAGGGCACACACAGCACAAGGAGGCGAAACAAAGAAGAAATGAAGACGAAGACGTGGAGAAAAAACGAACGCAACACCCTCCCCTTAAGTGTCTCTTGCAACGGGTCGTGTTTATCTTGTTCGACAGAAGACGAAGAGAAAGAGCGTCCTTCGTCTTCGAGACTGGTCTGTGGGTCGTGGAGCGTTCACCTTAAGCACACACACTCACGTCTGGACGGGGGTTAAGCGCACAGTAAGCATGTGTCTCCGTTCGGTTTTGTGCATTGTTTGTGAGTTTGTTTCGTTTTTTTTTTGTGCTTAATTTGTAATTCGTTGGGTGTCTTTTGAAAATGCTTTCATTAGCCACCAACTGCCTTTGTGCGCCCCACCACACGATGGGTGGATGACTGACTGGAGGTTTCCTTGTGTCAAGTGGATAAAAACTCTGTAGTCCTAGAAAACAAATGAAATCTCAATTACTTCTGTACTTAATCCTTTTTTTTCTTCTCTTCTTCTCTTGTCGTTTCAGGTGAGTTTTTCTCTTCGTTCTTGGCGGGGTCGTGCGCTTTAGTACCTTAATCGACTTCCTGGAAGTGAACCTCTGCGATCCCCAAAGCAAAGGCTGCGCGCGTACCCAATACGGGCATGAACGTCTCATCTCATCCAGGATAATAATACACAAATGACATGGTACGTCAGGGATTTGAGGCTATTTCAGTTTATTGTGCGGACGGATAAGGATCTGAGGATATAAAAGCGTCTTTTGCCGGTGATGAACATTAATGTTGCCATTTATTATGAAAATATGACATGAGATGCCTGGCTTAGGGGAGTTACTGATGATGATGGCGTTGACGATGATGGTGATGACGGTGCAGTTGCAAGGAGAGAATACTTCCTTTGGTTTCGTTAACGTCAACGCATGACACAGGGCATCGCAATAATGGTGGGCTTGAATATTTTAAAGGGTTTTTTGTGTGGGGAGGGGGATCACTGAGCGGAAGGATGTCCTAAGTCTTTTCTCTTTGTAGCTGCAGGACGCCGCAGGAAAACTTCAACTAGAGGGGTAATATGTCGTTTCGACCTTGTGTCAGAGTGACCAAGTTTGTAAGGGAAACAGAGATAAGATTTGAGGACCATTGGTGCTGCGATACGAGTGGTAAGGATGCTTCGACAGAAAGGACAAATGATCACGAACAACACATCTTAACCTTGACTTTTGCAAGCCTTCTATTGTAGATAACATTTCTGCCTCAATCGTATGGCTCCACAGCCCCAGGCAGTGTCTCAATCATTGGCTTTAAACTTGCCATTCCCATCGTCGTCACCGCCATCTAATGAATTGCCTCACCACAGGCCATAGAGCAACAAGCAGCTTCAGCACCCTTAATCCTAAAACAATTTCCCACCACCCCACCAGCTGGACAAGGTCACCATTTACGTCCAAACAATGATGTCTTTCCGCCCTCCCTCTCTCCAGCTGAAATCCCTTCACAGCACCAATTAAACACGTTCACACTCCCAATTGAAACTAAAAACCTCCAGTTCCATTTCACTTGTCAGCTTTCAGTCAAAATTCACATCAGGCATCATCGCACAGCCCCTCCCCCCCACCGCCATCAGCCCGGACCGACCAGCATTCGAATTGAAAATGTCACGCGTTGCCCCGGCAATCTGTTGAATTGTTTAATTACGCCACTTTCCAGACACACGATATGGATGCCGGCGCAAAGTAGCCGCCTCCACGCATCGCCGAGTGACAGAGCACTCCACGCAGTTAATATCAATTGTCGAAGATTCAGTTTTCTGGTGTCTAATTGAAGGCAGCCACCAAGTTGCGATTTGCCTCCTCCACCCGCTACCGTCTGTCATGGCTTCACTTCAATTTGAAATTTATTGCGGACCACTGTTAAATCGACCGGAAGTGACTAGTCGGGCGATGCCGAAGACTGTGCTAATTCAATTTAACGTGTGAGCTACCTGCGGGGCTGGCGCAACGCTGTCCATTAATAGTTTCACTAATTCCGGTTGAAAAGTAACCGAAACACGGAGTATCGAGAAGTTTTCGGGGAATTTTCGGAAGCAAATTAGGATGTGTTGCCTCCAGAGAGGCAACGGGATCCCCTCCTGTGGGCGGTGGGTTTCGGGTTCGGAGTCGTTTTACAGACGGTTGCCTCAAGGTAAGTGGGCAATATTCTGCAAAAGTTCTCCGCCTGGATTTGGTTTTAATTTAAGTTCGGTCCGAAGTTCACGTTACCGTATTCATTGGTTACATGCATTATTAGTCACTGTGTGGCGATTAAGGGGGGTGGGGGGGTGATCGAAGAAGTGGGCGTGCGCGTGTGTGTTTGGGATGTGCCTACACACATGACCAGGATGTTGGCTAGTAGGAGTTTTGAAGGTGCCTTTCTTTATCCTCTCTCACGCCGCCGGGGAGGTGCTCTGCCCCATCGAAGACCGAGTGTAGGCAGCTGCACTCAAATCCTGTGTCGTAAAAATTGCGAGAGGAAGCTGATGTTCTGCTTCATCTGAGGGAATGATGATTTACACGACGTTTATGGGCAGTCAATGAATGTGTTTCTGTTTTTTTTATGGAAGTTTGTCAGTATTTCGGAGGCCGTAACCCGGCTGTCATACTTTGAATGGGGCGGGATGGGAGGGGAAATAACAATTTTGATGACAATTTTTTGACGTTGGAATCTACTTCTTGAGTCAGCACGGTTGAAAGCGATGTCTGAACACGGTCGTTTGTCTTTGAAGAGCGGCAAGGCCAATAACTCGATAACTGGCCATTTTGAGTGATGAGCGATAAGCAAGAGATTTGCTTTTGTTTTCATTTTCTTCGAAGCGATAACTCTTACGATCGCTTGTGACATCGGTGGGTGCATACAAATTTGGATTTTAGATTGACAGTGATGTGCATTCGTCCCGTTCATGAGCAGACATTTATTTTAATTTTCGTGTTCAAGTGGACAGTGATGGGGGACAATGACTTCTGTTGTAGTGTTGCCTGATTTTTTTTGGGTTTTATGTGTCTCCCTGGTTTGTTGTCATTGTTGGCTTATGTGTCTATATACCTACAAATCACAAGTCTGATTTATTTGAATACTTGTTTGAAAGGTGACACGTGGAGCTACATTTCGTGTAAAAAGGTACACTGATTGGAATATGTGTGAAATGTCCGAAGGATTGTGTTTTATGATCTTTTTTCGTGGTGTGTTGGTCTTTATGGCCAAGGTTCGGTCTTCTAGTATTTATTGTCTAGACGTTGCATTAACGTGGTCGCCGTGGCCTAGTGGGTAAGTGTGTCGTCGTCTAGGTTCGAACGCCGGATTGGACACCTCGCTTTTTTCACTGCACTACCTCCTTCGAGTTGCTGACAACACTCAAAGAGTATCAATTGTCTATAAAAAAGGCTTTTAAAATCTCGACGTTCAGAGTCGGCTTCTACTCGCGAGAGAACAGTAGCACGCACAACACGAGTAGTTGTTGTAGAAGCTAGGCCCTGGTCTGTTGTGGGTTGTAGTGCCACTCAATTATTAAGTCGGCGTCAAGCTAATCGTAAGAATTCTCCTCCTCCAGTCGACATGCTTTTCACATATAGACCGAGCTCTTCTAGTTTGTTTCCTTCTTCTTCTTCGGAAGGCGCTACAGTCCGGGGTGGACCTTGGCCTCAACCAACATGCCTCTCCAGCTAGCACGATCTCTTGCCAGCTGCTTCCAATTGCGCACTCCAAGTTGGGTGAGGTCCTTTTCCACTTGTGTGCGCCATATCATTCCGGGACGTCCTCTGTTGCATTGTCCCTGTGGTTCGGACTCGAAGACTCTTCGGGCCGGAGCAGTGTTCTTCATCCGCTCTACATGGCCTAGCATGGCATACAGTTCGTGGTTGAATCTTCTCCTCCAGATGCCATCAACGCAAACAGGACCAAAAATCGCACGCAGAACTTTTCTCTCGAAGATACCAAGGGCTACCACATCCGCTTTTAGTAGCGTCCAGGTCTCTGCGCCGTAGAGCAGGACTGCAAGAAATGTATATTTCTCGAGAAGGTTATCAAACTGCACCCATTTTGCCTGTGTTTTGTATCAAATTGTCTTTCTTGTCACCCTTGGTGTGACATTACGGTCTGGGAAGAACGTGAATCTCACCTTTTCTGCCAAAACCACGAGATACCACTAAATATGCCCAACAAGTGAGATGAAGCCCTTCTCCTCTTTTGTGCTCGGCCTCTGGGACATCCTCTGTTGCGTTATTCCAATGCCACGGATTCGAAGACTCTTCGAAACTAAGTATATGGTTCATGGCTCTTTTCATAACCACTGAATCTAGCCGTCCTAAGAATTTATTAGGCGATCGTACTATCACACAGCCCATAGGAATTTTCTTCTCTAGGCAAAAAATCCCAATAACAGGATCACACAGTATAACTTTTCCCTCGAAATGATCAAGGGCTCCCTTTCAATAGCATTCATGGCTCTTGGTAAAGAGGAGGATGATCGGGCTGTTGCGTAAAATAATAACGGCCTTTCAGGATACGGTTCTACCTCTTAATCGTCTCTTAAGTCCAAAAAAACAACGACAACATATCTGCCGTTGATCGCAGGACTAATAATGTTGTCGCTGTGTCCTAGCAGGAGTGGACCAGATCCATGACCACCTCGACTTTTTCTCTGTCCATTGCGATGCTTTTTCCGAGACGTCGATGCATTGTTTTACACAAATTTGCCGCCAGAACCATTATGACCGCCTTCGCACCACTTATTGGCGGCTCATTGCAAGTTAGGTTACCTTAAACATTTTTGCGCTTGAAACTGCACCACATATTCTTCTTGTGTCTGAACTTACGTTTCATTCGCAGACAACTGACTAATGGTGCCCTTGTTCGGGTCCTTTGATGTTCTTCTACACTCATCTGTAAATAATGGCGTTAAGCATTCAACTATTTAGTCATTTGGTCTTCCAATCTGTCGATGTTCCTTTGTCTAAATGCACGTGTGGCTAACACACAAGCCACTCTGTAAAGTTGAAAACACAAATTCCTGCAGGTGGATCATTAATTTTCACCCAAGTCACACACGTGTGTAACAGACAACCTCCTCTTGTATATCCATGACTCACTCTTCGCCACACGAAGCTGATCATCCCACGCGCTATCGTCATCTCTCTCACTGAAGATTCTTTCAAATTTCTTTCCTTAGACTGTCAAATTCTTCCTCACGGCAACAGAGTCTCCAATAAACACCGCCACCACCACCATCAATGGCAGACAGTGTTGCATGCCACACCGCAGCAATTCATAATGAATTCCCTTAAGCAATCGCATTATTCCCATGTATCCCCAAACATCATCCCCAGCCACCCCGTCCTCGATCAATTAAATCGTCTTAATGCACAGCAGAAAGAAGATTTATAACCGAAAGCGTCTAAAATAATGAATAGCTTCACCGCATTCCTTGCGTATTTCATCTCGTACCCCGTTCTCCTATTACGCTCGCCGTCTCCACCCAGCAGCGAAGGAAAGACAACACCACCCCAAAGGAGGAAGACAACTGCATCTGACGTCGAAATAAAAACATTTTGCTCCTCCTGGCTACGTGGCTAATGGCTACGTGGTAATCATTAATTTTCCCCTATTCCCTCTCCTGCAGGTCGGATATCGTACACTTGCCAGTGCTGTTGCACAGTCCCTGTCGGTGCCGATCGGTTGCCTCGGCAACTGTCTTACGGGGGCTGTTGCCACGAGAGGAAATTGGAAAATTAGTGAGGCGGACCTTTCTGAGGTCGCCTCTGTTTGCAGTCAGAGTCAATCAAAGGACGGATGACTGTATAAACAACAGACTGCCAGTCGTGGTGCGAGACTCCAGCATAAACATTTGCATTCATTTCCCGCCACCGACGACGACGGCCGACTTACAGCGGCACCGTCTGGCGTGGTTATGAAGTTCATCAATAAAGATTTTCTCTTTTTCTTCTGTTGGACGTTGGAGGTAGTCATGCTTCAAGGATCGGCGTGTATCATCACGGCTAGGTGATGATGATCTCATCTAAACGTTTTGATGAACGAAAACAGAATGTTTACATTTCATGCCTGAATTTGTGACGATGGGAAAGGGTGTTGCTCAGCGTCTGGTGTTTGGGGAGAACAAAAAAGCGCCGTCATATGGTCAACACGTTGGGGGCTGTGGCTTAATTTAATACGTTTTTGTGGTTATTAACTGCAACAGAGATGAGAAAATTTGTGAAATCAGGAAGTATGCTTGAGTTCGGCTGTGCGACAGTGGGGTGAAAAAGTTTGTAACCACTAACAATATTTAAGTGAACTTGTTTGGTAAAGTTTTTTTGTAATACTGTTGAGTCTCACATATTTTGACATTTAAGATCTGTCAAGTGAGATGGTCATTTGTTCTTGGTTTGAGATGAGTTGAACGGGTTCAAGCCAACCGTTCGAAATTCAGAACCAGCCAAACAGAAAGCATAAATTATCATGTTTGAGTTCACAGAAGGCTTGGAGTCTAAGTGTGTTACCTTTTTACAAAAACAAACATCTTCAGTGCCTTACAAAAAGTTCTTGATAATTTACGCTTTTAAGCCCAATGCACATTGATGCACCGGAGGAATCCTTTGTAGCACACTTCTGCTGAGCTTCGGGCATCCTTATCTCACGAGAGAGTGCATTGCTGTAGCCGCTGTACAAAAGAGAGTTAAAACAGAACTTGAATTGAGAAGAGGCAGGTGGGTATTATTTTCTACAGAAATATAGCACAGGTGCAGGGATGTGCATTGGACAGTAATGGTCTTGGCTCACTTGAATCCAATATTTGGTCTCACATCCAATTGTTGAATGGCTGTGATTTTTTCTTGCAACTGACAAACTAGCTTCCATGTGTAATTTTAGGCCAAAAGACGGGAAGAAGCGTGAAATCCTAAATCCCAAAATGCCTAAAAATCCGAACAGTAGATAGCCCCAAAAGCCCTAAATTCAGAAATTTTAGAATATTATAAAAAATGTTTTTCGCAGTCTCCGGAACTTCTGCTTAGCTGCGAGCATCCTTACTCCATCATGACAGAGCTAAATTTCCCCACTTCAACTCCAAACAGGGGTTTGTTCTGAACACACAGTCACACTCAGACCCTAAGCAGGAGTGTCCTCAGAGAGCGCATGACCCGTCATATATTATCTTTGAAATTGTGCGTTATTTTGGCATTCCTATGGTTTGGATTCAATTCTTCGTCACCTTTAGGCCTAGTTCCAAATTGGTGCCAGTTGTGTTTTTTGTTGTTCCACTGGGTTAACAATTCGATGCAATTTGGATGGACTTTCTGATATTTTGGTCTTCCTTCCTATATGCAAAATTTTGTACGAAATCAAAAAAAAAATATGTCTGCCAGCACAAATGACATTTAAGTCCTCTTGTGAAACTATCTGAACAGATTTGCAGATCAGAAAGTGTTTCAAAGAAAATCTGATATTTGTATTTTTTTTTTTACTTTTTTTCTGAACTTGTATGATTGACTGATCAAAAAGTGTTACAAGAAATTTCAGTTCAATTTTTGACTTTCTTTATTAACTAAAAATTTCGACTGATCAGAAAATATTTCAAGAAAATTTATTATATAGTTGTGTTTTTGACTTATTTTTGAACTGATTCCACGACAAAAAACGAAAACATGTACAAATTTTTTTCCTTAAATTCACACCCTCCAATGGTCTGTTCTTAAAATTTGTAATTCCTTTCCTTCAAATTTCTACCCACGCCAAGTGACATCAAACATACCAACCTCACTGTTTGCCCCTTCTCCACTCCAGGGCACGTAATGAAATCTCTGAAATCGCACGATTTGTTTATTTTGTTGCTCCTCCGGTCACAGATAATGAATTTTCAACACGCTACGAGACCAAGATAAACTAAATGTTTATCTTATTCATTACACAAATCCTGCCCGAGTCGTTGGGCGCCCATTTACTTTCAATTTTACGAGCTCCATTGTAGCGCCAAAATCAAACACCATTCCGATTTCTACATTAGCACCAGATTCTCTCTTATCTACGATCGATGTCGAGCCGAATCCCGCGTCTAATTATAAATTCAACACTTGAGGGAACACCTTTCGACAAATAAATGGAAGTTTATTGCACTTCCGGCAGCATAAAGATGTTTTACGACATCGGGGACGTGCCACGTGCCATATGCGGCAACCAGTGGCGGAGAATAATTCCTTGCCGTGACAGTTGCATGGAAATCACCTTAAGAAACCGTAAAACACCGCTACATT